>JAINUG010000295.1:307500-1018755 GCA_029706075.1 Aldrovandia affinis | reverse complement strand
CCATTGAATTGAATGGATAGCCAGTTAGCATGTTTCCGACTTGTTTTAAACTACTTTTCCGACCGATTTGGACCAGGAAAATGGCCTGGTTAAGGAGGGGGCGTGTCAAAGCCAATACCTAGCGATGCTTTACACTGACTAAACCGCTAGATTGGATAGCCAGTTAGCATGTTTCCGACTTGTTTTAAACTACTTTTCCGACCGATTTGGACCGGGAAAACGGCCTGGTTAATGAGGGGGCGTGTCAAAGCCAATACCTAGCGATGCTTTACACTGACTAAACCGCTAGATTCGCCGCTACATTACAAAATGTCACGCCGATGCTATCGCTGCCATTGAATTGAATGGATAGCCAGTTAGCATGTTTCCGACTTGTTTTAAACTACTTTTCCGACCGATTTGGACCGGGAAAACGGCCTGGTTAATGAGGGCGTGTCAAAGCCAATACCTAGCGATGCTTTACACTGACTAAACCGCTAGATTCGCCGCTACATTAGAAAATGTCACGCCACTGCTATCGCTGCCATTGAATTGAATGGATACATTTTTACATTACATTTTAAGCATTTAGCAGACGCTCTTATCCAGAGCGACTTACAAGATGTGCATTAATACAAGGTGAGAACAATCAAATTTAGCGTACAAGATCAGTGCAGTAAAACGGCAAAGGACATCATTGCAGGCGTCTGCGTATCATACCTGTAACATTGGGAAAGAAAAGGTTAGTGGGTGTTTTTTTTTTTTTTTTTTTTTTTTTTTGAACAAGTAAACAGTGTGACGACAGATTGACTAGATGGACAGTGTTCAGTGGTAGTGGAGTCTGAAGAGGTGGGTTTTGAGTCTCTTGCGGAAGATTGGAAGTGATTCCGCAGTCCTGACCGATTGCGGGATAGCCAGTTAGCATGTTTCCGACTTGTTTTAAACGACTTTTCCGACCGATTTGGACCGGGAAAACGGCCTGGTTAATGAGGGGGCGTGTCAAAGCCAATACCTAGCGATGCTTTACAATGATTAAACCGCTAGATTCGCCGCTACATTACAAAATGTCACGTCGATGCTATCGCTGCCATTGAATTGAATGGATAGCCAGTTAGCATGTTTCCGACTTGTTTTAAACTACTTTTCCGACCGATTTGGACCGGGAAAACGGCCTGGTTAATGAGGGGGTGTCAAAGCCAATACCTAGCGATGCTTTACACTGACTAAACCGCTAGATTCGCCGCTACATTAGAAAATGTCACGTCGCTGCTATCGCTGCCATTGAATTGAATGGATAGCCAGTTAGCATGTTTCCGACTTGTTTTAAACTACTTTTCCGACCGATTTGGACCGGGAAAACGGCCTGGTTAATGAGGGGAGTGTCAAAGCCAATACCTAGCGATGCTTTACACTGACTAAACCGCTAGATTCGCCGCTACATTAGAAAATGTCACGTCGCTGCTATCGCTGCCATTGAATTGAATGGATAGCCAGTTAGCATGTTTCCGACTTGTTTTAAACTACTTTTCCGACCGATTTGGACCGGGAAAATGGCCTGGTTAATGAGGGGGCGTGTCAAAGCCAATACCTAGCGATGCTTTACACTGACTAAACCGCTAGATTCGCCGCTACATTAGAAAATGTCACGCCACTGCTATCGCTGCCATTGAATTGAATGGACATTTTTACATTACATTTTCATTTGTTTTAAACTCTTATCCAGACCGATTTGGACAAGATGTGCATTAATTAATGAGAACAATCAAATTTAATACCTAGATCAGTGCAGTAAAACGGCAATGGATAGCCAGTTAGCATGTTTCCGACTTGTTTTAAACTACTTTTCCGACCGATTTGGACCGGAAAACGGCCTGGTTAATGAGGGGCGATGCTTGTCAAAGCCAATACCTAGCGATGCTTTACAATGATTAAACCGCTAGATTCGCCGCTACATTACAAAATGTCACTCCGATGCTATCGCTGCCATTGAATTGAATGGATAGCCAGTTAGCATGTTTCCGACTTGTTTTAAACTACTTTTCCGACCGATTTGGACCGGGAAAACGGCCTGGTTAATGAGGGGGCGTGTCAAAGCCAATACCTAGCGATGCTTTACACTGACTAAACCGCTAGATTCGCCGCTACATTAGAAAATGTCACGTCGCTGCTATCGCTGCCATTGAATTGAATGGATAGCCAGTTAGCATGTTTCCGACTTGTTTTAAACTACTTTTCCGACCGATTTGGACCGGGAAAACGGCCTGGTTAATGAGGGGAGTGTCAAAGCCAATACCTAGCGATGCTTTACACTGACTAAACCGCTAGATTCGCCGCTACATTAGAAAATGTCACGCCGCTGCTATATCGCTGCCATTGAATTGAATGGATAGCCAGTTAGCATGTTTCCGACTTGTTTTAAACTACTTTTCCGACCGATTTGGACCGGGAAAACGGCCTGGTTAATGAGGGGGAGTGTCAAAGCCAATACCTAGCGATGCTTTACACTGACTAAACCGCTAGATTCGCCGCTACATTAGAAAATGTCACGTCGCTGCTATCGCTGCCATTGAATTGAATGGATAGCCAGTTAGCATGTTTCCGACTTGTTTTAAACTACTTTTCCGACCGATTTGGACCGGGAAAACGGCCTGGTTAATGAGGGCGTGTCAAAGCCAATACCTAGCGATGCTTTACACTGACTAAACCGCTAGATTCGCCGCTACATTACAAAATGTCACGCCGATGCTATCGCTGCCATTGAATTGAATGGATAGCCAGTTAGCATGTTTCCGACTTGTTTTAAACTACTTTTCCGACCGATTTGGACCGGGAAAACGGCCTGGTTAATGAGGGGGCGTGTCAAAGCCAATACCTAGCGATGCTTTACACTGACTAAACCGCTAGATTCGCCGCTACATTAGAAAATGTCACGTCGCTGCTATCGCTGCCATTGAATTGAATGGATAGCCAGTTAGCATGTTTCCGACTTGTTTTAAACTACTTTTCCGACCGATTTGGACCGGGAAAACGGCCTGGTTAATGAGGGCGTGTCAAAGCCAATACCTAGCGATGCTTTACACTGACTAAACCGCTAGATTCGCCGCTACATTACAAAATGTCACGCCGATGCTATCGCTGCCATTGAATTGAATGGATAGCCAGTTAGCATGTTTCCGACTTGTTTTAAACTACTTTTCCGACCGATTTGGACCGGGAAAACGGCCTGGTTAATGAGGGGGCGTGTCAAAGCCAATACCTAGCGATGCTTTACACTGACTAAACCGCTAGATTCGCCGCTACATTACAAAATGTCACGCCGCTGCTATCGCTGCCATTGAATTGAATGGATAGCCAGTTAGCATGTTTCCGACTTGTTTTAAACTACTTTTCCGACCGATTTGGACCGGGAAAACGGCCTGGTTAATGAGGGCGTGTCAAAGCCAATACCTAGCGATGCTTTACACTGACTAAACCGCTAGATTCGCCGCTACATTACAAAATGTCACGCCGATGCTATCGCTGCCATTGAATTGAATGGATAGCCAGTTAGCATGTTTCCGACTTGTTTTAAACTACTTTTCCGACCGATTTGACCGGGAAAACGGCCTGGTTAATGAGGGGGTGTCAAAGCCAATACCTAGCGATGCTTTACACTGACTAAACCGCTAGATTCGCCGCTACATTAGAAAATGTCACGCCGCTGCTATCGCTGCCATTGAATTGAATGGATAGCCAGTTAGCATGTTTCCGACTTGTTTTAAACTACTTTTCCGACCGATTTGGACCGGGAAAACGGCCTGGTTAATGAGGGGGAGTGTCAAAGCCAATACCTAGCGATGCTTTACACTGACTAAACCGCTAGATTCGCCGCTACATTAGAAAATGTCACGCCGCTGCTATCGCTGCCATTGAATTGAATGGATAGCCAGTTAGCATGTTTCCGACTTGTTTTAAACTACTTTTCCGACCGATTTGGACCGGGAAAACGGCCTGGTTAAGCTGCCATTGAATTGAATGGATAGCCAGTTAGCATGTTTCCGACTTGTTTTAAACTACTTTTCCGACCGATTTGGACCGGGAAAAATGGCCTGTTAATGAGGGGGCGTGTCAAAGCCAATACCTAGCGATGCTTTACAATGACTAAACCGCTAGATTCGCCGCTACATTACAAAATGTCACTCCGATGCTATCGCTGCCATTGAATTGAATGGATAGCCAGTTAGCATGTTTCCGACTTGTTTTAAACTACTTTTCCGACCGATTTGGACCGGGAAAACGGCCTGGTTAATGAGGGGGCGTGTCAAAGCCAATACCTAGCGATGCTTTACACTGACTAAACCGCTAGATTGGATAGCCAGTTAGCATGTTTCCGACTTGTTTTAAACTACTTTTCCGACCGATTTGGACCGGGAAAATGGCCTGGTTAATGAGGGGGCGTGTCAAAGCCAATACCTAGCGATGCTTTACACTGACTAAACCGCTAGATTCGCCGCTACATTACAAAATGTCACGCCGCTGCTATCGCTGCCATTGAATTGAATGGATAGCCAGTTAGCATGTTTCCGACTTGTTTTAAACTACTTTTCCGACCGATTTGGACCGGGAAAACGGCCTGGTTAATGAGGGGGCGTGTCAAAGCCAATACCTAGCGATGCTTTACACTGACTAAACCGCTAGATTCGCCGCTACATTAGAAAATGTCACGTCGCTGCTATCGCTGCCATTGAATTGAATGGATAGCCAGTTAGCATGTTTCCGACTTGTTTTAAACTACTTTTCCGACCGATTTGGACCGGGAAAACGGCCTGGTTAATGAGGGCGTGTCAAAGCCAATACCTAGCGATGCTTTACACTGACTAAACCGCTAGATTCGCCGCTACATTAGAAAATGTCACGTCGCTGCTATCGCTGCCATTGAATTGAATGGATAGCCAGTTAGCATGTTTCCGACTTGTTTTAAACTACTTTTCCGACCGATTTGGACCGGGAAAACGGCCTGGTTAATGAGGGGGTGTCAAAGCCAATACCTAGCGATGCTTTACACTGACTAAACCGCTAGATTCGCCGCTACATTACAAAATGTCACGCCGATGCTATCGCTGCCATTGAATTGAATGGATAGCCAGTTAGCATGTTTCCGACTTGTTTTAAACTACTTTTCCGACCGATTTGGACCGGGAAAACGGCCTGGTTAATGAGGGCGTGTCAAAGCCAATACCTAGCGATGCTTTACACTGACTAAACCGCTAGATTCGCCGCTACATTACAAAATGTCACGCCGCTGCTATCGCTGCCATTGAATTGAATGGATAGCCAGTTAGCATGTTTCCGACTTGTTTTAAACTACTTTTCCGACCGATTTGGACCGGGAAAACGGCCTGGTTAATGAGGGGCGTGTCAAAGCCAATACCTAGCGATGCTTTACACTGATTAAACCGCTAGATTCGCCGCTACATTACAAAATGTCACTCGATGCTATCGCTGCCATTGAATTGAATGGATAGCCAGTTAGCATGTTTCCGACTTGTTTTAAACTACTTTTCCGACCGATTTGGACCGGGAAAACGGCCTGGTTAATGAGGGGGCGTGTCAAAGCCAATACCTAGCGATGCTTTACACTGACTAAACTGCTAGATTCGCCGCTACATTAGAAAATGTCACGTCGCTGCTATCGCTGCCATTGAATTGAATGGATAGCCAGTTAGCATGTTTCCGACTTGTTTTAAACTACTTTTCCGACCGATTTGGACCGGGAAAACGGCCTGGTTAATGAGGGGGCGTGTCAAAGCCAATACCTAGCGATGCTTTACACTGACTAAACCGCTAGATTCGCCGCTACATTAGAAAATGTCCCGTCGCTGCTATCGCTGCCATTGAATTGAATGGATAGCCAGTTAGCATGTTTCCGACTTGTTTTAAACTACTTTTCCGACCGATTTGGACCAGGAAAACGGCCTGGTTAATGAGGGGGCGTGTCAAAGCCAATACCTAGCGATGCTTTACACTGACTAAACAGCTAGATTCGCCGCTACATTACAAAATGTCACTCCGATGCTATCGCTGCCATTGAATTGAATGGATAGCCAGTTAGCATGTTTCCGACTTGTTTTAAACTACTTTTCCGACCGATTTGGACCGGGAAAATGGCCTGGTTAATGAGGGGGCATGTCAAAGCCAATACCTAGCGATGCTTTACACTGACTAAACCGCTAGATTCGCCGCTACATTAGAAAATGTCACGCCACTGCTATCGCTGCCATTGAATTGAATGGATACATTTTTACATTACATTTTAAGCATTTAGCAGACGCTCTTATCCAGAGCGACTTACAAGATGTGCATTAATACAAGGTGAGAACAATCAAATTTAGCGTACAAGATCAGTGCAGTTAAATGGCAAAGGACATCATTGCAGGCGTCTGCGTATCATACCTGTAACATTGGGAAAGAAAAGGTTAGTGGGTGTTTTTTTTTTTTTGTTTTTTTTGAACAAGTAAACAGTGGTGACGACAGATTGACTAGATGGACAGTGTTCAGTGGTAGTGGAGTCTGAAGAGGTGGGTTTTGAGTCTCTTGCGGAAGATTGGAAGTGATTCCGCAGTCCTGACCGATTGCGGGATAGCCAGTTAGCATGTTTCCGACTTGTTTTAAACTACTTTTCCGACCGATTTGGACCGGGAAAACGGCCTGGTTAATGAGGGGGCGTGTCAAAGCCAATACCTAGCGATGCTTTACACTGACTAAACCGCTAGATTTGCCGCTACATTACAAAATGTCACGCCGATGCTATCGCTGCCATTGAATTGAATGGATAGCCAGTTAGCATGTTTCCGACTTGTTTTAAACTACTTTTCCGACCGATTTGGACCGGGAAAACGGCCTGGTTAATGAGGGGCGTGTCAAAGCCAATACCTAGCGATGCTTTACACTGACTAAACCGCTAGATTCGCCGCTACATTACAAAATGTCACGCCGATGCTATCGCTGCCATTGAATTGAATGGATAGCCAGTTAGCATGTTTCCGACTTGTTTTAAACTACTTTTCCGACCGATTTGGACCAGGAAAACGGCCTGGTTAATGAGGGGGTGTCAAAGCCAATACCTAGCGATGCTTTACACTGACTAAACCGCTAGATTCGCCGCTACATTAGAAAATGTCACGTCGCTGCTATCGCTGCCATTGAATTGAATGGATAGCCAGTTAGCATGTTTCCGACTTGTTTTAAACTACTTTTCCGACCGATTTGGACCGGGAAAACGGCCTGGTTAATGAGGGGCGTGTCAAAGCCAATACCTAGCGATGCTTTACACTGACTAAACCGCTAGATTCGCCGCTACATTACAAAATGTCACGCCGATGCTATCGCTGCCATTGAATTGAATGGATAGCCAGTTAGCATGTTTCCGACTTGTTTTAAACTACTTTTCCGACCGATTTGGACCGGGAAAACGGCCTGGTTAATGAGGGGAGTGTCAAAGCCAATACCTAGCGATGCTTTACACTGACTAAACTGCTAGATTCGCCGCTACATTTGAAAATGTCACGTCGCTGCTATCGCTGCCATTGAATTGAATGGATAGCCAGTTAGCATGTTTCCGACTTGTTTTAAACTACTTTTCCGACCAATTTGGACCGGGAAAACGGCCTGGTTAATGATGGGGGCGTCAAAGCCAATACCTAGCGATGCTTTACACTGACTAAACCGCTAGATTCGCCGCTACATTACAAAATGTCACGCCGATGCTATCGCTGCCATTGAATTGAATGGATAGCCAGTTAGCATGTTTCCGACTTGTTTTAAACTACTTTTCCGACCGATTTGGACCGGGAAAACGGCCTGGTTAATGAGGGGGAGTGTCAAAGCCAATACCTAGCGATGCTTTACACTGACTAAACCGCTAGATTCGCCGCTACAATAGAAAATGTCACGTCGCTGCTATCGCTGCCATTGAATTGAATGGATAGCCAGTTAGCATGTTTCCGATTTGTTTTAAACTACTTTTCCGACCGATTTGGACCGGGAAAACGGCCTGGTTAATGCAGCGGAATGTTCACAGCTAGAGTTATTCTTCCGTTCAAAAGTTCGGCGCGCTACTACTCTCACAGCGTTGCCAGCACACACGCAAAAAATACATCAACACGTGCGCCTCGGACGGGAATCGTGTGCTATTACTTTTCTTAGCAATCGCACGTCACGTTTTCGCATAAAGTGCAAAAATTTGCCTTTTTTGGGGGCCCATTCAAATTAATGCAGCGGAATGTTCACAGCTAGAGTTCATTGTGACGTCACCCACTCTAGCTGTGTCCATTGACTTCAATGTAAAGTGGAATCTGACATTTTTTAATAAAGAAATCTTCCAAACATTATCATGTAACTCCCACACCCTTCCATTATACAGCCCAATTTATGCACCAAAATGTAGGCATTTTTGTCCTCTCTCATCCAATGTAAATTCCATTGAAATAGGCCTCACGGTTTTTGAATAAAGGGCCCAAAAGGCCAGAGAGTACAAAGAGAGTACTTCTAATTTTGCACTTTTTCCCAATTTCCCATGCATTGTCAATGGGCCCAAAGAGTCGTGCGAAAACGTCAGGCGCGATCGCTAAGAAAAGTAATAGCACACGATTCCCGCCCGAGCCGCACGTTTTGATGTATTTCGTGCGTCTGTGCTGGCAATGCTGCGAGACTAGTAGCGAACCGAAGTTTTGTACGGAAGAGTGCCTTCTCCCCACACACAAGCAATAACGCGCGCACACAAAAACACACACACACACACACACACACACACACACACACACACACACAGATGTGTAGGAGCGGACTGGAGTAGAGAGATGCGTGTGTGTGTGAGAGAGAGAGTGTGTGAGTGTGCATGCGTGTGAGAGAGTGTGTGTGCGTGATGTGAGTGTGTATGTGTGTGAGTGTGTGAGGGTGCACACGTGTGAGAGTGCGTGTGTGTGTGCGTGTGTGCACGCGTGTGAGAGAGTGCGTGTTGTGAGTGTGTGTGTGTGTGTGTGTGGAGAGAGTGCGTGTGTGTGTGTGTGTGTGGTGTGGTGTGGTTTGGTAAGGTTGGCTCAGTGTGTTAGAGAGAGTGTTCAGATGTTCCAAAAAGTCACGTTTTTGCACTTTCTGCAAAAACGTCACGTGTGATTGCTAAGAAAAGTCATAGCACATGATTCCCGGTCGAGGCGCACGTTTTGATGTATTTTCTGCGTGTGTGCTGGCAACACTGAGAGATTAGTAGCGCGCCCAAGTTTTGAATGGGAGAATTCGTGTGACATTTTGAAATTTGTGTAAATGAACTCAGAAAACATGCTAGGATTCTACCCATTGAGAACAATGGTCGCGCTAGCATTGCGGTGACATTTTGTAACGTCGCGATAAATCTAGCGGTTAAACCAGTGTAAAACTTCGCCAGGTATTCGCTGTGATAGCCGCCTCAATAACTAGGCCTTTTTCCCCGTTCAAATCGGTCGAGAAATTTGTGTAAATGAACTCGGAAAACATGCTAGGATGCTACCCATAGAAAACAATGGTCGCGCTAGCATTGCGGTGACATTTTGTAACGTAGCGAGAAATCTAGCGGTTAAACCAGTTTAAAACTTCGAAATATATTTGCTGTGATACCCGCCTCAATAACTAGGCTTTTTTCCCCGTTCAAATCGGTCCAGAAAGTTGTGTAAAACATGTCGGAACGAAGCGGTTTGACTTTTTCTGTAAGTTAAGCCGTTGCTTAGCAACCGGTTCTTCTGCAATGCATATCAAGCCGATCTGAAAATAGAAACGGCTGTTTTAAAAAGTAAAGCATATATAAACATTCTGTAAAAAAGGCGTCTTAATAGAGGTAGTCCTCTCCCGTTTAGAGTTTGAATGGTGTCGGTATGATTTAAAATGAAGGTGTAAGGACATCGAAATCGCTTGGTAAACTCTTTGAAAAAAAATCTTTTTGCGATTAGACGCTTTCAAAACATAAACGGCTCCTGTTTCCAAAGTACAGCATGTATAAACATTCTGTAAAAAAGGCGTCTTAATAGAGGTAGTCCTCTCCCGTTTAAAGTTTGAATGGTGTCGGTGTGATTAAAAATGAATGAGCTGTGATCAAATATAAATCGCCAGGTCTTATTTTTGTAATATATTTTTTTGACCTAACATGGGATTCAATGCGAGTTTGACACAGCGTTCTCTGTCCTTCTGGGCGATTTTTTCAGAAACCGTGCGTCCTATTTCAATGGATGTAACATTGGACGAGAGAGGACAAAAATGCCTACGTTTTGGTGTATAAATTGTGCATGTAGAGTGTAAGGTGTGGGAGTTAGACGATAATGTTTGGGAGATTTTTGATCAAATTTGAACCTGGTCAAGCTAGAGGCCATTGTGACGTCACCCACTCTAGCTGTGTCCATTGACTTCAATGTAAAGTGGAATCTAATTTGGCCCTTTTTCCCAATTTCCCATGCATTGTCAATGGGCCAAAAAAGTCTACTGTGAAAAATTTGCTATGCGGCGCGATCGCTAAGAAAAGTAATAGCACACGATTCCCGCCCGAGCAGCACGTTTTGATGTATTTCGTGCGTCTGTGCTGGCAACACTGCGAGACTAAGTAGCGAACCGAAGTTTTGTACGGAAGAAAAATAAAAATAAAAATAATGTATGAATAAAAGTATGGCGGCGAAGAACAAGAGTGCCTTTTGCTATGCAAACGGCCACGGCCTCGGCCACGGCCTCTTTGCATTGCAAACGGCACCCTAATAAAGAAAATAAAATAAGAAATTTCTAGAATTCCTTATCACTTGGAAGTTGTAGGGTAAAATGTTATGTTTTAATCTCAGGCTGTAAGGCAACAAAATATGACATTTTTGTGACGGGTGTAGACTTTAAAGGGACACCATACATTCAGATTCTCAGATCTCACATAATTACTGTGTAACTTGGAACACATGGCTAGGTTTTGACCACATATGGAGAAGGGGTTCTTTGTACTGGGTATTTGGTCTATGGTGAGTGTTACTAGCTTCAGTTCACTTTATTTCTTGTTTTTACGTGTGGTTCTGTTGTGGAAAAACTTCACTGGGATCAGAGATTATTTACAAGCAGCTGCAAGGAGAACTAAACAAGGTCAGTTCTCCCACTCACACATTTAAATGAGATATTTATAACAAACAAAACGGAAAGGGAAGGAACAGAGACAAAAGGGAGGTAACGGGGAAATAGGAGCCAAGGCATCACCTGAAGGTAAAACAGAACGAATAATTACTGTAACTGCAAAAGTTAGTAAAACAATGAGGTTTCCTGCAGTGAGAAAACATAATAAAATAACAGATGTTTTGGTGCAAAGAACATTTTGGTAGCCTGGCCATTCAGAACTGCAGCGTCACACATACAGTAGAACCAGTGTGTCTCCCTGTGCATATTTCTATAGCATTTCAACTTTACACAAACAGGACACATTTTTTCTTCCACAGTTCTGTGCTTTGAAACTGCCTGATCAATATTTGTAGTTTGAAATAAACCCTTCAACTCCACTTTGTTTGTTGAAAAATATTATTTATTCAACTCCATGTATAGCATCACAATATGATAATAATATATGATAATAATTTCTTCATACAAAACATGTTACCTCCAATGTGTTCTTAACATCTCAATCTTAACCATTCCAAATACTAGCCATTTACATTATAAAATAATCCTGAATATGTAGTCTTTGTGCAAATAAAATGAAACCCAAAACAGTCACAAATAATTGTTAAAATGAAAATACATGAATTCACATCTTTACAAGCGCATAATATCTAACATTGAGGATAATTAATTTCATAGGCCATGTTTGTGCCAAATATTACTGACATAAAGAACAGGCTTAAACCATTTAAATAAAATAAAATTTTGGAAAAACATAATAAATTAGACATGTTTTTTAGTCTTAAGTCATGCAATAATTTAACTTCTACTTGACCCACTCTCTATTTACATATGGAACAGCAAAGTTAGCAGGGAGTTGCTTCTACTGTTCATGTGACAGTTGTGGGTAGAATTCCGAATAATCCAGCCCATTCTTTTAAACCAATCCTAGAGAGGAATTCACTTGTGGAGGTGTAACCATCATTAAAGGGCTCCCCCTTAGGAATAATATTACACAATAGATACAGTACAGTACTGGTCCCAACATTTACAAGACCCCTCTGTCTGGGGTTCTTTTTCTTTGGGGAGTAAAAGAACCCCATGGAGTAGATGAAAAAGTAAACAAACTATATGTCCCTTCGAACAAGACCAGACTTGCCCAGGAAAATAAAGATGGGGGAATTTAATTGAACCGTTATGAGAATTATTCGCAATAACAAAATAACAAATTTACATTTTTTATTATTATAATTTTAGCTTTTGCTTTTTTATTCCCAATCTTTTAGTAGCCAATTATACCCTCTCTTTCATGTCACACACAGGATCACTCATATATGCAGCGAGCTCATATCGGCTTCCCTGGGGCGGACAGCCAATTGCTGCCCCGTAGTAGCACTCCCGGCCAGAGCCGAACTGGTGCGACCTGGTGGAATCGAACCCCAGTCGCGTGGGAAACGTCGGGCGTTCTTACACCACCCGGGAAGCCACCTAAGTAAATATTTTCAAAGATAAAATGAATTTAAATTAAAATGGTAACCATTTGGTAACCATTTCTTTTTTGGAAGAACTCCAAAAAAGATCCCCTATTTCAGATTAAAGTCAGCACATGCATCAAACGGAAATTTGGTGTATTTTGTTTATGTGGCTATTTTCAACATGGAAAATCTCTCAAGTTTACACTATGACAAACTCAAAGCTCCCGACCATGGGAACACCAAAGGGGCTTATTTACTTATATCACTAACTTATATTCGCAAACTAAAAATATGACTTTAATCAAATACAACAAAAGCAAGTATAAAAACAAACCACCACCAGTGTTTGGTAACAATTATAACCTCCAGAGAGATAAGATAGTTGTTGCAAAAGAGATTAACTCACAGTGCAACTAAAATTCACTGGACAGAGAAAGCACAGCCATTTCCAATCTCCATTTGATCTAGAGCAGAGGCATACTCTTAAAAGCTGCCTCACACCATCAAACCGTAAACATTTTCTCTCCCTAACATTTCAATTAGTCAAGCCTAAGGAAGCGCATCCATGCTACTTACTATGAAATCACATGAATGCATAATTATTTAAAACTATAAAAAATATTTTGCATAATATTTTAATAGTTTTAAAACACATTTGTATTCAACAAGTCCTTTATATTATGTATTTGTTCAATTAAATATATGTACAGTAATACATTAGAGGTTATATACAAATGCATTCGCTACACATGTATTGCATGTGTATGTGGGTGTACATGTACATAAATATAAATGCATGTGAACACACATACACACATATATATGTCCTGTAAATACTTACACAAGTCAGTGTGTGCTGTAGGCTTTAGATTCGTATTTACAGTATCTATCGCCATGCTTTCGACAGCCAACCTCAATCAATCGTTCTACTTTAGAAGTAATGCACAAAGGAAAGGGAAAATTCCAGCAGCAACCATACCTTCTTGTGTACCCCTTCATGTTTTGATCTTTGAAGTTAAAACCATTATTACTCAGACGGCACAAGCTACTCTACTCACTGTGCCTAGTGCACTAAAATCTCAAAACCTGTATTCTTAGTGTCTATTGTTAGTACAGAACAGTGCAACATCCCTGCTGTAGCAGCCCACATTTCAGTTTAATTAGCACAACTTTGATTAAGCCTTTTTTTCTCTTTGCTTTAAGTATTTAAGTACAGTGCAGCGCTTGTGTATGAATGTAGCTCCGTAGGGGATTCCCCACACTCAATCCTTCCTTTATGTTCATTCTGCATGTGCTTGGGTCCATTTATCTAGAAGACAACATGTTTTTGTAGAGCTGAAAAGCCTTCTGGGTAATGCTTTCTGAAGGATGACAGACCCCTCCCCCCCCCCCACCCGCTCATGGCCTTCTGGGATTTCTGTTGTCATGCAGGTCCCAGGGTAGCATGAAGTCTGGTTGTGTTGTCAAGGTGGCCTCTGATGTCAGAAGCAGCAGTGCAGTTAAGTTTTCAGCCAGGAAAAATAAATAAAAGCCAGGATGGGGGCATTGGTTGTAAGGTGTGTTCTTCACTAGGCCTCCACCTCACCAGGGGGCAGTATTCCTCTCTCCCTGAGGTGGGAGCGCAGCGTGTTGAAGATGCTGAGCTGCTGCTCTGGCTGTAGGACCAGCAGCTGTTGTAAGACCTTGCTGGGGTTCGGGCCCCTGGAAGACACAGAAGGGCTGACATCATATCCACTGTACAAACAACAGTGATTGCCCATCTACCTCACTGTACTGTAGGTTTATTTCATTTGCCAATTACTAAAGACACCCAGGCTTTTCAATGGTCTTATATTCTATTACGGCTTAATGTTCCAAAGTAAATTAACAAACTAATTTATCCTGCTGCCGGATAGCCGTACCCATAAACAAACCACAACTAGAACATGACCAAATTGTTTAAATTAGAATGCCCTTTAATAGAGGGATTAGTTTTACAATACGTCTTACTACAATTGATTAAATCAGACAAGAAGCTGGCAGGGCAGAGGGGAGATGTACAAGAGGGGAACAAATCAAGTAGGTTTTTGGGGTTGTACAAAACACAAAAGAATCAGGGAGAAACAAAACACAAACTCACCACCCTGCCAGGAAAACCAAAATATACTTCAGAAGTATTAATACCTATTTACCTCAAATATCTTATTTCCAAACAAGATGAAAAGAAAAAATTAATATCAAACGCACAGGTTACAACAAAGCATAGTGTTTAGGCAGTGTCGAGAGGGCATCCTCATGCCTAAAGTCTTGAGCCTCTTTTAAAACTTGAGCGGCAGGTGCAACACATCTCCAATCAGCAGGTGGAAGCAGCACATCCCATGGCTCTGCCTCTTTTGGTACTCCACCTCATTGAAGCAAAAATGGGCAGGAGCATAACAAACGTATAAGAATATTCATGAGCTGACCTGTAAGGTATTTCGGTTCTGAAAATACTAAGCAGAGCAAAGCAGCGGTCTTACCTGTCCATGCATTTTTCCTCATCATTAACTGATCTCACAAATTCAACAATCATCATTGGAGGTGGCTTTAATACAGTCATCAATCCAGTTCTAGGTAGGTCAAGCATCTCAGGTAATTCCAGAAATTGGCACGGTACAGAAACACTCAAACAATATATGAGTGATTTTGGTCTTGGAGTCAAGATTTTGGTCAAGGGAATACTCATATTTCTCACCCCATCACCAATCATTCTCTCGCATTGACTTTTTCTAACCAGAAATTCAATTATATCTGATATATCTGATACCATAATTCACCCCATCATAATCAGTGATCATGCCCCTGTCTCCTTTCAGTTAAATACTAAACATTTCGAACAACCTCCCACCAGATGGCGATTCAATGTATCTCTGCTTAAAGATGCTGATTTTAACACATTGCTTAAAAAAAGAGTGGGCATCCTTCTTGGAAAATCTCATCCACATTACTCTGGGAAACGGCCAAAGTAGTACTGAGGGGGAAAATCATTTCATACTCATCACATAAGAAAAAAAAAAGGAACAGGAATTTTGAAAATAATCTGGAACAAAAAAATCTAACAACTGAATGACTCCTATGCTAATAATCCCACAGAACAAATTCAGATCGAACTCAGAGAAGCCACATTTCAATTAAATGATATCATAAATAATGTAGGTTTGTTAGTCTGGATTTATCTCAGTCTATTTGTTTATCTGTCTGACTGTCCGTCTGTCTAGTTACTTGAACACTTAACTTGGTCTAGTTACTTAACACAATGGTATTGGGGTGGGAGGGGGGTGGTGGTAGGATCAAGAGGAGTGGGGGGAGGGGTAGTGTGGGAGGAGGGGAGGGCTCCTGGGGGGGGGACATACATCACATTTGCATCTAGAACTGCACAATCTGTAAATACACTTAAAATGTATATATATATATATATATACACATGTATGTATATAAACATTTTTAAAAAAGTCCCCCAAAGGTGGTGGGTGGCAGGCCCAGAAGATGTATATCTAATAATATTTTTAAAAAAACAAGGAATTAAACAAGCTCTTTGGAAAGAGATACCTGCATCATCATTAGTAAAAGTAAGATGCACAATGTGTCTCCTTTCTAATGCAGGGAACATGTTGTACCTGTGCATTATTACCTGATAAAGCTTGCTATGTAAACATGAACAAATGTGGCCATCAGGTATTGGCAGTCAAAACGATCCATAATACCGCCATGTCCCGGGATGGTATTTGCGAAATCCTGCAGGAAGCAAGAAAACAAGCTCATAGCTACCTACATTAACTTTTCACGTTAACGTAACATTGCACAATATTGATATATTCCTGTGAACACAGATTGAGCACTCACTTTGATTTTGAAAGCTCTTTTGAATCCGCTGGCAAAGAAACCGCCAAATGGTCCGATCAGGGAGCCAAAGGAGGAGAGGGCGATGCTGTGTATCTGAAAGGGGTACATGTTCGCCGTTTTCTGCGGAGGAAGACAGAGCACACACTAATTCATTCCCTGTTCCTGCGTCTGTAGGTGCCAAGCCTCTTGGAATCTGCAGTCTCCAGGCACAAATTTCTAATGACCTTGAGCCAAGCTTTTGACCAGTGTAGCATAGAAGCCCTTGGACGCAGTGAATAATAAATAGTGATAATGCCACGATGAGGATTGTGCCGCACCATAAACCACAGTTCAGCCCTGCCTGCGTACAACAGGCCATGAAAGTTCTTCATATGCACATGTAACAAACAAAATCAACTGACACCCCTGGAAGACCCTGGTACAATCTGTGGCCACATAAGAAATCATCTTGTCAATGGATGAGTGATGCGTTCTAGCACTACAGCAATAATGAAAATTCGGCCCATCTAGGCTAGTCATCATCTATGCTATCATTACATTTGATTCTCACACTTCCTGCTAAACTGTTATTGCCTAACAGTGTTAATGACCCTTTTCTGTAGTACTGCTGCTCTCATTTAGCCTATTTTGAATGCACATCATTTTGTGAGTTGCTCTGGCCAAGAGCGTCTGCTAAATTAATGTAATGTAATGTAATGTAAAGTACATGATGTAATGTAGAGAAAGCATAATTCATTGTAATGGTGTGTGCAGCCCTTACCCATCTCAGGGCCTTCTGCAGAACTGCCGGCAGGGTGTACTCGTGCATCTGGAAGATCTCGGCAGGCTGGCACTGCACCGCAAACCTGTTTGTCTCGCTGTTGTACTCGACAGGGCACACAAAATACTGGTACTGCGCCAGGAGGTAGGCAAACTGGAAGCGCAGAGCGGGAGACAGAAAGTGTTCAATATGAAGTGACCACCTCACAACTGAGGGGCTCATTAATCACTCCTCTCCAGAGTAACTTAGATGGCTTACGTTAAATTAATTTGTATTACTGGATACTCAAACCCAGCTATACAGCTATTCCACATTGCTGCCCCTTTGTCCCAGCAACCACCATACTCAAAATGTTGTCATGAAAGTAATGATAAAAGGTAACATTAAAGAGGCTAATCAAAGATACAGTAAGGACAAACTGCAAAGGAGGCAGGCATTAGTTGCATTATACTATAGTAGGCAAGCTTAGTCTTCAGGTCCGATGAAACTATTTGGAGATATTGCCCATATATCTACTCACAATAAATGCAAAGACCACAGTGGAGAAAAATCCTCCGATGAATCCTTCCCAGGTCTTCTTTGGGGAGAGCTGCAGGGGCACATCCTCATTATGTAATGACAATGATGCAGATATGGCTTCCTCCATCATCTACCCAGCTCTGTCGCCAGGGTTCAATCAACATTTGTTCAAAGGACTGGAAGTACAAATGGTGCTTCCATAGGGCACTACAAGCATGTGCTTTTTGCATTCTCTCACCACATACAGTGTTCCAGAACAAATCTGTGGTCAATGGTGAAATTAATAACAGGGAGTAGTAATTCATCCTTACCTTAATTAATGGTGTTCTTCCAAAGAAGAAACCAAAGAGGTAAGCCATGATGTCATTGCAGATGACAATGGATATTGGAACAATAAACCTACAAAGACAAACCCCAAATTTAGTTGTGAAATACTGTATAGTACAGTATCTACAAAATGTATCACAATTATTTTCTTATGTATTACCATGAACTTGTGATACTGGAACAAAAGTCTGTTATAGGTTGAAATGACAGATAAGATATTATTTTTTTAAATGAGTCACAGACTACACAAAACAGGTCTGAGCAAGCCTTGGAATGACATTGCTAAAGTGCTAAAATGCTTTATAATTGGTAGCAACACAAGCCCCTCACCAGACTTACGGACCGAATATGATAGTTAGCTAACACTGGCATACTTTACTGAGGAACAGTGCACTTTCAGTGCATTTGTTTGGGTCTGGAAAGTTACAGGCTTACAGGCTTATCACGGTGAATTAGATTCCTGCTTACCAGATCATTCCCTCAAACAGGTTCTGAATGACAAGGTGTGACTGAGTTACCACAATCAACAGCGTCACATGGGTCCAAGCAAACTGAAATGGCAAACACAACACATATGCCTTCAACACTGGAATGCACCTGACTAACCAAACAACACTGACAATATAAAAATTAAAAAAACAGTACGCAGGACTACAGAACTGAGTCACACATCACACCAGGACACCAAGTGATGAGACAAATACTATGCTGATGACCATTGCACTGTCATACAGGAAGCAAAATGCAAACAAATAACACTTAGAGCCAAGATCTGGCTAGAACATTGCTGCGCTTCTTAAGTATAGTATTGTATTAAAACAACTAGCCTAAGTTAAGCATGCTATAGAAAAAATAAAATAAAATATTGTTAGAACTCAAAACAGTAACCACAACTACTGTATTCAACAAAACAGGACAGACAACAATGACAGCATACAGTATAACAGGTGTCATTTAGTTTTACAATATGGCATATTAAATCTTCTTGTCTGCCTATATAAAATCTGTGGGGCAATAAATAAAGGCTAATTTGGACAAATGTTACACTGTGCATGTGATCATCTCTATTGCACCAGTGATCCTGTGGGGTTGATAGGCAGGCAGTGGTTTCCCTGTAACAGTAGTTCTAAGTATTCAATTAAGGAAGCAATGGGCGGTTCAGATGTGGCAAACATGTCAGGACAAATATCTCAGACAGAAACGGCACAGCTGGTGTATTCAGGATTGCACAGTTCATCCCTGGTGGACTGCATCACGCAATAAAAGCGCCAGGGGCAGCCGACATCGTCTGTCCATCGTCAGCATGGCCAGTGAGGCGGTCAACTCTGCTGTGTTAGTACTGGTGGTTACATCGCTGATACACACCATATAAAACTGCAGGCGGTAATGTCTCTTCACTAAACTCAGTACAAACATGCAGAAACCTGCAAAGAGCAAATAACATGCGGTCAGTTTCCTTCAAAGGGGAATGAAACAAAACAATTGCAATTGTAATGTTCTGCAATTGCACTGGTTAAACAAGGATAGACCAACTCCAGTGCGATAAAATATGTGTACTCCAATATACAGTGCCCTCCAGAATTATTGGCACCCATGGTAAAGAAGCGTGGACCAAGGTCTCAGATTGATTGCTATGTGTTCTCCCACCTCACCAAGTATTATAGGAGAAGACTCAGTGCAGTTATCTTGGCAAGGGGAGGGTGCACAAAGTACTAAATGCAGGGGTGCCAATAATTGTAACAAGAAAAATGTTTATATTAAAGGTTAGAGTTCTCTCATATTTTGAGTGTAAGATCAAGCTGATGAACAACAAAGACATTTTTTCATAGCCCATTTGCTCATCTTCACCAAGGGTGCCAATAATTCTGCAGGGCACTGCAATTACTAAGTTCTGTTATATTTTATGTGGTTATATTTTGTGATATTATGAGGCACTACAAATATGTAGCACTATTATGTTGCCGTCAGGCTTGCTTTTGGGGGGGTCTAGGCCTGGGTTCCCCCTCTGTTAAGCGTTTTGTGACAATTCTGTTGTGAAAAGCGCTATACAAATAAACTTGATTTGATTTGATTTGATTATTACACAAGGCCTCATCTGTGCTGACAAAAGATAATTCTGTCAATTAATAAGTAAACAAGTCATATCATATTGCCAATTTCCACAATTCACTCAGCTAATCAGAAATAGAACTTCATAACATTAACCACAGCAGTAGACTATAAACATATGGTAGTAAAGCCTAGTGACGGGCCTCTAATGGCTTTTTCCACCGCACAGTACACCGTGCTTCCACGTTTTGTTGCTTTTTCCACTGCCAAGTGAACCATACTGAACCTAAGTACCCGTGCTGAATTTAGCTACTGCTCTGTTTAGGTACTGCGAGCCACACAGGGACCTAAGGGTGGAGCTAAGGTTGGAGCTATCAATACTGCAGACCATTGATTGGTCAAGTGCAATCATCACAGAATCAACATGCTAAATCTCAGTCTGGCTCAGACACAACCGCCATGTTTTTTTTCTCAGTTCCACTTCGGTTATTGGTTTTATTTAAATAGTATTATATACAGTTTGGCATTATTTTCAAATTTACGTGTTAGGTTTGTGTTAGGAAAACTGAAATAAACACGTTTTCTTTGAAAGGACAAAGTATAGTATTGTCATTTTCATTAATGCAATTAGAATATACATTTTCAATCGTCTAATCTAAATCTTATCTAAACATGAAAGCACAGATGTAAACACAAAGACAACTATAGCTAATGCTTTCATTTTTATATGACTGAAAAAAGGCTCGAGTTAAACCCAGGCCTTTGAAGCAAAAGGACAGTGCCAATGTGTAAGTGGAAATTGTACTGGAAAGTGGAAATGTGATCTGGCTAAATTGCAAATCATTGGAGGACCAACACCGAATAATAAATATATGATACGATATACTGTATTTGTCCCCGTGGGAAAACTTGCTTATATATACAGTATATATATATATATGTATATATAATGCGGTCGCATTCTTTTTTGTCACTTCAGATAACTCCTCCTATCTAACTCCTCCTATCTTCATAGTTCTGTTATGCGATGGAAAAACCAGACAGGGACTCGACCCATGAAGGGGATAGTTATGGGTACGGATGGTTACCATGCCGTGCCGTACCATACTGTGCGGTGGAAAAATGCCATAAGCCTGCACTAGGCTCCACACTTTCTTGATCCTGGGGGTTAAGGTGGGAAAGGCCTGCTCACCTGCCAGATAAAGTGCAAAGGAGATGAAGCGATGGTAGCGCACTAGGAACTGCAGAGGCTCCTCCCTCTGAACCAGCGCACCAAAATAGTCAGCCACTGTCTCCCCATAGAAGAAATAGTTCACGCAGATCAGGAAGTACCTGCAGTTCATAAAAAACACATTTAGTTATGTTTTTTAAACCACCCCCCACCTCCTTTATTTTTTTACCACTCCCCCAAATCTGTCATGCCCAACCATCAATGAACTGTAGTCCCATCCTCCGTAGAACTGGGAGACTCCGGGGCTAGCTTAGTCTACGTTTACACTGCAGGCCTTGATGCCCAGCCCAGTTTTTGCCTACATCACATTTTTTTGATCTACCTGTAAAAGTGACCCATATCCAATACCTGTGTTTACACGGTTTACACTTTAAACAACCCGCATGCGCACAGGACAGTTTGGTTACTGATGCGGAAGTGAACAACAACCACGCCGGCACAGCCATACTGTACAGCCGTGGCCAAAAGTTTTGAGAATGACACAAGTATTGGTTTTCACAAAGTTTGCTGCTTCAGTGTTTTTAGATCTTTTTGTCAGATGTTACTATGGTATACTGAAGTATAATTACAAGCATTATACACAAGTGTGTGCATTGTATCTCGGTTAGAATTGTCTCGTCGCGTGCTTGTAAGTAAAAGTTATCCGGCATTAGATTTGGCGCTGGACATCAGCTTCTGCGTACGTTACCTGTTCATTGGTTGCAAGTAGCACTTAATGCTACTTTGTTATCTTAACTAGTAGGCTATTGTGTTGCTGATGTCCAGCGGTTATTCGATTCTATCGCTGCATACTAGTTTTATTTCAAAGCTGATTGCTACTTAGCTGTTTTCAATCGGTTTTATTATATCAGCCCGTGTTTGTAGTTGAGCGTTCCTCGAGTAGCGGAGGGAACCTAGGACTTGTTAATTAGTCTCTATTGTTGTCAGGTGGCACTCGCCACTTAGTGCCTAGCATCACTCGGCTATATTAGCAACCATAGTTGTGGATAGCGGCAGCTTTTCGCGGCAGCCTCACCGAACGAAGACTCGGCGGACAAAGACAGAGGAGTCTACCTGCAGGAGTCCACCGAGGGGGGCCAGCTAGGGAGTGCTCGCCGCACGGTAAGTATCATAGTTTTGTATCTCCCTGTTCTACTTCCTCTGCATCTAACACTACATGCTACCTCCCTATCCCAGTCCATGTCTCCTCTTCTAGATTGCCTAGAAGGAGAGATTCTCCTGTGCCTCACCCAACATTACGGTATCGCCTCTACATGTGTCTGACCATTGCTTTCTGTCTTTCTCCCTCCCCCTCCCCCTCCCCTCTGTGCCTAAACCATCTTCACCTGCTCCTACTGTCCTTGTCCGTCGCAACCTCCGCTCTCTCTCCCCTGCTGCCCTGTCAGCTACTGTCCTATCTTCCCTTCCCCCTACTGATGCCTTCTCTCAGCTATCTGCTGAGGAAGCATCATCCACCCTACTTTCCTCTCTCTCCTCCTCCTTTGACTTACTCTGTCCTCTATCCGCTAAACCTGCTCGTCTCCGCCCCCCCGCCCCCTGGCTAACCGATTCCATTCGGGCTAACTGACTGAAACTGCGAGCGGCAGAAAGGAAATGGAGAAAATCCAAATCCCCTGTAGCTCTGTCTGATTTCCACACTCTCCTGGCTTCCTTCTCCTCTAACCTCTCCTCTGCTAAGTCTGCATTTTTCCTTTCTAAGATTCAATCTTCTGATTCCAACCCACGTAAACTCTATTCTACGTTTTCCTCTCTCCTCATCCCTCCTCCTCCCCCACTCCCATCCTCTCTAACCGCCGATGACTTCTCATCCTTCTTTCACGAGAAGGTCAATGTCATTCGCAACTCCTTCCCCCAAACCCCTCCCTCACCCATCTCGTTACCTAAACCTCCCCTCTGTTCTCCTTCTCACCCCTTCCTGACTCAGACATCCTTCAACTCGTTCTCTCCCACCGTCCCACCACCTGCCCTCTTGATCCCATTCCTTCCCCCCTCTTCCAGTCCATTTCTATGGACATCCTCCCCTTTGTCTCCAATGTCATTAACTCCTCTCTTTCCTCTGGCTCTGTCCCCTCCTCCCTCAAATGCGCTCATGTTGTCCCCCTCCTCAAAAAACCCTCTCTGAATCCTGCTATCATCTCTAACTACCGACCTGTCTCTCTCCTCCCATTCCTTTCCAAAGGACGAGAGCGGGCTGTCTATAATCAACTGTCTGCTCATCTCTTACAGAACGACCTGCTTGATCCCAACCAATCTGGGTTCAGAGCAGGCCACTCCACAGAGACTGCTCTCCTTGCGGTCACTGAGGCTCTTCACGGGGCTAAGTCCCGATCCCTTAGCTCCGTCCTCCTCCTCCTCGACCTGTCGGCGGCATTCGACACCGTGGACCACCGGATCCTGCTCTCATCTCTCGTCGAGATGGGAATCTCTGGATCTACGTTGACATGGTTTGAGTCCTACCTGGCTGACCGGTCCTACCAGGTGGCCTGGAGAGGATCCCTCTCCACTCCCCACACCCTCTCTACCGGAGTCCCGCAGGGCTCGGTGCTAGGCCCCGTCCTATTCTCTCTGTATACCAAGTCACTTGGCTCTGTTATTTCTGCTCATGGTTTTTCCTATCACTGTTATGCTGATGACACTCAACTCTTCTCTCCTTCCCTCCATCTGATACCCAGGTCCCGGCACGGGTCTCTGCATGCCTGGCTGACATCTCCGCATGGATGTCCACCCACCACCTGAAGCTGAACCTGGGGAAGACAGAGCTGCTCTTCTTCCCTGCCAAGGGCTCCCGACGATTGATGCATCAATCACCGTGGAAGGCTCCATAGTGTCTCCGTCTCAGTCTGCCAGGAGCCTTGGAGTGACCCTGGACAACCAGCTGTGCTTCTCGAGCCATATTGCAGCGGTCACTCGGACCTGCCGTTTCTCCTTCCACAACATCCGGAGGTTCCTCACCCAAGAGGCCACTCAACTCCTGGTCCAAGCCCTGGTGATCTCACGTCTGGACTACTGCAATTCCTTGCTGGCAGGCCTTCCGGCCTGTGCCATCAAGCCACTGCAACTAGTCCAGAACGCTGCCGCTCGCCTGGTGTTCAACGAGCCGAAGTTCACCCACGTCACCCCTCTACTCTCCTCTCTGCACTGGCTCCCCATCGCAGCACGCATCAGATTCAAGTCACTGGTGCTTGCTTTTCAGGCGGCCAGAGGTACTGCTCCCCCATACCTCCTGTCACTCATCACTCCCTACACCCCGCCCAGACCCCTCCGCTCCGCCTCCTCTGGCAAACTGACTGCCCCATCCCTCCGGGCGCCCGGCAGCCGCTCCTCTCGGTCTCGCCTCTTCTCTGTCCTGGTCCCTCGCTGGTGGAACGACCTCCCGCAATCGGTCAGGACTGCGGAATCACTTCCAATCTTCCGCAAGAGACTCAAAACCCACCTCTTCAGACTCCACTACCACTGAACACTGTCCATCTAGTCAATCTGTCGTCACCACTGTTTACTTGTTCTACACTATATAAAAAAAAATATTTAAAAAAACCCACTAACCTTTTCTTTCCCAGTGTTACAGGTATGATACGCAGACGCCTGCAATGATGTCTATTGTTGTACTACTGCACTGATCTTGTGCGCTAACTATGATTGTTCTTACCTTGTATTAATGCACATCTTGTAAGTCGCTCTGGATAAGAGCGTCTGCTAAATGCTGAAAATGTAAAATGTAAATGTCAAAGGCTTTTATTGACAATTACATTAAGTTTATGCAAAGAGTCAATATTTGCAGTGTTGACCCTTCTTTTTCAAGACCTCTGCAATTCGCCCTGGCATGCTGTCAATTAACTTCTGGGCCACATCCGGACTGATGGCAGCCCATTCTTGCATAATCAATGCTTGGAGTTTGTCAGAATTTGTGGGTTTTTGTTTGTCCACCCGCCACTTGAGGATTGACTACAAGTTCTCAATGGGATTAAGGTCTGGGGAGTTTCCTGGCCATGGACCCAAAATTTCGATGTTTTGTTCCCCGAGCCACTTAGCAAGGTGCTGCATCATGCTGGAAAAGGCATTGTTCTTCACCAAACTGTTCTTGGATGGTTGGGAGAAGTTGCTCTCGGAGGATGTTTTGGTACCATTCTTTATTCATGGCTGTGTTCTTAGGCTAAATTGTGAGTGAGCCCACTCCCTTGGCTGAGAAGCAATCCCACACATGAATGGTCTCAGGATGCTTTACTGTTGGCATGACACAGGACTGATGGTAGCGCTCACCTTTTCTTCTCCGGACAAGCCTTTTTCCGGATGCCCCAAATAATCGGAAAGGGGATTCATCAGAGAAAATGACTTTACCCCAGTCCTCAGCAGTCCAATCCCTGTACCTTTTGCAGAATATCAGTCTGTCCCTGATGTTTTTCCTGGAGAGAAGTGGCTTCTTTGCTGCCCTTCTTGACACCAGGCCATCCTCCAAAAGTCTTCGCCTCACTGTGCACTCACACCTGCCTGCTGCCATTCATGAGCAAGCTCTGCACTGGTGGTGCCCCAATCCCGCAGCTGAATCAACTTTAGGAGACGGTCCTGGCGCTTGATGGACTTTCTTGGGCGCCCTGAACCCTTCTTCACAACAATTGAACCTTTCTCCTTGAAGTTCTTGATGATCCGATAAATTGTTGATTTAGGTGCAATCTTACTAGCAGCAATATCCTTGCCTGTGAAGCCCTTTTTGTGCAAAGCAATGATGACTGCACGTGTTTCCTTGCAGGTAACCATGGTTAACAGAGGAAGAACAATGATTTCAAGCACCACCCTCCTTTTAAAGCTTCCTGTCTGTTATTCTAACTCAATCAGCATGACAGAGTGATCTCCAGCCTTGTCCTCATCAACACTCTCACCTGTGTTAACGAGAGAATCACTGACATGATGTCAGCTATTCCTTTTGTGGCAGGGCTGAAATGCAGTGTAAATGTTTTTGGGGATTAAGTTCATTTTCATGGCAAAGAGGGACTTTGCAATTAATTGCAATTCATCTGATCACTCTTCATAACATTCTGGAGTATATGCAAATTGCCATCATAAAAACTGAGGCAGCAGACTTTGTGAAAATTAATATTTGTGTCATTCTCAAAACTTTTGGCCATGGGTGTACATAGCAGTGATGAAAGTGGTCAGGCTGAAAAAAAAAAAAGCAAAACATTTGAATGACGTGTTGGCTGTGTTTACAGTGGGGTTTTACAGACGAAAGTTAATAAATTAATTAATAAATCCAAGAAGCAGGCCCTGGAAGTATAAAAATGAGGTTTTATCAAAATAAACTCTTCCTTTATTTATTTTAATAAGTCTTACTTTATTAATGAGCTTACTTTAATAAATAGGCCTATTTTGTGTGCCACATACTAAGCATGACACAATCTGTCAGCTGATAATGAAACAGTGGCAGATAGTGTGGCTTAAAGCTGTGGAGACACTGATTGGTAAGTTTAAGTTGTACTAAGGTGCACTAGAAAAATGTAATTGAGGTAGGACAACATAATAAACATGTTAAATCACTGTGTTTGTCTCTATGCAACCATCATTCAAACCAAACTTTAAATTAATCTTTGGACAACTTGCAAGTGTTGGCAAAGAAAACACAATAACTTTTCTATTTGGATTTAGCCATGCCAAGCCATGTGAAATAAGTGTTTAACAGTCTCAATTGTTTACCATTCTGTTGGTAGGCTACACATGGTACTGTTTACTTGGTGCACAAACCGTCTGTTCAGGTTGGCACAAGCCATTTTGTGTGCTGGATTTAAATGGAATGGACACCACGCCCGAGCGGCACAAACCGACATTGAGCCAGTCAGACTTTGGAACGGATCCAATGATAAGCTAGCGAGATGGGCGTAAGGCATAATATTTCATGATGACTGACTGCTAGTAAACCATGCTAGTGTTAGCCAGCTAAAATATTATCAATAAAATTGAATCATGTATCATTTAAGTGAGTTTGACAAAGGCTAAATATTAATCGTGGCTATAGCTGGGTAACCACAAGCCTTCAATTCTTTATTCTATTTGTTATCCTACCTCTTGGTTTTTCACGTGGTCTTCAACTACAATCGCTGGTCGAGCTGCATCCCTGCTTGTTGAGCTAATGTTAGACAGTGTAACGGTTAGATAAAGCCGTGGACAAAGTGCAATTCGTACGGCAAATTTTAATTTTGTCGTTGTGTTTTTTGCTACGAATGTGATCTTCCAAAGCCTTAAATCCTCTGAAGCCATAACTGACAATATTCGAACAATACGTGCAGAGTATTTTGCCAGGAATATCTACTTTTTTGGAACATTCACCCACTGTCACTTCGGTAGTGTTCCCATTGACTGAAACATAGTTTTTTGTCCAGCCAGTCCCAAGTGAATGTTTTTTTCTCTGCTTTCAATTTATTTTAACCTCAAACTATCGTTTTTCTCAATCAATTTTGCCATTCTTCTTTTGCGGTCATTTCACCATTTCTAGAGGCTTTAGCTAGCTAGCATGCCCATGACTTACAGTGACAGTGACTACGCTTGTACTGCTG
This sequence comes from Aldrovandia affinis, assembly GCA_029706075.1. NCBI lineage: Eukaryota > Metazoa > Chordata > Actinopteri > Notacanthiformes > Halosauridae > Aldrovandia > Aldrovandia affinis. The sequence goes on along the minus strand of JAINUG010000295.1, from coordinate 990,888 downwards.
TCAACCTGATTGGTCTATCATTAAGTGTGGCGATTGACAACAGATGAAAACCAATGAGGCTGATCGTGGGTCATCAAGACCCCCCAAAAAAACCCCAAAAAACCATCAGGGCCCGTATTCACAAAGCATTTTAAGGGTAAAAGTTGGTCCTAACTGCGCGATTTAGGAGCAAGTCCGAAAAATAATGGGCGTGTCACTCATAAATTTAGGAGTCCTACATTTTTGAGATAAGAGTATTTCACAAAGAGTTTGAGAGCTAAAAACAGCTCCTAAGTCCAGGAGAAGTTAAAAGCAGCCAAGAGGACTTCTAAGTCGCTAAAGACCTACTCACGGCGATCCGAAAATCTGCTGCGGCCAGCAATCGTTGTCGCAATCGCGTCAACACTGGAGATATTGAATGATACAGAGCTAATAAAAAGGTACCGCCTCAATCGCGAGGGTATTATATATATTATATATAGATACCCGCTGATGTTTACGAGATGCAGACATGTAACCAATTGACTAGTCAGTATTCTTGGTTTCATGTTAAATCAGTGACACGTAGCCTACATTTGTATTTTAGAATCTTTATTAGAATATAATAGGGGTGCATGGGATCATTTTTCGGATCAGCAAAAAAAAAAAATAATGGGGCCAAAGGCGAGTTTCGAATGAATGATAATTTCAGTTTTCAATGTAAGTTATTTCACTAAATCTTTATTCGAAAATTTCACAAAATACATTTTTAGATTCAGTACGCCTTAGGCGATTTAACTAGGGTGGTTTTATGCCTGAATTAATTTAATAAAAAATTAAAAGATCGCTAATGTTTCAATTGTATTTCATTTGGTCGCGTTTCTAAAAACCTGCCTCGCAGAAAGGCATTTAGTATGAAAAACAAAGCAAACCAAAACATACATGGTTGTCTATCTCTTCACTGCAACTCTGCATCGAGATTTAGGGAATTGTTACTGTAAAAACAGCGGCAGAAAAACTATTTCTCTATGATGACCCATCCCGTATATCAGCCAATCACTGTGGGCATTCTGAGTAAGCTCGTTCATGAGAAACAACGTCATCCCTAGCAACGACGTCAACCCCGCCCTCACTCTTAGCTAGGAATTCCTTAGTATGAGTTTGTCTTTGGAGCTTTGTGAATAGGTTTTAAGGTGGGACTCCTAACTAAAAGGTTTTAGTGCGATTTAGAAGTACTCCTAGTGGTAAGATAAAATGCTTTGTGAATACGGGCCCAGATCTACACAAATCTCGTGGTTGATGCTTTCTGATCCGGGAAAAGCGGAAATCCGCGTATCCACTATATTCATCACTGATATAGTCGTATGTATATATAAAAGGTAACGAGCTCTGGCAAATGTAAATGCCAATTTCAGTTTTAAGTTAATAATCAGACAACAATTTACAACATTACAAGGTTCAATGAGAGTAGCTTTGATTTCCTTTCAGCCAAGACTTACGTTTGTGTGTGAAGGTGTGATAATTGTTGTTTGTCGAAATCTCTTCAAAAACGGTTTTGTTGCGATACATCCCCTGTATATTTCTGGTTCTGCACGTGAAACATTACACGTCATTCAAATGCGGAAAAGTATAAGAGTGTTGCATTTTGAATGATGTGCAAATCGGAATGATGGGAAAATTCAGATCTGTGCGACAGTCGCATTGGCAGATATCAGATTCGTATCGGATTTATTTCCACATATGAATGTGGCCCAAAATGGACCTGAAAATATCCGATTCCATGTGCTTTTTTCCTGTTTACATGTTCATATCCGACGTGTGCCACATCTGAGCAAAAAATCGGAATTGGGTCACTTTTATCAGATGGTGTAAACGTAGCCTTAAGACTCAAACTAGCAATGTCTGGGCTATGGGGCTCTGTGCTTGTGCTTGAAGCAAGCTTCTTTACCAAAAGATTAAAACCCCTCCATGACTAGTATGCAATATAACTGCATTGTGGTATTTCCAATCCATTGAGTAATGATCGTAAACAAGTGTTACATTGCTGCTACTCTTACGGATTTTCAAAAATACTTTTCATTCAGTTATTTCGATTGCCATACTTCTAATCTTGTATAAAGGAAAAAGCAAAGCTTATCAAAGATGGAACTGAAAAATCAGGACAAACATTTGATTGTGAGATTTAATTTTGGCCCAAATCAGAGATCATTCATAATTAAGCTGGTCAGAAAACAATGAGTAAACTTCTCATATGACAAAGTAAGAGTCATATTTCACATTGGTCATAGCTGGCGCAAGTTTGAGATGGAAATTCAAGGGCATTGAGTTTGCCATGGCAGCATAAGATTGGATGTTATGCAACATTGTGATTTTTCTGCAGGGAAAGCAACAAATTCACAGGAGGTGCTTACTGTAAAGCTAAGAAGCCAACCACGTTCAGATGGACGTTCATTACCTGAGTGGATCTGAGTGCTATAGAGCTAGCAACTGGGTTATTTCACCTTTGGTGTGGGACAGGCCATCAGTATTAAACTCAATAATGCAGGGGCCTGAATAATACATCAATCTACATTTTTCTCCTCCAATGCAGAATTTGTAAGGCAACTGATTTACTGGGAGGATGATTCTGGCTATTGGTGTAAGTCAGGAAAAAGTGAGAGCAGTGCTGGAAGCAGTGTCAATGAACACTGACAGTCTAGTGGTCTCACCTTACACACTGTGTAATTGCTTACCAGCTTAGTGTCCTGAACCATGGGAGCTCGTAGGAATGATAGACTCTGTACCCAATGGTTATAATCTCTTGAAAGCATTTGATCTGAATGGACATGACCTAAATCGAAACCAAAACATTAAACATGTCAGTTCAGCGTAGAAACAAACTTTCGACTTACCAAAAGGTTGAAGTACGTCAGAGGAACAAGCGCAAACCACAAAGTTTTGAAGCTTACTTTCAATGATGAAAGAAAGTTTGATGAGCTTATTTTGCCTCATAATACTGCATTGAATTGTGGCAGTCTTACAGCTGAGCCAGATTTTAAAGAATAATATCCAAAACCTTTTTCCAGTGACATGAATATCCACCGAGTAAATCAATGTTCAAATACCCCAGAAATAGGTTTTTGAACTTTTTTAAAGAGCGGAAAATATAAGCCACCTTGAAAATGAGAGTGAGGTTGTATGATATAGACAAGGTTCAACAATAAGGATTGCCCGATTGCCCGGGGCAAGTAAAACGCCACGTCGGGCTAGTAAATCTGGCAACTCACTTGCCCAATTGGGCAAGTGGTAAATGTTATTTTTAAAAAGTTTTTCAATCATTTTTTTCGATCATCGTCGTATCATAAGAACATAAGAATACATAATGACGAGAACAGGCCATTCGGCCCATCTAGGCTCATCATGTCGTAATCTAAAGAGTATCTAGTACTACATCTAGCCTGGACTTGAATAGCCCAAGCGTTTCTGCCTCTACTACACAACCTGGTAAGCTGTTCCAGGCATTGACAACTCTCTGTGTAAAGAAAAACGTCCTAATATCTGTGTGGAATTCGCCTTTAACTAATTTCCACCGGTGGCCTCTTGTTCTGCTGACCCCACTTATCTTAAAAAATCTTTGGTATTTTACTTTGTTAAACCCTTTAAGGAATTTAAAAACCTCAATCAAATACCCCCTAAGTCTCCGTTTGCTAAGTTTAAATATATTGAGTGCCTTAAGTCTATCATCATAACTTTTACCTTTCATACCCGGTATCAGTTTAGTTGCCCTTCTTTGGACTTTTTCAAGAGCTTCTGTATCTTTCTTGTAGTGCGGTGCCCAGAACCATAAACTCTTATGTTCTCGTTCTCTGGCACACAGCATAGCCCCCTCCCCTTGCACGCGTCGGAGAATATTGGCACGCGCCGTTGGCCAATCAAGAATTGAGTAGGCTAGTAGTGTGACGTGTGGCTTGCCACTCAAGAGAAAATGGCAGCAGGTAAAGACAAAATTTATGAGCTGAAGCGCAAGCAAGCATTTCAATTATCCTGGAAACAGGAGTTTAGTTGGGTGGCGTTAGAAGATGTGGGCGAAACATATTTTATGTATTGCACAGTTTGCCGCAAGTTTGAGAGCAAGGTGGATAAAATGGGGTTGTTTTTCAAAGGCACGTCAAGTTTCCGAAACACATCGCTGGAGTGCCATGACAAGAGCTGACAGCATCTTGCTTGCATGGCAGCTAAGAGGGCTGCCGACAACCCCTCTTCCGGGGCCTTGCCGGTGTTTGTACGAAACATGAACGCTGAGGCAAGTCAGGTAATCACAAAACTGATTACCACAGCGTACCATGTTTCAAAAAACGCGCAGCCGTTCACTGCGTACTCCAGTGCGATTAATCTTCAACAGAAGAACGGGATTGACCTGGGTACGCAGTACCACACCGACATGGCTTGTTGAAGGCTATCTATCTAATATTACACTATTTTGTCATTCTGTCAGTCAAACCTTGCACTCGCAGTTCATTTTATATGGGTTTAGCATTTTGTGTTTTCCAGAAAAATATTTGTGAATGATCAAACTGTTATCAAACTGCTGTTATGAATAGCTTATCATTTGACCACATCACAACCATGAAAAGGTCATGGGCAATTAACAACACCATAACATGGTACTCACATAAATTATTAAAACACAGAAAAAGTTTATTTTGTCCATAGAAAATTAACTGTGAGTGCAAGGTTTATGAAGTGTGTGTGTGTGTGTGGGGGGCTTAGGCCTAGTCAACTTCTGTACTATTCTATAAATATTGTATGGCTATGATTTAAAAACAAAGGTGGCTGAATGAATTTTGATTAAATGTTGTGAGTGACAGACAGAGAATTCTATTAGGATTCATGAAAGCTATCAAAGGTGGTTGAGCTGATCCTCGTGCTCCCACTATCCACCGCTGCCTGTGAGCGTGGCTTCAGTACCTTGAAGCGCATTAAAACAGATTGGCAACCTTACAGTTGAAATGCTGTGGAAACTGCTATACATTAGCATTGAGGAGCCAGCAGTTGCCAATTTCGATGCTGAGTGTGTTGTACAAAGATGGCTGTCAGCAGGGCAGAGAGCACGTCGGGTGTAATTAAGATTTGTATTTCTATGGTTTCATTAGGTTTTTAGATGTGAAGCATCTGCTATAGTCTGTACTTTCACTCGCTCATTCACTCACACACGGTTAAGCTCACTCACTCACAGTTAACAAGTCCATCTCTGGGGAGAAGGAGGGGGGATGGGTCATACCATTTTCGATATACAAGAATGTTTGTTGCTTCATATCTATGACACTGTCCTTGTTCTGTTTCATTTACTTAAATAAAGATTAAACATAACAATTAACTTTAGTCTTTGTTGTTATTTGATAACCGCTAATAAATAAAACAATTTGTATAGGGGCAAGTAAAAATTAACTTCGGGCAAGTAGATTTCTGACCCTTAACGTTGGGTCAGAAAACCTTTTAAAAAACCTTAACGTTGAACCCTGGATATAGAGTAAGAGTATGGTATAGATTGGTGATGTTATGTCACTGTGCCACAAGTATTACATTTGAACTTTCATTTCCTTTTGTTTCAATGTGGGCCAAGAGCAACATCGTTTCAGCAATGCTTTTTTGATTTATATCAAATCTGCTGTGTAAAGCTGCAAAACAAATACTCTACATGTATTAAATAAAATAAAATATAAAATATTCTCTAATAAACCACAATTATGAATGAAATTTTACATATTGCAGGTATTTCAAATGCTAGTAAAATGCAGTATTCACAAAATCAGAATTGTGATATTTTCAGCATATTGCCTGCATGCAACATTAAAGTAATAGTCTAAAAGCTCTTTCTGTATGGTTGACATTAGTTGAAAAGTGTATTTTGATTATTGTTCATGAAAGGAAGCATGTTCTTTTGGATTAAACAAAAAACAAAAACAAAATTCAAAGCCCTTCCAGATATTTTTGTCAGTGGACTTAATATTGGAGGTTAAGCTATACTGTCAGTGAGTGTGTACTTCAAGCAGTACTTCAAGTTGTTCTTTCTTAATCAGGCAAAAGGCTCTACTGGCATGCAGGATGTAGTACTGCCTGAAACCGAATCCGCCATTGACCAGTGACAAGGCACTTTAAAAATATCCCTCGCTAAAAGGCACACAGTAGATGAGAGGGCTGGGAGGAGGGAGGGCTAGGAGTATACATTTAAAACAAGGGAAATTATTGTTTTGATCGTGGGTGTGTGTGAGTGAATGAGTGAGCTTGTGAGTGAGTGAGTCAAAAAGCTAGCATGAGGGAGAGAAATAGAAAAAGAGAGGTCAAAGAGCTAGTGCGAGAAAGAGAAAAAGAAAAAGAGAGTGTGTGTGTGTGTGTGTCTACGTGGTGGGGTGGGGTTTTCAGAATTCTTCCACGTTATAAATCAAATAAATCTTCATAATGCATGACTGTTCAAACAGAAATGATTCCACAACTCATTTACTCTCCACTTACATTATAAATAATATATGTTCCCTTTTTCCAAAAGGTTTAAACATCCAGGACACCTACCACCAGTATTAACATGACAGGTCCCAAGTAGATGATCAGGAAAAAGCCAGAAATCATTGTCAATGACAAAATTCCTCGTATCCACCAGTTCTTCCATCTGCAAAAATAGGAAAAAAATGCACACATGTTGGGCCATGTCACATATAGGCTGTCAAGTGGTGTGCAAATTCAGCCTAAAGGCTTACCACAGAACGGGTTATTTTATGACAGTGATTTCACTGCAAAGGGTTGCTCATATGCTGCTGCTGTACACCAATGATTTATCCAACCAAAGACAAAGAACTTTGACATTACTTTGACTTGCTGCTTTGGACAGAACCCTCAATGGTGAAGGAAAATCAACAATGTGAGTAAGACAGAGACAGATTCTTAATAGGGCTGCAACCTGACCATAGTATCCCTCTCAATTATTGATGGACTATATTTGATTAAACTGCCTCGATTGATATTTGCAGTCAACTGATTCAGAGTTGGTCATCTATTTTGCTTTGCATCTCAAACCAATGCACAAAAATCACGGTCAAAGAGTATGCTCTTTCGACCACAGTTTTCCATAGTTTATGATGTATTTCCCTCAGACTTTCATGCCAACATAGCCACTGATCCCCTTGAAACATCAGCAAGTTGAGCAGTCTTTGTCATTGAAGCTCTTGCTAAACGTACCCCAACAATCAACCCTCTTTCAAAGTCCGAGATCTCTTCTTTGAGCCATGGTAGCTAAAATAATGGGCAACTGGGTCTACCCAGCATTTATATACAGTGGGGAAAATAAGTATTTCACCCCCTGCTGATTTTGTGAGTTTGCCCCCTTACAAAGAAAGGAACGGTCTATAATTTTCATGGTAGGTTCATCTTAACAGTGAGAGAGAGAATATTTAAAAAAATCCCAGAAAATCCCATTGTATGAATTTTAAACATTTATTTGTGTTTTATTGAGGAAAATAAGTATTTCACCCCCTACCAACCAGCAAGAATTCAGGCTCCCACAGACCGGTTATGTGACCAGGAGGCACACAGATTAGTCCTCTTACTTAATTAGTACTCCTAATTAAGTACTCAAGTACCTGTATAAAAGACACCTGTCCACAGAATCAATCAATGAATCAGATTCCAACCTCTCCACAATGGGCAAGACCAAAGAATTGTCTAAGGACATCAGGGACAAAATTGTAGACCTGCACAAGACTGGAATGGGCTACAAGACCATTGGCAAGCAGCTTGGTGAGAAGGAGTCAACTGTTGGTGCGATAATTAGAAAATGGAAGAAACACCAATTGACCATCAATCTCCCTCGGTCTGGGGCTCCACGCAAGATCTCACCTCGTGGAGTGAACCTGATCATGGGAAAGGTGAGGGAACAACCCAGAACTACACGGCTAGAGCTTGTTGATGATTTCAAGGCAGCTGGGACCACAGTCACCAAGATGACCATTGGTAACACACTACGCCGTAATGGATTGAAATCCTGTAGTGCCCGCAAGGTCCCCCTGCTCAAGGCACATGTACAGGCCCGTCTGAAGTTTGCCAATGAGCACCTGGATGATTCAGAGGAGGCTTGGGAGAAAGTGCTGTGGTCAGATGAGACTAAAATCGAGCTCTTTGGCATCAACTCGACTCGCCGTGTTTGGAGGAAGAAAAAAGCTGCCTTGGACCCCAAGAACACCATCCCCACCGTCAAGCATGGCGGTGGAAACATTATGCTTTGGGGCTGTTTCTCTGCTAAGGGGACAGGATGACTTCACCGGATCGAGGGGAGGATGAATGGGGCCATGTACCGGGAAATCTTGGGTGAGAACCTCCTTCCCTCAGCCAGGACACTGAAAATGGGTCGTGGATGGGTGTTCCAGCATGACAATGACCCAAAGCATACGGCTAAGGCAACAAAGGAGTGGCTCAAGAAGAAGCACATTAAGGTCATGGAGTGGCCTAGTCAGTCTCTGGACCTTAATCCTATAGAGAATCTGTGGAGGGAGCTGAAGCTTCGAGTTGCCAAGCGACAACCTACAAACCCTAAGGATTTGGAGAGGATCTGCAAAGAGGAGTGGGCCAAAATCCCTCCTGGGATCTGCGCAAACTTGGTGACCAACTACAAGAAACGTCTGACCGCTGTGCTTGCCAACAAGGGTTTCTCCACCAAGTACTGAGTCATGTTTTGCTAGGGGGTGAAATACTTATTTTCCTCAATAAAACACAAATAAATGTTTAAAATTCATATAATGTGATTTTCTGGGATTTTTTTTATATTCTGTCTCTCACTGTTAAGATGAACCTACCATGAAAATTATAGACTGTTCCTTTCTTTGTAAGGGGGCAAACTCACAAAATCAGCAGGGGGTGAAATACTTATTTTCCCCACTGTATGACCCTAAGCATGATGGGATGTTAATTACTTAATAACTCAGGACTAACACCTGTGTGGAAGCACCTGCTATCAATATACATTGTATCCCTGATTTACTCGTGTTTTTTTTATTTGAGCAGTTACAAGTACACTACCGGTCAAAAGTTTTAGAACACCCCCATTTTCCAGTTTTTACTGAAATGTAAGCAGTTCAAGTCCAGTGAAATGGTACAAAGGTAAGCGGTAAACTGCCAGAGGTAAAAAAATAAAATAAAAAAGTTTAGGTTACCAAAAACTGAAAGATTATGTAAATATTTTGGCAGTCCCATCAAATGGCACTTGTAAACTGGAGGAAACTCTGACAGGAAGAAGTCTGGTAGACCCAAAGCCACAACAAAATCAGAAGACATGTTTCTGAGAGTCAACAGATAGGCGGCTCACAGGACAATAGCTTCAAGCACAGCTTAACACTGGTCAAAGTAAGGAAATCTCAGTTTCAGCTGTGAAGAAAAGACTTCGAGCTGCAGGTTTGACAGGTTGAGTGGCAGTAAGAAAGCCATTGCTAAAATGGCAAAATAAGAAAAAGAGGCTTGCCTGGGCCATGAAGCACTGCCAGTGTACAACTGAAGACTGGAAGGTCTTATGGACGGATTAATCAAAATTTGAAATCTATACATTTTGAAAGGTTTTTTTAGGCCGTCGAGTAGGCAAAAGGATGGTTCCTCAGTGTGTGACACCAACTGTCAAACATGGAGGAGGAAGCGATGGTCTGGGGCTCTTTTGCTGGATCCAGAGTCGGCGACTTGCACAGAGTGATTGTTAACCCACGTTAACCCATTACCTGTTCCCTGAAAAGGGCCTTTTTTTATAACTCTGAAATGTACAATATTTTTCAGTTTTTGGTAACCTAAACTTTTTTTTTTTTTTTTTTTTTTTTTTTTTTTTTTTTTAAACCTCTGGCAGTTTACCACTTACCTTTGTACCATTTCAGGTTATTCACTGGACTTGGAACTGCTTAAATTTCAGTAAAAACTGGAAAATGGGGGTGACTGGTAGTGTATGTATTTGTCAATGAAAACACACCACATTATTTGTCACCACATTATCTCAAGCAGTGGGATTAACAGCTGCAAAAGCGTGTAGCGGCAGAATTTGTGGCTGCATGAATGTGACCCTTCATCTTTGACCAGATGTGCAGAGAATATGCAGTATGTCAAATCCTCTCCAAAGCATTACTAAAACACATCAAAATAGATTACCCAATCTTTTTAATAGCAGCAGCACAAACTGCTTCATCTACCTCACTTGGACACACAACAAAATTAAAACCAGGGTTTTCTATAGTAGTGAAAATAACATTAATGTTACACATATGATCTGACAGAAGCAAACAGAAGGGCATTGTACTACACAATTTTATCAGTAGCAAACAGTGAGATGTGACCTTTAACCCCCTGAGGTCCGTGCTAAGCTTTTAATGTTTTTAGATTTTGGCATGGTCTGATATTTATCTCAATTTCATCAATTTAACACACACTTACTCCAAAGTGTTTGATATTTTTATTTGAAGGACAATCACAGCTACATTTGTATGCCATCAATAGTTTGGTCAGTATCATATGCAGCTTGTAAATAGATCTACAAACACACAAGTTAAAAATAGTAAATTTTTCTGCTGTCACAAAAGATGTGAAAGCACACACTAAACTATAGTGACGAATTGTTTTGCCAATGTGCGTTTGTTCACCAAGGTCTTGGTTATGTAAGGGTGTGAAAATAGTTTAGCACATCTGAGATCTAAATAGCTAAAAACCTGTTTTTATCAGAACTGGTCACATTTATTTCAGGCTGTGGGAGGGCTAAATGCTAAATACCTGAATATTCATTTTGGCTCTTTGTTACGTTGCAACACGCGGAATGTTTGGCGTCACAACACGCGATATTCATAGGCTATATTTTCACGAGTATTTGAAAACAAGCGAAATAAAATTAATATCAGCATAGACTGTTGCTGGCAGATTGCAAGCGTAAACACAGACAAGATGTAAAAAAAAAAAACAAGCGAAATAAAATCAATAGCATAGACTGTTGCTGGCAGATTGCAAGCGTAAACACAGACATACGATATATTTTATAACATTTTACGCTGTTTGAAAAGTATTTTGTGTGCCTATTGCAATTTGTTACATTGCGACATGCGGAATATGTAGTCACAAGGCGCGAATTCATATATTTTCACGAGTATTTGAAAATATACTCGTGAATATACTGTTGCTGGCAGATTGCAAGCGTAAACACAGACATACGATATATTTTATAACATTTTAGGCTGTTTGAAAAGTATTTTCTGTGCCTATTGCAATTTGTTACATTGCGACATGCGGAATATGTAGTCACAAGACGCGGAATTTATATATATTTTCACGAGTATTTGAAAACAAGCGAAATAAAATAAATATCAGCATAGACTGTCCTCTTCAGTTTGTGTTGTTTATGCCGGCGTTTTCACACATGGCCCGAAGCACCTCCCCGAAATTAGCACCTCGTTAACATGTCAATAGAAGGGGGACGTTACTAAAAGGTAAAAAACAGAGTAAAAAGCAAGGTTTACTTTTGGTCTAATTAAGCTAATTTTAAAAATCCCATTTGATTTGCCAGTGCTCAAATCGGAAAGTCGCGATTCTAAGGTTTCTGTCAATGTTTTTGCCGCGTGTGTATGATAAAATATCGCGAAGTTAGAAATAGTAATATACTTGTATTGCTGCTTGGATCGGCGCCGATCCAGCCGACCTCAGGGGGTTAAGAGGATGCACATCCAGGACTTCCTTTGGGCACCAACTCCTTAAAGGGACAAGCACCCAGGACTTCCTTTGGGCACCAGATCCTTAAAGGGATATGCACCCAGGACTTCCTTTGGGCACCAGATCTTTAAAGGGATATGCACCCAGGACTAGCTTCTTAAGGGGATGAGCCTACCTGGAGGAGAGCCCTTCCAGAGCTTTGTTGAGACATTGTGGAGTGTTGTCTACTGACTGAGGGACATCTGGAGCGTCTGCTTTGGGGTCCCCCTCTCCATCCCCCTCCGCCTCCCCCTCTCCGGGCAGGCCAAGTCTGTCCTCTCCATCCACCTCCTGCACAGTCAATAACATAAGGCCAGTGATGACAGGATCCTGGCTATGTCATAGTGTTACAACACAGGCTAACTAAACACTACTGTCACCACATTCATATAAATTACAGCATGTGGCTCACATTCATATTTTAATAAATGTAACCTATTTATATTATAGACATATCATACATAGGGCTAAAACAGTTGAGCACGGACTGTTACGGTTGGCCAAAATGTGACCCCTGGGGGCCTCCCGGGTGATCTAGTGGTTACAAAGGTTGACGCTGGCCACTGCGACCAGGGTTCGATTCTACCAGCTGCGCCAGAGGCTGGGGGTGCCACTGGGGCCGGTGGATTTGATATGGGCTATTTAGATGTACCTTTGCACAGCATGTGCTAAAATGCTATAATGCTAAAACCTGACTGGATGTATCGTTGTGGACGTGCATCCTTGTCTTCCTGTGGAAGGTGTAACCTTCATTTTGGGGAACGATTTAGCAGGTAGCAAAGTTTTGGTAAGCCCTGAAGTGACTTCTGTCCCACTTGCCCATTAGAGCCGGAATTATTTTAATTTTTTTTCCTGTTTGTGCTGTTCCTCGTGCTTTGGCTAAGAGACTTTGTAAATGCTCTGATGTTGGGAGTGATATTAATTTATCTGACATGTTCATTGTGAATCCTGACTTGAATGACCAGCATGTCGACTTCTGCAGAAGGAGGTTTGGCTGAATCACCGGCTGTGGAGACGGGCATTGTTGAGTCTTGTATGGGGCTTGGAAAATTTTCTGTCACGTGAACAGCTGATCGAGGAACAGAGGGCTGGCCCTGCTCTTTCCTCTTTCTTCGTCAGTGCGGTTTCTTCTACAGAAATCTATGCCGTACCTACTGGGTACTTTGAGAAATGGCGTTTTGATGAGAAAATGGAGATCACTTACTGCTTCAGCTCAGGGGGAGTGGAGTGTTAATAAAGTAGTGGTTCCATTTTTGTGCTTGGCTCATGATCATTGCCTTGCTGGTCATTCGGGAGTTATAAAAAAAAATGTGAGCAGATTTTGTTTGCTGAGGTACCTGCTAACAATTTGAAAAGAAAGGAATAGTCAAATGTGTTTGGCACTGTCAGTTTTTGTGTCTTGTGTCAATGTATTAACTTGTGTGGGGGTGTTATGGTTGGCCAAAATTTGACCCCTGAGAGACTGTTAAACGGCAGGTGGGGGGACAATCAATCAATCTGTCAGCCTTCACAGTTTCACTCTCCTCGACCTCGTCTGGCCATGCCCCCGTCTGGAGCTTAAAAGGGCAGAGAGACACAGACATCTTTTGTGTGAAGAAGTTTTTCTTGTGTTTATGACAACATTTTGGGAGAGCCGGTTTTCTGATCAGCCTTTTTGTTTTTATGGCGTTTGACTGTGTTTTCATTAGTTTGTTACCTTTCTTTCTTTTGTGCACCTTTGGGTAGTTAGAAAGGGTTAGAGTAGCTTAGTCAAAATGCGGAAGACCTATTTTGTTTTGCCACAGGAGTGAGGGTAGCTTTCCTTTCTGTCGAGGATAGGTTTAGGTAGCTTTGTTTTAATTTGATTCTGCTGTTTGTGGAAATATGTCTTTTTATTAAGTGTTGTAATAAACTTTGTGTATTTTTATATCTTTACTGGTGGCGTCCAGTTTGGTTCGCTACCCGGCTACTGGAGTGCGGATGGTTTTATCAGGCTGTTAACAGGACTTAGACAGTTTTTTTACAGTTAAAAATAGCATCTCCCTATTTGAACACATATAGTACCAGTCTTCCTTTGTATACAAATCCTAGCTCCAGTACTTTTGTTTAGTATCTCTGATATTAAGAAACAGCATTATCAGGTGTCATCAGAGTCCATTAGGAAAGCTGCCTGTCACTCTCTCTGGCATTTGACTTGATCGGTATGAGAGGGCATGTACAACAAACTGATGAATCCTGTGAAGACCTGATCGCTCAATATAATAGGGCATGGGTAGCAAACAGTAGATTATGTGACCCCTTTGTAAAACCCTGAAGCCTTGTTGGAAATCCCTGAGCAATTTGGAGATGTGAAGTATATATGGGGTGCCGAAGACATGTACTGTATATTGTGGGTGGAGGTAGCGTTCCAATTTATGCACTCGTAACAAAACAGTGTAGGCTAGAGAGAGAGCACACAACAGTACTGTAGTTATGTATTTGCACAATCATGCCATTAATGAAGAATTGTGATAAAGATAAACTTGATATTTTTACAGAAATTCAATCTCGTCACATCGCCTAAATGCTTAAGCTGTTTATTATTCAATAATGAAAACATATCACATTCTCATTACACATTTGTCTTGATAATTGTTATCAATGTTCCTTAGTATTATATTTTTCATGATATACTGAACAGAAAATGAAAACACATTCAGCAGTCTATTCGGTAAGCATATTAATGATTAATGATTGATCAGGCTCCATGTGCACTGAGATCCCCAATTCAGTGCAGTCAGAACCACCTTATGCAAGGAAGTAATACCACACTTTCATGCATTTGGATTCCTTGGCCTGAGCTCTAGCTGTATATGCACGCCTCTATCTTGTGCCTCGGTTAAAAGCCTACACCCTTGTAAAATAAGACCTTTAATTGCTGTTTAATAAACCTTGTAAACTGAATAAATCATTTTGATCAAACCTGTCACCATGGTGCAGCTGGTGCAAATTCATGTCTTCAGGGAGAAATATTCCCAAAAAACCTTTCAAATTCCACAAAGAGCATGTTAAGTATTTGATTTGGAAAAAAGCATGGGCCAGCTAAGGAGGTATACTGTAAACACAGTCCAAAATAAGTGTCCTCAGAGCTGTGGAAATGCCAAGGCAGATCCTCTTTCAAATCATGGAGGGCTGGCTGTCCCACTCCATCAGCTTGCCAACACATGGCCTACTGTACACAGGGCCCAGCATAAACAGTGTACAGTAGTGACATTGTACACCCTACCACCTCCTGGAGAGCAACATGGCACAGGATGTAACAATGGAGAGGAGCAACATGGCTCAGGATGTAACTATGATAACCAATGATACCTAACTCGGAGGTGCAAAGTCAGCCAGCCCTGCATCACCTTTGGACTGAACATAATACGGTATTTTTTTGACACACCCTGTGCCGGCCAGAAGAGGATAGGCTCCCCCCCTTTAGTCTGGTTCCTCCCAAGGTCTCTCCCTATCATTTTGACCAAGGGAGTTTTTCCTTGGCACTGTTGCCTTAGGCTTGTTTTTTAGGGGGTTTAGGCCTGGGTTCCCTTTTGTTAAGCGTTTTGTGACAATGTATTTGTAAAAAGCGCCATACAAATACAAATTTGAAAGTTGATTGTCTTCATTGTGTTAATTCAACTGCCAAAATGTTAAAAGTAAAGAAAGCACTCATACAAAGAAATCATACAAATGCAGCCCTACAGGGAAATTCATATAACAGTGGTATTTAACCCTCTGAGGTCGACTGGATCGCCGACGATCCAAGCAGCAATAAAAGTATATTACTATTTCTAACTTCGCGATATTTTATCATACACGCGTGGCAAAAACATTGACAGAAACCTTAGAATCGTGACTTTCCGATTTGAGCACTGGCAAATAATATGATTTTTTATTTATTAGGTTAATTAGACCAAAAGTAAACCTTGCCTTTTACTGTCTGTTTTACCTGGAAGTACCGTCCCCCTTCTACTGACATGGTAACTAGGTGCTAGTTTCGGGGAGGGGTGTGGGGAGGGGCGTGGGGCCATGTGTGAAATCGCCGGTGTAAACAAAAATATCCCGACAATTTGAAGCACATTTTATTCAAGATGGCAAGATTTTCTGCGCTGGAGTGTTTGAGAGCATTGACGCGACGAGGACAACAACTCATCATGTCCCGATATTGAAGAAGATTCAGATGAAGAGAGACAGCATTTTAAATTTAGAATTGATCCACCTGAGGACCTAACTGACGAAGAGTAAGTAACTATATTTTATTTGTCATGTTATCAAATACTCGTGAAAATATATGAATTCCGCGTCTTGTGACGCGATACACATTCTGTTTGTTGCAACATTACAAATTGCAATAGGCACTCAAGATCTATGTAAAAATACTTTTCAAACAGCCTAAAATTGTATGAAAAACCTTCTGTGTTTACGCTTGCGATCTGCCAGCAACAAACTGTGTATGCTGATATTTATTTTATTTCCCATGTTTTCAAATACTCTTGAAAATATATGAATTCTGCGTCTTGTGACGCTAAACATATTGCGTTTGTTGTAACGTTACAAATTGCAAAAGGCCCTCAAGATCTATATAAAAATACTTTTCAAGCAGCCAAAAATTTATAAAAAAGCTATTCACTGTAATGCTCTGATGTATTGTGTGTCCTTACAACCTTTTGCTTTTTATGTTTACAGTGACAACGATGTGGAAGACAAAGCACCTGCTCCTCCACCAAAAAAGTTGTGCCTGTCTGTTCTACCATCCATGCAGCCTTCGCTGGGGACATAACGAAGCGGAGGGTGAAGCAAGATGGTGTTCTACAGTTGACCAGAAACTGTTTCGAGAAGTGGCACCAAAGACTGTGAAAGAACAGATGTTTTAATGTTTCACCATGTTTTAATTTTGAATTTTTAGTATATAGTTGGTGTGATGTTTTCAATAAATCTTCCAAAATGAAAAAAGCATATTTTTTTCTGTCTTCTGCATGGCTCACTGACTATTGCTTACTCTGATGGCTTTTGTCTTTGTCTGATGGCCTTTGAGAGAGAGATGGCCCATCTGACAGATCTTAGAGGTGTGGACAATCCTCAGGTGTGGATCATGAATATTCAGGAATTAGCATATAGCCCTCCCACAGCCTAAAATAAATTTGACCAGTTCTGATAAAAACAGGTTTTTAGCTATTTAGATCTCAGATGTGCTAAACTATTTTGACACCCTTACATAACCAAGACCTTGATGAACAAACGCATATTGGCAAAACAATTCGTCACTATAGTTTAGTGTGTGCTTTCACAACTTTTGTGACGGCAGAAAAATTTACTCTTTATAACTTGTGTGTTTGTAGATCTATTTACAAGCTGCATATGATACTGACCAAACTATTGATGGCATATAAATGTAGCTGTGATTGCCCTTCAAATAAAAATATCAAACACTTTGGAGTAAAAATATCAGACGACACCAAAATCACAAAGCTCCTCTGAGCTAAGCACGGACCTCAGGGGGTTAAATACTTGAGGCAATGCTATGCTAAATGCTAAAGACCTTGCAGACCAGGTCATTGGCTGACATGGTATCATTGTATTAAAGAGAGCAGGAGTATGGGGGCTGGATCGTGCCAAAAATGGGGTGAATGATTGATGTGTCGACGGAGGTCAATGATCCGGCGAATGATATGTCTCACTGACACTCCTAGGCTATTCACCCACTGGGATTCTTAGACACGTCACTGACACTCCTAGACTAGACACTAGCTAATTTGAAGAAGAAAAAAAACATTCACAATGGCCAAAGTCAGAAGATTATGCCTCACCAGTTACCCCAGAGGACAACTGTGAACTCTCCAAATACCCCAAGGGCAACACCTGTGCCAACAGTGTGCCAACCTGTGCCAACAGTGTGCATTTCAATCACGATAAGAGTCATCTCCTTGCGTTCTAGTGACTGTTGGTTACCCGGCGTTAGACTTTGTGTGTAGTCTTCGGCGTTCACTGCCTGTTTTCACCTGTTGCAGTAGCAGGTCTCTGTACTTACTCTGTACTGTTAGTTTAATTAGTAGCTTGTTGCTTTTGTTCCAGTTTATTAGTCTCGATTACTAGCTTCAGTCGCTGCTTAGAAGATTTAGTTCAAAGTTGATTGATACTTAGCGTTTCAATCGGTTTTGTTTTAACAAGCGTAGCACCCATGTCTGTAGTTGATTAGTGTAAGGAATTGGTAATTAGTCTGTATTGTTGTCAGGGAGGATTTAAGCGCGGTATTGGCCGAATCTCAGCAGTGTGCATTTCGATCACGGTAAGAGTCATCTCGTTGCGTTCTAGTGAGTGTTGGTTACCCGGCGTTAGACTTCGTGTGTAGTTTTCGGTGTTCACTGCCTGTTTTCACCTGTTGCAGTAGCAGGTCTTGTTACTTTGTTAGTTTCATTAGTAGCTTGTTGCTTTTGTTTCAGTTTATTAGTCTCGATTACTAGCTTCAGTCGCTGCTTAGAAGATTTATTTCAAAGTTGATTGATACTTAGTCCTAGATCCCCCGGTGTTGACGTGGTGGTAGTAGGCGGACTATGGAACTGCCAGTCCGCTGTCCGGAAGGCCGATTTCATCTCGGCCCAGGCCTCCCTACTCTCCCTGCAGTTCCTGGCACTCACAGAGACGTGGATCACTCTACAGAACACGGCCACCCCTGCTGCTCTCTCCGCTGCCTACACCTTCTCCCACTCCACGACCCTCAGGTAGAGGTGGAGGGACAGGTATTCTGATCTCCCCCCTGTGGAGATTTGGTATTGTTCCTCTTCCTCACTTTTCACCCTCCTCCTTTGAATTGTGTGGTGTCACCAGAGAACCAGAGTGGTTCTCTGTGGCTCAGTTGGTAGAGCACAGCGTTGGCAACGCTTAGGTTGTGGGTTCAATCCCCACTGGGGCCACATGTACTGAAAATGTATACATTCACTACTGTAAGTCGCTTTGGATAAAAGCGTCTGCTAAATGGCGTATATTAATTTCATGCTGTCACTGTCACTGTGCCATGTAAACTGCACATCATTGTTCTTTATCGCCCTCCAGGTCCACTGGGGAGTTTCCTAGATGAGATGGATGCCCTACTCAGCGCTTTCCGTGAGGATGGCACTCCCGTCTGACTCCTCGGTGACTTCAACCTGCCGCTGGAGACCTCTCAGGCCTCTGCATTCCTCCACCTGCTTCAGTCCTTCGACTTCACCCTGGCTGAATCCCCATCCACCCACAAGGCCGGTAACCAACTGGACCTGATCTTCACTAGGAACTGCGCATTACCCAACATTATGGTATCTCCCCTACATGTGTCTGACCATTGCTTTCTGTCTTTCTCTCTCCCCCTCCCCTTTGTGCCTAAACCATCCTCACCTGCTCCTACTGTCCTTGTCCGTCGCAACCTCCGCTCTCTCTCCCCTGCTGCCCTGTTGGCTACTGTTCTATCTTCCCTTCCCCCTACTGATGCCTTCTCTCAGCTACCTGCTGAGGAAGTATCGTCCACCCTACTTTCCTCTCTCTCCTCCTCCTTTGACTCACACTGTCCTCTATCCGCTAAACCTGCATGCCTCCGACCCCCCGCCCCCTGGCTAACCGACTCTATTCGGGCTAACAGACTGAAACTGTGAGCGGCAGAAAGGAAATGGGGAAAACCAAATCCCCTGTAGCTCTGACTGATTTCCACACACTCCTGGCTTCCTTCTCCTCCTCACAGCTCCTGCTAAGTCTGCATTTTTCCTTTCCAAAATTCAATCTTCAGTTTCTAACCCTCGTAAACTCTACTCTACATTTTCCTCTCTCCTCACCCCTCCTCCTCCCCCACCCCCCTCCTCTCTAACCGCAGATGACTTCGCATCCTTCTTTCACGAGAAGGTCGATGTCATTCGCAACTCCTTCCCCCCAACCTCTCCCTCACACATCTCGCTACCTAAACCTCTCACCCCTCTGTCCTCCTTCTCGCCCCTCCCTGACTCAGACATCCTTCAACTTGTCCTCTCCCACCGTCCCACCACCTGCCCTCTTGATCCCATTCCTTCTCCCCTCTTCCAGTCCATTGCTATGGACATCCTCCCCTTTGTCTCCAATGTCATTAACTCCTCTCTTTCCTCTGGCTCTGTCCCCTCTTCCCTCAAATGTGCTCATGTTGTCCCCCTCCTCAAAAAACCCTCTCTGAATCCTGCTGTTATTTCAAACTACCGACCTGTCTCTCTCCTCCCATTCCTTTCCAAAACATTAGAGCGAGCTGTCTATAACCTGTCTGCTCATCTCTTACAGAACGACCTGCTTGATCCCAACCAATCTGGGTTCAGAGCAGGCCACTCCACAGAGACTGCTCTCCTTGCTGTCACTGAGGCTCTTCACGGGGCTAAGTCCCAATCCCTTAGCTCCACCCTCCTCCTCCTCGACCTGTCGGCGGCATTCGACACCGTGGACCACCGGATCCTGCTCTCATCTCTCGTCGAGATGGGAATCTCTGGATCTACGTTGACATGGTTTGAGTCCTACCTGGCTGACCGGTCCTACCAGGTGGCCTGGAGAGGATCCCTCTCCTCTCCCCACACCCTCTCTACCGGAGTCCCGCAGGGCTCGGTGCTAGGCCCCGTCCTATTTTCTCTGTACACCAAGTCACTTGGCTCTGTTATTTCTGCTCATGGCTTTTCCTATCACTGTTATGCTGATGACACACAACAGTTCCTCTCCTTCTCTCCATCTGATACCCAGGTCCCGGCACGGATCTCTGCATGCCTGGCTGACATCTCCGCATGGATGTCCACCCACCACCTGAAGCTGAACCTGGGGAAGACAGAGCTGCTCTTCCTCCCAGCGAAGGGCTCCCCGATGATTGATGCGTCAATCACCATGGAAGGCTCCATAGTGTCTCCGTCCCAGTTTGCCAGGAGTCTTGGGGTAACCATGGACAACCAGCTGTGCTTCTCGAGCCATATTGCAGCAATCATTCGGACCTGCCGTTTCTCCCTCCACAACATCCGGAGGATCCGACCGTTCCTCACCCAAGAGGCCACTCAACTCCTGGTCCAGGCCCTGGTGATCTCACGTCTGGACTACTGCAATTCCTTGCTGGCAGGCCTTCCGGCCTGCGCCATCAAGCCACTGCAACTAGTCAAGAACGCTGCCGCTCGTCTGGTGTTCAACCAGCCGAAGTTCACCCACGTCACCCCTCTACTCTCCTCTCTGCACTGGCTCCCCATCGCAGCACGCATCAGATTCAAGTCACTGGTGCTTGCTTTTCAAGCGGCCAGAGGTACTGCTCCCCCATACCTTCAGTCACTCATCACTCCCTACACACCTCCCAGACCCCTCCGCTCCACCTCCTCTGGTAAACTGACTGTCCCTTCCCTCCGGGGCGCCTGGCAGCCGCTCCTCACGGTCTCGCCTCTTCTCTGTCCTGATCCCTCGCTGGTGGAACGACCTTCCGCAATCGGTCAGGACCGCGGAATCACTTGCGATCTTCCGCAAGAGACTCAAAACCCACCTCTTCAGACTCCACTACCACTGAACTCTGTCCATCTAGCTAAATTGTCTTCACCGCTGTTTACTTGTTCAACACTATACTCCCTCCCCCAAAAAATCATAAAATAAAGAAATAAAATAAATTCACTAACCTTTTCCTTCCCGGTGTTACAGGTATGGTACGCAGATGCCTGCAATGATGTCTATTGCTGTATTCCTGCACTGATCTCGTGCGCTAACTATGATTGTTCCTACCATGTATTAATGCACATCTCGTAAGTCGCTCTGGATAAGAGCGTCTGCTAAATGCTTAAAATGTAAAATGTAAAATGTAACAGCATCCTCCTGCCAGCAGTCCATGAGGTCAATGAGAGTCACATGCTTTGGGGGTAAAGGCATCTCATGGACTTGGGATTATGTAGTGCATTGAGTGTATATTGAGTGATTGATTTATTGATTAAAGAACACTCATTGAAATATCACAGTTCAACAGACCATCTGCAGTGCTAACTAGTAATTGTGTGTTTTAGCAAGAGTGATTTTGACCAAAAGTGGACTGAGTGATTTTTGGAAAAACACTCTTCAAGAGGTTAAAATATATTGAAAGTAAGATGTTATGGGAGATGTACAGAGATCCGTTTGTAACCTAACTTCATGCACTCAATTGAATACCATTCATGTACCATTATAGTTGGCTGCAATCTATATTGTCAGCTGCAGTATAAAATAAACTGGAGCAAACAAGCTTGCAGAAAAGAAAGACTTAGCTAGTTAACCAGCTCTACTGTTAAATATTGACAACTGTGATAATTATCAATCAGGCCTTAGAATAATGTATCTTTAATATGGTATACAGTCCATAGTTATAAAATGTATAAAAATGTCAGTGCTGACTACAGCAGCAATAGTACATTATACATTGGTGTGGCATGGTTTTCTGACATCACGTTATGCATATGTTTTCAAGCTTTTGCCTGTGCTTGGCCAGCCCATGTTAGATATCATAAATACATCCCTATTATTGGGTTGCGTACCTAAGTCTTTAAAAGTGGCAGTAATCAAGCCTCTTCTGAAGAAACCAAATCTTGATCCTGTTAATCTAAAGAACTATAGGCCCATTTAAAATCTTCCCTTTTGCTCAACAATTAACTGCTTTCCTAAAAACGAATATTCTGTATGAAACACTACAATCAGGTTTTAGACCAAACCATAGCACTGAGAGGGCACTTATTAAAGCTGTAAATGACTTACTGTTAGCATCAGATTCTGGTTTTGTTTCTATTCTAGTGCTCCTTGACATAAGTGCTGCTTCTGACACTATTGACCAGCAGATTCTCCTTCACAGGCTAGAAAACCTGGTTGGTTTGCGTGGACGGGCACTCTCATGGTTTAAATCATACTTATCAGACAGGTTTCAATTTGTGCAATTAGATCAAGGGTTCTCTGACTACTCTCAGGTTAAATATGGTATTCCACAAGGCTCAGTGCTGGGACCATTACTGTTCTCATTATACTTGCTACCACTCTGTAATTTTATTCGTAAACATGGTGTGAATTTCCATTGCTATGCAGATGATACACAGCTGTACATATCAATGAAACCAGGTGAAATACTTCAACTCACTCAATTGACCCTTCGCTAAACCACGCCCCAAAACGCAAACTGGCCAATCACAGCGGCGTGTTTTACATACTCCTACAGTTCCTCCGACATTGTTTTCCTGCCTTCCATTGAATTACACGCAAAAATTAGACATTTTCTTCATTTTCGAGCTGGTTTTGCGGATTTTTAGCAAATTATGGTTAAACGTTGTGCCTGGGGCAAGTGTAACAGTGCCACTCGTTACCCAGACAGGTTTGAAGGAGATATACGTTTTTTTTTTTCCCTTTATAAAACCTAAATAAAACCCTGAAAAGTGTAAGCTGAATTGCTCGCGTATACACGAAACGGTCCTAAACTTGCCTAATTCCAATCCTTTCGTAACTGAAATGCCCGAAACACCTGGCGAATCTCCATTCGTCCAAGCGAATTGTTTTTTTTAATCATAGCCTATATATATAATAATTACGACAGCGCAAATATTTTACTGCAAGTTTGAGGCTTTGTGAAGTCTCGCCGCGGCAGATGCCAAGCTATGCCTCGTTAATACCGACTTCCACATCGCGTTAGTAAACAGTATTACGTTATACTGGTCAATAGCGAATTTATATGTCGGTGACATCACCGTGTACGCTAAACTTGAGATATCTGCTTCACGTTGGCTAGCTAGCTAGCTACCGTGTTTAAGATCAGGCCATTGTCAAGTGAGCCAGGCTCATTACTAGCTAGCACTAAATAGCTTGCTAGTTAGGTAGTTGGCTGCGAAAATAGTTAACCAGCGAGCTAGCAAGCAAGCTGATTTAGTAAGTTCATGAGAGATCTGGTTGGCTAGCTAGCTAGAGGATAAGGTACGAATGCTAGCTAACTTACTACTGAATGTAACGTTATATAGGCCTACTGCTTTGGCTTTTTAATGATTGTAGTGAATAGAGACCTACGCAGCTTTACAGGAACAGTGTAACTTAATGTCGTTGTACTCTGTCTTAATCGCCCGGTGATGCGGTGGTTCCCTTTACTCTGATCTGTAGGCTTTCGCTTCTATCTTAATTTTTTTTACGTCATTTTGTTGCTGAGTCAGTGTGATATCTTGAATATAACCTTCAAATGCATATTGTATACCCTTCTGTCTGCTTCTATCTGAAATCGCTTTTTCTATTTTCCAAAAATTGGACAATATTTCTCCAGGGAGTGCAGTTAGTGACAGTGGGAGCGCCATGCTGGCTCCGAAAGCTTGACGTACATCGCAACAATAACTAAGGGGGGCGTGGTTTAGCGAAGGGTCAATTAGAGGCTTGTATCTCTGATATAAAAAATTGGATGACAGTAAATTTCTTGCTTTTGAATTAAGGTAAAACAGAGATGATGTTTTGGGCCCCGCAAAATAATTTTGATCGGGTGTGGATGGTTTGGAAGGGGATTTTCAAGGGGTTTGGCCCATCATTGCAGGGTTTAAGGAATTGATTCAGGAAAAGAGGCCTGAACAAAATACATGTCTTTATATACAGTATACATTTAGAAACACCATCCTGCAGTTCATGTTATCTTCCTGAAACAACTTCCTCCATCCACCACCAAATATCGAAGCACCATTGCATTTATGTTATGCATTGATTACAATTATGGATGCAAACATGAGGCAGCAGCCAAGAAAGAGTATGAGAAGCTGATATGTATGGAGCACGAGGGCTTCTCTTCTGTGGAGAGTGGTCTCTGGCTGAACCCAAAGTGGCCATACATGGGAGCCTCCCCTGAAGGAGTTGTCACTTGTAGCTGTCACGGAACTGGGATTTGTGAAATTAAGGTAACATTGATTTAAGTTAAATACTAGCGCACCACAGACACTAGAGTTCTTAACACATATTTTGTTATTGACATGCAATTGTAAATTTACATACGCAAAGCAGGAGTACAGGACTGCAAAGATAACAGATTTATGTACCTGTTTATTTATGAAACAATACGTTTCACATGTTTATTCCATTGCACAACAGACTGACAAATTTGACAATGCACAGCAAATGACACCAAACTTACACACCTACACTATACCCAACATTAAACCCATGGTCTGCCAGTACAATATCTCCAGGTAACAGTTTTTTTAGGAATTCACTCTTTTCAGTAATCTGCTAGTCACTGACTCATCCTCCCCAGGCAGGAGATATGTAAGAGACGTACCCCTGGGGAGCGATACCAATCAGAAGCTTCACGGTGTGATGGTGTTTGTAGCTTGACCAGGTTTGTGCTCTAGAAAGCAAATTAGAATGTCTTTCAATGAAAACTTAAAAACAGCCAACAATCACTGCAACCCTGCATCCAAATGCTTGCCTGAATGCCATTGGCATCGTAGCTTGAAGGATATCCTGCTCTGGCCACTCTATTAAAAACTCCAGCCTGGGCTGGCGGATGGCCCAGCGGTCTAGTGCACCGCGCTTTGGAGCGGTGTGCGCTGCCCGTCAGAGACGCGGATCGAAACCCGCGTTTCTACCAGACCGGCCCTGGTCGTCAGCCCGATCGGAGGCGGCATTTGGCTGTCCGCCTCCGGGGGAGGGGGGAGGGAGAGCCGGCACGAGTCCGCTGAGGAGAAGGTTAATGGAGTCCGTGGAAGATCTCCGTCTCGAAAGAAGGCGGGGAAATAGGTCCAGGAATACGAATCTCGTTCCCGGAGGACGGGCGGCGGACTCGTGAGGGTGGGGAATTGAAAATAAAATAGAGGGTATAATTGGCTACTAAATTGGGAGAAAAACGGGGGAAAAATCTGAATTTCTTTTTTTTTTTTTTTTTTTTTTTAAAAAAAAAAAAAAAAACTCCAGCCTTTGATGAAGTACGCCAATTAACTTGTGCCAAATTATAGAAACAGTGACATATGAAATGTTGAATCTGAAAGCCAAATCTTTGAGAGGAAAGCTGAGCCTCAACCTCATCAATACTAAAATCAGTAGTATCAGTAATCAGTAAAACTTTTGGTACTTGGTAAAAAAAATGATCTGTTTCTTTCTCGGTTAGATCAATTCAAACGACCATAAACAACACAAGCATACTACATTTTTGTGTGTGACTATGCCTAGAGTCCACTACTCTTGTGTTTACTTGACCACCACATAGAGTTTGCGCCACAGTGGCAGAGACATGACTTCATCTGTAAACTACCTATAATCAACTTTGTCCTTGCTGGTTAAATATGCCTATGCTAGGTAAAATAATAATATAATATATGCCATTTAGCAGATGCTTTTATCCAAAGCGACTTACAGTAGTGAATGCATACATTTTTCAGTATATGTGGCCCCAGTGGGGATTGAACCCACAACCTAAGCGTTGCTAACGCCGTGCTCTACCAACTGAGCCACAGAGAAGTCAGATAATCTTAGGAATTGTCAGGAAAGTATGACACATAGAGTCAACTCCAAAATTATTCACACCCATATTGAAGAGGGTAGTCCACAAGTGCAGGCCGAAGTATCCGGAAAGATTCTGTATGGAGGAATGGTCAAACACCCCCCTCTCTACCAATATGTTCACCAATCTCTTAAAACACTGTAAAAACGATATGTTAAAGAAGACTTATTTTTATTTTATTTAAAATAATTAATACAGGTGTGAATAATTGTGACATTGTTTTGGGGAAAAAAATATAACTTAAACAAAATACCTTTCTCTGAGCAAATGCATTAGAAAAAAATATATAATGTTTACCTCAGTTGATTCTTTTTGAACATTTTTAGCAAGGTTGTGAATCATTGGAGTCATTTTGGATTTGGAATTTGTAGTTTAGTGCCAGGGATTATGCTGTAGTTTGATTATATGAGGGAACATCTTAGAAAATTTCAATTGTTTCAGCAAATGATAAACTATTACAAATAGGGATGTTAATGATTAATCGATGATCGATTAATCGCCGTTAAGACTTTTATCGATCAAGCATATCAAATTAATGATTATGTATCACAGCACTGCAGAGTTATCCAATAGCACAAACTCTAGTGAGTGTAATAATATTGCAAAACAACAGTAAAAACCATGTTGATTTAATCAAATATATCTAGCAATAGAAACAAAAGAAACAACTGACCAAACCTTTTTGTTATATTTACCTCAGCAGACAATAGCGTGGTCTCTTGAATTCGCTAAGCACAACGTTACTTCCGCATTTCTTTCAGTTTTTGGTGAAATCGGAAATCGGATTTTGGCACGATAGTATTTATGCATCGGTTCGGTCGGAACGGGTGTTCACAGCGGCTGGTCTTACTGTAAACAGGCTGCGCACATGGCTCACCCCTGAACATGTGGATATACTTATATTTTAAAATAAAAACCAGTAAGGGGACAAGTTAGGAGGTAGGCTCTTTTTCTTTTTTTTCAAGTTGCCAAGCCTCTGCTGCGGACAGCCCTTTTCATTTCAAAAGGAATATTGTTTTCATTGTTAGGCCTACTGAATGGTGTTTCATTTCCTTCATAATTCTTATTGTTTTATGCTGTTAAAATAGGCCCGTGTTTCAAAAGTTTGAGTAAAGCTTTGATTGAGGACAAAAAACTAGCATTTTGTATTCACTGTCATACGATTTTTTAAAATAAAAATAAAAAATATTAATAGATTAATTGTTAAAGTGGGTGACAATCGATCAAGGACATTTCTTAAAATTGGCATCCCTAATTACATAAGAACATAAGAAAAATCTTAAAAAATCTTTGGTATTTTACTTTGTTAATCCCTTTTAGGAATTTAAAAACCTAAGTCCCCCTAAGTCTCCGTTTGCTAAGTTTAAATAGATTGAGTGCCTTAAGTCTATCATTATAACTTTTACCTTTCATACCAGGTATCAGTTTAGTTGCCCTTCTTTGGACTTTTTCAAGAGCTTCTATATCTTTCTTGTAGTGCGGTGCCCAGAACTGCACACAGAATTCTAAGGGAGGTCTGACAAAGGCATTATATAACATTAATATAACCTCCTTTGATTTATACTCAATACTTTTTTCTATGTAACCCAGCATCCTGTTGGCTTTTTACACTGCTGTAGCACACTGCTTTGATGCAGATAGGCTTTGATCAACTACAATTCCTAAGTCTTTTTCAAATTGAACACCTGCTAACTTTTCTCCTCCCATAAAATACTTCTGTCTAATGTTTTTATTTCCCACATGCATAACTTTACATTTAGCAATATTGAGTCATCTGCCATGTATCTGCCCATTTTTGGATTTTGTTTAAATCATCTTGGATTACTTTAGTCGATTCCAAACTGTTTGCCAAACCCCCAAGTTTAGTATCATCTGCAAATTTAACTATTTTGCTACTAACGTCCACATCAAGATCATTTACGTAAATAACAAAGTGCAGAGGTCCCAGCACCGATCCCTGCGGGACACCACTGCCCACAGCACTGAGGTCAGATACGGCCTTACCTACTGTTACTCTTTGTATTCGCCCTTGCAGCCAATTATGAACACACTCTGAAACTACTCCTGCCTCCTCTGAGCCTCTCATGTGGTACCTTGTCAAATGCTTTCTGAAAGTCCAAATATATAATATCATAAGCCTGGTTCAGGTCAACACACTTTGTAGCCTCTTCGAAAAAGTCCAGGAGATTTGTAAGGCATGACTTCCCTTTGAGAAAACCATGTTGGCTCTCCCTTAAAATACTATTATTTTTCAAGAATGATTCCAACTTATCCCTAATAATACATTCCAGCATTTTACATGCAATACAAGTTAAACTGACAGGCCTATAGTTCCCTGGGTCAGTACGGCCCCCCTTCTTATACATTGGAATTATACTACCCTGCTTCCAGTCATCTGGTATTTCTCCAGTGTTTATGGATTGAATGAAAATATCCGTCAATGGTTTATATATAATTTCCCCAAGTTCTTTGAGTACTCTGGGATATATGCCATCCGGGCTTGCTGCCTTATTTGTCTTAAGTTTTTGTAGTTTTTGTAGTACTTCTACATCCCTTATCTCAAAGTCCTCCAAAACATTCTGTACCTTGTCTATACATTTAGGCATATTTATAACCTCTTCTCTAGTAAAGCTCTCAACTGTAACTGTTTAGTGTGTAAGCAATATCCTTATTATTATAAACCAAAGTTCCTTCCTTATTCTTAATGCACTTAACTTAACTTTCCTTTTTCTACTACAATATTGAAAAAACTTCTTAGGATTACTTTTTGCATCTTGGGAAATTTTAATTTCAAACCGCCTTTTAGCTGATCTTATTTCCTTTTTAGCCTTAGCCCGTATATTACAATAATCTAACTTGTTTCTCTCTGAGTTATCCTTTTTATATACTCTGTACAGTTACTTCTTTTGCCTCAAAATCTCCCGTAAAGATTTAGTCATCCACTGCGGAGACAGTTTTTTCATCCTATTTTTCCTTACTTTGGGGATGAATTTACACTGTAAATCTACAATAACCCTTTTAAATATAGTCCATTTTTAATTCACAGTTCTGCAAATTAAGAAGTTTTACCCAATCTATATTATTTAAATTCTCTCTCATTTTATTAAAGTCAGCTCGTCTAAAATTCCAAATTTGAGAGTTAGAGGAGGCTGTCTTAACTTGCCAAAAAATATCAAAAATAATTGCACTGTGGTCATTTGCCCCTAGTGGTTCTCCTACCTCTGTGCTGCAAATTCTATCAGGACTGTTACACAAAAACCAGATCCAGTATTGATTTCCCTCTCGTAGGCTGAGTAACAGACTGTACCAAAAAGCAGTCATTGACCATATCTAAAAACTCCTCTTCACATTTGCCCTGACCTGTCACCATCTCCCAATTAGTAGAGGGGTAATTGAAATCGCCCATTATTATCGTCTCTCTTTCAGCACAGGTTTGTTTTATGTTACCAAAGAGCATACTATTTATGTTACTGTCTGAAGCTGGAGGTCTATAGCATACTCCTATATTAAGTCCCTTCTCATGATCTCCCAGTAATCTAATCCAGATGTCCTCAGAAGAAACAAATGAGTTTATACCTGGAATTTCCTGCACATTAAGATTGTCTTTCACATAAAGGGCCACTCCGCCTCCTATTTTATTAGTTCTATCCTTCCTAAATAATTTGTACTCCTCTACATTATATCCATCCCCATCCGTTGCGCCAAGCCATGTCTCAGTAATCCCAACAATGTCATAACCCCCTTTCAACATGACAGCCTCCAGTTCCAAAAATTTATTTTTTATGCTTTTAAACACATGAGCTTCAGAGCCTTACTCACACTTCTTCCCCTCCACACATGAGTGTGCCGAACCACCTCTATTCACATTATGATCTAAAAAATCTTTATTAATTATATCCTCAGATATACTCCGCCCTGGTATCTTCCATCTGGGCAGTCTGTACCTCCCTATCCATAATACTACTACTACTAATTTCCCTCCCTGCTCCCCCAGTCCCTAGTTTAAATATTCCTCCGCTACCCTAAGCATACACTGGCCCAATGCATCGGTACCCCTCCGGTTCAAGTGTAACCCGTCCCACTTGTACAGGTCACCCCTGTTCCAAAAGGAGTCCCACTGCCCCATAAACCTGTACCAGGTTTGTAGCCACAATTACAAAATTACAAAAACTTAGTGGGACTACAATATAAAACAACATCAAAAATAAGTAGTCCAAAGCCCATATTAAGCATAACTGGAATCCTATTCACCCATCTATCCTTTGTCCTTAATTTTGAGTACTTTATTATTGTTTCCATTTCTCACACATTTGCAGCAGTACTTCATAATACTCACACAAATAATATTGTGTGAAAAACTATACAAAGTTGTATAGTCGCTTGTACTTGACCATGTCTGTTTTTTATTTGTAATTAATTAAGAAAAGGCTTTAGAGTTGTTTTTTTATTTGACATTATAGAGTATGTTTTGTTGATCAGTGGCAAGAAAGCCCAATTAAATCCATTTTGATTCTATGAAGTAATAAAATAAAATGTGAAAAATGCCAAAGGGGGTGAATAGCCTACTTTTTATACTCACTGCAAATAAGGAAACACTCAACTTCATGGTGTGGAATTTCACCCTGCCGTTGTAATCCACCACAATGAGAATCTTTACCCTATGAAGGTTAACATAGGGCTTGCATTCATTTACTAATCTAGATCATTTTAGTGTAAGATCTTGAGCTGGGTGGAGATCAATACAACACAAAATGAAAAGAACAAAAATGTAACCGCCAGTTAAGGGAAGGGTGCGGTACACTGTCAAACTTTGTTTGCGTTATTAAGTCAGAGGAGCAGTTCATCGTATGTGTTGATGATACAAATTTAGAGTGTATTGTAAAAACAGCCATTCCAGAGCTCAAACGTGTGGGAGCTAGGGATTGTGGGCGAGATCATACGAGATGCACAACAGCAGCACAGACAGAAATTCCCAGTACGAGCGCAGTCTCCTGCTTGCTAAATATGTCCTGTACACAAAGTGAGGGGATTTGCAGTAAGGCTAGCTAATCAGCTCCATGGAAATGGGACGAAGCTAATCCCCACAGGAGGGAAAAGCCCCGGCCCTACTTCTTTGTGACCTCACACAAACCTTGCCCGTACGCACAGTTGCTTGCTCCCTCACATCTTTACAACTTAGCTTAGCACAACCGATCAAGAACCATAATGAGACAAAGGCAAGGGTGTCAGAGGCTTCCAATTAGCTTGATTATGAGCGGAATTCCCATAATTCACTTTGTTTTCATTGAGGGAATTCTGACTGGATCGTAACCCTGCAGTCCATTTAAATGCTTTGCAGAGGTGGCCAAAAAATTTGATTCATTTCTTTTGCAGCTTACAGAGAGCTGAACACATGCTCTGCTGACAACGAAAGCCATTTAGCATGGACTTGGAATGCCCACAGCAAGCTGCTGGTGCCAAGTGACAAAATCTACTGCACAGAGCATAAGAATATCACCATGTGCCATACTGGACAGAGAGAGAGCTAGAGTAACAGAATGTCTTCCCTCTCAATAAAGCATTTTATTTTTATTTTTTAACCTTTATTTAACCAGGCAAGCCATTAAGAACAAATTCTTATTTAAAATGGCGGCCTGGAAAAAGGCAAAGCCTCTTGAGGGAAGGGGAAAGGGGCTAAAAGGGAATGTGAAAAGTTAAGTTAAAAGACAGCAGCACACATCCAAACATTTCCAACACACCCTCTACTTACATACAAGATTAGGCAATATAATAAAAGAGCAAAGAACAGCAACAGAACAAGAGTAGCATACACAGGACAGGCATTAAGACAGACAGGCAAAACAAACAGCAGCAGCAAGAGAGCAAAAGCATGCGTGGGACAACAGTAGGCAGGCAACAGACAGGGGTTAGGGAATATTAGAGGGTTGGGAAACAGCAGCATGTATCAGTGAGAATGTCCATAATAGAGTCCTTGAAAACTGACTTTGGGATAAAATTGTCCAGTTTGAGTGTTTTTTGCAAATTGTTCCAGTCTCTGGCTGCAGCAGCCCGAAATGACGACAGACCGAGTGCTGTATTTGTTTTGGGGATCCTGAGCAGAATATGGTGAGCAGAACTGGTGTTGTATACAGCAGCTGTAGTTTGCAACAGATGACACAGGTAGGGGGGGACACACCAAGGAGGGTTTTGTAGATGAGCATGAACCAGTGAATATTACAACGGGTGTGTAAGGATGGCCAGTTGACAGAGGAATAAAGAGTGCAGTGGTGTGTTTTGAAAGGGGCATTTGTAGGAAAACGGATAGCAGAGTGATAGAGAGCATCAAGTACAAACAATATTCTCACGTTCACATGCAATCAAAAACTTTCAGAAAAAAATATTCTGACAGACGTTTGTCTTGAATTATTATCAAGATTTTCCATTACGAATTTAAAAAGAACATATTTAAAGTTCACATTGAAAATGCTTGTTAGCTAAACGTAATCAGTATGTTTTTTATGGCTTGTGGTCAATGGAACCTGGCATAGCTAAATGACAGAATAAGAATCAATGCCATCAAGTGTGAAATGCTAGTGAGAAAGGAAAGTGTCTTGGTTGGAGAAAACTGTAGCACTTGTATGCGACTGTGGGTGTTCACAGGCTGTGGACGTTCATCCTAATAGGCATAAAACATAGCTATTTGAAGTCTAGCCCACTAATAATCGTCTTACACTCTAACAAATCCATACATGATTGACATACATAATTTCCTATATTGAATATACTGTACAGTATACATAATCTGTTTGCAGAGTGATCAGAGACTATATATAAATGCACACATTAAATATTATCAATAATGCATGTAGTTTTATATCACCTGAGTGGATTCTATGGATGTACGTACAGTGCCGTGAAAAAGTATTTGCCCCCTTCCTGATTTCTTCTTTTTTTGCATATTTGTCACACTTAAATGTTTCAGATCATCAAACAAATTTTAATATTAGACAAAGATAACCTGAGTGAATACAAAATGCAGTTTTTAAATGATGATTTCATTTATTAAGGGAAAAAAGCTATCCAACCCTACCTGGTCCTATGTGAAAAAGTAATTGCCCCCCCTTAATAAATCAACCAATTAACCACATTTTTTTTAAAGCGGAGTTCAATTTCACAAGCCGCACCCAGGCCTGATTACTGCCAGACCTGTTGAATCTAGAAATCACTTAAATAGAACCTGTCTGACAAAGTGAAGTAGGCTAAAAGATCTCAAAAAGCAGCACATGATGCTGCGATCTAAAGAAATTCAAGAACAGATGAGAAACAAAGTAATTGACATCTATCAGTCTGGAAAGGGTTACAAAGCCATTTCTAAGGCTTTGGGACTCCAGTGAACCACGGTGAGAGCCATTATCTACAAATGGAGAAAACTTGGAACAGTGGTGAACCTTCCTAGGAGTGGCCGGCCTACCAAAATTACTCCAAGAGCGCATCGACGACTCATCCAGGAGGTGACAAAAGACCCCAGACGAACATCTAAAGAACTGCAGGCCTCACTTGCCTCAGTTAATATCAGTGTTCATGATTCCACAATAAGAAAGAGACTGGGCAAAAATGGCATCCATGGGAGAGTTCCAAGGACGAAAACCACTGCTGACCAAAAAGAACACAAAGGCTCGTCTCACATTTGCCAAAAAACATCTTGATGACCCCCAAAACTTTTGGGAAAATATTCTGTGGACTGACGAGTCAAAAGTGGAACTTTTTGGAAGGTGTGGGTCCCGTTACATCTGGTGTAAAACTAACACAGCATTCTATAATAAAAACATCATACCAACAGTCAAACATGGAGGTGGTAGTGTGATGGTCTGGGGCTGCTTTGCTGCTTCAGGACCCGGACGACTTGCCGTAATTGATGGAACCATGAATTCTGCTCTCTCCTGAAGGAGAATGTCCGGCCATCAGTTCGTGACCTCAAGCTCAAGTGCACTTGGGTTATGCAGCAGGACAATGATCCGAAACACACCAGCAAGTCCACCTCTGAATGGCTCAAGAAAAACAAAATGAAGGTTTTGGAGTGGCCTAGTCAAAGCCCGGACTTAAATCCGATTGAGATGCTGTGGCATGACCTTAAACAGGCAGTTCATGCTCGAAAACCCTCCAATGTGGCTGAATTAAAACTATTTTGCAAAGAAGAGTGGGCCAAAATTCCTCTACAGCGATGTAAAAGACTCATTGCCAGTTATCGCAAACGTTTGATTGCAGTTGTTGCCGCCAAGGGTGGCACAACCAGTTATTAAGTTCAGGGGGGCAATTACTTTTTCACATGGGTGATATGGGTGTTGGATAACCTTTTTCCTTCAATAAATGAAATAATCATTTAAAAACTGTATTTTGTGTTTAATCGTGTTCTCTTTGTCTTACATTTTGTATGAAGATCTGAAACCATTCAGTTTGACAAATATGCAAAAATAGAGGAAATCAGGAGGGGGGCAAATACTTTTTCACAGCACTGTATATTTTGAACAATACAATTATATTTTAAAGTAACAAAGATAGGCAGGCAGCTTCACCATGGGAGCATGACACACAGAACTATAGAGCAAAATCAAGCTTTTTGTGTGCCAAGACTGTTGCCACAGTGCACATGCTCCAAAAACAGACTGCACCACGCACAATGTATCACCACTGAAGACCATTATGATATGATTAGCCTACATTCTATTCACATTCCTCACCCTGGACTTGCTGAAAGCCCTGATTCAGCCGTGATTTATGTGCTACACCTTCTCCCTTATCCTCAAACTACATGCTGTGCTACATCACATACTCAAAGCAACATTTACAACTGAATGAGGGCAAGCAAATCACAGAATTAATTATATGAATGATACAAAGTGGCAATACAGTGAAAAGGGTGAATCAGTGATGTCTTTAAAAATAAAAATAAAAGAGAATCAAATAAACAGTAGCCAAGCAAGAGCACTAGAATGACTACTGGGCTACATTATGCTGCAGTAGTATATTTAGCCAGTTTATGCAACCATTAATTTTCACCTTTGAGTCGATTATAGCTTAGCACAGCTGATAACGTACCTGGCCTGTCAGTCACTTTGAGGAAAAAGAAAGACGTAGCCTATGCTGTGACTGAAGCTCACAGCCTTGTAGCCTTACAAGTAAGAACATAAGAACAAATAATGACGAGAACCCATCTAGGCTTGTCATGTCCTAATCTAATATCTAGTGCTGCATTTAGCCTAGACTTGAATAGCCCAAGTGTTTCTGCCTCTACTACCAGACCGGGCAAGCTGTTCCCGGGATTGACAACTCTCTGTGTAAAGAAAAAACTTCCTAATATCTGTGTGGAATTAGGTAGGTGGATTAGGTTATATACTAGCTAGCTAGCTAGCCAAAACATTCTTAACTAATTACCACAGATTTTCATATTTACTTTCTGTCCAATAAGGGGCTAGTACAATGAGTGTGTTATGAGAAAAGCAACTAGTTGTGAATAAGCAACACTTTTATCATGTCATACCAAAGAAAAAATTTCTCATTACCATACAGTATATAAATGTATCAAAAAGATTCACATTTAAATATATCTGTTGCTTTGATTGTTAAAACGTACAGTTTTTCTAAGAGAGTTTTTCCACAGGTTGTTCTATTATAACCTATTGAAAAAGTATCACACTCCACAACCATATGAATGTGTAAAGTTCAGTAAACCCATCTATCCTGAGGACAAGCATACAAGTAATAATGTCTGGGTTATTCTTTCTTAGTTTTTTTCATTTTAAAATTACTACAATAGTACACAGAATATTGGCATCTCACAGACTGACGGCATAGGATATTTTATGTGACATACAATATCCGGACCTTCACAAAGTGATCTGAGCAAGGTTAAAAAGGCGGTTCTCTCTTGTATTATGTATACCCTCTCAGCTGCTTGTCATTAGACTCTGGAGCATTCATTACATACTAGAGCCAACCTGTGAACTGAAACCACACATATACTTTGCTTTTCAGTGGGCTACCTTATAGTGCACTGTGTTTGCTATTGACCTACGACAAAGTGAGCAACACATGCTCAAAATGCCTTGAATACTTTAAGAAACAGTTATTTTAAATTAAACACAAATGACCTCATCATGTCTGATCTCTTCAATGCTGCAGCCAACTCATATAAGCTCACCCGATGACAAATTAGGCTACATGGTTTGTGGGAAATTGCTTTGCAACTTATAGTCAAAGGTAGACATGCTAGCTAACAAGAATGTTGCAATTAGTCAGCAGGTTACATATGGTATAGTAGGTAGCAAGCTAGTGCCAACTAGTACTATGTATTGAAATATGTATGCATGCATGCATGTGTGTATGGATGGATGGATGGATGGATGCATTCACAAAGGGTGATCTATTCACACCCATGTGTGTGTGATTTGCAGATGTACTTATTGCATTTGTAGCATGTTGTGCTGGACTTGCAGTCTTTCTGGTTGTGTGTGTGCACTCTGCTCAATCATCATTCTCAACCACTAGGTCAAATTTGTCCAGAACAATATCCTTGTACCCTAATGTTTTTGCAACAGCTTTTAGAAATACATCAAATTGGTCATCTTCAGTTTCAAATGTCCATATCCCCAATATTGATTACGCCATCAAGTTTCAAGCTGAAACATAACGCTAAATGGCACTTCAGCGATGTAAACTCTGAAACAAGTCAATTTTCACCTGGAACACATAGGCTGGTTAATTCCTCGAAATGAGAAGGTAAAACAGGTGCTTGTTTTGAACAAACCCGTGTCATTGACGCTGCTGAGGAAGGCATTGTCGTGGTGATCATTCGGTTGACAGTTTAAACCTCCCTAACAAACAAACTTAGCCAGATAGAAAACGTTAGTTTCGTCGACTTCAAGAGAGGCTTGCTAAGATACGACATTTCAAATATCAAACAGCTGAAAATGAACAAACCACAATCTATCTACACGTGTGTCCTTATGGCTAAACTGTGTGCAACGACATTACAGCTAATGTTATTAGCTAGCTAGTGTATCTACCCTGTAACAGCAGGTCACATTTGACGCTTTAGTTTTCCAGTTCCAAATTTCCAGTAGAGGCTAGAAAACGTTACCTATACAGATGTAGCGTGTCAGCATTGATTTTAAATAATTAATGGGTTATTCTTGACGCATGAACCCGATAGCTAACCATATTGAAAGTTTATGACCGGTTACACATTAGCCAGCTAATGTGAAATCGACAGCAAAAAGCTAGCTAGCTAGCTAATGAACGTGGGCATGTCAATGAGCTGAAGCATTGCAGATCTAATTCTAACCAGCAATGTCATAGCCAGATACCACTGGATAATACACGGTAAAATAACTCAAATGAACACCATTAGCTATTGATAAATAAGTATCTGGTTGGAAACACTATCAAATGTCAATGGCTACTCATCTAGCTAGCTATGGTTAATGTTACCAATGCCCCGCGCCTCGCAGAGGACGTAACGTTCGTTAAGTTAGCTGGCTAACTTATCTTGCTGGGTAGCTAGCCAGCAAACATTATTGGATGACGCTGTTTTAACCTACCTTGTCACTTATGTTTTCTGTACTGTCAGGGTCCCCGCCTCTTCCTCGATTTCTAAGCTCCGTCATTTCTTCTTAGCTAGCTAATAATTGTATACTAACAGCAGACAAATAAAGCGGGGTCCCAATTTAATGTCAACCGTCGTAATCCGGTTAATGTGTAGGTAGGTAGGTAGCTACAATTCATAGCTTTCAGTCACGTGGTTTCTTCCCTAGTAACCGCCAACCTGCCGGGCAAAAAGTGTGATAACGTGACGTCATCGCATGGTAAACATTGGGGCAACATGGCGAGTGGACGCAATCCCAGCAATTTGCCGGCTGTTTTACACAGTAAAGACTATTTAGATCATCTCAGCCAGGAAGAAAATGGTAGATACATGGACAAACTACAAATCTTGGGCACTTGTGATCCATATTTAGCACCCGCGGCTGTGTTTGAGCCACTAAATGCAGCTAAGTCCCTGCCTGATCTGGAGTTTGGTGACATCTGGATCTATCTGGTGGAGAATCCATCCCCATACACCGCTGCCAGGATGAAGGCTTATAAAACTACCGAAAGCTACACGTATTTCCACTCAGGCTGGGTAAACAATGCTGGTGTGTGGAAAGTGAAGAAATTCTTCATTGTCAAAGCGAAGGTGAGTGACGTTAAATTAGCCTAGCCTATCGGTATGCTAGCTAACGTTACGCTACGGTCAGTGGTAAGGTAGCGACCTCTTGCTAACCGGTAACGTTAGCTGTCAAAGCGAAGGTGCCTTTCGTTATGTTACGTTGTCTAGTCTATCTAACGTTACACAGCTAAATTACTATCTTGTGGTAGATAGCTCTAATTCTGGTAACGTTAGCTAGCTACGTTGATCACAGATATTTACAGCCCGAGCGCTGCTCACTGCTCCCTCAGGGGATGGGTTAAATGCAGAGACAAATTTCGCCACCAAACAGGTGCGTGACAATCGTTGGGACCTTTACCTTTTAGTAGCTGGTGACAGGGCTGACATGTTGTTCCAAATGCCGCACAGCCCTAAATGTTTGCACGATCCTAAATGTTTGCACAGCCCTAATGTTTACACTGTGTCCACTGTCTTGTATGCTGTGAATGCTGCTGTCTCTACTGTCCAACAATGTGTGTCTACTGTCTACTGTCTCAGATGTTTAATGTCTACTGTCTTAGATGCTACACTGCCAAATCAAACCGCAATCTCGTCCTTCTATGTACCTGTATGAAGGAGAATGACAATAAAGGCTATTCAACTCAACTAAACGACATTGATGAAATGAAATCTAAACAAAACCTCTGTCTGTGTCAGGTGAACCATTCATACTGCCTCAACGATCCACCACTGACAGCATGGGTGAAATGTTCGCTGCACAGACGTGTGTGTTTTGTTGGCAGCCATTCTTTCTTTCCCTCTCCTGGCACACTCGTTCGTTTGATGGCATTAATCCACAAATTTCTCCTTTCTTTATTTTCTTTTTCACTGGGTATCTTATAAAAACACAACCCAGGCTTATCTCCTCGCTGGTTTGCACACCCGATTGCACAGCAACTCTCTGGCATGGTTTTCAATGCTCCTTCATCAGCGTTACAGGTGCTATGATAACGTGACGGGCAGTTGACGGGGCAGTGCCTTTTGCCCGGCAGCGCAGCTCGCTCCTGGCCTGTGACGTCACGTGAAAGCTATGAATAGCACTGAAAAAGGCAACAACAGCCACTGATGTATCCAGATTCGAATGAACTGTCAAAATGGTCCTGACAGGTTATGTGAGATCCGTAGCCGAAGCTTACAGTAGTGTGGACTTGGGGTGGATCTTGGGTCTAGCCCAGGGGTGGGCAATCTTACCCTGTGTAGGCCGGTGTGGGTGCAGGCTTTTGTTCCAGCTGAGCAGTAGCTCACCTGATTTGACTAATCAGCTAATCAAAGTCTTCAATCAGGGCTTTGATTAGTGGAATCAGGTGTGTCACTGTTCAGTTGGAACAAAAGCCTGCACCCACACCGGCCCACACAGGGTAAGATTGCCCACCCCTGGTCTAGCCTCACTCTGTTTCAAGTCGGGACAGGCAACTACTGGCTAGCAAGTCATGTTACTTTGCTCTGCAGTAGGGGGTAACGCGGTGACAGGCACCACAGCGACACTCCAGTGAGGAGGGCAGCGTGGATTCCTTTGGTGTCAGCAGTTTAACTAATGTTGCTTTTCACAACAAAGCACATTTCCTGTCGTGCCGATTGACCTTGTAATTGTTGTAATTTAATTACCTGATCAACAATCAGTGTTAGTCTGGCATAACCTGAGCCACCATAATACTTTGAAGTCATTAAGAATAAAATACACAAAATATCTTGTCTCACCTGCTAGGTATCTAGGCTGATCCTCAATAATTATTAGCCTTGTGTTCATTAGCAGTATTTTGTCCAACAAAACTCACTTTAGCATTCAATTTACTGATAAAGGCTGATATTATAGCAAGAAAAAGTTCAACTTTTTGTTCATTGCTGAATGCATGTGTATAAAAATGCATTTTTATAAAACTAAATTGAGACCCATAAACTCTTAATTCCTGTGTAATCCAGTAATATTTTTCCTGAATTGATTTTGGTGATACAGTTATGATTACCACAATTATTTGATTGTTATTCCTCATTTATTTGGCTATTGGTTTGTCTCCATATGTGACCAAGCAGATTTGATGAATAGCTATCTGTGTGATTAGTACAACAACAAAAAATCATTAATGTTACCTGAAATCAGGGTACAAAATGAGAATGGCACTTGGGGGTCCCCCAGATTTTCAATAATGTGCATACACATGCACACGCACGCGTGCACATTTTTGTTTGTATCTCTCTATATGGCTACATTGAAACAAATGATCTAACAGGTTTATTAGTCAGGCAGATTGGTCTAAACAGTTGAAACAGGATTTTATGCCATTTAAATAAAAACAGGCTGGGCTGAGCGAAGATTGGGCTGACCTGAGCGGAGGAAGGCTGGGCTGGGCTCACCTTAGATGGTAGGTTAGGTATAATAATATTAGCAACTGGTAAAGTTAGTGACTTGCATCATGAGTGTTAGCTCGCCTTAGCTGTCTTGTACACATTCTACAAAACTTTGCAAAATAAAATCCCCCCAAATCACACAAACCAATTTAACCCTGATTATTTATATGGCTGTGACCAGGGGCGGCGTCATAACATTTTGGTTGGGGGTGCTAAGGGGGTGCTTTATGGCTGTGAGGGGGTGCTCATGAAATGTAGACACCCGTGCAGGTCACAGGCGCACAGACCACGGCTATGAAGGCTACATTACTACGCATAATGTTTAAACCATCTAGTCAGATATTACAGCACAGCTACTACAACAAGCATGCTATGCATTGATTTAGCTCATGTAGGCCTACTGCCATCTCACACACTCAAAAATGAATACCCAGACCCTCAATACCAATAGCCAGGAAAACATTGCCACAACATGACAGATAAACACTGCCTAGACCATCTCACTCATTGCAAAATCAACAGGAGCTTGTGTTGGCTCGATTTCTTTTAGTTTTTTAGGAAAAGATCATGATTCAAGATTCAAGATTCAAGATTTCTTTATTTGTTGTTGTCTTGTACACTTGCGTGCATAAAAAAACGAAATATCGTTCCCCCCAGCCCTCAGCAGTACTACAGTAAAAAGACAACAATCACAAATAGGCTAAAATATAAAAACATAAAACATAAAACAGTTTACATAAAAACAGCAATGGAGCAGCAGCTGCCCAGTGGCAGCACAGTATATTCAATTACACAATATATTAAAGTGTAGTGTAAAGTGCAGGTTCAGTTCAGTAGCAGCAGTGACTTAAAGTGAGTAGTGCAGTCACATCCGGTGCAGTCAGTCAGGCAGGTAGTGTGTGTGTGAGGGTGGGGGGAGGGGGGGGGGGGGGCATGTCAGAGGGAGAGGGCACAGTCTGTTCACCATCCTGACTGCCTGTGGAAGGAAGCTGTTCAGCATCCTTTGGGATCGGGCACAGAGGCTCCTGTACCTTTTCCCCGATGGCAGGAGGGAAAACAGTCCATGGAAAGGGTGGTGAGGGTCCCTTATGATGCTGGTGGCCCTGCGAGTGCAGCGCTGGTTGTAGATCTCCAGCAGGGACGGAAGAGGGGCACCAATGATCTTACTGGCTAACTTCACAATCCTGCTCAGCTAATGTTTCTCCAGTGCCTTGCAGCTGCCGAACCAGGACGTGAGGCCATGAGATATGACAGATTCAATGGTGCCCCTGTAAAAGGTGGTGAGATGGGGGGCAGGGAGGCCTGCCTTTTTCAGACGCCGGAGGGGATGGAGCCGCTGGTGAGCCTTTTTACGGATGGCCGTGGTGTTGGTGGTGAAGGTCAGGTCGTCTGCCAGGTGGATCCCCAGAAACTTAACGCTACTGACTCTCTGCACCGCGGTGCCGCCGATGGTCAGCGGCATGTGGTGGAGCTTGCCGGCCCTCCTAAAGTCAATCACCATCGTCTTGTCGGTGTTGAGGAAGAGATTGTGTGAGCTGCACCGTGATGTAAGTTGCTCCACCTCCTTCCTGTATGCAGACTCATCATCGTTGCTAATCAGACCCACCACTGTTGTGTCGTCTGCAAACTTGATGATGTGATTGCTGTTGGATCTGGCAGTGAAGTCATGGATGAGCAGGCTGAACAACAGGGGGCTCAGTACACAGCCCTGAGGAGACCCTGTGCTCACTGAGATGGTTCTTGAAGTCAGACTGCCCACCTTGACTCTCTGCTGCCTCTGTGACAGGAAGTTGTGGATCCAGCTGCAGGTTCCAGCGTCCACATTCAGCCACCTCAGCTTTTCTACCAGCTGCTGTGGAATGATGGTATTAAACGCTGAGCTGAAGTCGATGAAGAGGAGTCTGGCATAGGTGTTTAGGGACGGAGCCCGAAAACAAATGTACAGCACCTGCACTGATTCAAAGAACTCTGCCGCCGAAACAAGATTTAGACGATGATCGTGGCAATGGATATACAGTACCTGTGGGACATCTTTTCTGAATTGATCTGCTACACCGTTATGACAGACTGACATAACGGCTGCGCCGTCATAGCATTGAGCAACGCACGTATTGTGGTCAATGTTATATTTATTAAGTGTCATTTTGATTGTTTTTAAAAGCGAATCAGCGTCTAATCCATCGGCTGGAATGAAATGTAGGATTTCTTCCAGTGCAACATCATTGTGCAAATAGCGTGCCGCCGAGTACTTATTTGCTCCCTAACCATATTTGCCATAATTTAAATTAACTCGTTTTCTGTATATCATGGCGAGTATACTTCGCATTTCTCGGATTGTCTGATATTTTTTGCGCAACAGTTTTGTCGAACTTGCCAATAACGTGTAAAAGTTCAATGAAGTTTAATGTTCGAGATGGCAACGTAACGTACGTAGGCTAGTTGTAGGTACTCTCGTCTCACGAGACCCCCCCTCCACACACACACACACACACAGGGGCTGTGTTCGAAACCGCTCCCTATTCACTATATAGTGCACTATATAGTGTGTACGCCATTTTGTAGTGTGTAACGAATTCTAAACTGTTAATTGTGAACGAGAAAATACCCACAATTCACCGTGATTTGTAGTGACCAGAGAATGTACCCTACAATTTATCCCGTGTACCACAATGCAATGCGGTCGTGTCATACCGTCATACATACACTTCCGTTTATGCCTCAAGAACAAAATTTGAGCCAACAGCAGTAAAATAGAAACAGGAATCATGTTGGTAACGTTAGCTAACTGCTTTAGCCACCGATAGCTACCGTTATTATCGCTATGGGAGTTGGTGCTAGTCGTGAGCTTGTGAGTTATCCTAACGTTAGCACAAGAGCTAGTTAGTTCACGACTTCCATAACGGTAGCTATTGGTGGCTAAAGCAGTGGCTAGCAGACAGCACCACAGTTGACAAAACCACACTTGCACATCATTAGAATTTCAACAATTTATTTGGGATTTAACATTCAAAAGTGAACATGCAAACCCGATACCACCTGAGTACATTTCAACCTGCTGCCATGAGTGCTCGGTTTGTTTACGCGATACTGGGCGCATCCGCTTGCGTCACCTGAATATCCGGCACTTTTTTTTGACGCAAATGACGTTCAGTTGTAGTATCCGAAAACAGTTTGTCGTTCGCTACATAGT
Source organism: Aldrovandia affinis (assembly GCA_029706075.1). Lineage (NCBI taxonomy): Eukaryota > Metazoa > Chordata > Actinopteri > Notacanthiformes > Halosauridae > Aldrovandia > Aldrovandia affinis. The sequence continues at coordinate 946,977 of JAINUG010000295.1, read as the reverse complement.
ACACTATATAGTGAATACTATTAGAGATGCACCGATTGCGATTTTCTTGGCCGATTCCGATTTCCAATTTTTGATTAGTCTGACCTGCCGATACCGATTTTGGCCGATTCCGATTTTTTTTTCCTAAAAACAATAATTGACAACTTACACAAACATTTTTGTAACTTTGCTTTAATAGAAAATTAAGATTGACAATTCTGAGGTAGGTCAGAAGCATGAGGTAGGTCTCACTAAAACACATTTCAAAATAAAAAAAGTGTTCCAGGTTACTGGACAGAGCTTTTCTTTTTTTGTGCAAATTAAATTAAATGATGAATAAAAGAGAATCCAACAACAGTGGCATGTAGCCTTTAAGTAATAAATAAAAAGAAACAAGAGTAGTTTAAATTTACTGACATGGTGACAGACCATTAGTCCGGAAATATTTTTTTAAAACACTAACGTTATATTCTGATGACAGATGACACAAGCCCTTTTTCCATTAAATAATTATATGGCTTCAACTTGATGTGCATCAGAAAGTTATTGCGACAATGCTAATGGAAAACAGGTTAGTTCGAACCTATGATGCGCTAGACTAATTTGTTTGCTAGAGGTGGATTAGAGTAGATCCCAATTCTATATAGTGCAATGGAAAACACTTGTAGCGATATAAGGGCGGATGTTTCAGTTGCGGAGCTTGTCAAAGGCATTGAAACAAGCCGCTCTTCAGCAGAATTTCGTTATTTGCGTGAGTCAGGTAGCCTAACGACTACGACTTTAACTAGCTTCAAAGCTTAGATAAAAATGTTTCAAACTAGGAGTAATTGGAAAAGAGGCGATGCTGCTGTTTCTGAGTTTGTTTGATAGTGGAAACGCACAGCTGGCACCTTCATGCACAACACAGTTAATACACCATTTGTGGTTTAGCTAGAAATCGTTAGATGAATTTATCATTAGGTCTAATAAGTTCGATTTGTATGAGTGAATAGCACTGTTTCATAACGTCACTCATTAGCGAACATAATGATTTCAGTGCAATTCAGTGCTTCAGCAGGGCATTATTACGTCAGGTTTATGCACTACCACTATGTTCTATTAATGGAAAATGGTTCAGAGGAACCGAACTTGCGCAACGAAGTTAATTGTTAATTAACCCCGGTACCTACGGTACTGTAGAAAAACGACTACCGTCACATTTTCAGAATTTGGGCATCGACTTGGTACCTGGGTGATGACTTTTCAAGTGTCTGATTAGGTTGGTCGTTCCGAACGTTTTCGAGGTTGTTCCTCCGCGGCTTATTTTCGATTGACATGTATGACAAACTGCAAGCTTTAAGTCGTCTTCACTGACTGTGAAAAACGCCCATACTAAGGACATGTTGAGGCGTTTTCAGCGCTGCGCTCATCTGATCTGTTTGCATTGGCTCACGGGTGCGCGCACGTCACGTGAAAAAGAGGGGGGCGAGGAGCCAACCGGCGCACAGAATCGGCTATGTGGAGTGATCGGGATCAAGTCACCGATTGAGGCCGATCAGCTGAAAATCGGCCATTTCCGGTCAGAGGCCGATCGATCGGTGCATCTCTAAATACTATATAGGGAATAGGGAACGAGTGAGCGGTTTCGAACACAGCCAGGGCCTCTACTATGGAATGATAAAATAATTGTCGGCTGGTAATTATTTTGATTTGAAGTGTTAAATCATATAGTGAGATCGATAAAAGCAAATAGAAAATAGGCTATCATAGGGGTGGGGGGAGGAGCCCACTGTAGATATATCAACTTTTCGGACTAACCTAGCAACCTTTGATCACAAAAAGTGATCCTTTACACACACAAAAAACAGTTTGATAACAAACAAAAAAATTTAAACGATCAAATTTCAAATCATATTTTTAATTTACATACATGATGATGACCCCATGTCATTGACTTCTGATATGTTCTGTGAATTTGATTGGTGTTGTTACTTCATATCATTGCAAGCAGGGCCGTGGACATTTTGGGGGACAGGGGCTCAAGCAAAAAAAAAAGGGCACTCACCCCACCGACACGCACTATTCCCACCCCGATGTTGCCACACCGCCGCCATCCATAATCACACACTATGTTCATAACATGGGACCTGTTTAAATTCTACTGAAACACATTATTCCATGAAGAAACCACAGATTTGATGTAGTAATGCAAGTCAGTCAGTGTAAGTAAAGCAGTCAGTCAGTGTTCAGTTGTTTAGACCAATTCATTCACATTAGATCAGTGGTTTCTTTGAGAAAGAAAGTTAGGAAGGATGCAATTGAATGGCATTCAAACAAAAAACTTTTATTTTAACAGGGAAACACACTGCTACATGCCCCAAACAATAATACACTTTTAAACATCACGTTTTTAGAAAGCTGGCTATAAAGAAAAGGGGGTGACTACACTAAACTAGCAAAACTATGCAAAATGTAACTACCTGCTTCATTAATTGCATATTTGTAAGTTGTCCTGCATAACGGAGATAATGTTTTAATAATATTTGATAGAATTTCAATAACAAATAAAGAAAAAATAAAATACAATTAACACCAGCCAAAAAAAGGGCACTTTTTGACTCTGAGGGCAAAAGGGCAGGGGCTCAAGCCCCCCTTGGGCCCTATCTGTGCACGTGCCTGATTGCAAGTGTGGTTGCGCGCGTGATTTACTACAAGTGCTGGTGCAGTGAAATTTCAAGTAGTAAGTAGTCTACATAGCCTAAGTCCCGAGACACTCTTTCCGGGCCGATAGATCCGCCTCTTCCGAGACTGAACTATTTTCTGCTCCTCGACAGACTCGTGCCAGCTCCCACTCCCCTACCCTGGAGGCAGACAGCCAAATGCCGCCCTTGATCGGGACTGTTGACCAAGGCCAGTCTGGTAGAGACGTGGATTTCAAACCGCGTCCCTGACAGGCAGCGCACACCACACCGGACCAGGCAAAGTGTGGTGCATTAGACCACTATGCTATCTGCCGCCCCTTCACTGCCTACTTGTTTAATACTTTTTGTATATGTTTACTTGTTAACTTCTCAAAAAAAAATCAAAACAAAAATCCCAATGATTGTTCTTACAATGCCGAACTTACGATCTTGTAAATTGCTCTGGATAAGAGCGTCTGCTAAATGATTTGTTTGTGATTGTCATTGTAGATGCAGTCTGTATGCGTTTAATAAGTTTCAGCTGTTTATTAGCCCAGGTCAATTGAATCCAGCCTGTCTGTAGTGTTGTTATTAATTATTATTATTTTTGTATCAAAAAATTGTTAGTACCTGGCTGCTAGAAATAATCCAGTTAACCCATCCATCCATCCATATTTGGTCTTGGAACACAATAAGATGATTAAAACAGCTAACAACAATTGGTCAGATATAAGAGAAAACAAAAATAATAAAAGAAAACACAAAACAATTTGTCATCTATTTTCATGGATAAGTTTTCCAAAATTTATTTTGCCATTTTAATTTTTTATTTAATTAATTGGCAACACTGGAGGCTAGTATATCCCAAACAGGCAGCTTATTGTTCAGGCCAGGGTTGACATCGAAAAAACCCCACAACCTTAAAACTACATGGACCACTGAATATTTGGGTACTTCCTGGGAACCAATTTGAGTATTAAACCCCTCAACTTTTCATTCAAAATTGAGAAATTGTGTTATATTTGACACACGCTGGTGTACTGAAAAAATATGTCTGATTTATGCACTGACATCAAAGATTTTTTACAACATAAACCTTTCCTTTATCGTTTATGCAGACAGGCTTGTTATGTTTTTAACTTGAGGAATGTATCTCTTAGACTACAAATATTCCAACACAAACCTAAATTCTAAATAAGTTTAAACGATGGCCTATAGTAAGTTGACCAAGTCTGTATAGCTGACCATAATTTAGCAACAGACGCTAGCTCACCACACTGCACTGGCTCCCTATAGCAGCACGTATCAAATTTACTTCACTGGTGCTGGCATATCAGGCCGCAAAGGGAACCGCTCCCTCCTACCTCCAGACACTTATCACACCCTAAGACTCTGCCTCCTCTGGCTCCATTTGGAGACCAGTCCTCACGGTCTCGCCTCTGTCCTAAATCCTAAAAGGACCGCTAAATCCACTGGCAAAAGAATCTTCCGCAAAAGACAAAAAATCTATCTCTTCAGATTCCACTACCACTGATTCTCTACATTAATTAACTCTCATCACCACTGTTCACAAAAATGTAATAATAAAAAAGTGGCTCTGGATAAGAACGCATGCTAAATGCCATAAATGTAAGGTAGCTGCCATTCGAATGCTATGGTGACGCAACCCGGGCGATGAAACCCGGTCACATTTTGGCCTGACAGTACCCACAGATCTTAAATAATTTTTCTGTTGGTTGGTTCTATATAGTTATAATGTCCTGTTTGACTTGAATTTGTTAAAAGATGTTAAAATAAAGATGCTTAAAAATGTATTTCTTATGGGGGTCCCTTGTGGTTTATTGGTGGTCCCGGATAAACAGACCCCCCTAATTCCGAACACTGTCTGAAATTAAAGTCGTTGAACAGGTTGTATGTTATATATTATTTTATGAATAATTGTACACATGACATTGTTTGTATTTCAAATTGAGCATTGCATGAGTTAAAAAAGGTTAAAAACTTTACTTTGATTTGATCAGTATCAATTACTAATAAAGAGTAATTATTTATAAATAATTCTGCAAATTCTGGAGCAAAGATGACATCAGACAAAGTACACTCCCTCTTAGCCTGCCCCTAATATGTCAACCACATTGGTCCATCAGGGAAATCAGCTCCATCTCCTAGACATTTCCCTGGGTACTGTATATGATTCCCTCATATTCTTTCAGGGAGCATGTCTCTGTGTGTATGTTGGGTTGCTGCAACATGCTTTATGGCCTCAAACAAGATCAGCCCACAGCACTCTTCATTAGAGAGGATAATTGTCATTGTTATCATGCTGTCATCGGCTTCAGAGGAAAGCATTCAAGAGCTTCAAATTCTAATCTATCATTTACATTGCATTTTATTTATTTAGCAGAAGCTCTTATCCAGAGTGACTACCATGTCAACAAAATATTAATTGGCACAAATAAATGGTAGCGAGGTAGATGTGAATGGTAGTTTAATTTAATATGCTTTTTTAAAGTTTGTACCTTTTTAATTTTCATTTCATTTTAAATTTGAAAATTATTTGGTAGTGTTTCAATGTTTTTATGGATGCAGTAATACAGTTAGCAAAAATCTGTATTTGGGATATTATAAAAGGAAACTGTCAAGAGTCAGTATTTAGACCGTGATGAATATGACTGATGCCTTCACCTACAGCGAGTGACATCCAAAGGAACTTGGAGAACACAGATTGAGTGCCTGTGGTGGATTTCCCAGCATTCATTAGAAAACCTTACTGGTTTGCCTCCCAAACCAACCCAAACCTGCCACGCACTTATAGGACAACACACAACCACACTGAAATCCTTGCGTATGTCAAGGAAGCAGCATGTGGCTGTCACTGACTTTATGTGCCCTCTGTTGTACTGTAGCCTAGAGGATGTGTTTCATTGGTTCATTATTTCAACCCACTGGTCAACACGATTTTTCTTGCATGGGGTTTTTCAATGGATTCTAGCTAACTTTTGGGTGCTGAATCCAAATCTGGCATTAGTTTTTGCTATCACATCAGGTTTTTGAACTATGAAAAAAAAATATTTTTGAGAAAACAGCAATTTTACACTCAAAGTAGAAAAACACTGTTGCATTAGAAGATCGATAGATGCAAAAATGTTTACAATTAAAGGTACCTACTTCAATTACAATATTTAATTGTAAAACTTAGATTAGGTAGAGTCTTCACAGCTGCAAATCACAAAAAACATAAACTTATGTAAAACATGTTTTTATTTGTTTTTAACATTTGTAAAATTATTTTAAGGCCCTAAATGAAGTAGTTTTGGTGAGAATAATCAAGCTTTTGCTGTTTTATCCCCACCAAGATTGCCAGACTGGGTGGTCAACTTTTGTAAAATCCATGAATATGGAGCATGGATAGCACAAAAACTTGATGTGATAGAGCAAATCAGATTTAGCTCAGATTTGGATTCAGCAGCCCAAAATTAGCCAAAACCAGTTTCCAAAGTCCATGCAAGAAAGAAAACAATTTTTTTTGTAGACCAGTGATAATAATTGTGTACACACATACATGTATACATACTGTATATACACAGTGTTAGTAGTACATACAATTATTAATTAAAATTCAGAAATAAAGTCAGAAATACGTTTCTGATATTGATTGATATTGATATCACCTGCCATTTATATTTTTTAGCAGGTGTTTTCAGTTGGGAGGAAGTAAATACCAAATTGTCACACAAATATTTCACAACCCATGTTGGACATTATGAGGACAGTGAAGGCTACGTGGTGTACATTAAACCATATGCCATGATCATCTATCAGCAGATATCAACCCAAACCTTACATATAAGAACAAAACAAACCAACAGGTTCTTGGTTGGTACTCTTGGAATTTAATTGAAATTAAAAAGAATTTAAGTACCAGATCTATTGAATTATAATTACATTTTCGTTGCATTGCTCTACTCTTTTGAACTTGTACGGACCACAATTATACAGTGAACATTCAGCTATCACAGATTGCACACTAGATACTGTAGTAATGCAGTCAAACATAAGACCACCAAAAATAGTCCAAGGATTAGATCTGCCATTTTTTAATATATAATACAAAATTCCACCCACACAAGGGTCCTGTCGTTACTGTACACATCAGCCTTGCAGGGCTTACAACTAATTAGTAAATGCCTTTAAAAAAAACAGACCAAATTAACAGAAATAAGGTAAAACATGTACAATGCACTGACACAGAAAGTCAGCCGTGTTAATAGACATGCAACAAGTAACAAAACTTACTGAAATTACAATTGTAAAAAATTAAAAAAATTAAACTAATATAATTGCATAAACACCTTATACAGTTTATTTAACTGTGAAGATTCACAACCTTGTGATAAGATACTCAAAATAAGAATGTATTAAAGAAAATTATGGTTCCTTGCACTTTGATAAGAAGGTGCAAATAATTGTTGACGTTTTCTATCTGGTTTTGGAAGCTGACAGCATGTTCTGTTATAATGCTCAATACAATGATTGCACGCGAGATACAGTATGTGAACAAAGAATAATAACAATAAAAATAATGAGTGCACACATTAGGAGAGTAGGAGAGACCATTTCTAAGACTGCAAATCATAAACAGGCTATTTCACTTATGTTACAGAGAACAAAACGTTTATGAAAGTGACGTATGAATCAAAATGGTTATGTTAACACGTAGCACATAAATATATTGTTGCCCACAGTACCACAGAAAAAAACACAGTGAGAAAAACTAAAGGTTTATCCTGACATTACATGTTCCTATTTTATAGTGTGCACTCAAGACATTGATAAACCTCCATCTCATAAATATCCACCAAACATTTTATTTTATTTTGACATGGTGCACAAACAAATCCAGTTTGAATTGTGCAAAATATTTGCCCTCTTGTAATATGCAGATTAGCTTCATGCAATTCTGTTGCTTTTTAAATATGTGATTTTTTTATATTATTAAAATTCCCATGACCATGATTATAATATCTAAAGTAATGTCTTAATTGGAGCCCAACAGTGGGGAACAACTTGCAAGAATATATAATTTAACTTGTTTTTATTAAATGTAACTCCATTAAGGTCTTAAGAGTTTGGAGGTTAAATAGCGCTTAATAACCTAAGTTACATGTCGTACCTACGTAACTTTACAATAAATACAATATTACAGATAATCACAATTACTGGCACAGACATTTTAGTGAATGAAACAGACGTATGACATATGAATGAACATAAATGTAAATATTCCATTATTTGCCTGTAAGCAGTGTGAAATACAGTGCTGATTGAGATGTACAATATCCATCTGTTCATTTCAAATGAATTTACGAAAACATGCAGTGATGATATTATATTTCCCCTGGTTTAGATTGACTTTGTGCAGATTTTTCAGGCGGATGATGACTGGATTTCTCTATTGTGCAGAAAAGCTTCATGATTGAGTAAATAACAAATCTGGTATGTTTCTTTTATCAGCAGCTGTGTATAACTGGAACTTCACCTCTACAATCGTGTAACAATTACCAAAATGTAAGATTAAACTACAAATGACAAACATTTAAAACCAAAATATTTGATATGTAGCAGTGAAAGACTACAGCAGTGAATATGTCCTCAGCATAAACTGTATCATGCAGTTTACCAAAAAAGAAAGTGTTTATATATAGATTTAAGTTACACTATTAGTTGATGGCAACATGTAGACACTATGGGCAACGTATGAATGAAATGCACATTTGTAAACAAAAACAATTTAAAAAGTAATTGCACAACTAAAACACGCTTGTTATGTCAACACACAAACATTATTAACATAATTCCTCCCCTTTGTCTCCAATGTCATTAACTCCTCTCTTTCCTCTGGCTCTGTCCCCTCTTCCCTCAAATGTGCTCATGTTGTCCCCCTCCCCAAAAAACCCTCTCTGAATCCTGCTGTTATTTCAAACTACCGACCTGTCTCTCTCCTCCCATTCCTTTCCAAAACGTTAGAGCGGGCTGTCTACAACCAACTGTCTGCTCATCTCTTACAGAACGACCTGCTTGATCCCAACCAATCTGGGTTCAGAGCAGGCCACTCCATAGAGACTGCTCTCCTTGCTGTCACTGAGGCTCTTCATGGGGTTAAGTCCCAATCCCTTAGCTCCGCCCTCCTCCTCCTCGACCTGTTGGCAGCATTCGACACCGTGGACCACCGGATCCTGCTCTCATCTCACGTCGAGATGGGAATCTCTGGATCTGCGTTGACATGGATTGAGTCCTACCTGGCTGACCGGTCGTACCAGGTGGCCTGGAGAGGATCCCTCTCCTCTCCCCACACCCTCTCTACCGGAGTCCCGCAGGGCTCGGTGCTAGGCCCCGTCCTATTTTCTCTGTACACCAAGTCACTTGGCTCTGTTATTTCTGCTCATGGTTTTTCCTATCACTGTTATGCCGATGACACTCAACTGTTTCTCTCCTTCTCTCCATCTGATACCCAGGTCCCGGCACGGATCTCTGCATGCCTGGCTGACATCTCCGCATGGATGTCCACCCACCACCTGAAGCTGAACCTGGGGAAGACAGAGCTGCTCTACCTCCCAGCGAAGGGCTCTCCAATGATAGATGCGTCAATCACTGTGGAAGGCTCCATAGTGTCTCTGTCCCAGTCTGCCAGGAGTCTTGGGGTAACCCTGGACAACCAGCTGTGCTTCTCGAACCATATTGCAGCAATCACTCGGACCTGCCGCTTCTCCCTCCACAACATCCGGAGGATCAGAGTGTTCCTCACCCAAGAGGCCACTCAGCTCCTGGTCCAGGCCCTGGTGATCTCACGTCTGGACTACTGCAATTCCTTGCTGGCAGGCCTTCCGGCCTGTGCCATCAAGCCACTGCAACTAGTCCAGAACGCCGCCGCTTGTCTGGTGTTCAACCAGCCGAAGTTCACCCACGTCACCCCTCTACTCTCCTCTCTGCACTGGCTCCCCATCGCAGCACGCATCAGATTCAAACCACTGGTGCTTGCTTTTCACGCGGCCAGAGGTACTGCTCCCCCTTACCTCCAGTCATTCATCACTCCCTACACCCCTCCCAGACCCCTCCGCTCCGCCTCCTCTGGTAAACTGACTGTCCCTTCCCTCCGGGCGCCTGGCAGCCGTTCCTCGCCGTCTCGCCTCTTCTCTGTCCTGATCCCTCGCTGGTGGAACGACCTTCCGCAATCGGTCAGGCCCGCGGAATCACTTGCGATCTTCCGCAAGAGACTCAAAACCCACCTCTTCAGACTCCACTACCACTGAACTCCATCTAGCTAAATTGTCTTCACCACTGTTTACTTGTTCAACACTATTATAAAAAAGATACAAAATTTAAAAAATCACTAACCTTTTCCTTCCAGGTGTTACAGGTATGGTACGCAGATGCCTGCTATGATGTCGATTGCTGTATTCCTGCACTGACTTGTGTGCTATCAGTGCTATGATTGTTCCTACCATGTATTAATGCACATCCTGTAAGTCGCTCTGGATAAGAGCATCTGCTAAATGCTTAAAATGTACAATGTAAATGTAACATCCATAGTGCCCTCTTCTGTGCTTCCCTGTGACTATTGACCTTTTGTCTTTGGACCCAGGGGGCAGTCTGAGTTCCTATGATACAGGCAATGCTTATTTCAGCAATATTTCATTAAAAAGGCAATTTAAAGCTATTTACAATATAAACAAATGTATTTGGAGGCCTATGATGCTGTTTAAAATCTAAAAAGCCAGTGACTAACTTGGAGATATTTGTGGTTAAAGGGGAGGGGCTGCAAAAATGTAACAATAAACATTCATCAAAAACCACCAGATCCCTTTTTCTTGATCAGTACTGGAAACAGGAAATGCACAGGAGTATTCAAGGTGGGTTTGGCCAGCCTATAGGAGGGTGGTGCCTGCTGCTTAAGCCAATAGGGGGCACGGAGATGTGGCCCACCTGAGAGGATGGGAGCTAGTTTCTGGATCCTTCCTCAGACCCGCGCTCATGCTGCAGGTTGTAGTAACAGTTTTGACACACCCGAACCGGGGAGGAGATCTTCAGACGCTTTATGTCAGACTGGAATCGACTACACCTGGAAAAAAACCAGAAAGTGTGGATATATACTGCTTCTTTACTAGCAAATGTTAATACTTTATGATGGCCGAGACAGGGTTACGTCATTTTTCTTAAGAAAAACTGCTTATGAATGCTTTATAATTAGCCCTTTCATTCCCATTAAGTCATTATCTATGCCTTACGTAGGTACACCTAATGTGAATACCACTTCTACACCCAAGGATGAGTGAAGACTCTCTACAGCTATTAACTACACTCTAGACTAGAGCATTGTGAAATAAGAAGAACCATCTTTTGTTTGATTTCCAATGTGACAACCATCTCTGCAGCACCCCATCAATCAGGCCTTTATGGTAGTGGCTAGATGGAAGCCACTCCTGAGTAAAAGGCATATGACAGCCCTCCTGGAGCTTGCCAAAATGGTACTTAAAGGACTCAGAGCATGAGGAAAAATATGATTTTGTCTGAGACAAAAATTGAACTCCAATGCCAAGCGCTACCATAAAGGCCTGATTGATGGAGTACTGCAGAGATGATTGTCCTTCTGCCAGGTTCTCCCATCGCTGCAGAGGAACCCTGAAGCTCTCTTAGAGTGGACGTTGGGAACTTGGTCGCCTCCCTTCTTGCCCGGTTACTGAGTTTAGCCGGCCGGCCAGCTCGAAGAGTCGTGGTGGTTCCAAACTTCTTCCATTTAACAATGATGGAGCCCACTGTGCTCCTGGGAACTTTCAATGCTTTAGCAATATTGTTATACCCTTCTCCAGATCTATGCCTTGACACAATTCTATCTCGGAGGTCTATGAAGAGTTCCTTGGACTTCATGGCTTGGTTTTTGCTCTGACATGCACAGTGAACTGTGGGACCTGTGGGAAGGTGTGTGCCTTCCTAAATCATGTCCAATAAATTGAATTTGCCACAGGTGGACTACAATAAAGCTCTAGGATGATCAATGGGAACAGGATGCATAATGAGCTCAATTTAGTGTGTCACAGCAAAGGGGCTGAATACTTACGTAAATTATATATTTCAGTTTCATATTTTGAATAAATTTGCAACAATTTCTAAAAACGTGTTTTCACTTTGTCATTATGGGGTATTGTGTGTAGATTGATGGCGAAAAATGTATTTAATCCATTTAAAATTAAGTCTATAACACAACAAAGTGTAGAAAAAGTGAAGGGGCCTGAATACTTTCCAAAGCCACTGTATGTGTGCATGACAGGGATTTCAGACTCCAGTTCTGGTGGGCCAGTGTCTGTGGGTTTTGGTGTGTTACAGGTGCGTTTTTGGGTGATAAAGGCCTTGATTGGCTAAAGAGGTGATGCTACACCTGGTGTCCAGGGCCTAAATTGGTTTCTTATTGAAAGGTGACCACAAAAACCTTTCCAGAAAGAATAAGGGGGTGTGGGATAGTGAGGCTTCATAAACTGATGAGGCATGTGCTTTCAATTACTCCATAATCAAGTCCCTTGTCCCTTGCAGTACAGACTGATTGGTTCATATGAGTCTATGATTGATAGGACATGGTAGCATCACCCATTATGATGTCTATGAACGATCACTCTCTCGTTACTAAGGCTTTGTACTGTGGCAGTGAGGTAAGTGACACAGTGGCGTAGTACTGAGGTCTCACTTCTGGCAGAAGAGCTGGCCGCAGTTCCTGCAGTGGTGCCGTCTCTCAGTCAGAGAGAAACGCATGGCGCAGCCGGAGCAGCTGTCCACCACCTCGTCCTTCACCCAGTGGTCAGCAGCTGACCGGCCCGGTTGGTCACTCACTGACCAACTGAAGACCCGGCCACGCCCATCGCCCACCAGAATCTTGCTGTGGTCCCTTGAATGCAAATCAGGGCTTGTGACATCATCCGCCTGCCCCCTCACAGAGCTCCTCCCATCAGTACAAAGTATACACCTCTGTCATGTTTCAAATAACAGGCATGCAGTCATCTGTTTATGATACATTCAAATTAGACCTACTTCACCCCAACCGTGGACTAATTTGTTCCAATTATGATACTGTTCAAAGCATTTTATTTTTACAGAACAAACTGCTCACACATTCTCTCATTTAGCCTCTCAAGGGCTTTTGAGATCTTACATAAATTGAGGAGTTTTGGTCAAATCTGGCTCTTTGTTAAAAAAGTACAGTGGGGGATCAGATAGTGGGGAAGAATCTTAGGGCTATAACACAGATTGTCTGTGGTGGATCACAGACGCCTGCAGTCTTATGCCAGGCAATCCCTCAGTCCCTTGTCAATCAAAACAACTTTCATCGATGGCAGAGATAAAGTGAAACACTTTGAGTCCACATACTTTGAGATGGCGAGTGAGCTAATTTCGGCAGGTTGTGCATTGTCTTTGCGGTCGAACGCTGTGTGCATGGTAAGTTTGCTCCGGAAGACCAGCTGACACTCCCATCTGTAGCCTGCTCAGGAAAAAAGAGAGGGAGGGGGAGAGACAGAGAAAGACAGCTCACCTCAGCACAAATGCAGATTATATTCACTTCTGATGAATTCTACAATGGATTTATTTCTGAAGAATCAATGCAGACATTAACAAATGCTGCAGTTTCACCCAACAGCCAAAAACACTCTCTTTGATGTGCCAAATATTGAGTTGTGCTCAGAGTATTTCAAAGCAGATAAAGCTGGCATATAAAGAGATTTTTAAAAATCACCAGGGCTGATTATGAATAGATGGAACTGATATCTGTAATTGATCTGTTCATTCCAATTTAAATGAGAATTTGGGTTTGTACGTGAGGAATAAGAACTGCTTCTAAATGAGCTTTAAGGCTAATACAGCCATCCCTGTGTTGGGCTTAGTAGTGCTAGATCTACCTTTTGATGTAGCTACAGGAATACAGAAGTCCCTGTGCTAGGTTTACCCATAGCTATAGCTACAGGAAGACAGAAATCCTTGTGATGGATCTGCCAATAGTTATAGCTACAGGAATACAGAAATCTTGGTGCTGCATATACCCATAGCTGTAGCAACAGGACTACAGAGGTCCCTGTGCTGTACTGGGCTGGGTAGTGGACCTACCCAGTCTGAGCTGGTTGTAAGGCCGGGCCTCCATGGTAGTGGGGTGCAGGGGCTGGGGGATGCCACCATGCGGGATAGGTTGCGGCTGGGGGTGCAGGCTGGCTCGCGTCTTCCTTTCCGAGTAATTGACGAACATGAAGCCGTCCTTCTCGTCCAGGCTCAGGGTGTCTGACCAGCGGCGTGAGTTCTCCAAGCCACTGTCAGTGGACCAGGAGGCACCAGATTGGCTGGCAGAGCCCTTGGGCCTGTGTTCAGTATGGCCAGCCTGCCCGTGGGCAGGTCTGGGCTTGGGCTCCTGGCTCACGCTCTGCTCGTCACCATCTGATTCACTGCTGTCGTCATCATGAGCCTCACGGCCCTCTGCAAACACACCCACAATATTTATTGCTCCCTGTCTGAATATATCAGACATGAATAATATTTTATATATGTTTCCCTTTTACTATTCTCATATAATATTTACAATGATATATTTTTTTCATTGAGCATGGTTCCTACCAAATGAAATTTGAGTAATTTGAATAATATTGAATAATTTGAATATCTCCAGTGGAAAATTAGAGTAAAGTGAGTAATAATGTGATGCCACAGTGTATGGAGGAAGCTGTCTCTGCAGGGGGAGGGGTTATGGCCATAGCATGCCAGTATGGAGGGGGCAGGGTTGGGAGCAAGGTTACCTATTTTGTCCTCTCCACAGCAGTCGGGCACCTCAGGAGGCTCGGTGGGCTCTGGAGCAGGCGTCTCAGGAATCTGAAGGAACTCCATTCTCCAGAACTGAGGAGACAGAACCCCCCTTACTCCCCCCTGCTGCTCCACACACACTTCCACTTTCACAATCCATAAACTACAAGCTCTTATCCGACTGACTCAGTAACCTGTTATCTCACACTGTAAAGCATCCTTCTTCATAAATGTGACCTCTTACACTTCTTTGTGTAACATGAATTACAAGACATCTCACAATTAAGCACAGCAAAGAGTCAAGTTAAGAAAGAGTTAAGAAAGGGTGTTGGGGCAGGGGTTTACCCGCACAACGCCGTCTGAGTGACCGGTGACGATGACGTTCTGCGTGTCCCACTCGTTCATCTCAGACACGCAGCAGCACATGATTTGCTGGCTGCGGCCAGTGAAGGTGTTGACGCTGACAAGGGGGCTGCCATTGATGCTCCACACGTGGATGTAGGTCCCTGCACTTGACACAATGTCTCCCTACAAACATTTCCAACACTGCAGTTAACTCTCACATTACAGTTTTAGCCTCATAAGAAACAGAGGCAAACCCACCTATTTAGACCCCACTACCACTGACTCTATACATCAGCTAACTGCCATCACCATTGTCTACATGTTTTAATAAATAAATAAAAAACCTCTTTCCCTGTGTTACCGGCATGGTGTGCAACTGCCAACAATGATGTCTATTACAGAGTTATTACACTGGTCTCTTCTAGTAACCATGTTTAATCTTACCATGTATAAATGGACTTTTTGTAAGTTGCTCTGGATAAGAGCATCTGCTAAGCGCCTAAAATGTCAATGTAAAAATGCTAAATACTTCAATGTAAATGTAATTATTATGATTAGCCTCTTTTTGTGGCAAAACTTGAGAGTAATCCAGCGCTGTTCGCCCTGGCCTCCTGCAGAAGCCTGGGCAAGGGACACGCACCGTGAGCTCGTTGATGCAGATGGTGGAGACGGGAGCGCGGTGACCCCTCAGCTGGGTAACGAAGGACAACTTGTTGAGGTCCCAGATGATGCAGGTGCGGTCGCGTGAGCCGCTCACGACAATGTGGTAGGCAGAGGAAGCAGTCAGGCATGTCACCGCATCCGTGTGGCCCAGCAATGCCTGCCGAGGACAGGAGCCCCCCGCGCACCGTGAAAAACACTGACGCTAACAATTCAGGTTATTTGCATTGAGCTTTTCTCATATTCAAATCACTGAACCGGGATGGAGGATCAAGGTGCTGCGAGCAGAAATGTAACATCCGGCTTGCTTTGAACAACATGCTTTCAGCAGCGCTATTGAGCCCTGACCCAGTTTCAATGATAAAAGTTAGAAAAATATCAGCAGCCAGTCATTGCCATGTCTCTCTGGAGATTCACTTGCTGGGTTTGTTAGCAATTCAACTTTCACAGCATCAGCCCACTGCCTGAAAATCCAGGATGATTCATGAAATGAGTCAGCTCACGTTACGAAACGCGGCACTTGCGTTTCGTAATGAGAGCTGGAGAATGGCTTACAGTGCAGCTGCGGGGCAGAATGAGGCAGTTCACCTGTTTGAGAGTAAGTGTTTTTGCCCTCTCTTTGGAAGTGCCCATTTCCCACACACAGATGGCCGTGCTAGCGCCCCCAGTGATGACCAGCTTTGGGTTGGGACAGATGGCACAAAGGATCTGACCCCATTCTGAGAGGCACTCATACACAATGACCGCCTAAAGGAAAGGGAAAAGAATACAGCCATTGTCATGGACATACTTTTATGGGAAAAATGACCACACTATCTCATGTAGAAACTGAGGATGTACATATTGTTTTGATGTTAAATGGACACCAGGGGGCAGCAGCAGCACATCGACATCAGAGATATGTTATAGCATGTAGCAATTTACCCAACAGTCATTCTATTTTTGATGTCAGCACGACAGCAGTCAAGTCAGTTGCACAGAGAAGGCCTTTTAGCACTGTTATTCCCATGGGACAAAAACTACAACAATAAAACTGATAAATGAAAAATGACCATTTTCACTTGGAACTGTTTACCCACGTTCCAAAAAGTCTTCAGAACAAAAACAAGAGGACTGAAACAGTTTAAAATCAAGCATGACATGCTCAAAAAAACTGTGAGGATAGGTCTGGAATCGCTGACCTTGTCAGACTCGTAGCTGGCCAGCCTGCAGCTGAGGTCAGCGAAGCCCCAGGCGAATGTTTTGTTCCAGGCAGGGGGTACCAGGACCTTGTTCTGCTCCACGGCCAGGATGCCTTTATCCGTGCAGACGATTTGCCCCACGGGCTCCTTCAGCTCTGCAGCACCACACAACATGGCAGCGATGAATAATGGATTATCAACAATCTCCATCCTCTTTATATAAAGCCTATTTTAATTCAGGTAATTCCTGCTACAAGGTGGTTTGTTTTTGCAGTGCTGCTGACAACCACTTTTTCTCAAGCGCTCATGAAAAATTTGCTGAGAGCTGCAGGTCTGTAATGTAAAATGTAGGACAGAAATGCTTCACCATGTAATGAATGGTGTGATCACTGAAAGGCTTTGTATTTATTGGTGTTTTCTTGTCCTTTAGGGGGTTGAGTGGACCTAAACTGTGACAGTAACAAACACCCCAAGCTATAACAGAGCTGCCAGATCCCTTCATTTACTCAAGCATTTCCTTTCTTTTGGCAGTTACCTGCAGGTGTGTAATGTACCATGTATTAAAGTGACTAAAAATCCCAGGCGTCCTGTCACATTTGTGTATGTTTATGACATTCTGGCCCCACTCTACCTTTGACGGGAGCCAATGAGGGACGCAGGTTGTCCAGGTGGTGGAAGAAGATCTTGTCACTGGCCGAGCTGAGGGACGCGGGTGTGCCCGGGGCATCTCCGTTGGACCTGCTACGCACACGCTTGATGGGGTGGGGCTTCTTGAACAGCTGACACACAGAAGGAACAAATATGGGTTAGATAGACCCCCCACATCACTGAAAAAAATTACTGGCAGATTTGGTAGGCATTAAAGCCTTTTCAAAGGAACAGATCTTATGCTCGCAAATAAAAGGACATTTTTCACATTTCTTCCCTCGCTCTCTTTTTAAATAAGGAAATTGTTTGTGCTTGCACTTGATGAGTTACAACAATCTATATCAATCGTCTGTGCCCTCCACCCATTTGTTGCTGTGCTAACCGTACCTGTTTGGGGATCTGGCCGAAGTTATTGATGAAACCGATGGTGGCGGTCTCTTTGAGGGGGTCGTTGATGTTGTAGATGTCCACCTGGCCCTCATAGAAAAGGTGGTGGAAGACGTTTACCGCCTCCACCGCTGGCGCACCCTGCTGCTTGAAGCCGAAGATCAGGTCTATCCACTCGTGCAGATGCGCACTCACATAGTCACACTCCAGAGCCTACAGAAATGGTGTGAGGTATTTTACATATCTCGCTACAAGTGTACATTGTGTTACACATTTCCTATTCAAAATAGCATGTTTTGTGTTAACATAATTCTGGCATGTCATACCTCCCGATGTACACGGATGAATTCTCTGGGGTCACCCTTTGCCCATGGGGGCAAGATCACATCCCACAGCTTGATGCCATTTTGTTTGCTGCCTAGAGCAGTCACAAAATAACCATAAAAAATGAGGAATAATACATATACAACGGAATAACATACACAAAAAAAAATTAAAAATTAAAAAGCCATTAAAAGTTTACAGTTTGAGTTCCCAGGAGAGGCACTGCCATTAACCTGATCTGTTTTAAGTTGTATTCAAGTCAAATAAATTGATATGATGTCAAGTATAAGCTATGTGCATTTCTCTGGATAAGGAACTGAAGTGAGTAATAGACATAATGAGTAATGTCTTCACCAAGGTCAAAGTTGTTGGAGTTAAGCAGGAACTCTGGGAGGTAGAATAATTCGGGGATGAGCTCCTTGACGTCCGCCATGTTGTGCTTGGAGGCAGAGAGCCAGCCCTCCCGGATGCTGTGGAACATCCTGTCCGCCAGGTCGAAGTGACCCCCCTGTGATCAATCGAAAAATGAATGGTAACACGACAAATGGAAGTGTCCATCTTCTGACAGAGGGTAAGAAATTCTCCTGCTCTCGCTAACAACAATCTGGATTTTGAGTTTACTACTTATTAATGAAATCACCTTGGGTATATGCTATTTTGCTTATGTACCATGAGTAGGTGGAATCACTTAATTAATACAGAGATAAATGGTTTGTTGAGAGACAACATGTCAAACTATACAGCAAAACAAGATGAGTTCTCTAAGCTGATATGAGGAGAAACATTCAGATGCCTGATGCTGTCTGATGCTGAAGTGACACAGTGGTCAAAGGAAGCCTACAAGATATCTGCTTACCTGCAACCTGAGGAAGATCTGTGTGAACGGTTCCATTCGTACCAGGTACGAAGCCACGATCATGGCAGAGGAGTAATGCGTGCCATAATGGTAGGCTGGGGTTTCACCTGAAACAGACAGCCGCACATCGTCATGTGGTTTCATGCACACTGTGCACCATCGGCATTGAAGGAACTCAAGGCGGGTGAACGTACCATTAGGGTCCTCCCAGTCTTTGAACCTCTTCTTGTACTGGATTAGCCTGTCCTCCGTCTGGGCCCCCATGGGCTTGGCCAGGTTGCGGAATGTCTTGGGATTGCAGAGGTCCAGTTCCTGTGAAAGTGATCACAATATCATTCAAATCCTGTCATGTGGATCAAATACTGGGTCTGGGGTCTGGGGTCTGGGGTCTGGGGTCTGGGATCCCTTGAGGGATTTGTGTAATGAAATTCTGACTCATCCATTTTTAACAATACAGCTGTATTACGTACGCCCAAAAATGACTCAACTGTCAGAGGGAAGGGTGGGTTCACTTGCGATAGAGGGGAACAGTGCCTTTTGTAAGGCCTGGGAGAGTACAGTGCTTAACTAAGGCTTTCTCTGCCAACACTCATTCAAGTCTTGTGCAGATCTGTGGGCAGCATTCAGCTGATGTGCAGTGATCGATCTGGTGCAAAATGGCGGCCATGCATCACTCAGATGGGTGCTACAGATTTGTGGTGGTTGAGGTGAGTTTCCCCCCCTTCTACATATAACACGCTTTGAGATGAGATGAAAAATGCTATATAAATGCAATACATTGTAACAGTGTAGAAATGCAACAGCCCCAGTTCTGAGCGCTGCTGGTACCTCTGAATCGTAGTCAGCCAGAATCCAGGGGAAGACGGGGTACTGCATCAGGTCATTGTAGGACCGGCCGGCCAAGGTGTTGAGGTGCATCAAGTATTGGAAGTTACTAATTTCTCCTCTCTGGGCGTGAAAATACACGATCGCCTTCATAAGCATTGTTCTTACATACACTGTGTAGAGCTTTCCATCATAGAGTCAGTGCTATAATTATAATAGATAAACATAAAGGCAAATTCCGCTCAGATATTAGGAAGTTTTTCTTTGCACAGAGAGTTGTCAATGCCTGGAACAGCTTGCCAGGTCAGGTAGTAGAGGCAGAAACGCTCGGGCTATTCAAGGCCAGGCTAGATGTAGTACTAGATGTTCTTTAGATTAGGACATGATGAGCCAAGATGGGCCGAACGGCCCGTTCTCATCATTATGTATTCTTATGTTCTTATAAATTATTATTGAAATAATATTTGATAAGATGGGATTTATTAATATTCAACAGAGTTGAGAAAATGGTGAATTGCTCTCATTATGTAATTTACAGTTTCTTGTGTTTTCTTTTCT
Organism: Aldrovandia affinis; assembly: GCA_029706075.1. NCBI lineage: Eukaryota > Metazoa > Chordata > Actinopteri > Notacanthiformes > Halosauridae > Aldrovandia > Aldrovandia affinis. The sequence continues at coordinate 926,728 of JAINUG010000295.1, read as the reverse complement.
TTATTATTTGCTATTTTGCTGTATTAAGTGGATGTACTCTTTCTAATGTATTTGTGCATGCATTTTGCACATTTTCTTCTGTAGTCAAACACTAAATTAAATGCATCTAATTGCTTGTTTTTTTTTTTACATTGTAGAAATGCTTTTACTATGTCCCTGACAAATCGACAAATAAATAAAAAGGACCTGACTCAGACTTTCCCCCTTGTGCTGGCCTATTTTCTCCAATATGTTTGTGTTTACTGAGCTATTAGTTTCTGAATCCCACCATTTTCCAGCATGATTGTCTATTAAGTGGTCGGGGAATAATTTTCTCGTTTTTCCAAATTGGCTCAATAAGGGTTTTTCTGTTCTTTTGATGCCATTGTTAAGCACTGTGTGACACCCTGTTTGTAAATGGTGCTTCACAAAAATAAAGACTGATTGATTATAACAGCGTTAAATATTCGCCTTGTCCAAGGACCACTATCAGAGATAAAGGGCCACCCACAAAAAAGACAAAATCGAGATAAAATTATTGTTCTGCCTACCTCCCATCTTTGTGTTACGGACCTCTCGCCAACGAGGGTGCTCAGCAAACCAGACCTAATTGAACAAAAGGAAGAAACATCCGTATAGTCAATCTATGATGATGCGTTATGAACTTGAGCTTTTCCTGCATTTCGATTCCTGTGGCTGGAAGACCTACCCCTGCTCTACGCTGGTGTTGGGGCGCTGGCCGGAGACTGACTCGGAGCTGTCGTCTAGTAAGGGCACCACAGCCAAGAACCTGCACACAAAGGAGGCCCAAGTTCCACATTAGACAAACCAAAATGATAACTGAGATTACAGAACATTCAGTACATTACTGGTATAGCCCATATAGGAGGGTTACATGTTGTATGCATACTGTGATGTGCTTTAGCTCAATGCTTTATCACTGTGTTGCTTGCTATTCAGTTCTTTGTTCTTGCAGCTCTTTCCCTCATTCCCTCTCTCTACTGTATATGTTTGTTTGTATGTATACAGTCAACTCCAAAATTATTCACACCCTTGATAAAGATAAGAGAAAAGGCTGTGTAAAATAAACAATACAGTTAATGGGCCATACTGTATTTAAAAAAAAATGGGAAATGTAATTATTTATACAATTGCTTAGAAAAAAAATATTTGTCTAAGAAGGAATAATTTTTTCCCCAAAAAGATATGTGCACGCCCAAAATTATTCGCACTCCTAATAATTATTTTAAATAAAATTGTTTTGGTCTTGTAACAATTAATACCCAGATATTGACATAATTAATATGGTCCTCTGTGTTCTTGTTGCTACTGCAGGTGCTTTCATCTTTAAAAAGGACAATTCCTTTGCAAAGGTTTTTGCAGCGGTTTCTAATAGTCAGCAGAGTGTAGTAGTTAGAGGTCAAATTGCTCTCCTGAGTAAACATTTTGTGTTAGCTTTTGATGAATGATCTCTGCACTGGCTCCCCATCGCAGCACGCATCAGATTCAAATCACTGGTGCTTGCTTTTCAAGCAGCTAGAGGTACTGCTCCCCCATACCTCCAGTCACTCATCACTCCCTACACCCCAGCCAGACCCCTCTGCTCCGCGTCCTCTGGCAAACTGACTGTCCCATCCCTCCGGGCGCCTGGCAGCCGCTCCTCGCGGTCTTGTCTCTTCTCTGTCCTGACACCTCGGTGGTGGAACGATCTTCCGCAATTGGTCAGGACCACAGAATAACTTGCGATCTTCCGCAAGAGACTCAAAACCCACCTTTTCAGACTCCACTACCAATTAATTCTGTACATCAAGCTAATTGTCATCACCACTGCCTACTTGCTCAACACTATGTATCCCTGCTTACTCAATTTAATGAAATAAAAAATAAAAAATAGAAGAAGAAAAATTGCTAGGCGGCGGATGGCGCCTCTACCATCAGCCCCGACGGGAGACGGCATTTCGCTGTCTGCATCTGGGGAAGGGGGGGAGGGTGAGCCGGCACGAGTCCGTCAAGGAGAAGGTAAAAGGCGTCCGTGGAAGAATTTCCGTCTCGGAAGAGGCAATAACAATCGGCCAGGAATGTGCGTCTCGCTCGCGGAGGACGGGTGGGGACTCGTGGGGGTGGGGAATTGAAATAAATAGAGGGTACAATTGGCAACCAAATTGGGAGAAAAACTGGAAAAAATTCGAAATAGATTTATTTTTAAAAAAAGAAACAGAAAATTGCTAACCTTTTCCTTCCCAGTGTTACAGGTATGGTACGCAGCTGCCTACCATGATGTCTATCGCTGTATTACTGCACTGATGTCTTGCGCAAACTATGATCGTTCCAAACATGCATTTATGCACATCTTGTAAGTCGCTCTTGATAAGAGCATCTGCTAAATGCTTAAAATGTAAATGCAATGTGATGAAAACAAACAGATCTTGGTAGTGGACTCAGACTTTTGGACCCCACTGTATATATATATATGTGTGTGTGGGTGTGTGTGTATTCCATGACAGCCTTGTTGCTCTGCTCATGGTTCTCTGTGGCTCAGTTGGTAGAGCACAGCGTTGGCAACGCTTAGGTTGTGGATTCAATCCCCACTGGGCCACATACACTGAAAATGTATACATTCACTACTGTAAGTCGCTTTGGATAAAAGCGTCTGCTAAATGGCGTATATTATATTATTATAAGCATAACAATAAAAAATAAAATAATAATAATGTGTAGTTAAGAGGCAGAAGTACCTCTGGTAGACTTTATTCCGGACTCCTTTCTGGAACGCCAGCAGATAATTCCGTCCGTCCCCTGAAAACACCTCTATGGCCATGGGCTGGAAAATAGAGGGCGGAGGACACAGACACACAGACACATAGACACATAGACACAGACACAGGCACAGGCAGACACAGACACAGACTTTCATTTGACGATAGCGAGGGACGATGAAACTAAAGAAAGACAGCGACTCTGTTTCACAACAGGCCCACGGTTTCTCCTCACCTGCAGCAGGTAGCGTCGCTTGTGCACCTCTTTGATGTCCTCATAGGCGAAGATGCTGCAGGTTCTCTTCAGTTGGCTCTGGCCCTGGCGCGCTCCCCTGGGAATGATGGCCTCGTGCATGCTGGGAATAGCGACACAAACCAACATTTCAGCCATGTGGATATCTCTACACATACACACGCTACAGCAGCAGTGCAGTACAGTGGTCAGAGTGCTGGACTCTGTGGGTCTGACCCTGCATCGCTGACATAACTGTTGCAAGCAGGTACTTCACCTCAATTCCTCTTGGAAAACATCCAGTCATAAGGAAATTGCAAGAAGCACACAGGGTAAATCTGAAAGCACAGCAATTCTCCCTGGATCAGGGAATCACAATAGCCAATAAATAATGTATATAAGATTTCTACAGAAGACTTTGCAAGGAGTCGGCAAAGTGCTGCTTGTGCAAACGCAGGAAAGGTGCTTACAGTATAAGGAAAGAAGGATAAGGAAAAAATAATAAAGGAAAGTTCCTTTTGACAGCCAGGCTGGTGGGAACAACCTTTTCATTACACAACTTGAATTTTACATTTCTTGTCCTGAATAATTTGAATGCATTAACAATCAGGGCCCGTATTCACAAATCATTTTATCTTACCACTCGAAGTACTTCTAAATCGCACTAAAAACCTTAGTTAGGAGTTAGGAGTCCCACCTTAAAACCTATTCACAAAGCTGCAAAGACAAACTCATACTAAGGAATTCCTAGAATTTTCAAGCTAAGAGTGAGGGCGGGGTTGACTTCGTTGCTATGGATGACGTTGTTCCTCATGAACGAGCTTACTCAGAATGCCCACAGTGATTGGCTGATATAGGGGATGGGTGTGTAACGGATCGCAGTTGATCCGTGATCCGTACGGATCAACCCCCACGGTTCGGCACGCATATGATCCGCGGATTAATAGCTACATTGAACCATCGTAGAGAAATACAGTTTTTCTGCCGCTGTTACGTTTTAAAGTAACAATTCCCTAAATCTCGATGCAGAGTTACAGTGAAGAGATAGACAACCATGTATGTTTTGGTTTGCTTTGTTTTTCATACTAAATGCGTTTCTGGGAGGCATGTTTTTAGAAACGCGACCGAATTAAATAGAATTTAAACATTAGCGATCTTTTAATTTGTTATTAAATTAATTCAGGCATAAGACCACCCTAGTTAAATCGCCTAAGGCGTACTGAATCTAAAAATGTATTTTGTGAAATTTTCGAATAAAGATTTAGTGAAATAACTTACATTGAAAAACTGAAATTATCATTCATTTAATTCCTTGAGAATAGTTCCTGGTAATTTTTGGTGGAAACGCGCCTTTGGCCCTCGTTATTTTTTTTTGTTGCTGATCCGAAAAATGATCCGATGCACCCCTATTATATTCTAATAAAGATTCTAAAATACAAATGTAGGCTACGTGTCACTGATTTAACATGAAACCAAGAATACTGACTAGTCAATTGGTTACATGTCTGCATCTCGTAAACAATCAGCGGGTATCTATATATAATATATATAATATTATATATATATAATACCCTCGCGATTGAGGCGGTACCTTTTTATGAGCTCTGTATCATTCAATATCTCCAGTGTTGACGCGATTGCGACAACGATTGCCGGCAGCAGCAGATTTTCGGATCGCCGTGAGTAGGTCTTTAGCGACTTAGAAGTCCTCTTGACTGCTTCTAACTTCTCCTGGACTTAGGAGCTGTTTTTAGCTCTCAAACCCTTTGTGAAATACTCTTATCCCAAAAATGTAGGAGTCCTAAATTTATGAGTGACACGCCGATTATTTTTCGGAGTTGCTCCTAAATTGCGGAGTTACGACCAACTTTTACCCTTAAAATGCTTTGTGAATACGGGCCCAGATCAACCATTAGGGTGGCCATGTTTATGGTCGTTCCTCAACTCCCTTTTCAATACTAGTCTGTGTGCTGGATAAGGAAGGGGCAGTGGACCCAGTCCTCTATATTCCTCATAGGGAAGCAAGCTCGCCCTGTTGTACAGACACCACAGCACTGTGCTCAAGACATTGCCTTCAATGAGGCAGTCAGAACTCTTAACCACAGATGGGAGTGAGAGCCTTTTAACTAATAAAGAAGTACTTTTTAAAAAGTAACAGCACATCATGTGGGTGCTGTTTTTAATCAGATGCTATATTACTGTCCATACCCGCAGGCAGGGGGATAAGCTTTCAATTTAGAGCTGTAAATATTGTGGCATCCCAAGGGGCAGGACGAGGAAATGGCGGCCTGCCTCTTTAATTCTTGGGAGCCACTGAAGAGGAAAGCACTCAATTTCCCAGCAGCCCACAGTCCCACACCTGAACGGAGTCAAACAATTGCGACGACGGACAGCTGAAGGCAATTTGGAGGCCTATTTAAAGGACTCGTACATGTCACACTAGGAAGGAGTAGGGCGGTGTGTTGGAGTACTGGAGAAGTGTTGTGGAGAGAGTTTGGAGAAGTATTTTGGAGTGTTTATTGTTTGAGGACCCCCCTTTGTGTACCGACTACTGGACTGGATTACGGAACTGACCTGGATTGCGACACTGGATTACGGACAACCACAACAAGATAAGGATTGTGGACTTTATGTGTTTTGAATTCCCCCAAATACCCCGCCCTTTGTTTTGTGTTGTAAAGATTTGTGTAATAAATTATTGTTTTGTTTGGAATACTGCCTCCTCCGGGTTATTTAACTGCCTAAGCCCTCTGCAAAGGTCTGTGAGTGTCACCCAACCTCTAGGGACACCACATATGGTGGAGAATGCGGGCAGTGGGCATCACTTATAGGCAAGAGGAGGTAGCGCAACTGAGTGGGATTTGTTTTCGGTTTTTTTATTTTTTATTTTTGAAAGAATGATGGAAGGTGACTGGACAGTGGATATAGGCATGAAGGCTTGGCACAAGGAGCAGGCCCAATTAGCACAAAGTGGTGCCCCATGGTGTACATGCTGTCTGGAGTATGGTCACCAACCCAGCGAGTTTTCCGAGATGGAAGACTATGGCTGGAAGGACCCAAAGGATGGAAAAGTCCAAAACCAAAATGGCCACTCCTACCCTGTTGTGCCCCCTAAAGAAAAGGGCCACAACATCCCCAGTAAGCCACAACCGCAGCAGTGTGAAGAGAGAATTGCTGAGAAGTGTGCTGGGTTAGAGGCAGAGTTTGGAGAGGCGCAAACATTAATAAAAGGCCTAGAGGAAGTGATCTGGAAACTGGAGAAGTCTTGTCGGGACCAGGAGGAGGACCTGGTGAGAAACCAGAGGCGGGTGGCCATGGTTGAAGACAGATGGCGAGTCACCCTCCAGGAGGTTCATGAGCTGAGCCAGTCTGAGCTATACAGGACGAATGCTGAGTTGGGGACCTCGGAGGAGCGCCAACTGGTGGCCGTTGGGAGATTGCTGGAGGAGCACACTGACTCCCTGAGGAAGATTGGAAACATGGCAGTGGAGCTGGAGAGGGAAAAAACCTCTCTTGGAAATGAGGTGAGATGTGTGGAGGTGCACAGCCTGGAATTGGAAAAAGAGGTGAGAAATCTAACACAGATGTTGGAAGAAGAGCATCTGCAGTGTCTGAACATCCAGAAAGCCCAGGACCAGGCTAAAGAGGAATATGGCAGGGGGTTGCAGGATGTACAGACCAGGCTCGCCCAGAAGGAGGCAGAGCTGAGGAAAGCAGTGGAGGTCCATGAGTCCGAGGTAGAGCAACTCCGGAGCCGAGCGGAGCAGCAGAGTGAGGGAAGGCAGGAGTTGGAGGCACAGCTGGAAGAGGTGAGGGCTCAACTAAAAGAACAAGCAGGGCAGATTGTAGAGCTAGAGGGAGTCCAAGAGGATTTTTCTATTCTGAAGAACCTTTCGACAAAACAAGAAGAGAAGATTTTTGTTTTGCAGGAACTGCACCAAACCACCTCTGCAGCCCTCCTGACCAAACAAAAGGAAAATTAAGAGCTCAATGTTCTGAAAGGGCAACTGTGCGACTTAACCGGGAGGCTGGACCAACAAGAAGCCAAGCAGCCGGCCACGGAGAACTATTTTTGTGAAGTACTAAAAATCCAAACCGAAACTCTACTGCAACTACAGGATCAATTGGAAACGGTGAGTGAGGAACTGAAAAGTGCACAATGTGTTCCGGTCATGAAAGGCTCTAGCACGCAGGTGGAGGACTCACAGCCAGGGGAGCTGGCAGGAGATGACAACCTGAAGTGGGATCGTTGGTCCTCAATCGCCCTCAGCCTGCCGAACCTTGGAAGGGAACTGGAGGAGCAGCATGCTGGGGATGAGCTATGGTGGGACCATAGTTTAGAAGAAAGTCTTTTAATTATGGCTGAGGAGGCTTTGTTGAAACCCCGACCATCTGCTCTCATGGTGAGTACATCTCCATCAATAAAGTTAAGAAGACAGAAAAGAGAAAGGGAGTTTAGAAGGTCTCGTCTGAAGAGTAACGGGAAACCGAAGAGGCTGATGTTTAAAAGAGTAGGAAATGTCTATGGAGAGGAGAGGCAAAGATAACAAAGAAATCAAAGAATGAAATTAACAGAGTTTTGAAGAGCAGGTTTTCCCCAGTTACCACACCTGATCATCTGGAAGCAGAATGGAAATGGCGCTCCGTCCTTGGAGCCCAGAGCCAGTACACACATATGGCCACTTGGTGGCGGTCAAGGTGAGCAACTTGCGGCGCTCACTAATGACTTTCAGATAACCTTTCAGGCGGTAAACAGAGATAAAGGAATCCGGACATTTGATCCAGGGGGGAAACTTCCTGAGGGGACCTGGAGATGGTTGCTCTCCTGATCGCAACTGGTCGCCTCCCGAGGTCAGAGCTGAGGAGGAGGGTGTGTGGCATCCCAAGGGGCAGGACGATGAAATGGCAGCCTGCCTCTTTAATTCTAGGGAGCCACTGGAGAGGAAACCACTCCATTTCCCAGCAGCCCGCAGTCCCACACCTGAACGGAGTCAATCAATTGCGACGACGGACAGCTGAAGGCAATTTGGAGGCCTATTTAAAGGACTCGTACATGTCACACAAGGAAGGAGTAGGGCGGTGTGTTGGAGTACTGGAGAAGTATTGTGGAGAGAGAGTTTGGAGAAGTATTTTGGAGTGTGGATTGTTTGAGGACCCCCCTTTGTGTACCGACTACTGGACTGGATTACGGAACTGACCTGGATTGCGACACTGGATTACGGACAACGACGATGAGAAAAGGATTGTGGACTTTATGTGTTTTGAATTCCCCCAAATACCCCGCCCTTTGTTTTGTGTTTTCAAGATTTGTGTAATAAATTATTGTTTTGTTTGGAATACTGCCTCCTCCGGGTTATTTAAAAAGAGTGCCTTGGTTATTTCCAGTTGATTGAGGAGATTGAACAACCTTGTTCCAAAAAGCTCTTACTGGCATAAATGGCATATATTACTGGTCAGATATTTCAATTTGTGGTAAGCAAGCCACACCCCTTTACATTTTCTTGACCTACAAATGCAGTCAGAGTAATATAACCTCCAACGAATGGACCTCAGATCCACGGGGACTTTGTAGTACCCAAGCAGCCCGCAGGAATGAATGCAACTAACTGTGTGGGCAGCGTGTCGATGTCCCGTATCTCCCGCGTGATCGTCATAGTGAAGCCATCAATGACGTAGAAGTGCTCCTTCCCAAACAGCAACAGCCCTTCACTGGTGTCCAGGCCTTGGACCCACGCACAGCGGTACATGTGCTGAATCTGCAGGGAAAGAGTACAGCACGAGTGAGCCTTCACACCATTCCTCACCCCTGACAGTAACAGCACTCTCATGACCAATGTTTTGAACAGGTCCAATGATTAGGGAAATGGGCTTGTAACTCAAAGATCCAAAGAGCTTTCAGAAGAAATGTTAAGAACATAGTGGGGAAAATAAGTATTTCACCCCCTGCTGATTTTGTGAGTTTGCCCCCTTACAAAGAAAGGAACGGTCTATAATTTTCATGGTAGGTTCATCTTAACAGAATATATAAAAAAATCCCAGAAAATCACATTATATGAATTTTAAACATTTATTTGTGTTTTATTGAGGAAAATAAGTATTTCACCCCCTACCAACCAGCAAGAATTCTGGCTCCCACAGACCGGTTATGTGACCAGGAGGCACACAGATTAGTCCTCTTACTTAATTAGTACTCCTAATTAAGTACTCGTTACCTGTATAAAAGACACCTGTCCACAGAATCAATCAATGAATCAGATTCCAACCTCTCCACAATGGGCAAGACCAAAGAATTGTCTAAGGACATCAGGGACAAAATTGTAGACCTGCACAAGACTGGAATGGGCTACAAGACCATTGGCAAGCAGCTTGGTGAGAAGGAGTCAACTGTTGGTGCGATAATTAGAAAATGGAAGAAACACCAATTGACCATCAATCTCCCTCGGTCTGGGGCTCCACGCAAGATCTCACCTCGTGGAGTGAACCTGATCATGAGAAAGGTGAGGGAACAACCCAGAACTACACGGCTGGAGCTTGTTGATGATCTCAAGGCAGCTGGGACCACAGTCACCAAGATGACCATTGGTAACACACTACGCCGTAATGGATTGAAATCCTGTAGTGCCCGCAAGGTCCCCCAATGAGCACCTGGATGATTCAGAGGAGGCTTGGGAGAAAGTGCTGTGGTCAGATGAGACTAAAATCGAGCTCTTTGGCATCAACTCGACTCGCCGTGTTTGGAGGAAGAAAAAAGCTGCCTTGGACCCCAAGAACACCATCCCCACCGTCAAGCATGGTGGTGGAAACATTATGCTTTGGGGCTGTTTCTCTGCTAAGGGGACAGGACGACTTCACCGGATCGAGGGGAGGATGAATGGGGCCATGTACCGGGAAATCTTGGGTGAGAACCTCCTTCCCTCAGCCAGGACACTGAAAATGGGTCGTGGATGGGTGTTCCAGCATGACAATGACCCAAAGCATACGGCTAAGGCAACAAAGGAGTGGCTCAAGAAGAAGCACATTAAGTTCATGGAGTGGCCTAGTCAGTCTCCGGACCTTAATCCTATAGAGAATCTGTGGAGGAGCTGAAGCTTCGAGTTGCCAAGCGACAACCTACAAACCCTAAGGATTTGGAGAGGATCTGCAAAGAGGAGTGGGCCAAAATTCCTCCTGGGATCTGCGCAAACTTGGTGACCAACTACAAGAAACGTCTGACCGCTGTGCTTGCCAACAAGGGCTTCTCCACCAAAGTACTGAGTCATGTTTTGCTAGGGGGTGAAATACTTATTTTCCTCAATAAAACACAAATAAATGTTTAAAATTCATATAATGTGATTTTCTGGGATTTTTTATATTCTGTCTCTCACTGTTAAGATGAACCTACCATGAAAATTATAGACCGTTCCTTTCTTTGTAAGGGGGCAAACTCACAAAATCAGCAGGGGGTGAAATACTTATTTTCCCCACTGTATGTACTTATTTATAAACATAGTTGCTCTCATTATGTAATTTACAGTTTCTTGTGTTTTATTATTTGCTATTTTGCCATATTAAGTGGATGTACTATAAAGCATTTATAGAACGCCATGCTAAACACTTTCCTTGGCGGTATACTTTAATAGACTTATCCAGTTACAAAACCAAGTTCAAGTTAAGATTTTTTTCACTTGATAAGCGATGACTGTTGATGACTCTGAAGCAGATACCCTTGGAGTGTTCAAGACCAGTCAGCTACATTCGGGTTGATGTGTAAAATTGTCTCACTGACAAAAATATCTGTTGTCCTGACATTCAAACACATTATTCATTATTGCATGCTCTCAGTGTGTCTAGTTGTTTATGCGGCCGCTGTGTGCCTGCTCTGTGGCTGTGCCGTGCTGATGCCACGCCTCACTTTCTCCCCCTCCTCCAGAAGCCTCAGCAGGGTGGTGTTGTCGGTCTTCTCCTCCTCGTCCATGCCCCCGGACTCCAGCAGCTGGTCCTGCAGCAGGTCCTGGTTGTCCTCGTCTGCCCCGTCCACTGTAGAGCGGGACCGCTTGAGGGGGGCCTTCACCAAACCTGGGCAGGGGAGGGATGGGCACGCTCTCTTAATATGGGGGAAGGGCCCATCTGCAGGACTGCTGGGCTCAAATGTTTATCAAGATGGGAATCATTGCTATTATTCAATACCTACTCTGAAGGAGCCTTGACATGGATTTTCTCTTTACTTTGTAGAATAACATCACTTTCAAAGGGTAAACATTAAAAGGCAGATGTAGCCCAGTGCTAGACACAGAGGCAACAATCCGCTTATGCGCGCAAAACTGTTACAGGGAAGGAAAGTGGGAATTCACGGCCAGAATTATCATGTGCTATCAATGACAAGCTGATACGAACCGATAAGTATTTTTGATTGGCCTGTGTGGTAGCTGCACCCCCTGCCAACACTTTTCCCAGTCAGTTGATGTGGAGAGAGTCAATGAGTCAATGGTTGACAGCGCATGGTAGCTCCTCCACCATTAGAGCCATCTGATCCAACCTTTGACCCCTCAGTGTGTACCTTTGACCCTGGCAATGGTGTCCTCCCCATGCTCAGGCTCATGTTGCACAGTATCTCCCTCCGAGCTCTGCTCGATGGAGTGCTGATACATTCCGGGGTTCCCTGACAGCAGACGCATGTAGTACTCCTTACTGTCGTCGCTGATCGCTCTACGATATCGTACTGGCTTCTGTGGGGAGACGTACGGACAGGGTCAGAGGAGAAGTCATGTCATGGAAGCCCAAACCATTCTCAATCACTTTGCAAAGGCTTTTTATACAGTACCATGGCAATGCATTGAAAAGTTGCATTGTGCGCTAGGCATTTTGTACAAACATACACAAATGGCAAATTACTGTATCGCAGTTCAGTAGTCTTTAGTTCTCAAATAAAGGGTTAAGACATGCAATGAAGACATTATCAGTCTCTTTCGATCTTATTTGAAAGGTTTGTGAGGCTGCCCACTGGGATGTTTTAGTCAAACAAACAATCCTCTAATATCCACTTTAGTGCCAGCACACAGACACAGTCAATAGCATCAAAAAGCCTTTCAGGCTGCTTTGGCACAACAGGCAGTGAGGAATGAAACAATCATTTATATATATATTTCAAGTATATTTCAAGCAGTAACACTAATAAAATACAGCACAGCCCTACACCCTCCCACTCACTGCCAAAGCTGCCACGAAACTCTTCTTCGGCTGCTATTAGTTCTGCAGATAAATCATTTTAAGAAGTCTTACAATGTTATAACAGGGGAAACGTGGACTGGCCACACAGGAGCAGAGCTTATCCATGACCCAAGTGTGCAAAAGCTTCCATGTGATTACTGAGAAGAACAGTAATTGCTTGTACAGTTTTTTCGTGAGGCTGTCCCTGTAAGGTGAAGGCTTGTAAATACAGCCTGTGGCAAACCATCAAGCAATGCAATATTTTGTGGGTAAGAAGCTTATGGATACATTGGGCTTGTGGAAGATGGTATACCTCATTCTGTGTTTGTTTTGTTTGTTTATGGCAGAGGAACAAAATCTAAACTAAATCGGAGTTGACTTGATTTGCAATTTGAATAAGAATAAGAATGTTTCTAACAAAGCATTATTCTAAATGTGTGTAAACACATGGGTTACTGTGGTCTCTTGTGTCATGCAACACAACTATAAATAGTTCAGTTCCTCTTATAGGACATGAATATCCACTTCAGAAAATATTTGGTCTTTATTTGCCAGGGTGATTCATCCAGGGAGGTCAAAGGTGAACTCATTATCTTTTACAAACAGTGGGCAAATACATTTATGCAACCAAATAACCACAGGGGATGGTTAAGCTAGGTTATAGAAAGCCACGTTTGGACCTCAGCCAGGACCTCAAAACCTGAGTTTAGTATCTAACTGGTCACCTTCTACAGCACTAGGGAATTTGGGTATATTTAGTCAAGTACATTAGGATGAATGCCCTTCAGGGGCATGCTAGCACCACTTCAGTCAGTAGCCTGGGTTTTTCATACTGTCACGTGGTCTCCAATCAAGTAATAACCAGACTTGAATATATTTAACCTAGCTTGCTATGGTTATGCTATAAGGTTACTACAAGCCAATTACAAAGGTTAGTCTGGTGTTGCTCAGGTACCACTTAATTTTCTGCTAGGTTAAATTACTATACTTCATGAGCTTTTAGAATGAAATAATGGAAACCTGAATTTCTGTGGTGACAGGCCCCACCATGAACTGTAAGGGCCTCAATCTTTTTCAAGGTCAGACAAATCCAGTTAAGACTCGAGCCATAACTTAATCCGGGGGTCAAAAAATTCACATGCAATTTCTCAGCAAGCATTCACCAATGTCCCATGCGTTCATGTGAACAGATGCTGGGGTACAGAAAGCCAGTCTGGGTTAGTGTCTCACACTTCTACCGATACCTTGAGAGGAGTGCCAGGTGGGATGGGGAACAGGGGTACTTGAGGGGGGCTCTGAGCGGAGGCAGGTTGGATCGGGGACCAGGGCATTACAGAAAGAGAGGACGCATGGACTTGCTGTAAAGGACCCTGCTGTAAAGGCTCCTTTCATTTATTTTAAGTTGTCGGGGAGGTGCATTTTAGTCATTCTGCGCAGGCAGACAGTGGGGCCATCTTTGGCGGGTTTATGGCTCTGTGAGTGAAGCCAGGGCAGTTGGGGTATGTAGTGGTGGTGAACCAGTGCCACACCCCACAACTTCAGGTTTATGTTTACAGTATGAGCTGGAAATTATGGATCATGGAAAAAATAATTATGGCCCGCCAGATTAAAGCGGAGGTCAACATGGCCAATATTTGGTACCAAGGCTCTTGAGCATATTATGCCTCTACAAATATCAGCTCAACCAGCATCTCGGAATAAACTAAGCTGACTTCCCCAGGCCCTAGTGATGTTTTATATCACCATGACTCTCAACATGAGAGGAGCATATCAATGGAAACCTTGAAAATATATATTGTGGTTGTAGGTGATCCAAAACAAAAATATAAAAAGAAGGTCTGAACCTGGCTTGCACTGGAACTCCCCTCAAATCGTAAATTGTGGGCTAAGAAGGGAGTGAGCCACCCTCCCCCCCACACAACAAACATGGACCTGCTGGTGACATGGTGCTTAGATTTTGGTCGGAATTCGACATGTTACTCTGTCCTGTGTTCTCTTGGAAGATCTGGTGCCAGCTAACACCTCGCCTGCATGTGTTTTGCATTTGGAGAGAGACAGGGGACAGGTGCCTGGTTTCGCATCATTTTTTTCCATTTCTCTTTTGTGATTGTTATGTCAATTTTATGTCTAGCATTTAGTATTTGTTAAGTCGGAATATCCAATTGAATGTTTATTTCCACGTAGGTGATAATTGTTGGGGCTATCCAGTTTGGAATTGACGTCTTTCAGGTCGCGGTCAGATGAGAGCGGAGCTTGACGTGATACGAGCAAGCTTGTGAAATGGTAGGGATAATGTTCCATATGTGATATCTGCCTATCAACAAATGTGATTTAATTGATAATTGCTATCCTGTGTAGTAATTATTATATTAAATCAAATAAACATAGTTTATATGTAGGATAAGTGAGGGGGTTTTAACACGTAATACCACTTGTGTTCAGTATTCAGGGTGCTGAACTTTAAACAAGGGCATTTGACTGTTAAGGCTGCTGGATTTGGGGAATAGACCATTTTTATTCCAACTTCACTGTTCCGACAATGTCCTCCTGTCAGTTTATTTGAATTGCCTAATGTAGAGCATTCATGTAAGACCAGGGGGAATTCCTCTTAAAAACAATTCCTCATTTTCATTGTTTAATGTTTATTGGGATGGTTTACAGAAATTTTCATTTTGTTTGGTACCGTACAGGAAAGTATGTTTAACTAACTTGATTTAGACCAAAAATTTCCCTTAAAATAAAAACACACCAGTAATATATATATATATATATATATACAATGGGGGAAATAAGTATTGAACACATCAACATTTTGTCCAGTAAATGTATTTCCAATGAGCCTATTCAAGTGAAATTTGCACCAGACTTTGGTATTAACTCAAAAAATCCAGACAAAAAATCTAAACATTAAAGTCCATATGTAAATAAAGTTGTGTAATAAAGTGGAATGAAACAGGAAAAAAAGTATTGAACACACTAAGAAAAAGCAGTACACCACAGCAAGGAAAGGCAAGGAACCAGCTGAAAACCATAACTAATTAGGAGGCAACTCTACCTCCAATCTGTGCTAATTAATGTCAGCTGGGTTAGAATACATTGATGGGCTATAAAAGTTTTTTTTGTTACCAAGGTGCCACACAAGAAACATCTAATGGTGGGTAAAAGCAAAGAGCACTCTCAAGACCTTCGCAACCAGATTGTTGCAAAACATGAAAATGGAATTGGCTACAGACGTATTTCACAACTTCTGAATCTTCCAGTAAGCACCATTGGGGGCATTATCCGTAAGTGGAAGCAACATCACTCCACCATCAACCGGCCACGCACAGGAGCTCCTCGCAAGATTTCTGATCAGGGAGTCAGAAGGATACTTAGAAGAGTAGCCAAAGAGCCAAGGACCACTAGGAAAGAGCTCCAGAAAGACTTGGAGGCAGCAGGTACAACTGTGACAGAAAGGACAGTAGGCAATGCACTCCACCGCCATGGCCTCTGTGCACGCTCAGCCCGCAAGACTCCACTACTGAAAAAAAGACATGTTGAAGCTCGTTTAAAGTTTGCCAAACAACATTTGGACAAGCCAGTGAACTACTGGGAGCATGTACTCTGGTCAGATGAGACCAAAACTGAACTTTTTGGCTGTCACACAACACACCATGTTTGGAGGAGAAATGGCACTGCACATCACCCGAATAACACTATACTAGGGGTCGGCAACCCACGGCTCTGGAGCCGCATGCGGCTCTTCAGCCCCTCTGCAGTGGCTCCCTGCAGCTTTGAAAAATAATAATATAAGGAAATAAATAACGGCTATTTAATTTAATTTTTTCTTTCAAAGGGAACACCTTATTTTGGAGATCGAGGTGATACTGTGACACAGACATAAAAAAAGTGTTTAATATTTCGTCAATTAAAAATGCGTCACATCCCCGGCGCCTCTCCCTGGCTCCCTGCCGTCTGAAGGTGGCTAATCTTGAGTTTCCAACCCCTGGTAAGCTAACCATGGATAAATCCAAAAAAATAAAAGTCTCGGAGGAAAATAGAGTTTAATTCAGCATGGACAGATTTATTTGCTTTCACTCCTAACGATGCCGGCTTACCTGTATGCTTGATATGTGGTGAGAAATGAGCAAACAAAAAATGTAATGTTGAAAGACATTTCCATAACAAACACACAGCATTTGCTGAAAAGTACCAAGCTGGAGATGAAAGAAAAAAAGCGATTTCGGAACTGCTGCGGGAAGCTGAGCAGAGCAAATCTACTTTCAAGAAGTGGATCAAATCTCCAAACTCAACTACTGCTGCTAGTTTTGTGGCAGCTCAGGAGATAGTAAGGCGTGGAAAGCCATTCACAGATGGAGAATAGCTACATGAAAGAATCATTCATTAAAATATCAGAACATCTATTGTCGGACTTCAAAAACAAACGTGAAATTGTTCAGAAAATGTGAGATATGCCTCTCTATGCAAAGACCGCCAAGGACAGGACCATTAAGATGGCAGAAAACATTACCAGTCAACAAATTGAGGAGATTAATTCAGCTCCAGCATACTCAATCGCCTGTGAAGTGATGTAAACGATACTGAGCAGACAGCGCTGTTATGCAAATAAGGGAAGGACTCAAATAGACCTGCATGGTTCTGTTTTATTTCAAAGTAGGTCTACACATGCCAGTGCTTTTTTTTCTCCTCTTCATAAGAGTTTGAGGTTTTCCTTTGTTATAACAGGTAAAAACAGCAATAAAATGTCAACAGTTTTCTTTTTGTTGTTCTATAATTTCACAAATGCAACAAACTATAGTTCTTTTACAGTGGGTGACAAAAACACACATATTTACACATCCACATTTTATTTCCTATTTTAGTTCCTATAATATGTTTTTTAGTTTTCTTAGTGATTTTTCCATGATATTATGGACAAAACAATTGTAATTAATTAGTATCTTGTATGACCTCCTTTTGCTTAAAAAACTTGATAACTTCTGTCAAACATACTAGAAATAAGCTTTTGAACAAATTCCAATCCCTCTGTATATATAGTATAACTATAAAACTTTATACACTGTGTTATCTTCATTTTAAGGGTCAAATAGGTGTTGCGGCTCCAGATGAATTTTATGTAGTGGGAGAGGGGCCAAAAATGGCTCTTTTGATAGTAAAGGTTGCCGACCCCTGCACTATACCAACAGTGAAGTTTGGAGGTGGAAGTATCATGATGTGGGGCTGTTTCTCCTCTCGTGGTACTGGCAGACTTCATATCATTGAAGGAACAATGAATGGAGCCATGTACAGAGAGATTCTTGAGATGAACCTGCTGCCATCCACCAGGATGCTGAGGATGAGACGTGGGTGGACCTTCCAGCAGGACAACGATCCAAAGCATACAGCAAAGGAAACTCGCAATTGGTTTCAGAGAAAGAAAATCAACTTGTTGGAATGGCCCAGTCAATCACCTGACTTAAACCCAATTGAACATTTGTGGAAGCATCTGAAGATCCAGATTCACAATCTTCAAGATTTAAAGACAATCTGTGTAGAGGAATGGGCCAAAATCACACCTGAATACTGCGGGCGATTAGTTACTTCATACAGAAAGTGCCTTGAAGCTGTCATTACAAACAAAGGCTTCTCCACTAAGTATTGAATTAATTTCAGTTAGTGTGTTCAATACTTTTTTCCTATGTCATTCCACTTTATTACACATAACTTTATTTACATATGGACTTTAATGTTTCGATTTTTTGTCTGGATTTCTTGAGTTAATACCAAAGTCTGGTGCAAATTTCACTTGAATGGCCTCATTGGAAATACATTTACTGGGAAAAATGTTGGTGTTCAATACTTATTTCCCCCATTGTATATATATATATACACTCAGTGGCCACTTTATTAGGTACACCTGTACACCTGCTCGTTAATGCAATTATCTAATTTGGCAGCAACTCAATGCATAAAAGCATGCAGACATGGTCAAGGAGGTTCAGTTGTTGTTCAGACTAACAATCAGAATGGAGAATACATGTGATCTAAGTGACTTTGACCATGGAATGATTTTTGGTGCCAGATGGGGTGGTGTGAGTATCTCAGAAATAGCTGATCTCATGGAATTTTCATGTAAAACAGTAAAACAGTTTACAGAGAGTGGTGCAAAAACCAAAAAACATCCAGTGAGAGGCAGTTCTGTGGGCGAAAATGCCTTGTTAATGAGAGAGGTCAGACTGGTTCAAGCTGACAGGAAGGTGAGAGTAACTCAAATAACCACGTGTTACAACAGTGGTATGCAGAAGAGCATCTCTGAATGCACAATACACCAAAGCTTGAAGTGGATGGGTTGCAGCAGCAGAAGACCACACCGGGTTCCACTCCCGTCAGCTAAGAACAGGAAAGTGAGGCTACAGTGGGCACAGGCTCACCAAAACTGGACAGTTGAAGACTGGAAAAATGTAAAACGTTTCTCAGAATTGCCCTCAACTGGACTGAATTGCCCCAGAGCACACCAGCCAATACCCACCACCAGGGCTGGACTGGCTATATAGTCTACCGGGCAGATTCCCGGTGGGCCGGTCTAGTTTTGGGCCGGTAGAAATATTTTATATATATATTTTTTTTAATTGAAAAAAAATATATATATATATATTATACCACGGACCGGGTGTTCCCGGTAGCACCCCGGTCCGCGAAATAAACGAACTGGTCTCAGCTTTTTTTCGCGTAGCACCCCCATCGACAGAAAATGGGGCGCCGTTTACGTGCAACCCACGCTACGCCACTGGATGGGCCGGTCTGAGCCAAATGGCAGGGCCTATTTTTTGTCCCAGTCCAGCCCTGCCCACCACCATTCATTTAATGACAGCTAAATACTATATATAGAACCATACATAAAAGGTTCATTCAGTCACAATGCCAGAGAAGATACATGTCTGAAACAATGATCCAACTCTGAAGCTTCACTGCTCTCTAGTTCTGAGATGAAATTACCTAAACTCTACAGCTCTGCAGAGTAAATTAATACTCAATATATTGCCAGGTTAGTTGCTAAATAATTATAAATTAATTGAAAATGCTACCAGAAAACCGTATTCAAAAAAATCTTGCTGTGATATTACTGATTCTACAGCCTGAATTCAATCAACACCCGTCCATAACTTTGATTCACCATTAAATTCAGGTGTTAAGCTTTTTACATTCAAAAACAGTTTGGTGACATTAACTCAACCAAACTGTGTTTGTGAAGAAAAAAGTAACACTTCTTCTACTAACAAGATCTAGGACACATGTTGATTGAATCCATACTGAAAAGTGTTTACTTATCCTATTTGTATTGGACCTATTTGAATGCACTTTGAATGCACTCTTCGTATGGCAAGACACTCGATTAGCGCACCTGTTAAATTAATATAATGGATCTGTGCCATACCTTGGAGGCAGTGGACTCGCTGCCAGGGACGTAGGGGTAGTGGATGTAGAACATGTCGTTGCGCACCATCTTCTTCCGCATGCGACAGGGCCCCTCCGTCATGTCCAGCAGGAACTTGTCCAGATGGGAGCCAATTGGCGGACCCCACAGGCCCCTCTCCCGGAGCAGCTCGTACTCGATGCCCGCCCACTCCTCCGTCACATACTTCAGGGCGTTCTGCTGCCTCTGTCCCAAACACGTTATGTTATGTGCCAGCCACAGACAGGCTCTATAGAGGCCATCACTAAACTGTACTGTGTGCAAGGAGAACAAGCATTCAGGATCTGTTTGTAAGGTAGGAGGAGGAGTTTCCTGGACTGAACATTGGTGGCCGCATTGTGATTACTGTTTGACAAATGGGAAGTTCATAACAGGTAAAAAAAAAAAATGTATTTAACAAGACACAAATCAGACATACGTGTTAAATTATTTATATATATATACACACACACACAGTATGAGTCAAAAGTACACCTTCCATCTGGATTACGGCTAATTGGGCACTCCTTCATTCTTCAGCAAGATAATGACCCGAAATACACCTTGAAGTTGTGCAAGAACCATCTGGTGAAGGAGGAACATGAAGGACAACTCAAACTAATGACCTGGCCTGCCTAGTGTCCAGACCTCAATCCCATAGAACTTTTATGGGACAAACTGGACAGAAGAGTCCAAGCAAAGCAACCCACAAGTGTCTCTGGGAATTGCTGCAGGAAAGCTGGGAAGACATGTCGGGTGATTTCCTGCTGAAACGTATTAACCGAATCGCCCATGTTTGTGAGGCTGTGAGGAATCCAAGATTCAATTTTCCAATTAAATTTTCTTGAACATTGCTTTGATGTTCATTTTGTTTATTGTTCCATGTGTTTTTTGTCATTTTCAAGTATTTACAGAAACTTATACGGTGCAAAGCATAGTTTATCTCATAATTGACATAGTTTCCAGCAGGTGTACCCAAACTTTTGACTAGTACTGTATATATATATTATATCAGGTACACTTTTTAGTGACTTTCAGAGAAGCCATACATCCCCCCAAGCCACTGAACCAAAGGTGATCTCCCTAAGTTTGGGTATAGGGCAGTGCGTGTTAGTATGCACTGTACCTCTTGATACTCTTTATATTGCATGGCAACCAGGTCCCGAACAACAGCGATGTGAGTGAACATCCACTGGAAGGGTTCCTGAGGACACAGATCAACAGCGATGTGAGTGAACATCCACTGGAAGGGTTCCTGAGGACACAGATCAACAGCGATGGGAGTGAACATCCACTGGAAGGGTTCCTGAGGACACAGATCAACAGCGATGTGAGTGAACATCCACTGGAAGGGTTCCTGAGGACACAGATCAACAGCGATGGGAGTGAACATCCACTGGAAGGATTCCTGAAGACGCATGTCAGCAGAGGGAGCACGAGATCCAGTATCAGCTCGATGACCAGCGCAAAGAACCGGTGACTGGTTTCCCTCCATGCCTCTATCTGTGAAGCCTGTTCCTGTCTTTGTATGAAATGTGCTATAAAAATAAATGTATCTTCATAATCATCACCATTGTTATTGCTATTATTACCTGTGCGGAGAGGTTGTTCTTGTTGAGGCTGCTCTCCTTCCTGTTGCGCCGGCCTCCGGTCAGCTTGGACAGGCCGAAGCCGCTGCTGACGCGGGACAGCTTGGACTGGGGGACGGGGGCCACGGCCTCACCCCTGCTCACACATTTCTTCTCATGGACTGGAGAGGGAAGGGGCGCACTACTGCATTTTTATGAGTATACTAAAATGTCATTCTTTACATTTAGTGGGGGCACTCACCACCACATTTCACCCGAGACTGATGCTTGACAGGAAAGATTTCATTAACCCCATAATAGGTGGGGCTACCAAATGCTGTCAATAACCAACATTTACCAATCAGAAGAATGTAAGAATCCTCACTCTCATATCACTACCTAACATACAGGCAACTGTCGAAATAAAGGCAGCACTTTGGTAATCCGGGGGAGGGGGGCACACTCAAACTGCCCTGGCCCAAGCTAGGAGAGCAGGGGCGGCTCATTGGAAAGGGGTGGGCCGGGCCTAGTGGCTGGTACTGGTCTTGGACACCCCCCGATGGACACTCGCAGGACTGTACTTTAAAGGATTTCTCATTTACTCAAGGGTTACTTTTATTTTGGCAGTTAGTTGTGTAAAGTACACAATGCACAGGTGAAACTTCTGATACAGTTTATGTCTAGCATGGCACTGCTGTACCACTGCGCTATGTCGTTAGCCACAATCAGGCATTTTTTGGGTGAGTTGGCCTGGTGCCTGAAGGCAGCCATGAATCTGGAGTGGAGTCATAGTTCTCATTCTCAATGGACATACATCTGCCCAGCTACTCTGAGGGAACAAACCACTTCATCATTTAACCCCCTGAGGTCGACTGGATCGCTGACGATCTGAGCAGCAATAAAAGTATATTACTATTTCTAATGTCGCAAGATTTTATCATACACACACGGCAAAAATATTGTCAGAAACCTTAGAATCGCGACTTTCCGATTTGAGCACCGGCAAATAATATGAGATTTTTTAAATTAGGTTAATTAGACCAAAAGTAAACCTTGCCTTTCACTCTCTGTTTTACCTGGAAGTACCGTCCCCCTTCTATTCACATGGTAACTAGGTGCTAGTTTCAGGAAGGGGCATGGGGCCATGTGTGAAATCGCCGTGTAAACAAATACAATGTCCCGACATTACATAGCCTAGCATCTTGTCTGTGTTTACGGTTGCGATCTGCCAGCAACAGACTGTATGCTGATATTTATTTTATTTCCGATGTTTTCAAATACTCGTGAAAATATATGAATTCCGCGTCTTGTGACGCTATACGGAAACAATCCGAATCATTGCGGACTGCTGCGAATAATTAACGGGAGGATATTTAACCAGCTGGCATTCTGTTTCGGCGCTTGGACATTATCTAGCTTAGCTTGATAATATCTATTGTGATTAATGTTTCTTGCCTCTCGAGAACTTGTTTGTTCGTGTGCTTATTGTTGTTTAGATTCCCACTGTTTAGTTTATTACGAGTTTTTGGATACGTTTTGTTTGTTCCTGATCGTTGGTTATTTTGTTTTGTTTTGTTTATTTCTTTCCGTGTCTTCGCAGACACGGATTTTGCTTTCGTTTTCCTACAGACGTTTAAAGATAAATATCTTAAACCCCAAAAATGGGCTACTTTTGATCATGTGCCTGTGCCCACTGCCAAACAGACTCTGGATGTTGGCAAACTGGCTTCTGTTGGTCGCAAGAAATGCTTACTCTGATGGCTTTTGTCTTTGTCTGATGGCCTTTGAGAGAGAGATGGCCCATCTGACAGATCTTACAGGTGTAGATCATGAATATTCAGGAAATTAGCATATAGCCCTCCCCATAGCCTGAAATAAATTTGACCAGTTCTGATAAAAACAGGTTTTTAGCTATTTAGATCTCAGATGTGCTAAACTATTTTGACATCCTTACATAACCAAGACCTTGATGAACAAACGCATATTGGCAAAACAATTTGTCACTATAGTTTAGTGTGTGCTTTCACAACTTTTGTGACGGCAGAAAAATTTACTCTTTATAACTTGTGTGTTTGTAGATCTATTTACAAGCTGCATATGATACTGACCAAACTATTGATGGCATATAAATGTAGCTGTGATTGTCCTTCAAAGAAAAATGTCAAACACTTTGGAGTAAGTGTGTGTTAAGTTGATGAAATTGAGATAAATATCAGACCACACCAAAATCACAAAGCCTCTCTGAGCTAAGCACGGACCTCAGGGGGTTAAAGGTTGTATAAAATTGGCAATAAAACATCCTGTTTGAATTAAAGCCTTCTTGATGCAACAGTACGTAGCATGAAGCCTTATGCCTGTGTTTGTTTGGATGCTTTTTGCAAATAGCTTTTTATTCCGTTTATTTTCCACACAATGTGCAATTAATTATGATCATTGGGGGCCGGTGTGTGTGAGCGAATGTGTCTTGTGTAGCATGTGTGTGAGCATGTGAATGACTGTGTATGTGTGTATGTATGTGTGTGTGTGTGCGTGCGTGCTTGTGTATGTGTGTAAACAGGTGTGGGCACACAAGTACACATGCACTGGTATATTAATGGCAGCTCGGTCTCAGTGCTCACCAAGGTGGTTCTGCCAGTTCTTGGCGGCCGGCTCCTCGATGAGGCCACAAGCGGAGCCGATGTCCACATGGCCACGCTCGTTGGTGGGCAGTGACACTTTGAAGATGTCCTCCAGCATCTGCCTCTTGCTGTGCATGAGCTCTGTCCACGCGCGGTTCACTGCCTTGAGCAGGAGCTGACGGCCTGCACAAGCAATTGCAAATGAAGAATATGGGTGAGGACCGCAGAGGAGACTACAGGTTAAAACTAAAATAAGTGACTATTTTAGCATGTAAAATAATGTTATTTAGCACTTAATCTGGGAGGGCCTCACAAAAGGCCCAACAGCAGCTTCCTTAGCTGATTAAACTTCTGCTTATGATTGCTGTTATTTTCTGTTAATTTTGCCATTATTTGTATGCTTTGGCAATACACTGTCTTGTATCTGTCATGCCATGAAGCTAATTGGAATTTGAATTTGAGAGGTACAGAGATAGAGACAGAGAGAGAGAGAGAGGTAGACAGTGAGAAAGAGAGAGGTAGACAGAGCGAGAGAAGTAGACAGAGAGACATGAAATGCAGTGACCCCAGCCCTGCCCTGCCCTTACCTTCACTGCCGTCCTTGCTGTGGGTGGTGTCCGGCTCCACCATGGCGGGTATCATGACGTGCCAGGTGGTCATACGCGCTTCTGCTTCCAGACCGAACCCCTCCACACTGCGGACACAGACAGAGCACCGTAACGGTAACCCCAGCTTCCAGATATTGCAAGCACACCAAGTGTGTAAAAGAAAAAAAAACTAATGCAAAACACATTCACACAATTTAGAAATGATTGATGTTGTTTCAGAGGCATACATCTCTGGAACATGACACAAAATATAAAATGGAATATGATGACAAGGAGAAAATGTTAATTTCCTTTTATTCATGTCATGGATTACTTCCAATTTCCAAAGCACAGTCAAACAAAGCCACTTAAATTCCATTATGTTCCCTTAAGGGTAATGCTGACGGTATACAGTACCCAGCTCTTTATGACCCTGTTATTGGAACCATGGAAACTCAGACTCTTCCTTTCTACCTCACATGGGAATGCAGTCAATCAACTAAAAAGAACCAAGTGACTCCTCAGGTTTCTTAGCCAAATGGCAGGTCTGATGGTGGTCTGCTTTATAAATATGCTATATGAGTATGCCAAATTAAAAACATATTTTTTTGGACAAACTTGTTCCAGTGGGCATCTTCTGGACTGATAATGAAATTACATTACAAATTGACTGGGTCCACCCAGTCGTCCGTCTCTCACCTCCCCGCATGAAGGTGGATGAAGCAGTGCGCCAGGCAGGCAATGAACTCTTGGTCGTGGTTGCTGGGGCCCAGGACAAGGTTGCGGTTGACCGTGAGGACACGCAGCGAGTCCAGGAGGGCCACCTGTTGTGTTATGGTCTTGTGCGGTCTTGAGAGCTGGTACAGTACAGTCCGGTTCAGAGAGTGGTATACTGAATCCAGGGACAAGCCTTGCGACCTCCTCTTGGACTGGAGTGTGGGGCGGGGTGTGATAGGAAATACAGCACAGTGAGGGGCTTTGTTGAGAGATCTGTATTAGGACTAAACCTTTTGGGAATGCAACCAAGGGTGTGAAAAAGTCTTAGCATGATACTGTACTTTTCAATAATACAGATTAGAGTTTACAAACTATATTTTCTATAGCACAGGTTTTCAATGTGTGTGTGTGTGTGTGTGTGTCAGAGAGACCAAGAGAGAGAGCATATTTGAAATGAACCATGGAACCTATATGTTGTTGTCACCACCACTCAATGCGCACTCATTGTACTATTTGGCACAGTGGCTTTCAATATCATTAAAACAGCTTTGAGACATAAAATAATAATATATGAGTATATTAGGGGCGTAATGGTTCTCCAATTCCATGGTTTGGTTTACAAAAGAAACAACAAACAACAACAAATGCATTTCAAATTGATTAATAACGACGGCAGAATACAGCATAAGGCCCAAACAGCCAGCTAGATATTCAGTGGGGTCATTTCAGCAAAAGCGAAGTTATGGCTGTGACGTCACGTAAAACATATTGTGTTGATAATGGGTGAACATAGTAAATGGTAAAACAGTTTGAGCTCACTGCCTGGCCAATAATAGCATCAATAGATAAATATTACTTTCATACTGTGTTGCTTGACTAAAATCTGGGAATCCAAACATTTTGGACTAAGTTGTTTCATCAATGTAGTCTAAAATAGATATGAAAAAATGATAAAGCAACTATTAATAGCAATCTACAAAAACAAATACAAAAGCAGATCATTTGGCAACAGTTACTTTGTTTAAGGCACAAACTGGCCTCCCGTTTAGTCATGTTAACTGCGGAGTTAAAATGACGGTAGTACAATAGACATTGTTATGGTGAACTGTGTCCGTAAATTATAGTCTGCTGCTTCACTTATTTGTTGGAGGGTTGGATTTAATTGACTAAGTGGTCTTGGCATCAAGCTGAAGGCCAGGGGATGATTAACGATAATTAACGATGACGTTTGCTCCGATGTTTGCTCCAACCCGGCTGGTGGTACCTGTCCAATGAGCTGCACGATGAACTCCACCACCAGCTTGGACTCCTTGTTGAACATGCCCTGCCACAATTTGTCCACTATGCGTTGAGTGAAGTAGAAGACATTGTTGACCAGAATGTGATAGCTCCCCCCACAGGTGATGGGCAGTGAGGCATCCTCACCTGATACAGGTACAAGGGGAGGGAGAGGCAGCGTCAAGCTGGAGGAGCCATGTCGCACGACAGTAAAGCTGGATCACTTGTATTAAGAAGGAAGCTGGTTCATAGATTGCTTTAGGAATAGACACTTAAACTCGCACCATATCACACATTTCACTCCCTGCCATGCAAGTAGCTATTCATAGTCAGAAATCATTCCAGTCCAGAAGCACTCATTTAGAGTCATGTCCTCTCTAGGCAATAGTGAAGAAACTTGGATAAGGTGGACATGGACAAGTTCCACCTGTAATTCATCCTCCCAAACCCCCTCCCAAAATAAATAACCTAAAAATAACAAAATATTATACAACAACATTATCAATTTATGTTGTACAAAATGTTGTTTTTAGGCGATTGTTGTCTTTCATCTTTTAATCTGTCCATACCTAAAATGTAAACGGGATTTTGTTTCTGGATATAGACCTAAATGATGTGTATCTATTCATAGGTTTCACACAGGTGACTTGTGCACACACCTCCAGATCCGGCATCCTATTGCCTAGCGCAGCTAACCTGGACACCAAACAAGTGCAAGTCAATGAGCACAGAACTCCTCCTCGTTATCAGTCCTCACAAAGCATGCAATACAGGAAGTGACGTCATGTGAAACAAATTAATACATTAATATGCTAATTTCCTAAGAACTCAAGGACTTACCCAGGAGCACCTCTGCAGCCAGCAGGTGCTCCATGACGCTGTCCAAGACATACGACTGGAACTCCTTGTGCTGCGTCCGTGTGGAGCGCTCCGGGGAGGCCTAAGGACACGGTGTACATGAACAACTCACTCCACAAAACATACTGAAATACATCTCATCTCTCATCTCATTGTCTAAGCCGCTTATTCTTGGTCAGGGTCACGGGGGGCTGGAGCCTATCCCAGCATGCATAGGGGCGAGAGGCAGGAATAAACCCTGGACAGGACGCCAATCCATCGCAGGGCACACACACCATTCACTCACACACTCATACCTACGGGCAATTTAGACTCTCCAATTAGGCTAACGTGCATGACTTTGGACTGTGGGAGGAAACCGGAGTACCCGGAGGAAACCCACGCGGACACGGGGAGAACATGCAAACTCCACACAGAAAGGCCCCCCGCCTGGATTCGAACCCGAGACTTCTTGCTGTGAGGTGACAGTGCTATCCACTGCACCACCGTGTCGCCTGAAATACATTAGGAGTCCTATTTTTAATTGGTTTCCTTGCCTGTCAAATTAGCGGTGCAATTAAAATAAATCTGTATATTCTTAAAAGCAGATTATCAGAGTGATTAACTGAATTTCCTGTTCAATTTCTTTACTTTGTTTCTATTTGCTGTGGGTGCAAAATTGTTCTTCAGTTACCACGGAAAATAATTAGGTTCAAGCTTTCCCGTTCTTTCTCACGAATGCACTGAAATTCTCAGAAAAATAACTGACGCACTTCATAAAAAAGCTCTAGCCTCTCTCTAGAGGCACCAGCACTCTGTGGTTGGGTTAAGACAGGGTAGTGGGAAGGCACTGGAAATGCACCTCTAGCAGCAGGTCAATGGTGGGCGTCTGCTTGCTGGCAGGCGTCATGCACAGGTTGTCCATGATCAGTGCCCTCATGAAGTCGAAGACATACTTCTTGGCCGGGTGGTTGGTCAGGTAGGTTTTGGCGCCGACATTGCAGTATTCAGACTGGCTGCGGTTCATGCCCGTGTCTGCCACGAAGGCCTTAAACTCCTCCGTCGGTGAGCCCACCTCGTCGTCCAGGTCGCTCACCTGAGATGCAGGGCAGGAGGCAGTCAGGCAAAAACACACTCACGAGGAAGAATTGTTACAGGTGGGCCCAGATTCTGTCTGACCAGAATCTTTGTCCTTAACTTTGTTTAATGAATTGAAGTAAGTTTTAACTTTTATACAGTCAGTTCCATAAGTATTTGGACAGTGACACAATTTATCATTTTGGCTCTGTACGCCAGCACAATTTGAAATGAAACAATCAAGATGTGCTATAAGTGTAGACTTCCAGCTTTAATTTAAGGGTTTTGTCAAAAATATTGTATAAACTGTTGAATTGTATAAACATATTGAACTGTAGGCAGACGGGTAAATCATATCACAATTACAAAGGATCTGTGCAGCCAAATGGAGACAGTCATTGACATATGAATAGGTGATTGAGAGGAAGAGACAGAGGAACTCCTGAAACTGTGAATGGCCAGTAGAATACATGGATAGGTGATCAACCGGCTACTCAGGTCAACCATTTAGACTTGATTAACAATACAATAGACTGTTTCCTGGCTAGGCCCCAGGAACTGAATAAATCACACCCCCCCTAGTGATGAGCAGACTGATTGATTTAGGGAGGCCAGACACTGGCTTCCCTAAATCAATCACATTATTTCCAAATACACATTTCTGTTTCCCGCCTCAGAAGAACAAAGCCGAAAAGAGTATTTAGAGTCATTCAGTTGGGAGAAATACATTCAGACTAACTCCGCTGAGTCCAGAGTGCTTGCTGGTATTCTTGTATTACCGGTCATTTACTTTATTACTGTCGCTACCAAAATAAAACCTTCTTCATCAAGATCAGAGTGCTGCCGTATTTCTTACACCGTGTAGGAATTACAACCATTTGTATACATAGGCCCCCAATTTTAGGGGCTCAAAAGTAATTGGACAAACTAACATAATCATAAATTAAATTGTAATTTTTAATACTTGGTTGCAAATCCTTTGCAGTCAATGACTGCCTGAAGTCTGGAAACCATACACATCACCAGATGCTGGATTTCTTCCCTGGTGATGCTCGGCCAGGCCTTTACTGCCGCTGTCTTCAGTTCCTGGTTGTTCTTGGGGCGTTTTGCCTTCAACAAGTAAGATGCATGCTCAATTGGATTCAGGTCAGGTGATTGACTTGGCCATTGCAGAACATTCCACTTCTTTGCCTTAAAAAATTATTGGGTTGCTTTCGCAGTATGCTTCGGGTCATTGTCCATCTGCACTGTGAAGCGCCGTCCAATGAGTTTTGAAGCATTTGGCTGAATCTGAGCAGATAATATAGCCCTATACACTTCAGAATTCATTCGGCTGCTTTTCTCAGCAGTTACATCATCAATAAATACAAGGAAACCATTTCCATTGGCAGCCATACATGCCCACGCCATAACACTACCTCCACCATGCTTCACAGATGAGGTGGTATGCTTCGGATCATGAGCAGTTCCTTCCCTTCTCCGTACTCTTCTCTTCCCATCATTCTAGTACAAGTTGATATTTGTCTCATCTGTCCATAGGATGTTGTTCCAGAACTGTACAGGCTTTTTTTGATGTTTTTTGGCAAACTCTATTCTGGTCTTCCTGTTTTTGAGGCTTACCAATGGTTTACATCTTGTGGTAAACCCTCTGTATTTACACTGGTGAAGTCTTCTCTTGATTGTTGACTTTGACACAGATACGCCTGCCTCCAGGAGGGTTTTCTTGATCTGGCCAACTGCTGTGAAGTGGTTTTTCTTTACCAGGGAAATTGTTATTCTGTCATCCACCACAGTTGTTTTCCGTGGTCTTCCGGGCCTTTTGGTGTTCCTGAGCTCACCAGTGCGTTCTTTCTTTTTATGAATGTACCAAATAGTTGATTTGGCCACACCTAATTTTTTTGCTATCTCTCTGAGAGGGGTTTGTTTAGATTTTTCAGCCTAATAATGGCTTGCTTCACTGGCAGTGACAGCTCTTTGGACATATTTTGACTTAACAGCAACAGATTCCAAATGCAAATGCCACACTTGAAATCAACTCTAATCAACTCTAGACCTTTTTTATCTGCTTACTTGTAAATGAAATAATGAGGGAATAACACACACCTGGCCATGGAACAGGGGGGGGGGCACATATAAAACGTGCTGTAATTCCTACACCGTTCACCGAATTTGGATGCAAATACCCTGAAATTAAAGCTGAAAATCTGCACTTATATTCATTTCATTTCAACTACAATATGCTGTGGCAGACAGTTACAATAACAACTTTGTCAATGTCCAAATATTTATGGACCTGACTGTATTTCCTCTAATGTTTTTGTAAAAGACAAAAAATACCTGTGCTGTTGTGTATTTTAAAGAATAAAAAACCCCTGCTTAAAATACATGCTTAAATACCTCATTCAAAGTAAAGGACCAAGCATTTTGTGATCACACATCTGGGCTCATGATCTGTTGAAATAGAAGCCAAGTTGACTGTCTCTCCAAGTGAAAGCATACCATTTCAGAGTAGGGCCTGATGTTGAAAGGGAAAACGGTGGCTGCCAGGGCACAGAGGAACTCAGGGCTGACCCACATGGTGGCCAGGTCGGGCACATTGTGGTAGAGGTAGCGAAATAACTGCATAAGTGTGATGGGGTACTCTCTGAGCCAGGAGCCCTCCTCCTCTGACTGCCAGGGCTGTGAGATGAGACAAAACCTGCATCACTATGACATAATCAATATGACATCAACACACTAACAGCCAACATAAATTCCAAATTTATCAGAATAAAAACATCAAAACAACAACCAACACATCGCTACAACATAATCACACCATCAACGCAGCAACCAATACAAAATGAACTTCAAAATCAACTAATGAACACAACAGCAGCATCCACATTAACACCTACATTAACACATTTAAAAAAAGAAGTATTCCATATATATATTGTGACATCATGAGAGGTTTCCCTGGGCAGGCTAGTGTGGGGCAGTGCAATATTACTGAAAAAACAGGCACAACGCAGACGGTTCAAACATAAAGTCCAGATTTATTTATCCGCAGGGTATGAACGGGTAACTTTTCTTCCAAACCATAATCCAGAATCCAACTTAAACATTCCAAAAGGAAAAAGGTTCTTCCAAAACTCAAAACATTCAACAATTGTCTCAACATAAAATGTCAATGTTCATCCTGCAAAAGTCTTCTTCCATTAAACAGTTCTTAAAACAAAAGGGTACTTTCCTTGCTTTGTTTGTCCAGCTCCTTCCAGCCATGTGCTCTGTCCCTCTGCTCCTCTCTCTCTCTCCCTTTGTCCTGCGTGTGTGCTCTCTATACTCGCCTTGATTAGGTGGCCCAAGCACCTACACCTGTTGGAGTCGTGTTGCATTGTGGGAACTGTAGTGTGTACAACGGCGGCCATTTTGTGAAGTGTCCACCAATCAGTATGGGAATGTAGCACTCCTCTACTACACGTCCCCCTGTGATGCCACAATATATATTTATTGTTACAGGAGTTCAGGGAACGAATTTATTTACAAGGCAACGGCTCCTCCTCTTCCTCACTCACCAGGTTGAGCATGCTGCGCAGCATCACCAGCAGGAGAAAGGCTGCCTCGGTACAAACGCTGTGAATGGAGCCCACCATAGCTCCACTGGAGGCCGGTATGCCGAAGATGAATGTCCAGATGGAGTCCAGATCAAACTGTGAGGAAAGCTGTAGTTACCACACTATATTACCCATGATGGACTTGGCTCAGACAAACCACAGGGGTAAAGGCCTCTACTGCTTCCACGTAACTTGTGTGACTTCTTCGCGATTCACGCAATGCAACAATGTTGCAAGCACTCTGCAATATATATGTCTGCAAAGGCTATGCGCAACCTAGGCAACATGGTGTCCTTACACTTCTGTACATTAGTCGGTGTCAATGTATTTAACAAGGTCGATAAAATTTTCACGAAAGCAGACAAACTCCTTTCGTTGTTTCTGTACCTTCATACTTCCTCAGCCAATCTTTACTGAAGCTGGTTTATTTTATACCATGTTGAGAAAACGATGCTAGCTATCTATATTGTTAGCTACTAGCTCGATGAACTGTGGCCTATAAACTATGACAGCTCTGCCTCCAGTGGTCAGTCCTGGGCCCCAAATTGTTTATTCTATACATCAATGATATTTGTAAAGTATCAAATGTATTGAAATGTGTTGTTTTTGCAGATGACACAAAATATTTTTTATTCTGGGGAGGACTTGCAGCAGCTCTTGGAGGTGGTCACGAAGGAAATGTGTAAATTAAAATGTTGGTTCGATACAAACAAGTTATCATTAAACTTGAACAAAACTAAATTTATGTTATTTGGAAATCGTAAAATAAATGCAATGTTCAAGTGGAAAGAGTATATGAAAACAAGTTTCTGGGTGTTGTAATAGACCATGAGCTCTGCTGGAAACCCCAAATAAAAGTTTTGTTCACTAAGATTGCCAGGAGCATTGGAATATTGGGTAAAATAAGATACATCCTGAATCAGAAAACACTGTACACTCTGTATTGCACACTTATATTACCGTATTTAATCTACTGTGTGGAAGTATGGGGTAATACTTATAAGAGCACCCTGCAGAAGATATGCACACTGCAAAAAAAGCAATAAGAATAGTCAATCATATTGGGTATCGTGAGCATACTAATCAACTGTTTCTAAAGACACAGACTTATTTATGGATATAGTGAAATTTTGAACTGCACAAATTATGTTTAAAGCAAGGAATAATGTACTGCCAGGTAACATTCAAAAACTGTTCATGGATAGAGAGGGAAGATATGATTTAAGAGGGAAGCTTAATTTAAAACAACCTTATCTCCGCACTACTCTTAAAAGCTTGTGTGTTTCAGTTTGTGGGGTAACCCTGTGGAATGGCTTAGACGAGGAACCTAAAAGGAGCAAGAAAATTGTACAGTTCAAAAACAGATATAAGAAAATACTCATTGATAAGTACAAAAATGAGCAGCTCTATAATTGTAAATAGATGTTTTACTTTTTTTCTTTCTTTTGTTTTTTGATGCATTGTTTCTTCATTATTTTATTTTTATTTTAGGTTGTAAGACATTTTTATGTTATATATTAAGATATTGTGAGGAAGGGGCAGGACTAGATAAGCATTTGCTTCCTTCTGCTCCTTCTCGAACTCATCATTTGTTTAGCTCTTTTAAAAAAAATGAAGACTGTTAGATTGAACTGTTTATGTTTTGTGTTTTATCCTTTCTATTGTAATTTTATATGGTTGATTGTTCGAGATAAATAAACTAAACTCAGCTCAACTCAACCAATCAATGATGCGCAACGGTTGCAAGTTCGATTTTTCCCACCCAAATGTAACTTGAAATGAAAGGCATATTATATTTTCTATTGCCATGCAAGTGAATGATAAAACTGTTAGATGAACTGTAAAAGATTAATGTTAATTAGTATAGTATAAGGAAAGGTTGTGTACTGACATGTACCTGCAGGCTGTCCGGCAGCTCGGTGACCGGCTGCTGCAGGAACATGGCTATCAGCAGGAAGTAGAGGTCTGGCACGTTAGTGTGCTTGGGCAAGAAGGTCTGGAGCACAGGGAATCCTGGGAAATGGCAGGCATCCCGGTTTATCTCTCGCAATGTGGACCTGCCCCCTGCGCTGCGGCCCACGTTGAAACCTAAATGGTGGGGGGCAGAGATGTTATTCACAAACCGTTTAGGTCAAAACATTGTCCGTTTGTTCTTAAATCACTGGGAGGTCTGAAACAGTGTGTAGTTACACAGACATTTTTAACATGTATTTTCTTGAGTAGCCTACCCCATTCTATGTTATTTTGTTTGAAAGATATTATATTATATTATATATTATATGTTATATTTATGACGGTTTATGTCTGCCTTCATATTTAGCATTTGACGCAAATAAATTCTACCATTGGAAAAATTATCTGCTTTATCAAACTATGCGGATATGTGGTTATACTGTGAAAATGAGGCTACAGTTAAAATGTACTTAAAATACATTAGACCTGAGCCAATAAACTTTTGGTCGCACAAACTATAATTTCTTGTGCTTTCGCAACAAAAAGTTTTTTAACAAAAATGTTGGTCTGTAACACGCATATTCAAATACTATTCGAACAAATCTATGTTTTCTCTGAATATCGAAGAGGATTTTTTTGTTAAAGTGAGCCCTAGCACCCGTATTGAATGTTTATACTGCATTCAATATATACTGCATACTATTTCCTTTTAAGGCCATGCCGAAAACCTTGGGACGGCCACAGAACAGTGCGAGCTCAGCTCTGGCTCACCCAGGACGGTGCCGATCTTGTTGGTAAGCACCGAGTCGGTGTGGTCCAGCCAGCCCCCTCCACACAGCCCCTCCTTGAAACGGGTCAGAGTGGGCTGGTTGCTGAGCAACACCACCAGGACCCGCATGGCTGCCGTCACGCTGCTGGAGTGCACATGCTCCTCCATGAACATCAGCAGCCAATCAAAGCCCAGCGTTCGCACCAGCTCCTCACAGGCCCTGCACGGGGAAGACATGAGTAGTGTTACTGAAGGAAGTGGTATAATGGCCAGTGGCCTCTTCTTTTAACAGGAAAGTTGCAAAACCAAAAGATACTGATGTACTCTTACAAATATCATGGATCAATAAAAAAAAAAAAATTCAGACAAGGATACAGAAATGATCAAGCTGGTCAAATAAATATCCACACAAATATCCACACCTGCAATTGGTGACACAACATATGAACAGAATTCACACCAAGGGTACTGTAAAATCAGAAGTTAAACTGAACAATGATAAAGAATATAAAGTTAAAGTCGAGTCATTCAGGAGTAAAATTTGTTTTTTTCTGGTGATGTAAGGAGAACTTAGGCTTACTGTGTATTTACAGCACACTTCTCTTTGGAGGTGAGGAGCAATTTGAGTACAATTTCCAGAAGTCTGTTTCGCAGAAGGATGAGATTGGCTGAGAGGAGACCCCCAAAATCATCTTCATTTGCTGAGCAAATAAACAAATATTTGCATTTATGTGAGCAGAGTACACAATTCAGATGAATGAACATTTGTCAACAGAAAAGCAATTCCAGAAAGGGTCAGAGTTTAACATTACTTCAGATTAAATTATACAGAGATCATATGCATCAGACTACCTCCATCAATTTTCTCTTCGTTGATGGCCTCCATGACAACAAATTTCTCACAAACCGCAAACGTGGGAAGGGTGGAGGAAATGAACTGACCAAACCTGCAAAGGAAGAGGTGAGAAGAGAAGAGGAGTGTTTTTCAGGGAGCAGAATATACCTGTCACAGGTGTAGAGGAATCAGTGTGTCAGGTTGCTGTACCAGAATTGTACCTGTCTCAGGTGTAATGTGTTTGGATGCTGTTTTATCTCAGGTGTATGAGAGTGTATATGACTGTTGTACCTGAGGAGACAACACCAGTCTCAGATGTATTACATGTGTAACGGTGTTGTACCTGTCTCAGGTGTAGTGTAATGCTGTACCTGAGCAGGTCGTGGCTGTTTGGGAAGCCCTGCAGCAGCAGGCTGAGGACGTTGCTGATTGCAGCGATGGTGGGCTGACACAAGGACCTGTCCCGCAATGTCAGCAGGAGTTTGGGGATCAGCTGGAACTCCCGCAGCAGCTTAGCGTTCTTCGCGGCCTCACTGAGTGACCAGGAGAGAACCGCTCGTGACCTCTGACACACACACGCTCACACAGTCGCAGCCAGCTAAGGTGCGTTACACCTTACACATGCAACAGCTGTAACTACAAGGAGCTATCAGTGTGTATTAATACAGACAGTGTTAAATGGTGATTTACAGTGAAAAAAAAATTGCAGCACGTATCAAATTTAAATCATTGGTGCTGGCATATCAGGTCGCAAGGGGAATCGCTCCCTGCTACCTCCAGACACACAGAAATGCTCCATGTCAGTGTTCCTGTGGTTAATTACTTAGTCCCAGTCTGCAAAGGATTCTGGGAATTGAGACCAGATTGGTACAGCACAATCCTCACTGGCTCACCTGGATTCAGTCAGGAGCTCGTTGAAGTGCTCAAACAGGGACAGATGCAGCTCATACGGGGCGTGGAGCCAAACCTGGGACAGGGAGAGGAAGTGGAGAGCCTATGATTTCAGCTTCCCACATGAAGACACAGTTAAAAGGCACACCACAAGGTGTTACACATTTAAAAAACACTATGAGTTCAAATGAGCTCCAAAAGGGCAGCATGGGTTGGGGTGGATACCTTTCACACTTAAGGCGTGAAATGGTGCTTTTCCACCGCACAATACGGTACAGTACAATACGGCAACCATCCGAATCCATAACTATCCCCTTCCCGGATCGAGTCCCTGTGTTGTTTTTACATCGCACAACAGAACCATGAAGATAGGAGGAGTTATGAAGTGACAAAAAAATAATGCGACCGCTGTGGTGACGTAATTTCTCACACGACATTGTACACAGTCCAGCAACAATGGAGCAACTGGAAGCTGTGATTTACTTTTTCATCAGGCCTTCCGACCGAACAATGATGAGGGCTTGCACCTCAAAAACAGACCAAACTTTGTTTCTTCTTCTTATTCTGAAGCGCAATCTTCTCCCGGTATCGTGATACTTAAAAATGGCGGTCGTGTCTGAGCTGGTCTGAGATTTAGCGTGATGATTCTGTGATGATTGCACTTGACCAATCAATGGTCAGCAGTATTGCTAGTTTCACCCTTAGCTCCCTGTTTGGCTCGCTAGTACACTGGCAAGAGCAGTAACTAAATTCAGCACAGATACTTAGGTTCGGTACAGTTCGCTTGGCAGTGAAAAAAGTAACAAACCGTGGGATCATGGATTGGTTACCATGCCGTACCGTACTATACTGTGTGGTGAAAAAGCGCCATAAGATAATGTGGGAAAACAGCTATTGGTGTCTTTATCACATGGTATGAAAGGTGTTCATGAGAACAACTGAGACTTCATATAGTTTAGCAACACAGAATCATTTTAGCATACTTCAGGAACACACTGAGGCTTTGCACATTTTAGGAATACATTATGAGGTACAGATGCCCCATCCATTCTGTTCAGGTCACCACACCTCACATGGCAGTGGTGAGGGGTGTGGCCTTCACCTCAAAGTCGCAGAGAAGGTCCTGGAAGGCGGTGGAGTTGGGGATGATGGAGGTCTCGTGGCCGCTGTCCACCGTTCCCACCAGGGAGAAGGTCAGGTGGAGGATGTGGCTGTTGAGCAGCAAGCGCTTCCTCTTCAGCAGCATAGCCAGCAGCTGGGAGATACAACACAGGACATCCACTTTTACCACCTAAATGATCTGATCACCTTCATCCAATGTTGAATAATTTATATCCTGATGGGAGTGGTCTCTTCCAGGATGAAAATCCCCTCGTCCACAGGGCATGAATAATCACTGAATGGTTTCATGAGCATAAAAACTATGTAATCCATATGCAATGGCTGTCTTAGTCATTAGGTCTCAACAAAATTGAACACTTATGAAAGATTCTGGAGCAGCGCCTGAGACAGCGTTTTGCACCACCATCAACAAAACATCAAATTATTGAATTTCTTGTGAAAGAACGGTGTTGCATCCTTTTAATAGAGTTCCAGACACATAAAATCTATGCCATGGTACATGCCAGTAAGCTGTTCCAGTGGCTTGTGGTTGGCCCAACACCCTATTACGACGAATTTATGTTGGTGTTTCCTTTATTTTGGCAGTTACCTGTATATCACAAAATATTTACTATTTGTGAACAGTAAGGGACCTCATTCAATAATGATGTGCCACAGACCATTATGGCTCTGAATGTAACTAGTGCCATGTACAGTTAACACAACAAAATCAGGCTTGGCAGGTGGTGTGATAGCTAGACTACATTTCCCATGACTCATCCTAAACCCCTTGCTGTCTGCCTCTTTAGTTAGTAGAAGGCCACCTCTGCCACTTACCTTACTGCTGAAAGGAAAAACCTTCATTTGAAAGATAGGTATGAATTTTCAAGTGGAAATATGTAGGCTAGTAACAAATAAGATATGAGACCAGACTGGCAGGCCTAAAAGTGGCATCATTGCACGGTTGAAAATTAGGTAATGTAAAGCTGGAGAAATACAGTGTCAGAGAGTATGGCTTCAGGAGTAAATCTTTTTCCATTTAAAGCTAATTTATTCCAGGGTCAAAGGCTGTTTCCTAGTTATTTGTGTCACTTGATAAAACAGTACCAATGACAGATAGAAAGCATTCCTGAGCTCAGGTCTCAAGAATATCTGATGTAATATCTCAGGGCAACTGACAAAACAAATTCCTTAAATTAACAAGTCTATGGATAAAGAGTGAAAATGTAAAACCATGTGAGCTTTCCACAGCATCTGATGCATTTGCGTGGCAGGACTGTCTGAAGATACTCACTGGTGCTGGCAAGGGCATGGACTGGCATTCGGTGCTTTGGACTGACCTGGTAGCCTTTGATCCGCTCCATCTCCTTGCTGGCCAGCAGGTTGCTCTTGACGACGCACACCAGTGCTTTCACTGCCGCATACAGCCCCTCCACGTCCGACGCCATGGCAACCAGGCCCAGTATGGCAGCAGCACCTCCGATGTACTGCAGGTTTGTGGCCACCGGCTTGGGCACAAACGCACGAACACCTGGGGTGGAGGACAGGAGGCATTTTTCAACTCTAAAAACAATCATAAAAGCCTCACATATAGAGCCCATGTACACCACACATCTAAATATGATCATGGGCCCAGAGTTCCGGGCCGGGGGGGGGGGGTACTAGTAAATGCTAGTAAAAATAGTAAAGGCTAAACACATGGAAAGTGAAGACGAAGCCAGACCTCAGGTAGTACCAAGGTTGTGACAGTCAGCTGTGCGATAGACTGTTAGCCAGACGCTAAGGGCATTGTCGTGCAGATAAATATATGGGTCAGGTTCCCTGAATCCCTGCAGTCAGACTCAGTCCTATGATCCCCCCCTGATCACTGGACTCCCATGTGGGAAGTGGAGCTCCATCTTAACCAGGTCCTGATGGTGAGGGACACTCAGCGTTGCCGTGATGCCATAGGGCCATAGTGCAGGTCTTACCCAGGTACCCGATGACCGCTGCTCCCACTGTGCGTGCAGGGCCATTGAGGTGACCAGCCGCGTTGTGGATCAGCTTGACTGGCGTGGCATTTTCATGGGATGACACCGCCAGCTGGTGGACACATGGACACAGTGTAACGGTTAAAGCATGGTCAAGATATTCTCCCTCCTCACTCCTCATGGGCATAGAACACTGCAGACAGTGGGAAAACTGAGGATCCGATCCACAGGGTTTTCTCCCACCTAAGTTACACTTGTGGCACTTAGGAAACCACACATGGAGACAGGAAGGTCTCTGGATTGATTGATTTATTGATTTAATTTGATAGTTGAAATACAAATGGACAGAGAAATATCCCTGAGGACATATGCTATAATCATTACACCACCATATCAAGGATACCAAAATAAAGTCAAGGACTTGTTTCAATTGTGGTCCTCCTTGTGGCATGTAGAAATAAGGAACCACTGTGAGTTTGATCAGAAGGAATTTACTTTTTCTTTGAGAAAATGAGACAAGGGCTTAGATTCTCCTGTCTTAGAATCAGCCAGTGCCAAACATGTGCTGCCGCCACCGACCTACAGAACTGCCATCTCTGCCCTCTGACTTCCTCTCAGCAGCTGTCCTTCTGGGCAGAGGGCAGCCGTGGGTGAACACACTACTCTTTAAAAAGCCAATGGCAAGGGAGAGAGGACAGAAAAGACACCTCCACTGGGATGTTACAGCGTGGGCCCGAATCAAATGTTTGCACGTCTTCAGAAGGGTGGCACTCACCTGCTTGGCGATAGCCTTGCTGTCCAGTTTGGTGTAGGCCTTCCGGATCTTGGCCACGGTGAGGGCAGAGACGGACAGGGCGTAGAGGCTGAAAGACACTTTCTCCTCAGGAACCAGGGCCACGGGGGATGGGGGGACAGTCTCTGCCTTCGAGTCCTTACCTGTGTTAGGTGGTATGGGATATGGGATATTATCACTGCTGAAGACAGGCGGTAAAACCATAATCAGGCCGCCCTACAAATTCAGTATCAGTACGGTAATTTATTACAAATTTCCTCAAATTACATAATTTTAACACCGAACTAGATTATTAGTCTTAATATTATTCGTTTTTTAGTATTACATTACTAGACGTATTGTATCTCTTTTAATATAATGTTTAGGCTACACTTCCCTGTTAAAGAAGCAAAAATACTGATGATATTTGATAAAATTTTCACATTTTACATTTTAAGCATTTAGCAGATGCTCTTTTCCAGAGCAATTTACAAGATGTGCATAAATACATGATAGGAACAATCATAGTACGCGCAAGAGATCAGTGCAGTAATACAGCGATAGACATCATTGCAGGCAGCTGCGTACCATACCTGTAACACTAGGAAGGAAAAGGTTAGTAATTTTTTTAAATTATTTATTTTTTATTTTTTATTAAATGGAGTAAGCAGGGGTATATAGTGTTGAGCAAGTAGGCAGTGGTGATGACAATTAGCTAGATGTACAGAGTTCAGTGGTAGTCGAGTCTGAACAGGTGGGTTTTGAGTCTCTTGCGGAAGATCGCAAGTGATTCCGCGGTCTTGACCGATTGCGGAAGGTTGTTCCACCAGCGAGGGGTCAAGACAGAGAAGAGACGAGACCGTGAGGAGTGGCTGCCAGGCGCCCGGATGGATGGGGCAGTCAGTTTGCCAGAGGAGGCGGAGCGGAGGGGTCTGGCTGGGGCGTAGGGAGTGATGAGTGACTGGAGGTATGGTGGAGCAGTACCTCTAGCCGCTTGATAAGCAAGCACCAGTGATTTGAATCTGATGCATGCTGCAATGGGGAGCCAGTGCAGAGAGGAGAGTAGAGGGGTGACGTGGGTAAACTTTGGCTGGTTGAACACCAGACGAGCGGCAGCATTCTGTACTAGTTGCAGTGGCTTGATGGCACAGGCCGGTAGGCCTGCCAGCAAGGAATTGCAGTACTCCAGACGTGAGATCACCAGGGCCTGGACCAGGAGTTGTGTGGCCTCTTGGGTGAGGAACGGTCAGATCCTCCAGATGTTGTGGAGGGAGAATCGACAGGTCCAAGTGATCGCTGCATTGTGGCCCAAGAAGCACAGCTGGTTGTCCAGGGTCACTCCAAGACTCCTGGCAGACTGGGACGGAGGTATTTGATAACTACAATATTCAACAATCAAATCTCTAAAGGCAGCTTTTGATCTTTGCTGAAACTCAAAAAGCTCAATCTCTATGCTGCAAAACCCTATGCACTGAAAATGTGAGAAAGTAGTTTGGTCGGCTGCTGTTGCAGGGAAAGCTCTGGTTCCCATGAATAGATTAAATCAACCTTCACTTGAGCACTCACACTGTGAGCAATGATTCTGACACACTTCCCCTGCATTCTGAACACAACAGTTTGTCTGAAACTACACTGCAGAATGCTCTTCAAATATACCTCCTTCCAGATTAGGAGCAAATAACTAGGGGCATAACGGTTCACCAAACTCACATTTAACTGGTATTTCTACATTTTTCTTTCTGGAAGGAAAAATAAAGAGCACTACTTCAGTTTATGCACAACAAAGTTAAAACGTTCTCAGCATACTAATGTGCTGAGAAAGTTGAAAGCTATGATGCACTGTGGTCCACTACAGGTGTACTGCACACCACAATCAGAGGTCCCATATCGAACGAATATGGTGCAAATACATGAACCGTTACACCCCTACAAATGACTGCTGGTGCGCATGCGCACACATATACACACGCACAAACGTGCACACACACACACACACATATACACACACACGTACATACACAGTACTCACTGCGCAGGTAGACACCCTGGAAGCTGCCCACGTAGTTGGGGCCCAGCTCGAAGATGGCAGATACACTGGTGGCGGGCAGCACTTCCTCCAGGAAGTGGGTGGGACCGAGCCGCCACACCAGCGAGGACATCTGGCGCTGGGCGGGGGGCGTGCCGATGTAGCTGTACACCGTGCTGACCACCGGGGGGTTGGTGGATCCTGACCCGCCAGGCATGCTGTGGACGTAGTGAAGCTGCAGACAGAATAAGACAGAGAGACCAGTTCATTACTAATTTACTAGGATGGCACATTGAGAGCAGCCTCATATTATCCACCTCAATAAATAAACCATTGGTTCTAAAACTGTGGTACTGAGATTGTTTGCCTACAAGGGATGTCTCCAGGACTTACTTGGGTTACATTTTGTAAAGGCATACTCTTTTAATACTTTCTCATAACAAGCTGTTCAAAGGTTTAAAACATGAAAATCCATTAAAAACATACACTACTCACCTCCCGCGTGGCCCAGTGGTTACAACGTTCGACGCTGGCCACTGAGACCGGGGTTCAATTCCCTGTCTCTTATCCAATATTTTTTAACTAATCAGATCAACTCAGTGAAGGCAGGCCTAAGGTTAATACAGCGATTCAAACCGGTGAACATGAGATCCACAAACCGCTCTCTGAGAATCTGACCAATGGCTAAGCTCGCTGCTACAGTAAGCGCTGCCCCAGACGGTAAGGCAAGAGTGTCTCAAGCTCTCTCGAGATATGAGCGCCCGGATTCCGAGACTACATTGAGTTAAACCCTCTTTTGCAAGAGAGGTTTAGTTCATCACTGCAGCGTGGATATCACTGCTACCTCTGCAGCGAAGGCCTCAAACAGAAATGCGCTGCTGCTGTTGTGGCTGACTCAGACTGTATCACACCCAGCCTATCTATGATCAAACTGAAACCACATCTAAGGAGCTGGAAACGCTCTCCCCTGGATGTTCTCCGCTGTAGCAGGAGGCTCTTTGTGTGATGGCTGCCCACATAAACTGTATGTGTTAACCGCCAGGTGATGTCAGATCCGTTGACCTGGCTGTGTGGTAAGGACTTCCTGTCAGGGAGAGCACCCCCTCTGTACTGTTGTTCCGTACCCATGTGAAAGTCTTCCCAAAAAAACTGCATTTAACACTAATGCTTCACGGTCCTGAGTAAAGTATTCACAGAGCATCAGGTAATATAAAATGCAAGTAGTATGGACAAAAGTCATATATAAATATAACTTACTATATGCCATCTGCACAAAAAAAATAGAAAAAACACCTCTTGGTATAAGGAGGCATGTTTCACACATTAAATGCTTAAAAAGACTGCGTAGTAAAACAGATCTGAAGTGTTAAAGACTACAGAAGGATACAATCAAAGATACATCTAATCTTAAGTAGCTACACACATGCTGGGGTGTACGAAGGCTTCACTACCGATGAAGAGGGGTACCTTACCTTGCCAGTGTTGACCAGCTGCCCGTCGATGTAGAGTGTGGCCATGCTGTTCTTCAGCATGCCTTTACTCATCACCAACACCAGGTGGTGCCACTGCCCCTCGTTGATGAGGTCACCGCAGCGGAAGCGGGCACAGCAGGGCAGGATCTCGTAGAAGGAGGACTCCTCACTGAAGTCGTCCACTGTGGAGGAAGAGGGGAGTTACGGTTTTGGGGTTTCGCCACTGCGGTCACGGTTTCAGTAAAGGTGTTTGCTCAACATTAACGGCTCCCTTCAAGCACAATTAAACTTGCAACCAAAAGGCCACAAAATCAAGCTATAACAGTTGTGCTGAAGAGGATGAAGTGCCTTTCTGACAGCTATTAAATGAATGCAAAGCAACTAGGACTGTTCTATGAGAAAATAAGACC
The DNA here is from genome assembly GCA_029706075.1 of Aldrovandia affinis. Taxonomy (NCBI): domain Eukaryota; kingdom Metazoa; phylum Chordata; class Actinopteri; order Notacanthiformes; family Halosauridae; genus Aldrovandia; species Aldrovandia affinis. The sequence goes on along the minus strand of JAINUG010000295.1, from coordinate 882,666 downwards.
AAGGCTTGTGAGGGACATTCACTTAGTATGCACAAGTATAAAATAATTATATTTCAATTATATTTTAATTTCAACATCCCCTTAAATAGGTAAAACAATAATTGTAAGCTACATTACAGACAACACATGTGCTTAAGCTGAACAGCCATTTGCTTAATGGGGTGGCAAAACTCTGCTATTTATATTATCCAGGGTTGAGGTCAATTCCATTTCAATTCAGGAAATGAACTGAATGCATGGATCGAAAAATGCCCATAATGTTCAAAGAGGATTTTTAAATGAATTAACCAAATTTCAATTCATTTCCTAAATTGACTGAATTGAAACGATGATGTTATTCCTTAATTACAATCTTTCATCCCTGTCCTTTCCTTTGTGAAAAAGGAACTGTAACATTGCAGGTATTTATATTGGAGTTAATTAGCAGTTAATTAGTTAATTAATTACATTTCTTCACATACAATCCATTTATATCCTGGATATTTACTATTTAAGCAATCAGGTTAAGTACCTTGCTCAAGGGTACAATGGCAGTGCCTAACCTGGGAATCAAATGTGCAACTTTCGCGTTACAAGCCCAGTTCCGTAACAATTATACTACACTGCCACCTGTGACAGTGCGGTACAGTGCTCACCATAGCTCTGCAGCAGCTCCTCTTTGGTGGAGACAATGAGCGAGCGGTCCTTGGCGGAGAGGACGATGGCCAGGCACACGTAGTGCTGCTCAGAGGAGGTGGCCCGCCGCACCACCGTCAGCAGCCGGACTGGGTGGTGCTGGGGCGGGGTGCTGAAGCGTTCCATACAGAACCAGATGGAGTAGCTGAGGCCCGAGGGAGGGGGGAAGAGACGCTCACCTGTAGGAAACAAAAAGCTGTTTGTCCCACACAAGGATTGTGGGGCCTCTGATTTAAATCTGATTAAACTAACTCTGATTTAACTGATTTGTCCAAATCAGTGGTGTAACAGCCAACAAATCTATGCGACTGCTGGTGCTGATTAGCCCTTTGTTCCAGTGTTGGTCCATGTTGCTACTTTACATGCCGTTGTTTAATGAGAATCACTAATGCATTCATCCACCTTCATGAGCGGACCATCTTTACCTAACTAATGTGCTTGGAGACGAGATCAAATTTCCAATTAATGACATGGTAGGCGGCACGGTGGTGCAGTGGATAGCACTGTCGCCTCACAGCAAGAAGGTCTCGGGTTCGAATCCAGGCCGGGGGCCTTTCTGTGTGGAGTTTGCATGTTCTCCCCGTGTCCGCGTGGGTTTCCTCCGGGTACTCCGGTTTCCTCCCACAGTCCAAAGACATGCACGTTAGGCTAATTGGAGAGTCTAAATTGCCCGTAGGTATGAGTGTGTGAGTGAATGGTGTGTGTGCCCTGTGATGGATTGGCGACCTGTCCAGGGTGTATTCCTGCCTCTCGCCCGGAACGCATGCTGGGATAGGCTCCAGCACCCCCCCCGCGACCCTGACCAGGAATAAGCGGCTTAGACAATGGATGGATGGATGGATGACATGGTATGATCTTTCTGGCAATATGCAATGTGTTTTGGTACAAACAATGTTAAACATCAAAGCTGAAGCCCTAACAACAATCTTCTAAGAAAAAAGTATCTGATGACAACAGACACCTAGCTGTAGCAATACAACATAAAGAGCTTTTGATAAAAAAGATAGTTTGCACATAGACAGAATAAACACAGAATCAAGAACTGTTTCTCAACTAAATCTTGCTAAATGATATTCTTATGCTCCTAAAAGCAGTTCAAGTTAAATATGGTCAGACCGTATGAAATTGGGGTCACTTAGGGCGCAGGGTGGGAATTGGAACCAACGTGTCTAGAGCAGGAGTGATGATGTCATTTTTAAAGTGTAGGCACCAGCGAATTTACCTTGCAAAAGTGATGACACATGTCTCTCAAATACCCCCTAACTATATCATAGGAAGTTTGTGATCATATTTATTTGAAAACACATATGCATATTTGAAGTTTAAAAACTTAACTCAAGAATCTGCCAAATCTTTGTAAATCTACCCACAATGCAATTTATGTGACGTAATAGACAGAACATGATCCAGAGCTAGCTGCTAGCACTGCTAACTGCTAGCCTGCTAGCTATAGCAGCTAGCTAGCCAGCTACCGACCGTCTCCACACACTCCTGTTCTGGAGGTGGTGGTAAAGCTATAGGTTCATTTGGTATTAGAAATAAATATTATGCAAGAGAAAGAAATGTTATAAAAACAATCGCATGACGAAATAATTCAGTGCTATTCTAGTCAGTGTGTGCGTTTATTGAGGGAGAGTTTTGCAGAGTTTCAAGTCGATTTTTTTTTTGTATTTCAACCCAACAGCTTTTTTCAAAGCTAACAAAATGCCAAGACGGTGTGTTATTGGAGGGTGCAGTAACACCAACACAGACGGAGTTACTTTGCACTTTTGGCCAAAAAATGTATAGCTTGCTCATAAGTGGGATCGCTTTGCCAGGATCAAGCGAGCAGACTGGGTTAAGGGAACCCCAGGTGTGTCCATTATATGTGGTGTCCACTTTTTACCGACCGACTATGATGGCTACGAGCAGTGGAAAGCTGGTTTTGTCTCAAGGCTGAGACTGAAAAACGGTGCGGTGTCTACAGTCAATGCTTGCTTCTCTGGTGCTCCAGACACTGGTGTCGCTCATCCAAAATCCCGGGCCTCTGCAGTAATGGAGGTCAACAGGGTGAGTGCTCTTCATCAATGCATTTGTATTTTTTCATAAACAAATATGGATTTTGAGTTAGAATTTATAATTCATCCTTTGTCCCAACAATTTATTCCACCAGAATGTTGTATTAACGTTACTATTAATCTGGTTAGCTAACGTTACCTAGCGTAACGTACTAACGTACTAGCTGGGTTTGCTATGCAGCTAAATTGCCATAGCCATGCAGGTGAAGGGCGTCGGTCTCGGTCACATGGGAGTGGCAGGGTTGCCTTTGGTTTTACATGTTGTGGAGGCCTTTGGAGCAGGGAGACTTTCCGGGAGCAGGTTTGGCACTCCCAAAGGCCATAATTGAGTTAATTCTTATTGAATTGGTGTCAATCAGGTAATTGACGTGGAAGTCAATTGACTGATTGGGTTTGTGTGTGAGAATGAGTCCCACCTGAGCCAGGCAGGAAGTAAGCCTATTTAAGAGCAGGTGGGGCGAGTGGGGAATCAGTTAGTCTTTTGTCCTTGTCATTTATGTGTGTGTGTGTGTCGAGAGAGTTTGTGTGTGTGTGTGTGTGTGTGTGTGTGTGTGTGTGTGTGTGTGTGTGTGTGTGTGTGTGTGTGTGTGTGGAGAGTTTGTGTGTGTGTTTCGAGAGAGTTTGTGTGTGTGTTTCGAGAGAGTTTGTGTGAATCAAGAGGGATGGTCTTATCATTCGTGTGCACGTGCGCGTGTGTGTGCACGCGTATCGTGTAGTGTTTGTGTGACGTAATGTCAAGTGTGACTGTCGGGCATGGTGGCGCATGTCTGTAATCCAAGCTGCTGGGAGGCGGAGACTGTGTGGAATATATGTTGAGTTCTGTGTGCGTTTGTCGAAAGTGACTGAGTAGAGTGCTTCCTGTGTGTGTGGGAAAGAGGGAGAGGGGGCGCACTAAGAGTGTCCGCCTCTCTCCCTCGGTGTGATCGTGAAAGAGAGTAAGAGGGCGCCCTGAAAGAGGGTCCGCCTCTCGCCCTCGGTGTGATTGGAAGAGAACTCGCACTCGGGCAGTGGAGAGTGTCTCTGGACAACGGCCCGAGAACTCTCACTGAACGAGTGGAGAGTGTCTTGGGGCTGGTTGCCAGATAACTCTCACTGTGAGGAGTGGCAAGGGTCTCGGTGTGTTTGGGGAGAACTCGCACTCGGGCAGTGGAGAGTGTCTCTGGACAACGGCCCAAGAACTCTCACTGAAAGAGTGGAGAGTGTCTCGGGGCTGGTTGACAGAGAACTCTCACTGTGAGGAGTGGCGAGGGTCTCGGTATGTTTGGGGTAAAAGAGAACTCGGACTGGAAAGTTTGTGTGTCTGTGTGCATGGGTTTGGGAAGCACTTGAAAAGTCACTGGAGATGTGTGTGGAGTGTGTGCCGGGAGAGTGAGTAGAGTTCTACCCTGTCCCGGTGAGTGTTGATGTGTGTTTAATGTGAATGTATGAAGGCGGTGTGGAAAGCCGCTGATTGTATGTGTTTGTTCTGTGTTTCCCCGGAAGGGGATTCCCCCACGAAGGAGGCGGGGGATGTTTAACATTGTCTTGCTCTTCTGTTATCATAACACCAACCTGACAACTCCAGTCTGCCTGCACCTCTGGGATCATCACACCAATCTGAGCCACCCTCTACTCATGCAAGATGAGATTCAACACTGACCTCCTGAGCACCTCCCTTCACTGTATGACTGCTTTGTAAATATTGTTTCTTTTTTTCCCCAACCTATATCTTGGATATCAACGTACCAGGCTGCCTATGCACATGTGGTTTCACCTGCAGGAACAGCATCCATCCCATCTCTCACAAAATACCATATAGTATTTACAGTGAAACATCATTCTAAGATTTTTAAATTGTGTCTAGGGCTCTGACGGTTAACGCAATACCGCAGTCACATGACGTCTCCCTCAACGCACACACGTAAGATCTGTCTCAGTAGCCTAGATACTGTCACCTCTTTTGTTGTCAACCAATAGTGGATGGCGCTAAATGCAATCATTGTGTTGCTGTTTTCACCGTAGTTTTAAAACACTGTTAAATGAATCTGGAATGCATGCTTTCTTGGACATGAGATCAGACCTCAGATTTTTATTAGTTGGATTGAGAGAAATAAGACACTGCTCTAGGCTATTTATTCTGACAAATCTAAATACAGCGTTTGCAATGAATTACTATTGCGTTCCATACATTATTGAAATGTAGTTTTGAATAACGTTTTTTGTTGCTTAGCCTTTCATTTGCGGTAGACCTGTACAGTAAATAGTTTTATTCTAGACAGAAGCATACACTAAATAGTTTTATCCTATTTTAATTGCAAGTGCTTATATTATATTATATATTATATTATTAAAATTCAATACCATCACAGCCCTAGTTGTGTCCACTATTTTAAAAATACAGCATTCACTACATGCACAAATGAAAGCACCTGAAGCCAGCAGTGTTCAAGATGTGGAGAGGAGCAGACAGCCAATACAAGACTGCAGGCTCTTGAGAATAACCCTTACAACCTTTTTTTTAAAAATCATGGCAACTTGAAACCAGTGTAGGGAACCCCCATATCATTAGGAAATGTCTCACTAATTTTATGTACCACACAGGATGAAATGGGCACTCTGTTGTGCCTCCCGAGGTGTCCTCAGTTCCACAGAACGAACGGTCTATAAGCAGTGTAATGTAACTTTCTGAGGAAGAAGAAATTAAAAAAAATGTATGCTTGTCTTGTTTTTGTTAAATATTTTCATTTTCTTTTTGACATACTGTTTATATGTGTTATACAGTGCCAACAAATTGAAGAACGTGTTGGGGGGCAAATACTTTTTCACGGCACTGTATATGCGTAGTTTATGTGGGCATAGTGAAACTAAGTTTCAAATGCATGTGTTTTCAAATGAATATGGCCACATAGTTACTATGATATACAGTGGGGAAAATAAGTATTTCACCCCCTGCTGATTTTGTGAATTTGCCCCCTTACAAAGAAAGGAACGGTCTATAATTTTCATGGTAGGTTCATCTAAACAGTGAGAGACAGAATATTTAAAAAAATCCCAGAAAATTACATTATATGAATTTTAAACATTTATTTGTGTTTTATTGAGGAAAATAAGTATTTCACCCCCTAGCAAAACATGACTCAGTACTTGGTGGAGAAACCCTTGTTGGCAAGCACAGCGGTCAGACGTTTCTTGTAGTTGGTCACCAAGTTTGCGCAGATCCCAGGAGGGATTTTGGCCCACTCCTCTTTGCAGATCCTCTCCAAATCCTTAGAAATCAATTTTCAGTGTCCTGGCTGAGGGAAGGAGGTTCTCACCCAAGATTTCCCGGTACATGGTCCCATTCATCCTCCCCTCGATCCGGTGAAGTCGTCCTGTGCCCTTAGCAGAGAAACAGCCCCAAAGCATAATGTTTCCACCGCCATGCTTGACGGTGGGGATGGTGTTCTTGGGGTCCAAGGCAGCTTTTTTCTTCCTCCAAACACGGCGAGTCGAGTTGATGCCAAAGAGCTCGATTTTAGTCTCATCTGACCACAGCACTTTCTCCCAAGCCTCCTCTGAATCATCCAGGTGCTCATTGGCAAACTTCAGACGGGCCTGTACATGTGCCTTCTTGAGCAGGGGGACCTTGCGGGCACTACAGGATTTCAATCCATTACGGCGTAGTGTGTTACCAATGGTCATCTTGGTGACTGTGGTCCCAGCTGCCTTGAGATCATCAACAAGCTCCAGCCGTGTAGTTCTGGGTTGTTCCCTCACCTTTCTCATGATCAGGTACACTCCACGAGGTGAGATCTTGCGTGGAGCCCCAGACCGAGGGAGATTGATGGTCAATTGGTGTTTCTTCCATTTTCTAATTATCGCACCAACAGTTGACTCCTTCTCACCAAGCTGCTTGCCAATGGTCTTGTAGCCCATTCCAGTCTTGTGCAGGTCTACAATTTTGTCCATGATGTCCTTAGACAATTCTTTGGTCTTGCCCATTGTGGAGAGGTTGGAATCTGATTCATTGATTGATTCTGTGGACAGTTGTCTTTTATACAGGTAACGAGTACTTACCGAGTAATTAGGAGTACTAATTAAGTAAGAGGACTAATCTGTGTGCCTCCTGGTCACATAACCGGTCTGTGGGAGCCAGAATTCTTGCTGTTTTGCTAGGGGGTGAAATACTTATTTTCCTCAATAAAGCACAAATAAATGTTTAAAATTCATATCATGTGATTTTCTGGGATTTTTTAAAATATTCAGTCTCTCACTATTAACATGAACCTACCATGAAATGTATAGACCGACCGTTCCGTTCCTTTCTTTGTAAGGGGGCAAACTCACAAAATCAGCAGGGGGTGAAATACTTATTTTCCCCACTGTAGTTAGGGGATATTTGAGAGACGTGTCATCAATTTTGCAAGGTAAAATCGCTGGTGCCTAAACTTTGCCTACACTTTAAATAATGGTAAATAAAGTAACTACTGTTATCAAGAGTTTGCAGTAGGAACTAAATAATGCAGGAGAGGGTGTCAGCTCTCCAGGAGGGAATCGAGCACTTGTTGGTAAAGGGTTGGTGAGCACCACTCACATGCTGAGTTGGGCTTTCCTCAGTGTCGTCACTGTAGTACTGCCTGTACCCCATATATGCCGTCCTGAGGACATGAACGTCCAGGCAAACAGTTGCGAACCCCGGGTGTACAATAATACACTCGCACTGTTGGATGGACTCGCGCATAGTGTTGAGTGTCTGCCTGTACTCCCAACAGCAGACACTCATTATGCGTGGTCATCGCAACACACCTACAACAGAAATATCATTTTCCCACTTTTACTATTGATTTTACGGCCACTGAATATGAAAATAATTAATAATGTTAAACAAATGTATTTACGGTCTTGATCTATGCGGGCGTTTTCATAATTCACGTTATAAGTGGTTAACGTTATAGTGTTCACTTTACCAATTAATGTTTCCCACTCGTGCCAAGGCCTGGTCGCGGATAGGGAGGGGGGCTACCGCTCGAACGGGGGCCCACACTTCAGGCTCAAACCTAAATGGTTGGATTACTGTTGCGATCTCCATTTGAGCATTGCCACTCTCATCGATAAAAACATCAGGACGAGGGGAGGACTGCGAACTGTGGCTGCTCTCGCTGTCGACATTTTTTCCATCGCACATGTACAGTAGGTAGGCGGACGGAAGATGCGTAATATTTTGGATGTCATATGATACCAGCGCAGCTAAGCTAGCTAGTGCCTATATTACAATATGTTTATAATTATATACCATAACTGAGCTATGCAGATTTATAAAATTAGCTAGCTAGCTACTTGTGATTAAAACAAAAGAAACGGAAAAGACATAGACATGGTATGTAGAAAATGTTTAATATAAAGACAGCTGGATCATACAGTGTAACAAATCTAGCCTGCGTTGCTTGCTGCTATCCAGCACTCAGCATAGCTAACGTTAGCAGTAGCTAGCCAGTAGTAACGTTAGCTAGGTAGCTAGCTAGCTTCTTTCCCTATGAATATCGCAAAACGGTCTAGAAAATTATTTTAAAAACCATCACGTGTTATAGAATGCATAGCAGATGGTTTGTCATGTTGATTAATAAAGTTATTTCTAAGAGTAGAATATTGCTATGCTCAATGCATTTCAGTACAGTGTAATGTCATAATCCCCTCTTCCGTTCTCTCTATGATGTGTTGATCTGACTCGTGCTTTTCGCGCCCAAATCTTCTCTGCCAATACCCAACAGCTTATTCTGCTGTTGCTATTGACTCTTGTTTTGAGCTTCCGGTACCCCCAGGTGCTGACAATCAGGTGCCTGATTGGCACCTGATTAGCAGCACCTGTGAGCATGGGCCCTGCTACAGTGGTCAATTGGTGTCTGCTCCAAGAATCGGCATGCCACGTTTGTCTGATCTCGATAAGGCCCGTGCGATAGGGCAACTTCAAGCTGGTGTTCCGCAAAAGCAAGTTGCGGCATTATTTGGAGTGAGCCCTAGTACCATCTCCAAACTGAAGGCCAAGTTCCATGAAACAAGGGATGTCAGAGACAGACTGCGAAGTGGGCGTCCCAAGACGACACCGCAAGAAGACCGGTTCCTCACCCTTTCAGCACTTAGGAACCGTAGGCTGTCCTCTGATTTGCAGTCAGGGTTTGCAGGACAATATGGCACACGGCTCTCGGCCCAGACTATCCAGAACAGACTGCACGCAGCCAATCTCCGGGCTCATAGGGCTGCCAGGAGGCCTGCCATGACTGCCCTTCACCATCAGGCCCGTTTGCACTGGTGTCGGCAACACTTGCACTGGAACCTGAACATGTGGAGGAACGTTATGTTCAGCGATGAGTCCAGATTCTGCCTACGGAAGTTGGATTGTAGGGTCAAAGTGTGGAGAAGATGGGGAGAATGCTATATTCCACACGCTACTGAGGCTCCTGACTGTTTGTTAAATGAATAAATTGTAAAATTGCCAATATGTCTTGTTTCTTCCTTGTTACTGATAGACTTCAATCATCCAATCCACCAAACAACACCAAACAAGAGTCAATAGCAACAGCAGAATAAGCTGTTTGGCATTGGCAGAGAAGATTTAGCAAATTTTTCATGGGCACAACCCACATACTCAGCTGTGCTGCTCATCCCACAAATGCATGTTCCTTACAAATGGGGCACCATACCATATACAATGTATTGCCAAGAAGCATTGTTACAACAGAGAAATAATCTACCAAACACAAATTTCCGAACTTTTTGTTAGATGTTTATATACCTTCGCCTCCATCTGCACAAAGGAAGTGTGAAGCCTGCACCTCCCGGACCGGCAGAGGCCTGCGTGGCTTCATTAATACTGCACATCGGTTCGGGAGAGTTCCGCTGCCCCGCTCTGATACTCTAGTGGAGCTGCGCCTTCTCCTCTTTAATGAAAAATTACTGCAGTTTTTATGTCAATTTCTGTACTATTAAAGCACGTTTTTCCGACTGCTACAAAAATAGTACTGAGCTAGCTCTGAGATGGACAGTAATTTCTGGAAGTTGAGCCACACACTCTAAGGCTGAGTCAGAGGCCTCCGTGTTTGAGCTCAGGTTACTGACCGCTTCCCAACCCGCTGACCACCGCCCCGTCGTTGACCCCATATGCGTTGACATTATTGGATGGACCGTCGTGAGGAGCCAAACTGGGCAGAAACAGACAGCTGTGGGAGAGAAGAAACAAGAGTTTATTTACTATGGTTTACTGAAACTAAATTAATTAATGGCTTTAGAGACTTAATTAATGGCTTTAGACACAACTGAAAGTACAGTGGACTGTTGTTATTACAAGGAGGGAAAAAAATACAGTAAATACAATGCACCTGACATTGACCCAACACAGTTATCCTGTGACTTCCCACTGCCACAGCCCAAAGAGAGCTACAACAGCTACAACAAAGGCATGGCAAGGCGTGAAGCACTTCCTGTGCTGTGAGTGCCAGGATCAGGTGTCACGTGCCGTCATCGGGGGGACAGAGTGTAATGGAGCAGCTGTGACCTTGAGTCTATGATGGGTCCAGGACAGGGGCCCCTCCCCAAACCCCCTCCCAGTGCGCATCGATTTCACTTACCCCCCCACCTCACCCATGGCCAAGGACCCCAGGAAGAGGCGCATAAATAAACACAGAGACATATAAATGAACACAGCATCCCATAGTGTCTCCTCCTCATGCCAGCCCTGGCTCACTCAGACAGCTGCCCCTCCCAGCCTATTATATGGCTTGGCTTTCCGTAATGAGGAGCGCATTAATATGTCATGGCTACAGATGGGGGGAGTCTCTTTGCAATTTATAATACAATTTCGGCACATCTTGATTTTTCCCTGTTTTTCTCCCCAATTTGGAAGCCAATCACACCCTCTATTTATTTAATTAACCCTCCCCCAAGAACGCCCCGCCTGCTTCTACGGGGCAAGCTACCGTCCGAGGCCAGTGATGATCTGCCTCCTTCGAGATGGAACTCACCGACCCCCTTTCTGGAGACACCCTTATGTGTTTCACAGCAAGTTTGTGCCGAGGAGGATAACCAAATGCCGCCCCCAATCAGGGCTAACGGCCAGGGCCGGTCTGGCAGAGACGTGTTTCAAACCGCATCCCTGATAGGTAGCGCACACTCGTATAGGACCAGACAAAAACGAGGCACTCTTCAACCAACCACCTTTTGTTATAAAATCGTTCATCTTCAGCTGTTGGAGTTGGAGTGGGGAGGAAGGAGGTGTGAATTTTGTTGGAACAGGCAGCTCTACATATCGCACTCGTGTCCCTGCTGTTCTCGCATTATCTTTTACATCACATAGGCGGCGGCGTAAAATCACATTATATGCCGAGCGCAGCCTCCAAACAGCCATCAGTCAGCTTGGATAATGACAATGCAAACACACTCCAATGCCATTTCACTCCCTGGCAGAAATCATAATCCCCTTCTGGGAGACAATGACAGGTTTTATAAACACTACTTCAAATTATACACACAACACACACACACACACACACACACACACACACACACACACACACACACACACACACACACAAACACACAAACACATGCATATATACATACATATTGTATATACATATTATATATACATACAGTATATGCTACAGGTCTGAGCATATACAGTATATGGGTATATATTTGTATCTACAGTGGGGAAAATAAGTATTTCACCCCCTGCTGATTTTGTGAGTTTGCCCCCTTACAAAGAAAGGAACGGAACGGTCGGTCTATAAATTTCATGGTAGGTTCATCTTAACAGTGAGAGACAGAATATTTTTAAAAAATCCCAGAAAACCACATTATATGAATTTTAAACATTTATTTGTGTTTTATTGAGGAAAATAAGTATTTCACCCCCTAGAAAAACAGCAAGAATTCTGGCTCCCACAGACCGGTTATGTGACCAGGAGGCACACAGATTAGTCCTCTTACTTAATTAGTACTCCTAATTAAGTACTCGTTACCTGTGTAAAAGACACCTGTCCACAGAATCAATCAATGAATCAGATTCCAACCTCTCCACAATGGGCAAGACCAAAGAATTGTCTAAGGACATCAGGGACAAAATTGTAGACCTGCACAAGACTGGAATGGGCTACAAGACCATTGGCAAGCAGCTTGGTGAGAAGGAGTCAACTGTTGGTGCGATAATTAGAAAATGGAAGAAACACCAATTGACCATCAATCTCCCTCGGTCTGGGGCTCCACGCAAGATCTCACCTCGTGGAGTGAACCTGATCATGAGAAAGGTGAGGGAACAACCCAGAACTACACGGCTGGAGCTTGTCGATGATCTCAAGGCAGCTGGGACCACAGTCACCAAGATGACCATTGGTAACACACTACGCCGTAATGGATTGAAATCCTGTAGTGCCCGCAAGGTCCCCCTGCTCAAGAAGGCACATGTACAGGCCCGTCTGAAGTTTGCCAATGAGCACCTGGATGATTCAGAGGAGGCTTGGGAGAAAGTGCTGTGGTCAGATGAGACTAAAATCGAGCTCTTTGGCATCAACTCGACTCGCCGTGTTTGGAGGAAGAAAAAAGCTGCCTTGGACCCCAAGAACACCATCCCCACCGTCAAGCATGGCGGTGGAAACATTATGCTTCGGGGCTGTTTCTCTGCTAAGGGCACAGGACGACTTCACCGGATCGAGGGAGGATGAATGGGGCCATGTACCGGAAATCTTGGGTGAGAACCTCCTTCCCTCAGCCAGGACACTGAAAATTTATTTCTAAGGATTTGGAGAGGATCTGCAAAGAGGAGTGGGCCAAAATCCCTCCTGGGATCTGCGCAAACTTGGTGACCAACTACAAGAAACGTCTGACCGCTGTGCTTGCCAACAAGGGTTTCTCCACCAAGTACTGAGTCATGTTTTGCTAGGGGGTGAAATACTTATTTTCCTCAATAAAACACAAATACATGTTTAAAATTCATATAATGTAATTTTCTGGGATTTTTTTAAATATTCTGTCTCTCACTGTTAAGATGAACCTACCATGAAAATTATAGACCGTTCCTTTCTTTGTAAGGGGGCAAACTCACAAAATCAGCAGGGGGTGAAATACTTATTTTCCCCACTGTATATAATATATGTATGTTTAATTTATACATCCTGACACATTATAGACCATAAACTTTGTAAAATAACTATTAAAAACATAATAATAATTAAATGCTCTATAAAAGCTATTATTTCATACTGTAGCTAAAGGCAGAAAGCTCCCCCTTATGACTCATCTGCCCAACTTGGTCTGACACTTTGATTCTGATGCGTGTCTGACGTATGGGTGCTAGTCAGTTTGTCCCAAATGCCTTTCTGACTGGCAGGATTCACTGAGTGGGTGCAGGCTGTTTAAAACATGGCAATGGGAACAGAAAGCGTATTCAGCTGTTCCAGGAACAGGGAAGGATGGCATGCCTCACCCGAACCCTTCCAGCGAAGTGTCAAACTCCACAAAGGCCGGGGTGACTGATGAGCCACGCAGCCTGATGTCGTGCAGTGTTGTCATGGAGACCAGGCACTTGACCCGGGTCAGCGGCACGGTGCTGCCCTCGGGCAAGCAAACTAGGCTCCTGCTGATCCGGTACTGGCTGTTGTCCTCGTTCGCCGTGAAGACGCTGTCCGGTCCGAAGCCCTCAGTGGACATGGTCATGCTGTCTGTGGAGTGTGACAGCACCAAAAAGTGGCACGGTTACATGCCAGGAAAAGTCTTAATTAATTTTCAAACAAGGGACTTTAAGTCAGAGGCCTAAAACAGCACTTTGATTGAATTGTGATTACGACTTCCTGCACTGATCCGGCTGGGGCTTTGGACCGTGAAATTGTGTGAGATTAGAGCTCGCCCGCACACACAGAGACAGTGGGCATTTCCTTTCATTGCCTTTTGTCCAAATACACAAAGTCTGTTGTGGTTGTGTTCATCAGACATCATTTGGCAAAACAATTTACCTTAAACAATGAAGGACTGAAACAGTTTCTGTGAAAAAGCTGGAATGATTGGCTGTTAGCATGTGTGTGGGGCAGAACAAAAGTGGTTTTCAATTATCCCAACTAAATAAGATTTGTGGAGCCCTTACGGATCCTCTCTTTTCCTGGGGTAATTCATTTTCTTGGAAATTAAAAAAAGAAAAAGTAATAATCTACATTGTTATTTCAGTCAAAATGTTACCACACCACCACCACTCCTCCCCGATTTAGGAATCTCCCTTCAAAATCCCATATGCCACCATTAGCACCTCTTTCACACCTCCAATACCAACTGTCAGTGCAAATCCACATCAAAACTGCTAGTGTAAAGACAGCCTTACAGACCCATCCTACAATGTGAGGTTTGTAGACAACGGCAGCTGACAGGACACCATTTCAAAACAAGGTAACAGGAGCGTGCCACCCCCACCAAAAGGTTTCTGAGGCGATGGTGCCCACATGTTCTGCTGTGCTAAGCAGAAACAGAGGAGTGTTTTCCTGTGCAACAAATGCTTGCACTTACTTCTTATCTCTGCGTCGTAACTGAGGGAGCTCGGCTTGTGCACCCGGTACTGTTTCAAAAGCTTTTTGTCCCAGGCGTCGCAGTTCAGTGGGTTCCCCAAGCGCAGGAACTCCCTGAAAAAGATGACAAAAAGGCGCTACATAATCACAGTCCTGCTGTGATAAAAACAGTATCACACCAGGAAACCCGGTTAGTGATTGATCTTATTAGTGCATGGCTTTAGTTCCAATATTATTATATTTGGAGAGGGTTTTAATTATCTTGTTGTTTCTTATTGACTTGTTTGTTAACCCCCTGAGGTCGACTGGATCGCCGACGATCCGAGCAGCAATAAAAGTATATTACTATTTCTAACGTCGCGAGATTTTATCATACACACGTGGCAAAAACATTGACAGAAACCTTAGAATCGTGACTTTCCGATTTGAGCACTGGCAAATAATATGAGATTTTTTAAATTAGGTTCATTAGACCAAAAATAAACCTTGACTTTTCCTCTCTTTTTTACCTGGAAGTACCATCCCCCTTCTATTGACATGGTAACTAGGTGCTAGTCACGGGGAGGGGCGTGGGGCCATGTGTGAAATCGCCGTGTAAACAATGTCCCGACATTATATCACATCTTGTCTGTGTTTACGGTTGCGATCTGCCAGCAACTGTGTATGCTGATATTTATTTTATTTCCCATGTTTTCAAATACTCGTGAAAATATATGAATTCCGCGTCTTGTGATGCTATACGGAAATAATCAGAATCATTGCCAATAATTGCGAATAATTAACTCAGAATAATTAACGGGAGGATATTTAACCAGCTGGAATTCTCTGTTTCGGCGCTTGGACATTATCTAGCTTAGCTTGATAGTACCTATTGTGATTCATGTTTCTTGCCTCTCGAGAACTTGTTTGTTCGTGTGTGCTTATTGTTGTTTAGATTCCCAGTGTTTAGTTTATTCAGAGTTTTTGGATACGTTTTGGATTTACTGTTTTACTTTGTTCCTGATCGTTGGTTATTTTGTTTTGTTTACGTCTTTCCGTGTCTTCGCAGACGCGGATTTTGCTTTCGTTTTCCTACAGACGTTTAAAGATAAATACATATCTTAAACCCAGAAAACGGGCTACTTTTGATCATGTGCCTGTGCCCACTGCCCAACAGACTCTGGATGTTGGCAAACTGGCTTCTGTTGGTCGCAAGAAATGCATACTCTGCAAGATGTCGGGGAAACAACAGTGCACTCCATGGGAGTGCAAGGTTTGTGATGTTCCCTTGTGTCTACAGTTCACCAGAAACTGTTTTGAGAAGTGGCACCAAAGACTGTGAAAGAACAAAAACCAACAGAAACCAAAACCATGTTTTAATTTTGAATTATTTGTATATAGTTTGTGTGATGTTTTCAATAAATCTTCCAAAATGAAAAAAAAGTATTACATTTTTTTTATTTTATAAATTATATACAGTTGCAAGAAAAAGTATGTGAACCCTTTGGAATTACCTGGATTTCTGCATAAATTGGTCATAAAATGTGATCTGATCTTCATCTAAGTCACAACAATAGACAAACACAGTCTGCTTAAACTAATACCACATAAACAATTATATGTTTTCATGTTTTTATTGAACACAACATGTAAACATTCACAGTGCAGGGTGGAAAAAGTATGTGAACCCCTAGGCTAATGACTTCTCCAAGAGCTAATTGGAGTCTGGAGTCTGCCAACCTGGAGTCCAATCAATGAGACGAGATTGGAGGTGTTGGTTAAAGCTGCCCTGCCCTATAAAAAACACACACCAGTTTTGATTTTACTATTCTCAAGAAGCATTGCCTGATGTGAACCATGCCTCGCACAAAAGAGCTCTCAGAAGACCTACGATTAAGAATTGTTGACTTGCATAAAGCTGGAAAGGGTTACAAAAGTATCTCTAAAAGCCTTGATGTTCATCAGTCCACGGTAAGACAAGTTGTCTATAAATGGAGAAAGTTCAGCACTGTTGCTACTCTCCCTAGGAGTGACTGTCCTGTAAAGATGACTGCAAGAGCACAGCGCAGAATGCTCAATGAGGTGAAGAAGAATCCTAGACTGTCAGCTAAAGACTTACAGAAATCTCTGGCACATGCTAACATCTCTGTTGATGAATCTACGATACGTAAAACACTAAACAAGAATGGAGTTCATGGGAGGACACCACGGAGGAAGCCACTGCTGTCCAAAAAAAACTTTGCTGCACGTTTGAAGTTTGCAAAAGAGCACCTGGATGTTCCACAGCACTACTGGCAAAATATTCTGTGGACAGATGAAACCAAAGTTGAGTTCTTTGGAAGGAACACACAACACTATGTGTGGAGAAAAAAAGGCACAGCACACCAGCATCAAAACCTCATCCCAACTGTGAAGTATGGTGGAGGGGGCATCATGGTTTGGGGCTGCTTTGCTGCCTCAGGGCCTGGACAGATTGCTATCATTGACGGAAAAATGAATTCCCAAGTTTATCAAGACATTTTGCAGGAGAACTTAAGGCCATCTGTCCACCAATTGAAGCTCAACAGAAGATGGGTGATGCAACAGGACAACGACCCAAAGCACAGAAGTAAATCAACAACAGAATGGCTTCAACAGAAGAAAACACGCCTTCTGGAGTGGCCCAGTCAGAGTCCTGACCTCAACCCGATTGAGATGCTGTGGCATGACCTCAAGACAACCATTCACACCAGACATCCCAAGAATATTGCTGAACTGAAACAGTTTTGTAAAGAGGAATGGTCCAAAATTCCTCCTGACCGTTGTGCAGGTCTGATCTGCAACTCCAAGAAACGTTTGGTTGAGGTTATTGCTGCCAAAGGAGGGTCAACCAGTTATTAAATCCAAGGGTTCACATACTTTTTCCACCCTGCACTGTGAATGTTTACATGTTGTGTTCAATAAAAACATGAAAACATATAATTGTTTATGTGGTATTAGTTTAAGCAGACTGTGTTTGTCTATTGTTGTGACTTCGATGAAGATCAGATCACATTTTATGACCAATTTATGCAGAAATCCAGGTAATTCCAAAGGGTTCACATACTTTTTCTTGCAACTGTAACTATTGCTTACTCTGATGGCTTTTGTCTTTGTCTGATGGCCGTTGAGAGAGAGATGGCCCATCTGACAGATCTTACAGGTGTGGACAACCTTCAGGTGTGGATCATGAATATTCAGGCAATTAGCATATAGCCCTCCCACAGCCTGAAATAAATTTGACCAGTTCTGATAAAAACAGGTTTTTAGCTATTTAAGATCTCAGATGTGCTAAACTATTTTGACATCCTTACATGACCTGGACCTTGATGAACAAACGCATATTGGCAAAACAATTCGTCACCATAGTTTAGTGTGTGCTTTCACAACTTTTGTGACGGCAGAAAAATTTACTCTTTGTAACTTGTGTGTTTGTAGATCTATTTACAAGCTGCATATGATACTGACCAAACTATTGATGGCATATAAATGTAGCTGTGATTGTCCTTCAAATAAAAATACACACCACACCAAAATCAAAGCTGCTCTGAGCTAAGCACGGACCTCAGGGGGTTAATCATTAGGAAATATGCTTGATTACTCAAAATGTTTAGAAAAACAAAACAAACAGAATGAACAAAAACAAGTAACAACAAAATGTAACAACATATATTTACTAGAGTTGAATTGTGCTTGTAGAAAATCCAGCAGTTGCTTTGTTAACACTGAGCTACAGACAGTCCAGTAGCACGAGGACAAGGAATTATAAGTGAAATATCTCATCTGCTTTGAATCCACTGAAGAAGCACAACATCAATATGTTTGCTGAGGGATTAGAGAATAAAAATAATGAGTCTAATTTTCCATTAAATAAATTGCTATTTCCTTGCAGAGAAAGCGTATACCACGCATGACTAGCCATGTGGAAAAATGAACCAGCTAATGCAGTCTTCCTGTTTAGTACACCTCAGCAATTATATATTTTATATAATTTACTACTAAAATGATTTACTACTCATAGATTTTTAGCAGTAAGTAAAACTAAATCCTGTCAAAATGTGATGATTTCCATGTAGCTACAAAATTGAGTTTGCCTAAGGGTGGGAGCGCCATCTAAATAACTGTCCTGGTAATAAAGTCTGACAGAATAGAGTCCAGGACAGAGACAATAGTAACTCTATAGGCAGGTGGTAATTTTAGAACTGGGGCACTGAAAAGAAGTCTGGTGCTGTGTCATATAAGAACATAAAGTTCAAGGAACAGGGCTGTACAGCCCATCTAGGCTCATCATTATGCCTGCAGTCTGGACTGCATCCAATCTGGTCTTGGTCGGAGCTAAAGCTAATCGATGGTCCCCAGAGGGAGAGCGGTATGAGGCCTGGAGATGAGTCACTTTCACATTATTTTTTAAAGGAAATTTTGTTTCAGAATTTTCTCCCATTTTTCTCCCAATTTGGTAGCCAATTACACCTGCTATTTTTCATGTCAATCCCCCCTCACACTACGAGTTTGCTGCCGTAGCCCTGTGACCGGCGGTGTCAAAGGCGAAGCATTGTCTCTTCCGAGACGGCACTCGCCAAGCCGTCAACCGTAACACCGGCGCCCCAGAGCCACTCCTGTGCACAGCGAACATCGTGTCGCCTTCCCTCCCCCCTCCCTGGGACGGACAGCTAATTGCCGCCCCTGGTGGCACTCCCGGCCAGAGCCGACGCGGGGGATCGAACCCCGGTCGCCGTGGCCAGCCTCGAACGTTGCAACCTCTGGACCACGCGGGAGGCCTGAGTCACTTTCACATTCTGTGCACAAAACGTAATCCAAGGGTCCCTGGGAAGCAAAAGTTCAAGTCTGGTAAACAAGATGCTGTAAGTGGTATGTCTGGCTAGGCTTCCACCAGTTAACCACTTAACACTTTGTTGTACGTCGCTCTGGATAAGAGCGTCTGCCAAATGCCTATAATGTAATAATGTAATGTAATCAGGAGGAGGAGTAATTTTTGCTCAGGGCGGAATGTGGAGCCCTGCTCAAGGTTTACCTGAGCACCATTGGCTGCAGGGCCTGTGAGGCCAGCCGCTCGAAGGTCCTCTGCAGGGGGGGGTGCAGGGGGTGATCCTCATCGCCCAGGGCGCAGCTGCAGCGCTGGAGCAGGCGTGAGTGCAGGCCCGCCTCACACAGGACCTGCTGGTTCCGCTCAGAGTGCACCAGCAGCTGCAGGACGTTGGCCACAGCCAGTTGCAGGTCCAGGGCATGCTGGGATAGGGGGAGGGGAGATGAAGGCATGGTCAGTCCCCACCAGCAATTGCTGCAGAAGAATCCTCTCAGTCTCACCACCACAACTCTTCTTAGAGCTGGCCGTCCGGCCAAACTCAGTAGAAGGGTCATGGTCAGGGAGGTGACCAAGAACCCAATGGCCACTCTAAGAGAGCTTCAGAGTTCCTCTGCAGCGATGGGAGAAGCTGGCAGAAGGACAACCATCTCTGTACCACTCCATCAATCAGACCTTTTTTGTAGTGGCTAGACGGAAGCTACAGTGAAAGTGAAAGGCATATGACAGCCCACCTGAATGCCAAGTGCTACCATAAAGGTCTGATTGATGGAGTGTTGCAGAGCTGTTTGTCCTTCTACCAGGTTCTCCCATCGCTGCAGAGGAACTCTGAAGCTCTCTTAGAGTGGCCATTGGGTTCTTGGTCACCTCCCTGACCATGGCCCTTCTTGCCCGGTTACTGAGTTTGGCCGGACGGCCAGCTCTAAGAAGAGTTGTGGTGGTTCCAAACTTCTTCCATTTCACAATGATGGAGCCCACTGTTCTCCTGGGTGCTTTCAATGCTTTAGCAATGTTTTTATACCCTTCCCCAGATCTATGCCTCAACACAATTCTATCTCGGAGGTCTATGGAGAGTTCCTAGGACTTCATGGCTTGGTTTTTACTCTGACATGCACTGTCAACTGTGGGACCTTATATAGACAGGTGTGTGCCTTTCCAAATCATGTCCAATCAATTGAATTTACCACAGGTGGACTAGAATCAAGTTGTAGAAACATCTCAAGCAGTATCAGTGGAAACAAAATGCACCTCAGCTCACTTTTGGGTGTCATATCAAAGGGTGTGCACACTTGTGTACATATTATATTTTACATTTTGATTTTGAATAAATTAGCACAAATGTCTAAAAACCTGTTTTCACTTTGTCATTATAGGCTATTTTGTGTAGAATTTTGAGACAAAAAATGAACTTAATCTATTGTAGAATAAGTCTGTAACGCAATGAAACATGGAGAGGGTGAAAGGGGTGTGCAGACTTTCCGGCTTGACTGTATACCCTCTTCTCGTATTGTTGTTCTCTGAATGCCATGTCACTGTATTTTATTTCTTGTTTACTTTATGATGTGACCCACGTTAACTGCTCTTGGGTTATAGACAGGTGCTAAATAAATATATTGTTACTGAGCCGCAAAGCAGCCAGTACCTCAGGTTGGGTTTCGGAGCTGACCGAGGCTAGCAGGTCCAGCATGGCCAGGCCCGCTCCCGGGTGGATGACCACAGAATCAGGAGAATGCTGGCAAGGATTCCCTGTGTGGAGCTTTGCGTCCGCAACGGCTGTCATGGGCAACGCCAGAACGGGGGCTGGAATTCCGTGGTAGCCCTGTCTGCGGGTACAAACAGTGCGGGTTTCAGCTTTTACGGGAAGTAACACACACCTGATCTCAAACGTCCCCCTCCTGGCACCTACACAAACATCCAATTTTCTGGATGTAAATAACTTTAATCAGGCATTTAGTTCAGAAAAAAACTTGACTGGAATAAATTCAAGAAATCTGTAATTACTGTAAAATTATCTGAAGATGCACTTTGGGTGAAAAAATAATTAGTGTAAAACCAGTGCTCAGTCTACAACACACCAACCGTAGGATTGGAGAGGATAAATAGGTTTGTGTTGGCTCACCATTGTCTGCATACAGAGGGAAAGGAGGGTAGACAGTACAACCACATACTCTGCTGTAATTCATCAGAACAGAACTGCTGTGGTTTCTCCCACTGTGTGCTCTGTACACAGCTTTGCTCATGCTGCAATATTTCATAGCTTATTGTCTCTCCTGCTTCAAAGTTAACCAACTGTCCTGCAAATGCCCTATAAGCATGAATGCTGAAATGAATGCTGGACTTCTCAGGCTGTGCTCTTCCAGTCACAGAAGAAAGGAGTTTTAGATACCATGCAAATTATGGGCTAAAACATCTATGAAAGGCTTCCAGCACGCATCAGCAATACATTTGCAGGTGTGCTTTGGAGGCAAGGAGAGAAGCTTAACAAGACTATACTAGCTGATGTGAGCAGGACGAATGGGTTGAGAAGTGCAGTACCTCTTCCGGGCGAGTGCTGGCGTGCCCCAGGGAGAGGGCAAGGAGGTCTCGAGCGTCAGGCAGGGGGGCAGCTGCTCAGCATGGCTACTCAAACCAGCACGCACACACATGCATGCACCCACACACGCACACACAAGCGCATACACACACCAGCACGCACACACACGCGCACACGCACACAAACAGCAGAGGCCAGCCAGGCAATGGCAGGGATTAGAGAGGAGAAAAAGAAAACAGGGCAGTTAGTCACAGCTGGAATCAGCGCTTAGAGCAGTGAGTGCTTACAGAACAGCAGCAGAAGCTCATGCATATGGCTGTCTGTCGGTCTCTTTCTCTCTCTCTCTCACACACACACACACACACACACACACGGGCATGCGGCCAAATCAACATGCAAGTCAATGCATTAGCCGCACAGACTTGAAAAATAATTAAAGGAAAATGGATGTTTGTTCCATAACCAAGAGTGACTTTTAATTATTCCCCACATGAGGAGATCAGCCTGCACTGTGGACAATTGCCAGTTTCATCAGGGCCTTTTCCCTAGCCAGCACATTCTGAGTACATGGGGTGCTCCAGTAAAAATTGCACATTGCAGGTAGCTGTACAGCCAGTGCTAATACAATAGCAGCCTGGTTAATGACAGCTGTTCAGAGGAACCTCTGACCTGCCCAGTCTTTGACAGAGTTAATGGAGACAAGACAAAGGATTTAACAATCTGATGGATGTTGGAACTGCAAAGACTAAAGACTAAAGCACCATTTTTTATTTTTTTTATTTTATTTTACCTTTATTTTACCAGGTAGTCCCATTGAGATCATCGATCTCTTTTCCAAGGGAGACCTGGCCAATATAGCAGCAAATAGGTTACAGACAGAACATACAGTACACAACAGAAAAAACAAAAGGAAAGTGCATTTGGAAGTCAGAAGTTAAAATACCTACACACATTGACAAGTACCAGCTGAATCAATTAACATTTCACCTATGCGAGCTTTAAAATCAGGTAGAGGGACCATTACGCTTAGTTTCAAGTCTTTTTGGAGACTATTCCAAGCAAGCGGAGCAGAGCACATAAAAGCTCTCTTTCCAAAGACAGTCCTTGCACTTGGCACATGTAACAAAACCACATCCTGCGATCTCAAGCTGTAATTACCCACAGGTCTCTGTGCAAGAAGAGAACAGATGTAAGAAGGCAGCTTACTTAACATAGCTTTATAAATGAACATGTACCAGTGACCGAGCCTCCGTAAAGTAAGTGATGGCCATTCGGCCCTGGCGTACAGAGTGCAGTGATGAGTAAGTGCTTTGCAGTTTGTAACAAATCTCAGTGCACTGTGATAAGCGGCATCTAGCTTGTGCAGGTAATGGACAGGAGCATTCATATAAAACAGATCACCATAGTCAAGCACTGGTAAAAAGGTTGCTGAGACTAGCCTTTTTCTGGCCTCAAAGGAGAAACAGGCCTTGTTTCTAAACAAGAAACCTAGCTTCAACCTCAGCTTTTTAAGGAGATTATCAACCTGAGGTTTAAAAGAAAGGTGATCATCAAGCCAGATACCAAGATATTTGTAACAGGAAACAGCTTCTAATACCTTTCCCTGAGCAGTAACAATATTGATATTTAAGGTGGTTTATTTTTACAGACTGCAAGCAGTGTCTGGGATAAAAACCAAGAACCTCACACAGGGCTCCACGCTGTGACCAAAAATGTCTGCTGTGCATCCAAAAATGCCCGTTGGTCGCACATGTGCGACCCTGATACTTTCCCTTGAGCGACCAGGGATCGGGTCTATGCAGCCCCTGCACAAACCTAATGTCTTAATGTTTGACGTAACAGCTATGGGAATACGCCCATTCCAGGGCTGATGGCGGAAGTCCCTATGTAACTGTGCCACAATAGGCAAGCTGCATGTCAATCACTGCGGAATGACATACCCGATTGACCGCTGAAACCGCTATTAAGCCTCACTTTACAGTTGGACAGGCTGGTCCCTGGTTTCATTCTTGGTGGCTAAACTGCTCCCTTGTTTCTGGCAATTTGCCCCTACTGAGAAACGGCAAGTCTAGATTTATAAGTATTATTTTAATTGTGTTTAATAAATTAATAAATCGTTAATAAAATAAGGGAAAGAGAGCGCAAAACTCACCGGTTTGTGGTTACTATTGTTCCTTCTCCAAATTCTCGGGTTATGCCAAACCCACACGCTAAGGCTCTTGCTATAATTTCGATGGTCTCTAGACTGCCAGTCATGAGGTCAGTTCATTGGGTGTTTGGACTCCCATGACCTATACATATCTTGCCTTGGGTATGAACATACAGACACAGTTGCCGGTCCGTGTGTAGATCACGCTAATGTGAAACTTAAAACGCTTCGTCGACACCTCAACTTGTTCATGGAGCAGATGAATATAGCCCCGCCTTAAACTCACAGTGGGAACCTGCAGGATACCCTGTGTGGTGAGCAACCCGAGTCTGGTAATGCAGAGGCTTTGGTAGGCTTTCACAATAGTGGGAACTAATCACATGTTCTGGAAAGCGGAAGTAGACCTCTTGATGTCCAGTGAACCGACCTGCCCACAGTGTTTCTTGATTTGGGACAGGGACGCAACTTTGGAGCAAGCCTGTATGCTTTTGTCACGGTTGTTCCCCAGATTCACCACCAGATGGCGGTGTGCGCCTTTTTCCTTAAGGCGCTCAGCTGGCTTGAATGACCAATTATCTCTTCCCTATAAATACCCGCACCTAACTTCATTCGGGGCGAAATCGTAAGCCATCTTTACGATTTTTAGCCGGTAAGGTAAGAATGTCTTTTTCAAGACGTTCACAAAGACTTCACAAAGACTTTTCTTTAGAAACGACTATCTCCATTTCAACCCCTTCTAAAGACGCAAGAACTTAGTTAGTTGTCCCTTTTAAGGAAACCTTTCTCTCTAAATGGGGTTTTCGGTTGGTTTCCGTTAGTCGGTTCGACTGCTTTGGGGTTCTAACTTGTTCTTTTGGCTCTTCTAGCCGTTTACGTTTTTGGGAGTACTCTGGTCCTAACGAAAGAACTCATTTTAGTTTCCTGCTTTAAGAAACCTTGTTCGCTAAAATGCGCTTTTCTTTTTGGTTTCGTGTTATCCAGCCGGGTCGACTGGTTCGTGGGTTACTACTGGTTCTTTTGGCTAACTGCCTTTCACGTTTTGGACATAAAGAGTTTTGAGTTAAGGTCGGTTCATTCACCATTTAAATTGTACCCACTTATGGAACTTCTCTCGTGTGTAAATTGTACCCTCTGGGTCGCTGAGGCTGTTTTCGGGTTTCAATTTTGTTCTGGCGGCTTTGCTAGCCACCTGCGTTTTCTTACGCTCAGTGCTATTTAAATAACCTTTAGTTCCTACATTTGAAACTCACTCGTGGTTAGGAGTGTTCCACTAGATTCATTTGTTCAGCCGTCTAGGCTGTTTATGGGTTCTATTTTATAACCATTAGTTCCTACATTTGAAACTCACTCGTGGTTAGGAGTGTTCCTCTAGTTTCATTTGTTCAGTCGTCTAGGCTGTTTATGGGTTCTAATTCATAACCTTTAGTGCCTACATTTGAAACTCACTCGTGGTTAGGAGTGTTCCTCTAGTTTCATTTGTTCAGTCGTCTAGGCTGTTTATGGGTTCTATTTCCTAACCTTATTTCTTACATTTGAAACTCACTCGTGGTTAGGAGTGTTTCACAGTTTCATTTGTTCAGTCTGATAGGCTGTTTACGGGTTACTTATTGTTCTGGCGGTTCTCCTAGCCCCCCTGCGTTTACATACGCTCAGAACTTTTGATAACCAAATTCTTTGTCACTTACGTATTAGAAACCTTGTTCGCTAAAAATGCGCTTTTATTTTGGTTTCATTCTTGTTCAGCAGATCTCCTGGTATAGGTTTTACTCTGTGGTTCTGTCGGTCTCCCTTAACCGTTTCGAGTTTTGGCGGACGTCAGATGTGGGTCTTGTTGTTCCCTGCTGTCTGTCATCCCCCCCTAACTGTCTCTTAGGCTCTTGCGTTTCCATACGCTCAGACCTTTCGCCACCATTTAATTGTACCCACTATTGTACTTCTCTCGTGTGTAAATTGTACCCTCCTGGTCGCTGAGGCTGTCTTCGGGTTTCAATGTTGTTTTGGTGGCTTTGCAGTTTTTGCGGATGCCAGATAGCAGGTCAACTTGTGGGCCCTGCTGTCTGACGAAGATGTCGGATGTGGGTCCAGTCGTCCTGCTGTTCTGCCGGTCCTCCCTAACCGTTTCGAGTTTTCGGACGTTCAGAACTAGTGGGTCAGGTTTTACCATGTGATCTTGTGGGCTCTCCTAGCTCTTCTGCGTTCCGGACGCTCAGTATTTTTTGGTTATGTCCAGTCTTAATACATTTATTACTCGTGTCTTTCTAAAAACCCTTTGCTCGCTATTAAGCGTTTTCATTTTGTTTTCGTGGGTTCAGTCGTCTAGACTGTTTTCAGGTGATAACCTGGTTCTGTTGGCTTCCCTAGCCTTTCACATTTTGGGATGTTCAGTATTATTGGTTCGGGTATTTACATAATACTTATTTAAATTGTACCCTTATTAGAAACCTTGCTCATTTGTTATGGGCTTTCTGTTGGGTTTCGTTTGTTCAGTCACTTCGACTGTTTCGGGTTGCAATGTGGTTCTGTGGCTCTCCTGGCTTTTCGCGTTTTCGGACGCTCGGAACTTTTAGGTATTATGCAAACTGTGTAACATGTTTATTGTACCCAATGTAAAAAAACCCTGCTCGCTATTAAGCGCTTTTCGTTCGGGTTCTGGTTGTTCAGCCTGTTGGGCTGTTTCTGGGTTTCAACCATGTTCTCTCGGCTCTCCTAGCCTTTATTTTGGGATACTCGTGTCTTTATTTTACGAACTTTTAGTTGTAACTATTATAAAGAACCTTGCCCGCTAGGCGGTGCTTTGATTCAGGTTGCTTTTGTTCAGTTCGGTTGGACTGGTTCAGGTTACTACTTGTTCGTTTGGCTATCATTGCCTTTACGTTTTAAGACACTTGGAGTTACCACCCGGTGGGTGTGTTTTGCGTTCATCCCTAATTATCCTCCCTATTCTCTGTTTTACAGAGCTAGTGGTTAGACGGGTTCCGTCTAACTTTTTGATCCCCTAGGGCTTCTGCGAGTGGCGCCTATCACCACCAACCCTTACATTTTCCCCCACTCGTCCTCAGACATAGTTTAACACTGATAGCAATGACAGAATATTACCCCTGGCGGATCCTGGTTTCATCAGCATTATATTTTTGTGGTTATGTTTATATATTGCTGGCCCTACTTCATTCACTGGAATTATTTCAGTCCATGAAGCCATATAACTTCTATTGACAAAAATCTTGTCCTAGAAAATATGGATTTATTCATGCATTCATGCATGTGAAATGAACCTCATATAATGAAGGATGTGGCTGGTGATGGTAGTGGAGGCTGGGGGGGGGGTGTTGTCTTGTCTGCGTCAAAATCTCTCACTCTCTCCCTCCTAGTGCCACAAACTGAAAAAGTTGGTGGCACTGGTTAAAATATTAGCCTGGAGCTCTGCAAAGTCGAGAATGATGTAAAAAACCTGACAGAGAACTGTGGGAGAGAAATGTCTTTAATAGGTGCTTTTATATCTCCTTGGCTGTTCAGATTTATTGTTTAACCTCCTTCAATTACTTAAACACTTATGTAATCTGACAGTCTAACAAAGTTTTTATAATATTACCCATTACAACCTTCTCTTTACAAGATACTATTTCTATTTTTTATATTTATTTCAGATTTTTCCCATTTTCTCCCAATTTGGTGGGCACTTGCACCCTCTTCTAATTCAACTATCCACCCGTCGTACTATGAGCTCGCTGCTACAAAACTGGGATTTTTCCATCAAGATACTTTAATTTTACTGGTTGTTGTTTCATTGTTCTGTTAGGGAGCTCTGGAAAAATAGATAATTAGTTCCAGTAGGGGTGAACCAATGATAAGGCCAAGCATATGAAACAATGGGGCGAGAGCACAAAAAAAAACTGCGAAACACCCCCTAAAAATCTAACCAGTGAAACAGAATTATTGAATAAAGAAAATTGCTATTGTCAAACCATAAGCTTATTTACATACATGAAATTAGATGACAGGCACACGTTTGTACAATAAAATCCGAAAGGGCACACGAAGACACATAATGGACCAGACTCTCAGTGCATAGTAATGCACCGCCCTTTATGAGTCAATGCACGGTTTACAGGCCGAGCCGTCAACAAAGCCCTCTCTTCTCTCCTTTGTTCATACACCAGCGCTGGCTCTGTCACACTTCACTCGACTAACCCTTCCCTCATCTCTCTGTTTTTACCACAGAAAAGGCCTAATGGAGAGTACAAAAAATAAAAATCCATACCATAGATTGAGTTTTCACAGAAGGATATATACCAAGAACACAGACATTGTGTTTTTGGTACAGGGTCCACAGATCAAACAAGATCATTTAACTTCACACTTCACAAGTGCGAGATGCCTAAAATCTATTTTAAATATTTTCATGACAGCACAAACTGTATTCATTTGTATGTATTGTATATAGTGCTGGGCGATCAATATTTTGTTGATGCACGATTTGAAAAAAATTATAATCCAGTTTTCTTTACTGACAACTCAAAATCTTTAATACGAGATTTCACTGCTCCTGCTCTCATTGCGCCAGCAACTCCGCCCCTTCCTTGTTATGATTCTAGTAGTGGTGGGCGAAATGGTTCCTTTCAGGGACACAGATCCTTTGACTCAAGTTACCTAAAAGGATTCGTTCACGGATTTGTTCACCAGTTCCTTCGTTGCTATCGTTCAGACTCCCGCGAATGAGAACGAGAGTTATGCAGTGACTGGGTCCGACTCCCGTCAGTAAATATTGTTTAACTGAGTCAATCATTCAATTTAAATTAAGATACATTTTAAGGGACCGTGTAACAATAGGATAAATAAAAACAATAAAAACATAATATCAACAACAATGATAATATTTAACTGATAACATGGAACAAACAGCCTAAAAATAAAAGCCTTTCATGGTTATTTTCTCAGATCAAATTAAACAAATACTTGAAAGGACAACCTTTCTAAGTAGGCTACATATTACCAAGTGATCATTCACATGGACTAAAACGTCCATTAATAAATGTAGCCTATGTGCCAGCTAGGTATCTATGTTGGCTAATTTAAGGTGTGACTTGCATTGTGTCGGTTTCCTGCATCATGTCTACATTGTTCACCAAGCTATCTGCACCAATATTAAAACAATGTTGACCTCTAGAATTATCAACAAAGTTGTGATACATTCATATAGCCTAGCATATTATGTTTGAATAAAGGAATATAATGATGTGGTTTCATTTCTCGAGTTGAGACTAGACCAAGTTTGCGACTCTGCCACGGAGACCGGGGTTCAATTCCCCGCCTCGCCAGAGTCGGCTCTGGCCGGGAGCGCCACCAGGGGCGGCAATTGGCTGTCCGTCCCAGGGAGGGGGGAGGGAAGGCGACATGATGTTCGCTGAGCACAGGAGTGGCTCTGGGGTGCCGGAGTTACGGTTGACGGCTTGGCGAGTGCCGTCTGGGAAGAGACAATGCTTAGCCTTCGACACCGCCAGTCACAGGGCTACGGCAGCAAACTCATAGTATGAGGGGGGGATTGACATGAAAAATGGTGGGTCTAATTGGCTACCAAATTGGGAGAAAATGGGATAAAATCAGAAACAAGAAAAAAAAATATATATATATATTGCGACGTCTCCATTGGGAAATAGCTTCTTTCGTTATCGGTTTATTTATTTACTAATTGGGGGTAGGCTATAAGCTAAGTGTTTCTCAGATGTAACTGCTGGGCTAAGCAACTAGTGTAAACCAGTTGCTTTTAATTTTATACTCAGTCTCAGGCAAGTTCGTTAAATTAACCAAAGGAACGAATCTGACAGGAAGGGGAGTCAATTCCTTCAGTTCACCAAAAGGATTTGTTCAAAAAGAACGAATTGTTCACAAACGACACACCACTACTATATGAGCCTCATTGTTCACTACGTGCGAGATTGGGAGCTGAAAAGTACATGCTTACAGACTTTGCTATCTCAAGCAAATTTCTTTATTTGGTATTTAGGATTTTTCTTGTTTTATATTTCTCTAATTTGATATTTAAGACTATTTTATTTCAAATTGATTAATACAGCAGAGCATACATAGTTGTTCAATAAACATTCTGGTTTACAATATAAATCAATTTGGTCTAATTCTGGTCTAAGTCTAATTTTATAAAGGGCTATTATTTACAAATTCATTTTAGGACAAGAAATATCGAGCAAAAAAATATTGTGATCATTATTTTATCATATCGCCCAGCATTAATTGTATGTGCTTATTTCCCCCTTTGTTTTACTTTTAAACATTTATGAAGTATTGTTCAAACCTACCCGGGGCTACAGACGAAAATTAGCCTCTGAGTTAACTCTGTAATATACTGGATGCACCAAAAATCCACGTTGAAAACTGTTGAATAAATAAGTAAATAAATGCAATTAAAAAAGGGAAAAAATGACAGAAGAAGGAACGTTGTCGTGATTTGGGCATGCTGGCCGGAAGGCCCCAGGGGTAGAGGGGGTTTCTACCTGTCAAAAGAGTCGGTGGCCATCTTGTACAGGTAGATGAAGAGCTTGCTGCAGTGGCGGAGCCGGGGGCAGACGCCGTCACCCGTGAGCGGCTCGTCCTCCAGTAGCCTCTGGAAGGGCTGGGCGTTGGACGGGAGCACACCGGCTGGCATCACTTTCCGCGAGTTGGAGAAGCAGCCCAACAGTCGCACGGCGTCGGCCAGCTTCTCGTACTGGACCTCGGTGCGGAAGAAGTGCGAGTTGGCGGGCTCATAGCGCATGGCAGCCGTCAGAGCACAAAAGATAGCTTGCAGCAGCTCGAACACCTGGTTCTGGTTGGCCTTCTCCCAGCCGTTCTTTGGGGGCGAGCACAGGGATGTCTCCATGGCAACCAGCAAGGAGGTGAGGTAGACGAAGCCGCCCACCTTGCGGAAGACAGTACGGGTGCGGTGGCTCTCCCTCAGGACCGCTAGGAGGGCCTGGAATTGGGGGGCGGGGGAATGCAGGTTAATTGACGAAGCAGCTTGGTCCAGCGGGTATGCTTTACTCAACCATAACCAATTGCTGCATGACTCGGGTTGATACTTCTGGACAGATTTGGCTTCACAGCCCTATGGCGTTTTATTTTTTGTACACGGAGACTGCTTTTTGGGAACGGCCTTTGTTGTGTTCAGGATAAATGGCCATGTTACATTTCTATGGCTCTATGGTAATTGCATGGTAATGGACTGATACTTTTTCCTTGATGCACTTTATGGCAGGTACTAAATGATTACTGGTTTAATAAATCGAATCTGCACTTGAAAGATGCAGTGTTACACAGTAACACTCATGTGAGTATCATGCGAGTAATTCTACTTTCCTCACCCATTATTATATTACAAAATGGATAAACCTGGACATTTCTACAATTAATTATGAAAATGATAGTGTTATTATGCATTATGGACATTATAGTGTTGTGTGTGTGTGTGCACTGTTTTACAATTTCCAAGACTACCTAGGAGGCCATAACCAAACTGAATGTACAGGACAATACCAAACATCTTATAATCATGTTATGTGATCAGGTTTTAAAAATTCCCATTTACCTGAACAAATGAATTCCATTTGAATAAGAACTATCTTAAAGTCTACAATGCCAAATCCTGATTAAGCAGAGGAGAAAAACAGGCAATGGCTAATTAATTCAGAATGCAATAACACACTTTGAAGCCAATGTTGGTAGCATTATTAGAGTATGTGAGTAAAATCTTAATATGTATGTGTATGCAGTGGCGTAACCAGGACCTAAAAAATACAGAGGTCATGAGTCTCGGCGGGGGCTGGGGGGTTAGGTCGGGGGTATGCTCCCCCCTTTTTTAATTGATAACGTTCATTTAATTGAGGATGCATTTTAGGGTGTACATGCCTCTAGATTAGGCTTAAATTTGACACAATATTAAAGAAGCACTCATACTGTTACATCGCTGTCCGCCCTGTTCACTTTCCTTGTGTTTTTCTGCCACTTTGTTCCTTGCGTGTCTTGTCTGGTTTTTGCGTTCTCCCTGGGTTGTCTGTGTTGCGGGGCGCGGCTTCGCCACAATCTGTCAATTGTTGTTCCCTGCACATTTTGCACGCTGCCCCAATCTGTTTCTTGTTCCCTCGTTTCGTTTAGCCTGTCACTATTGTTGTTCCCAGCACATTTTGCACGCTGCCCCAATCTGTTTCTTGTTCCCTCGTTTCGTTTCAGCCTGTCACAATTGTTCTCCCCGACACATTCTGCACGCTGCCCTCATTAGTTAATGCTTTTGCCTATTTAAACCCGGCACTCGTTTAGCCCATTGCCTTTGCGTACTAGTTTTTCTAGCACTGCTTTCATTTGGTTACCTGTTCCTGACTTCGAAATATTCCTGAATCTGCCTGTGTTTATTTTGTTTCTTGTTTAGTAGCCGCACGGCTTTCCTGTTTTTTGCCGGTTGTTTTTGGATTCCCTGTTTCTTGTTTATTTAGCCGCACGGCTAATCCTGTTTTGCCTGTTTGTTTTTGGACGGCTTGTTTCCGTCACTTTTATTTGTTCCGTGATTAAACGCCTCCTGAGCGGAGCGCAATTACCATCTCCGTGTCGAGTCCGCTTTTGGGTCCAGGTCTGCATTTACCGCACGTAACACATACTGTACCACTCCAAAATGAATTGTGTTCTCACTAAAGTATGATATTTTTCATTGAATGAAAACCTTTATTTTAGCAGGGAGACAAACTGAGACTTAATGTACGTCTCTTTTACAGCTGTAATTAAATTTACTCAGTGGCCATTTTAATAGAAACACCTGCCCTTTCCATGAAATAGACTAATCTGTCAGGGACAGCATGATATTCCTATTTAAAGCAGATAGGCAGCCACCTATATGAGAATTTAACTGTTTGATAGCAGTAGATGTAAATTATTGTCTAAACATTTGTTATGAACCACAGGCATACAACATAAAGAGGGAGACACAGCCATAAAAAAACGGTTAACCAAGGAATTTATTAAATTAATTATAAACAAAAAAATGAGTCTCGGCGGGGGCTGGGGGGTTAGGTCGGGGGTATGCCCCCTCCCGCCCTTTTCTCTTGATTACCTACTACGTTAAATGCACTTATTGTAAGTCACATTGGATAAAAGCATCTGCTAAATGACTGTAATGTAATGTAGTCAGCTTGTGACCCTAGGCTAATTTATGTAGTTACAGTACATGGTCAGTGAGCTAGCATCTCGATCTATTTACTTACTCAGACTATAATATTGGCCAAAGTAAATGAAAGTAATACACATTTCCCCATGGCCATGACAAGACAACACAACTCACAGCTGTCTTACCCATTACTTGCACGTATTTTTCGTTTGGAGGGGAAATTACCACTCAGGCTAGTCCAAACTGTTAGAGGCAGCTAGCTAGCGTTTTTAGCATTCTAGCTATGCATAGAAACTCATTTCTACTCATAGTAGGCTGCAGTACTAGGCTACGTTACGATAGCTTCCTATCAAAATGATCATCTCCCACGCACTTTATAGTTAAGAGATTATAACATCTAACACTTCTAAACACACACTTACATCTTTCTGTCTCAGCAGCATTACAAAACCAGCACCAGTTTGATGTGACGATTGCTCTGTGCAGTAGTTTTTGTTGCTCCGCTCGTAAACAATGTCTGTTGCTAAGGTGACCAAATATCACGGGGTGCGTTGCCGTTGACGGTTGATCTGTGTGCCGTCCTGCTGTTGAAAGTATTCATTTTTAGACTAGCCTACTATCACCAATATACCGGGATAATTCAAGAAATGTGTTTACGAGTCTCTTTGGATGAAAAATGGAAACTGACAAAAAAAAAAAATTATATAAAAAAAAAAAACGTTTTAAAATTATATACAAAACAAATACCGAGGTCATGACCTCAGTGTCCTCAATGTTAGTTACGGCGGTGTGTGTATGCATGCACGTGTAAGCTTATCTAAATGAGCAAGTATGTCTTCAGCAAAGTTAATACATAATGTATGCAAAGACATGTCTCCTATAAGCTTTTAGCTTTTAAGCTTTTTAGCATTTCTACACATGCTACAGCCAGGTTTCACGCAGTTTCACATCATTAACAAGCACAAACAATTTTTCACATTTTATTTTCTTACTTCATGGAAACAAAATGGACAGATGATTGCAGAGGACAGGTGACCACAAAAGTCAGGTGAAGACAGAACAGATGAGAGGTGCAAGGGTCAGTCTCTCACCCTGAGGATGTCGGTTTTGAGTTGCAGCTCAGTGTGCGGGGCAGAGTGCATGAGGCCCAGCAGAGTGCCCATGTCATCGTCCCCGCTTGGGGACAACACCAGCTGCTGAATAATCATCAGTGCATGGTCGCGAGACTGCCGGTATTTCACTATATTATGGACACACCTGGCTCCACCAAACTCCCGGAACAGACCTGGGGGAAAGAGAGAGAAAGAGAGAAAGACAGAAAGAAAGAAAGAAAGAAAGAAAGAAAGAAAGAAAGAGAGAGAGAGAGAGAGAGAGAGAGAGAGAGAGAGAGAGAGAGAGAGAGAGAGAGAGACAGAGAGAGAGAGAGAGACAGAGAGAGAGAGAGAGAGAGAGAGAGAGAAAGAGAGAGAGAGAGAGAAAAATAGTTATTTTGATTCTGCAGAACCCTGTCTGCTGACATGAGATAAAACTCCAGTATCAAGAGGTTGCATCAATATCACAATTCACACCCTCAAAAAAGGTGCATTAATGACTGAACAACTGAATGATACTGCATGCAATACATTCACAACCACTAGACAGCCCAGCGTATATATATTTTTAATTTCCAAGTGAACGTTTTTTTTTTTTACACTTTAAGGTCGAATACAAAAAGTACATTTTCAAAGCAGAATTGCTATAATGTGCCTAGGTGCTTAACAATGGTCACAGTGTGGCAACAACCTTCACAAGTAGTTCAATTTTAAATGGTTCTATATAATAGATGCTGATTAATTATTTTCATGCAATGTTCTCAAAGTGCTTTCCAAATAAGAAAACTAAGCAAATGACTAAATAAATATTACAGAGGTAAGGTAAAATAACAAAGACCAAAGATAGAAAGAAAAAATAACAGGCATGCATATACAGTGGGGAAAATAAGTATTTCACCCCCTGCTGATTTTGTGAGTTTGCCCCCTTACAAAGAAAGGAATGGTCTATAATTGTCATGGTAGGTTCATCTTAACAGTGAGAGACAGAATATTTAAAAAAATCCCAGAAAATCACATTATATGAATTTTAAACATTTATTTGTGTTTTATTGAGGAAAATAAGTATTTCACCCCCTACCAACCAGCAATAATTCTGGCTCCCACAGACCGGTTATGTGACCAGGAGGCACACAGATTAGTCCTCTTACTTAATTAGTACTCCTAATTAAGTACTCGTTACCTGTATAAAAGACAACTGTCCACAGAATCAATCAATGAATCAGATTCCAACCTCTCCACAATGGGCAAGACCAAAGAATTGTCTAAGGACATCAGGGACAAAATTGTAGACCTGCACAAGACTGGAATGGGCTACAAGACCATTGGCAAGCAGCTTGGTGAGAAGGAGTCAACTGTTGGTGCGATAATTAGAAAATGGAAGAAACACCAATTGACCATCAATCTCCTCGGTCTGGGGCTCCACGCAAGATCTCACCTCGTGGAGTGAACCTGATCATGAGAAAGGTGAGGGAACAACCCAGAACTACACGGCTGGAGCTTGTTGATGATCTCAAGGCAGCTGGGACCACAGTCACCAAGATGACCATTGGTAACACACTACGCCGTAATGGATTGAAATCCTGTAGTGCCCGCAAGGTCCCCCTGCTCAAGAAGGCACATGTACAGGCCCGTCTGAAGTTTGCCAATGAGCACCTGGATGATTCAGAGGAGGCTTGGGAGAAAGTGCTGTGGTCAGATGAGACTAAAATCGAGCTCTTTGGCATCAACTCGACTCGCTGTGTTTGGAGGAAGAAAAAAGCTGCCTTGGACCCCAAGAACACCATCCCCACCGTCAAGCATGGTGGTGGAAACATTATGCTTTGGGGCTGCTTCTCTGCTAAGGGGACAGGACGACTTCACCGGATCGAGGGGAGGATGAATGGGGCCATGTACCGGGAAATCTTGGGTGAGAACCTCCTTCCCTTAGCCAGGACACTGAAAATGGATTTCTAAGGATTTGGAGAGGATCTGCAAAGAGGAGTGAGCCAAAATCCCTCCTGGGATCTGCGCAAACTTGGTGACCAACTACAAGAAACGTCTGACCGCTGTGCTTGCCAACAAGGGTTTCTCCACCAAGTACTGAGTCATGTTTTGCTAGGGGGTGAATACTATACTGTATACTAGAATAGTATATACAAGCAATACCCACAGAAAGACTGATATTCTATTCTATAAACCAGAAAAGTGAAAAGAACAAAAACCGTAAGACGTTTAATTTATGTATCTTAAAGGAAATTCTGTGGATGTGTGGGCACAGGAGACTGCTATGTAAAGTATTTCTCTCTGCAAACTTGTTAAGCTGTTGAAAAAACACAGCTTCAACATGTGAAAATGTGAGGCAGCAATATCGAGGCAGCTAGAACACAAGTGTGCTGACACAATAAATTATGAACAAGAGTATTCCAGGCGGAACACACACAACAGCCACACCCAGCCACAGAAACGTGTTCAATATCGAGTCTGGTGAGAACAAAAATATATTAAGGCATTCTTTTCAAGGCAAAGACTGCTGTGCGGGGGTGGGGGGAGGGAAGCCGGAGTTCGCTGCATATAGGAGATGCCCGGTGTGCGCATACCGGAGTTGAGGTGACGGCTTGGCGGGTTCCGGCTCGAAGGAGGCGGGACCCAGCCGAATGTCACTGCTAGTATCAGGACTATGGCAACGAACTCGTAAGATATATGAGGGAGTGGGATAATTGACGTGAAAAATTAGGGTACAGTTGGATACTAAAAATGGGGAGAAAAATGGGGAGAAAAACTGCAGAAAGAGAAAGTCAAAAAAATAAAAATAATAAATGCCACCATTTACATCCAGGTTTGGAAGTAGTAACAGAAACCAGAGAGCAATCTGAAGTGACAAGGCACTGGCTCAATATGATTTTGTTTTGAATACTAACATCACTCTGAGAGATGCAGGATGAGGCGGGGGACGCATGTTTACTGTGCAACTACCACACATTTTTAGTTTGAGGGCTGTAGGAATAGTTTGATGGAAAGTGACAGCCTAAATGAAACCTCTGTGCCTGCCTGATCCCTGGTGAATAGCTGTCAATTCCCAGTTTTTCTCCCCTACAGAATGAAACAGGCAAGCTAGGTTTGGCCTCAGCCCAAGGAAAAGAGTAGGAGATGAGGGAAAGAGACAAAGGGAGAACATCACGTTGATCTCGGGGCTGTTTGTTGGCATCAACGGTGTGCACGCGGGGGGGGGGTATTAAGGATTCCTTTCAGATTAAGGCCCGTGTTAATCCCGGTTGAGGATCCGTGCATAGCCGCATAGGAAGAAGAAGAGGTTTTAGAAATTACGCATGCTGAAGATTTGGCGAGCCCTATGGCAGATACAATGAGCCGGGTCCGGGTGTGGCCGCGGCATGAGGCCTGCACCTGCGTTAGTGTTGGAGCCCTGGAGCAGAATGGTGAGGGTCTCCATCACCAGCCAGGCCAGCTGCTTCTGTTCCTCTGCCACGCAGTTGTTCTTTGAACCACCTAATACAGAGGAGAAAATGAATCACCAGTGCGTAATCGATAGCTGAGTCCTCCACTGTCCTTGGCTGTTTTTTAACTGCGTTAATCATGATGGCTTCTAAGACCAGTTTGAGCATTTGGGATCAATTGAGTAAGACTTGGGAGAGTTCTTCCACATCTGTGAACAAAAATGATCAGTTAAATCTACTTTCATTCATAAATGCTAACATGAGTAACTGACTCGAGAAACGAGAAACACTAGATGAGAAGTCTTTTTTTAAACAATGACAATTGTGGAAGGAACGCCCAGGAATACGGAGCCTTCTGGAACATCTTGGCGCCCAGAGAGCCGTCCCTTCTCCTCACCCTGCTCGTTGTGGGCCTGGGTGGGTTCCTTCATCAGGGCAGCGTACTTGTGCAGCAGGTTGACCAGGACCTCCAGCAGGCCCACCTCCCGGAAGACGTCGCTGAAGACGGGGTCATGGTGAGCCAGCTTGAGTAGGGTGCACGTGGCCGTGATGCTGCACTGGTATGAGGTGCTGGCCTTCAGCAGCACGCTCACGCTGAACAGCTCCTTGCAGGGGACGTAGTTGAGGCTAAAGACCACAAACTCCAGGAGCTCAAAGTACTTGGCTTGAGACTCGGGCAGCCTGGTGATCCTCTCGGCGAACTGGGACAGCGTATGCTGGGCCTGCAGGATGAAGTAGTTGGAGTTGTCGGCCATGTAGATGTTGGCAATGGCATCCAGGATGGTGCGGGTGAGGCGGCTGCTTTTGGCCTTCAGGAAAGCGTTCTGGAGCACACAGAAGGCTTGGACGTTCCTCACCGTGTGTCCTGTGAGTAACATGAACATGTTTAAATACAACTCTATGTGACGACTCGGATAAGGACCCAGACGCAGATCAGGATAAGGCAAAAGAGTAGTTTAATAGGAAGCAGGGATCAAAACCAGGAATCAGATAATCTAAGGTACAAAAACACAAGACAAAACAGTAGTCAAAAAAGGCAGTCCAAAAAGTAAAAACAGGTAGGCAGATAGGCAAACAAACAGAATCGCTAGGCAGGCTCGGGGTAGTCAACAGAAGGGGTGTCTCGGAAAATTCAATAAACTCTGGCTTTAAGAAAAATAGGCTCAGGGAATAAAGATCAACGTACTGACAAAGAGTGAACATAAACACTGAACTAATATACAGGCAGGGAAGGAAAACACAATGGGAATCAGGTGTGACTGGGAGGAGAGAGAGGTAGGAACACAGGTGTAAACATTGGGAATCGTTAATCTAATAACGAGGGGAAACGCAAGACACGGACTGGGAAACATACAAACATATAGACAATAAACGACCTGGGAGATCAGGCAGACACATGTATAGTTAAAGGGGAGGAACGCAAAGAGAGAAGCTGCGTGCGAATGAAAGGGAAAGTGAAAAGCTAACAGGGATACGGTAATAAGAGAAAATGACAGCAATAGATAGTCAGAAGCGTGAGATAATTAGTGATTAGTAATGTTAGTAACTTAATCTAAATCCCTAACGTTAGTAGATTAGTTGGTTAGTACTATATACATCTAACTAATATATACAAAGTGCAATCTAGAAAGTAAGAAGGAAGAAAACGAGATAATAAGCGAAGACGGAGAAAACCCGAAATGTTTAACTTCCCGAAGTGCATGACAAGACAAGGAGTGGATCTCGAAATAAACGGAACAAAGACAGACAGGGACCAGAACGTGACAGAACGGTGAAAATGCAAAACAGAATAAAGAATAATAAATAAGGACTGATGAAAAATAAACAAAGCACAAAAACAACAGAACAGATACTCAAAAACATAACACTCTAAGGATTGAAAATAACCAATATGCTATAGTACAGTTTACGTGCACTATTGCGATGCAATTTTGCTCTTCAAGACTGGAAAGGAGAGAGGCCATGGGGGCCGCTCCTGACTAGACTCTCACAAAGTAGCGGGTGCCTTATCAAATCCAATAACTCATTTCCTCTTAATTAAACTCCTGCCTTCCTCAGGGGATTTCAAGCATGTTGTCTATGCTGTGATAAAGAAAGCAATCAATTTACAGATACCAAGGTGGGCTAGGTTCAACTAACTTGTCCAATGATGGCTCACAGTCATTCAAAAGAGGTCATTAGTTAACAAAATAAAAACTAAAATGTGAGATGGAGAGAAGTTAGTTCTACAGTGTGCATGAATGCAACTAAAACACCTGGAACATCCACAATATTCATGATGCATAGAACAGCTTCTGAACAGGCATTACCTCAATAACATTCAATGCTTATATATATTCAAACTTAATTTAATTTGCAGTTTCAGTTCCTGAGAAATATCTAAGCTGGACTGTTTATTGAGGTGACTCACCACAAGGTTAATTATTTTACATTTGTTCCTTCAGCTTTTTCAAACAAAATGTTCTTTATTCCACACTGAAACAGATCACAAGGCACAATATCAATTTGGTATATCCAATAAATGTTATTTTGAGATCAAATAAATTGTGTGTACAGTAACACTGGTGAAAAAACTCTCTGAAATACCTGGAAACATTGATTAAAATCTGTTATGAAACCTGTTATGAAAGTGTATCCCAGTTTCTAAGAATCATAATTCTTCTTTTCCATTAAGTCCCCTTTGGACTACCCATCTGCAGGTTAGCCAACTGAACCCATTCAAATAAATAACCACTATAAATATGGCACATGGCAGAATTTCACAAGAATGCAATCCTCCTACATTGCAGATACTGTATCAAGAAACTCCCTGAACTCTGTACTGTATACAAAAGCATTTCTGCTGTGGATTGAGCATTCTGGTGCAAAATAGCTGCCATGCCTCCCAGGTGGGTGCTATACATTGGAGATGATTGAGGTGAGGTTCCCCATTCCCTGCAAAACACTTTGAGATCATGAAAAGTACTATGTAAATGCAATTCATTATTATTATTAGTAGTAGTAGTAGTAGTAGTAGTAGTAGTAGTAGTAGTAGTAGTAGTAGTAGTAGTAGTAGTAGTAGTAGTAGTAGTAGTAGTAGTAGTAGTAGTAGTAGTAGTAGTAGTAGTAGAAGGGAATACTGACAGCGTAAATTCTGGCAGTACTGACCATTTCCGGAGGGCTGTGGGACCACAAACCCTGGCAGGAGGAAGGGTGCCCCTGTGGTGAAGCCCCCTGGCTTCAGATCGCTCACTCCGTATGTCGTCAGGGCCGTCACCAGGTTCACCAGGTCCTTAAGCGCATCTTTTGCGTCATACTCTTTGGCCTGCTCTAACCTGCGACAACCATGCATGGGATTATTACACGTATGAGCACACAGACACTGCGTGCCTCAAAGCACTATCCTGCTGACCATCATCTACACAGTTTGTCCTACTGTAGATATAAACCTTGAAGACCAAACTGAAACAGATGTTAACCTTCTTATCTGATTAAACACCCATGCCCCTCATAAAGTCAAAAATGTATTTTTTATAATTCCTTTTAATAACTGCAGTCACAAATCTCTGGACAAATGCATTTAAAAGGTGACTGAAACCCCAAATGCAATGGAGAGATATTTTTGGACCCCAGGTAAAAACTGGAAATAGTGGAAAATAATACAAATCACATAACATAAATAAATGAAAGCTTGTAAATGAACACATACATCAGCAAACAGAATAACTCCAGAGGCCCCTGAGATCTTCCTGCAGTTAGTCCAACAGAGGCCTGTACCTGAGCATGAGGTCACAGAGGAAGGCATATCCCTGGCACATGCGGAAATCATCCAGCAGCGTCTGGGACA
Source organism: Aldrovandia affinis (assembly GCA_029706075.1). Taxonomy (NCBI): domain Eukaryota; kingdom Metazoa; phylum Chordata; class Actinopteri; order Notacanthiformes; family Halosauridae; genus Aldrovandia; species Aldrovandia affinis. The sequence goes on along the minus strand of JAINUG010000295.1, from coordinate 841,445 downwards.
CGTCGCTCGAATCTTTCAGGAAGCAGGACAGGCCGGCAAACATCTCCACAATCTCCAGGGGTGAGAGGTCATCCGACTGCTGCATGTTCTGGACGCATGTGGACAAGCACTCTTTCTCTGGGGAATTAACACAGCACATGTTACAGGTTACATTATTCACACAAACGTGAACACAAAAAACAAAAAGGTATGGTGACGAGTAGAGATGCACCGATCGATCGGCCTCTGACCGGAAATGGCCGATTTTCAGCTGATCGGCCTCAATCGGTGACTTGATCCCGATCGCTCCACATAGCCGATTCTGTGCGCCGGTTGGCTCCTCGCCCCCCTCTTTTTCACGTGACGTGCGCGCACCCGTGAGCCAATGCAAACAGATCAGATGAGCGCAGCGCTGAAAACGCCTCAACATGTCCTTAGTATGGGCGTTTTTCACAGTCAGTGAAGACGACTTAAAGCTTGCAGTTTGTCATACATGTCAATCGAAAATAAGCCGCGGAGGAACAACCTCGAAAACGCTCGAACGACCAACCTAATCAGACACTTGAAAAGTCATCACCCAGGTACCAAGTCGATGCCCAAATTCTGACGGTAGTCGTTTTTCTACAGTACCGTAGGTACCGGGGTTAATTAACAATTAACTTCGTTGTGCTAGTTCGGTTCCTCTGAACCATTTTTCATTAATAGAACATAGTGGTAGTGCATAAACCTGACGTAGGCTAATAATGCCCTGCTGAAGCACTGAATTGCACTGAAATCATTATGTTCGCTAATGAGTGACGTTATGAAACAGTGCTATTCACTCATACAAATCGAACTTATTAGACCTAATGATAAATTCATCTAACGATTTCTAGCTAAACCACAAATTGTGTATTAACTGTGTTGTGCATGAAGGTGCCAGCTGTGCGTTTCCACTATCAAACAAACTCAGAAACAGCAGCATCGCCTCTTTTCCAATTACTCCTAGTTTGAAACATTTTTATCTAAGCTTTGAAGCTAGTTAAAGTCGTAGTCGTTAGGCTACCTGACTCACGCAAATAACGAAATTCTGCTGAAGAGCGGCTTGTTTCAATGCCTTTGACAAGCTCCGCAACTGAAACATCCGCCCTTATATCGCTACAAGTGTTTTCCATTGCACTATATAGAATTGGGATCTACTCTAATCCACCTCTAGCAAACAAATTAGTCTAGCGCATCATAGGTTCGAACTAACCTGTTTTCCATTAGCATTGTCGCAATAACTTTCTGATGCATGTCAAGTTGAAGCCATATAATTATTTAATGGAAAAAGGGCTTGTGTCATCTGTCATCAGAATATAACGTTAGTGTTTTAAAAAATATTTCCGGACTAATGGTCTGTCACCATGTCAGTAAATTTAAACTACTCTTGTTTCTTTTTATTTATTACTTAAAGGCTACATGCCACTGTTGTTGGATTCTCTTTATTCATCATTGAATTTAATTTGCACAAAAAAAGAAAAGCTCTGTCCAGTAACCTGGAACACTTTTTTATTTTGAAATGTGTTTTAGTGAGACCTACCTCATGCTTCTGACCTACCTCAGAATTGTCAATCTTAATTTTCTATTAAAGCAAAGTTACAAAAATATTTGTGTAAGTTGTCAATTATTGTTTTTAGGAAAAAATCGAATCGCCAAAATCGGTATCGGCAGGTCAGACTAATCAAAAATTGGAAATCGGAATCGGCCAAGAAAATCGCAATCGGTGCATCTCTAGTGACGAGAAAATGTACTGTGGCACATTACATTGGAAAGGTAATTGCCTGAGGTGCCTGCAGTAATTGATTGTACTACAGCACAATATAATGTAAAGAGAATTCCCTAAGGACATTACACAAAATTATAGCAGTGAAACTTGATTTCTTGGAATGAAAACAAAACTGGACATATTTGGGTTTAAGCCCCAAGACAGCTAATCCACCCAGCTAGAGAAATAAGGTCTTGTGGTGCCATAAATCACATGCCATAGCACTTTTCATATTCCCTATCCTCTATTGTTTTCTCTGTACAAACACTTCTGTTATTCTTATGGTCTACACCTTCATTTATCTTTCCAAAAACAATGAATGTGTTCACTGTGACCCACCCCTTATTAAAATGTAGCCTAAAATATGCCAAAATATGGAACTAAAGTGTTAAGTCAATAAATTGCTTGAGCACTGTAACTAATGCAGTGCATGTACAGTAGCAGGTGCAGTGTTTATTTTGACCAGTAAGAATGTCAATTTGGAAGTGTATTATATACAGAAAGTATTTTTTTGCGTAACCCACCTCATCCTCTATAACATTGTCGTCTTACAGTTGTGAATTCATAAATTTTTCAGTATATGTGGTCCCATTGGGAATCGAACCCACAATCTAAGCGTTGTCACTGCCGTGCCCTACCTACTGACACACAGAACGACGACCCTTCCCACGACTCATCAGTGAGTTCCAGGGACGTGCGGTCAGGGGAGGCAGGTGAGGCAGAGCCTCACCTGTCTTCATGAGAAGTAAAAAAAGAAATAATAAAATAAAATAAGTATTAATGTTTGTCCACTCGTCTGTGCTTTCAATGCAATTTCGGTGTGGTTCCTATAAGTTTTGATCGTTTTTATAGTCAAAATCGCTGAAATTCTGTATTTCCTGTTCAAATACAACAGAGAGACGAGAGGTGAGGCAGTGACGAGCCGAGCCTCCCCAGATTGCGCAATCCCTCACAAACTAAATTGAGCGCGTGCAATTGGCGCGTGCTTGTTGCCATTTCTCTGTATGTTTCCAATATTTGATTTGATTTGATTTGATCTTTATTTGTCTCGAACATAGAAGACATAGAAACAAGTTAAAAATGGTAAATAGTCTAACAAACTATTTCCATACAGTCCTAAAAAAGCGTTCGAGAAGGGACAGGAGGAAGTAAAACACTTATCCAGTCCTGCCCCTTCCTTACAATATTTTACATTATATGAAAATAAAATACAGTTTCTTTCTAAACCTAAGTATAACAAATATAACAAAAATATATCAGTACATTTAAGTATCACAAATATAACAAAAAAATAACAAAAAATCTATTTATATATTAAGTATAACAAATATAACAAAATATATTATATTTATATTATATATATTCATTTATATTATCTATATTTATTTATATTATATATATTTATAAAGGTCTAACTTATCTTATCTTATTAAGCAGTCGCATTACTGCTCAAGCTCCTCTTTCTTGTACTTGTCCATAATTGCTTGTTTATAGCTGCCTTTAAAGTGTTTAATGTTATTGCTCAACTTTATGCTCCCATCCAGACCATTCCAGAGTGATACCCCACAAACTGAAATGCACATACTTTTAAGAGTCGTACGTAAAGTAGGTTGTTTTAACATCAGTGTCCCTCTTAAATTATAACCCCCTCTCTACCTATAAAAATTTTTTGAATGTTGCTTGGTAATATGTTTTTATTGCTAAAAACATAATTTGTGCAGTTTTGAATTTGACTAAGTCCATGAATTTCAATGTTTGACTCTTTATAAACAAACCATTTGTGTGATCTAGATATCTACCGTGATGAACTATCCGTATGGCTCTTTTTTTGTAGTGTGCATATCTTTTGTAAGTTGCTTTTATATGTATTCCCCAGACTTCAACACAGTATGACAGATATGGTACAATGAGTGTACAGTACAGTGTATATAGAGTTTTCTGATTCAAAATATATCTAGTCTTACCCAGTATTCCAATACTTCTTGCTATCTTTGGACACAGATACTTTATGTGAGGTTTCCAGCAGAGTTTGTGGTCTACTAAAACCCCTAGAAACTTGTTTTCATATACTCTCTCAATTTGTACATTGTCAATTTCCAGTCGAGGTTCAGTGTTTATTTTTCGATTTCCAAATAATATGAAGTTGGTTTTTTTCAAGTTGAGTGACAGCTTATTTGTGTCGAACCAACATTTTAATTTTTCCATTTCTTTCTTTGCCACCTCTAAAAGCTGCTGCAGGTCATCCCCCGAACATAAAATATTTGTGTCGTCCGCAAAGACAACAAGTTTGAATATGTCAGACACTTTACAGATATCGTTTATATATAAAATGAACAGTTTGGGTCCCAATACTGACCCCTGTGGGACACCACAGGTAGTGTTTAAAAGTTCTGACTTGTGCTCGCCCATCTGTACGAATTGCTGCCTGCTACTAATATAGCTTTTCATCCATTCCAGAGCAACCCCTCTGACACCCAACTTGTCCATCTTTTTCAGTAGTATCTCATGATCTATTGTGTCAAAAGCTTTTTTTAGGTCAATAAATATTCCTAGTACGTACTTTTTTTTCTCTATGCAGTCGGTTATTTCCTCTACAAGCTCCATTAATGCCATGGAGGTAGATCTAGCTGTTCTAAACCCATACTGGCAGTCCATTAGTAGATTATGTTTTTCAATGAAGTTGTCCAATCTTGTAACATATAGTTTTTCAAGTATCTTTGAGAATTGTGATAACAGAGATATCGGTCTATAATTTGTGAAGAGATGTTTGTCTCCAGCTTTAAATAATGGAATAACTTTTGCAATTTTCATTTTTTCTGGGAATGTTCCCCTTTGAATGACAAATTGTATATATGCGTTAGTGGCTCCACAATTCCCTCAATAATATTCTTTACAAGAGACATATCAATATCATCCCCATCTTTGGAGGTTTTATTCATGCATTTGTTTACCATATCAATAATTTCCTCTTTCTCCACAGTTCCCAATGACATTGAAATGGAGTTTCTCTCTCCAAAATCTTCTACTGCAAAACTCTTTCCAGAATTGCATATTTCTTTGGCTAGATTTGGGCCCACATCAACGAAAAATTTATTAAACCCATCCACTACCTCATTTATAAGAGAAATCTTTCTGTCTTTTTCTATGAAGTAATCAGGGTAATTTGAGTTGGTTTGTCTATTTCTAATAATATTATTTAATATGTTCCATATTCCTTTAACATTATTTTTATTTTTATCTAATAATTTGGTATAATAATCCTTCTTGCATCTCCTCATAATACTAATTAATTTGTTTTTATATTTCTTGTATTTTAGCTCTGCCTCTTTTGTTTTGTCTTTAATAAATATCTTATATAGAGTATTCTTTTTTTTTTGCATGCATTTTGTATGCCTTTGGACATCCACGGATTTTCTACATACTTGTTTTTATTGCTACACTGTTTCAGTGGGCAGTTTTTGACATATAGGACTTTAAATTTATCTAGAAATAACCCATAAGCTTTGTCAACATCAGATTCATCACATATACTCTTCCAATTGCATTGCAATAACTCATTTCTAAAAGCAGATATAGTTTCGTCAGTTCTTATTCTCTTATATTTTGTTTCCTTTAACTCCCTCTTCTTCTTATAATTACATTCGTAAACTGAAAACACAGGCAAGTGATCACTAATATCTTCAATTAATAGTCCGCTTATCATATTACTTTCCATATTGTTTGTAAATATGTTATCGATTAGGGAAGCACATTCGGATGTTATTCTACTAGGTCTTGTAATTGTTGGAAAAAGGCTCATACTGTACATTACTTCAATGAATTCATCTGTTTTTCCATGTTTGTTTGGATTCAGCAGATCGATGTTAAAATCCCCACATACATACTTAACCTTTTGCTTTGATGTGGAAAACAACCTTTCCATATTTGCCATGAATGTGTCAATGTTAGATCCTGGTTTTCTATACACACAGCTCACACTTACATTTTTCATTCTTTCCATAGTTATCTCAACAGTAATACATTCCATCACATCATCAATGACTGTTGACATGTTATCAACAACCTTATATGAGAGACCTTCATCCACAAACAGTGCCACACCACCACCCTTTCCATTCCCTCTGCTGATGCAATGAAAACCATATCCTTGTAGAACAAAATCGGATCCCCTGTCTTCATCGATCCATGTTTCTGACACAGCTATGATATTAAAGGGTTTTTTAAAAATGTCCTAAATAATCTTTTATTTTCTGAAAATTTGCATACAAACTTCTACTGTTGAAATGAACTATAGATATACCATGTTCATATGTAATACTTGAATTAAACTGTTGCTCTGTGTAATAGCAGCAATTGGTGTTGATATTGTCCAATAGATTATAATCTGGGTCTATCTCTCGTTCAAAATCCATGATGGGCATAGTAGCCTATCTTTCTATACCCTATGAACACACCTGCTACTAGTCTCTATCGAACCTGTCCAGTTGGTCTATGCTCCTGATACACAGCCCTTTGGCGTTCTCTTGTGCACCCTTTGGTTTGATAAAGACTTTGCAGCTGATGGTCCAAGTAGATTGAATCTTACCCTGTTTCCTGAGTAACCTTGCTTTCCAAGCTATATCTGCATTTCTCTTGGTGAGGTGCTCATTGATATAAACATTAGAGCCTTTCAGCTTCCTTCCCTGCCTAAGCAAATATCATGTTTGAAGGCACTTTTATTATATGTCTTAATTTCCATAGTGTTCGGTAATGTATTTCACGTATGTGTGTAATATTTAAGTCTTATTGATCTGACATAAATCCACAAGGAAAAGGCTTGCCTTGAGGCAGCCAGTACCTCTGCCTCACAGACGGGGGCGATAGTGAGCCTGAAGTTTACGACTTGGTTTACTCTTGCAAAAGTTAAAAGAACAACAACCAAACAAATGCACAGATTTTTCGCTCTGAAAATGGAGGATTTGATTTCTAAACTGAGAAATTTTTCAAAACTGGACTTTCAATCAAAGCAATAACTCATAATTACTGGGAGACCAACGCCGGAGCTACGAGGTTTGCTTCAAACGACGGGACGGAATATAACTCGTTCTTTTCAAACGGACTGGTATACTCGAAAAGATTGGCTTTGTGGCTGTGCTACAAAAAAACGCCTTTACTGCTTTCCCTGCCTTTTATTCTCTACGTGTGACAATGTCTGGACCCAAACTGGATTTTGTGATTTGAAAAACTTGCCAAGAAGCCTCAGCAAACATGAAAGATCAGCTACTCACATTCAAAGTCAGATTTCTTTAAAAACTTTTGGAACCTCGCGGATTGATCTGGCTCTGAATGAACAAGGGAGACTTAATATCGGCATCCACAATACGAAGGTAAAGGAAAATCGTGACAGGGTAAATGTGAAGAGGAGTTTTAAGATGTAGTTTTTGGAAAAGATGGCGGCGTGCTGAACACACGCACTGTAGCTTGCTCCCGTAAGACGCGGCGAATTTACCCTTAATTAACCGAACTTACCTTTTGAAATTCATGCACAATCTATTTATTTAGCTATCTTTAGTAATACAGTGTACCGTTATTCAGCGCTTACATAGCCGAGGCCAGGGGTCGGTAGGAATGCCCCTCCGGTCCTTGCCGTCAGATATAACGTATTTTTTTAATAATTGGGGCGGGCTATTTGGTGTGAAAATCAGAATGTTTATGTTATCTGTATTAAAACATTGTATAATAGCACTGTAGATCTGCATTTTCGGTGCGCGTGCACGTGCGGCGCGTTCATATAGCCTACAAAGTGTTCAGGTTTGAGGTTTTGAAAATCTGGTCGCCCTACTCTGATATCCAGTGCCTCCCCAACCATTGACCTCACCGCACGTCACTGGTGAGTTCCAACCGAGAGTTTGGGAACCATGGCAGCAAATCCTACTATTCTGACCTTTCACTACTGTGATATGTCTTTATATATATAATACATAAATATGTATAGTTCAATCACAAATAAACAATGTGCTCTGACTGCCCTGTGCACACGCACCATGGATGTACTTGACCACGTTGACGCTCAGGCCGTGCCGGGAGATGGTCATCAGCACCTCCCCGGCACTCTTCCTCCAGGGCAGGTTGTGCGGTGGGCACCAGGACGTGATGGCACTGAAGAGCAGCTGGAGATCATCCTTTTGGGCCAGCTCCTCCGCTGGGGACACGAAGCTGCACAGCTTGACCAGGATCTGACACAGGCAGAGGGGGTGGGGAATGTCAAGCACAGCCAAGCCTACTGCCTACTCCTCAACTCAACAACCTCCCACCATCTGAAGTGTTATGGAAGTGTGTGTGCAACAGAGTAGTCCTTAGACAAGCAATGCATGAGGGGTTGTTATGGGCAAATATCATGAAAAATACCCCAGACAAAAGTGTAGTTTTGAAAATATCAGCATGAGGCTCATTTGAATGAGAATGCTAACCTTGTGAGAAAGTGAATTCCATTCAGACAGGATATTGTCATTTGTTTATCTGGACAGTTTATCTGGGAGATTGTATATTCAACATATTCATAAAACAAAGGCAAATATAATATACATTCAAGGATCCAGTTGCATTCATCAGCAAAAACTTTTATTTAAACCAGGAAGTCTCATCAAGATTGAAATGTATTTCACAAGAAAGACCAGGGAAATATATCAAGTATCTTAGATACACCCCCGCTGAGCTATATGCAATACATGGAGCTACACTTTACAACAATGAGTTTCCTGAGTTTTCCTCACTCAGCTCTCCAAAGACTTATGCACTGTGGTTCACGGTTCATGCAGCCACTGTCTTACCTGTACAAAGACTTTCTGCAGAAGGGCACGGCGGTCAGCCAGAGGCAGCTCAGTCTGCGCTGCCCCCGGGACCTCGGGTGCATGTGGTAAATCAAAGAACAGGTACAGACACTTCACCAGGGTGGAAGGCACCGACATCGTAGTCATGCAGTCCACCGTTTTCTGCACACAGAGATACAGGTGACACGTGGTCATGTTGCTGCAGTAGGAGCGAGAATAAAAGAGCTATGGGTATGTTGTTACTGGGACTTTTGATTTATACTGTGTGCATATATACAGTCAAAACCAAAATTTTGATAGAGAAATTCTGTTTCTGTTCAAAATAGTTTTTGAACCTCTTCTCACGCTGGCACAAGGTGTGGAGCTGTGCCAAAAGAGATAGGTGACATACTTGTACTGTTTCTTAGGACTGTTTTTGCAGAGAGCTAGCAGTCGAGGTCAGAGCAGTGTGCCTTGCCAAAAGATACGAAATTCTCCCAGAGATGGAAAAATACAGTCTTGTGACGGCTGTGTGGGCGAGGCTAAAGCATTTGTCTAAATTATTGTGTATAAAGAAGTGTTCTCCCCGGAAATGATTTGTTCATTGCCTGGCAGGGAGGCGGTGAACCCCGAATGCATTTGGTTGAATAAACTCTGTTGATAATTGGTTGTATGTTCTGTTTTCTCATTTGGTGCAAGTGTTCTCTATTCACTTTAAAGGTCTTCTGAATTTCGTGAACCTAACAATTGGGGGCTCGACCGGGATCCCAATATCTCACCGCACGGCGCAGAGGAAGGGCATGAGGTCTGAACCGTGCACGGGGCTTGTTTCAGAGGCAAGTTTATTGAGAAAGTCCTCGGTCCGGATCGGGCAGGATCCTTGGATAATTAGCGAACGGCTAGGGAAGACCAATTAAAATGAAACAAAAATTACTATTGAATGTGACGAAAATGGGTTGTCAGTCACGTCACCTGAATAGGTACTATTGGAAATAGTTTTGGGAATTCTATACAATTGATAGATTGGTATTACACATGGGAATTGATATACTGCCAGTCATGCACAACTGTGTGAATTTATTCCGTCCGAGCAGACAGCCCCAGCGAACTCTTATAGCACTGCTCTCTTACCCCTGACTAAGACATTTTGAAAATGAGTGTTTCTGGAACATGCCGCAAATAAACGAAACGAGATGTTTAGGCACCATGTATAGTTGACCGAAATTGACTGGAATTCTAGTAAACTTGAGTGAAGAGCAGAAATTATTATTTGAACAAATCAGGCAGCCGCATATTTCATTATCGAAAATGACCGAATGTGAATGGGAAGATGTGGGTTCTTGGGTTAGAGAAATGCCGCCTGGTAGGGAGTGCAGACAGAAATCCAAGGTTGTAAAAATATCATTGTTTGCTACTGTGCCTGTATGCATACACAACTGCAATTTGAACCGTACAGCACGCTGCTGGCTCTTTCCAATGACCATCCTAGTTTACATCAGATAAATAATTAGGTATTGTATGATGTTCTGCAAACACTCTGGGCTCAAAATAAAAAAAGAAAAGAAAAGTAAAAAAATGACGCATTTATTGTAGACAGCGAATGATCTAAAAATGAATGATCCATCTGATCTGCACTGTACTATGTACATTTTACATTTTACATTTTAGGCATTTGGCAGTATCTGTGATTTGTTTTTTAAACTCCTCCTGTATGTAGACGACATATTGAATTGCTCTCCTTCTCGGGAGCGCTGCGAAATAGATAAAAGGCATGTTTGGTCTTTCTGGCCTAACAAGGCCACAAGGTAAGCAAGGGAAAATTACAGTGGTGTCTCCCAGAAGTAAAATATCTGGGACACGCTATCTCAGCTCAAGGCCGAGCCTTTCAGGATAGGAAAACAGCGATACTGCAGGCCCCAAAGCCTAAAATAAACAAAAAAACAGATGATATTTTTTTTAGGAATGATACATTTCTCCCGAACCTGGATGTGTAATTATGCACAATTGATGCAGCCACTGTTAGATTGTATTTACAGCAAACCAATGGAGGCTCGAGATCCAATCAAATGGACTCCTGAAGTCAACGAAGCCTTTGAGCAGGTAAAACAGGTTTGGAGGTAAGCAAAGACCAATTGCTTATTACTCCACAGAACTGGATCCTGTAGCACGAGGACTGCCATGCTGTAGAAGCAGCAGCATTAGCAGTAAAAGCCTCACAAACCATAGTGTTATACCAACCATTGACACTGATGGTACCACATGTAGTTTCTGTATTACTACTGCAAACAAAACATACATTCTTGTCACCAGCAAGACAGCTGAGCTGTATGGCGACTCTACTAACAGCTCCTAATCTAACAATTGTAAAATGCACCACACTTAATCCGGCTACCTTGCTGACAACTGCTGAGGATGGAGATCCTCACGATTGTGTAGCTGAAACATCTAGGTCTGTGGCAGCACGCCCCGGGTTAATGGACACACCCATTCATGACGCAGAAGTAACATTCTATGTGGATGGATCCTGAAAAAAGAATGACTTCAACAGGGTAAACCAATAATGCATGCACCATTGATACTGGGACTGATTGTGCCATTACAGAAACCCAAAACACTGACGAGATGTAAATGTGCAGCACATACGAAAGGAACAGATGAGGTGTCCCTGGGGAATGCATTCGCAGACTCTGCTGCAAAAGTAGCAGCTGCAGACACTAAGGGAGTGTTTAAAGAGATTGATTGCATCACTCTCGATTACACTCTCTTGAGAGACATGCAACATGAAGCAGGGGTACCAGAGAAAAGGATGTGGGGCCTGTGGGTGGGCCCAGAAAAGAAACCTGTATTACCGAGATCTTTGTTTACCATAGCTGCAGAGTTGAGTCATGGCATATGTCATGTCTCAAGAGGAGGATATGATAAACAAACGTTATACAACGTTTGGATTGACAAATAAAAAAATTAAAAAAAATTGTACAAGGTGTTTAACATGTTTTGACTATTTGAATCTTGGATGATGGATTTAATCCACCTCACACCAAGTGAGGGGAAAAAGAGCTGCTTCGTAATGATTGACCCATTCTCAGGTTGGGTAGAAGCATACCCTACCTCAAAAATTGATGCACAACTGTGGCAAAAATAATTTGTAGAGAAATAATACCTAGATGGGAAAAGCCTTTCACCTACCACAATTTGGAGATAGAATATCAGAGGATAATCCCACATTGGCAGAGTATATGAAGAAAATGTTATCTAATAAACAAGAAATGTGTAAACTCTTACAGCTGGAATACCAAAAGAAAAGCTACAGGTCGGGGACTGGGTACTGATTAAAGATCCAAGGCACAAGGCGTGGCATCAACCAAAGTGGAAAGGGCCGTATCAGGTGCTACTAACAACTCCAACAGCAGTAAAGATTGCCGAGCGATCCACCTGGGTGCATCTGTCCCACTGTAAAAAGGTAACAAAGGGTGAGTAGGTACCTAAAAGAGTTGTGCTCAGAAGGGAGAAGTCCGGCTACAAAGGGAGGTGTGAAATATAGAACACACCTGTCTCAAAACCGGTGAAGCAAACAACCCTCTTACTGGGATTTAGACACAGCTATGGCGAACCTCCAGTGGCGGGCAGTGGGGTCTTTGACCATATTGATGATAATCACGGTATAAGAGGGAAGAGATTTGTAAAAGCACAGCACAGAGCGTAAACAAGACCAACTGTTATGTATACACACATCTACACTCTAGCGTTTGGGTAAACTAAGCAGTGTGAGCAGTGTTGGGCTGAATGGCCTGTTCTCGTCTTCCCCTTATGTTATGTTATCTACCGGCATCATCCGTAGCACCAAGGGTGACTGTGGACCAACCCCCGGGAATTGGAATAAATGTGTCCTGGACTGTAACATGTGCCATAGGGCTCTCAACTCATACAGGAACACTTAAATACTTTGACCCAACCCACAAAATTACAACCAAAGTGAACTGCTACGAATATACTGACGGGAATAAATTGCACTGATTGACAAGGTTTATTACAAACCTCACGACAACATTTGATTACGCCCATTATGGTAGTACCATATACCCCGCATAAGACCTTTATAAAATGTGTACGAGGGAAGGGAACAGTCCCGGTGGGGGAGACATCCCAATGCGATGGGACAGTGTACTCCTACTGTAAGAATAGAATCACCGGAACGCCCTTAAAGGAGACAAGGTGTTCCACGTTAGCACCTACAGAAAACGGCACGAGGGCAGTGGATGGGTGGTACTGGCTTTGCGGACACAATGTGTACATAGCTCTGCCTAAGAAGTGGCATGGAACTTGTGCATATGTAATGCTAACTGACAATACATGGGTAATAAGCGCTGAAACACAGGGTCGTGCAAAAAGATCCTTAGAGGATAAGCATGATGCAATATGGGGAAGTAATGTTCCAGAAGATCACAAACTTTGGAGTGCAGGGAACAAAGTGGTTCTTAGTATTTTTCCCCAAATGGGGGTGGGCAAATTAATGTTAAGGGTAGAGACAATAAACTACCGCCTGAGTGCATTGATCAATTTCACACTGAATAAAAGGAAGAAAAAAAAAACTAGTTAACTGCACTTAGATTAATGACAATTCAAAATCGTATGGTCCTGGACCTCATGACTGCCTCCAAGGGAGGAGTATGCCACATAATTGGAACTGCGTGTTGTACCTACATACCTGATAACGATGCGGATGGTAAAACCATAGATCAAGCTATGGAAGGTCTTAAGAAATTAGCCCTGGCGCAACAAAAAGACCTGATGACTGATGATGATCACCCAAATGATGCAAAGTACCCCAGCGTATCAGGCTTTGGCCCTGGAGGAGAGGGAAACTGATGAGTATGACAACCTAGAGTCTGAAGAAGGACAATCTGACTCTGGGAATGAAGAGATAATTGATCCTCCAGACTATGACGATACTGCCATGGCCTTGCAAAACTTGTTTAAAGATGTTTAAGCTTCTGCATTGAAATAAACTTGCTACGCGCGAAATGTGAAAAGATTCTAAATGTTTTATGACTATATGGGATAAAATCATAAAAAGGAGGGATTGATAGATAAATTCTGTTTCTGTTCAAAATAGTTTTTGAACCTCTTCTCACGCTGGCACAAGGTGTGGAGCTGTGCCAAAAGAGACAGGCGACATACTTGTACTGTTTCTTAGGACTGTTTTTGCAGAGAGCTAGCAGACGAGGTCAGAGCAGTGTGCCTTGCCAAAAGATACGAAGTTCTCCCAGAGATGGAAAAATACAGTCTTGTGACGGCTGTGTGGGCGAGGCTAAAGCATTTGTCTAAATTATTGTGTATAAAGAAGTGTTCTCCCCGGAAATGATTTGTTCATTGCCTGGCAGGGAGGCGGTGAACCCCGAATGCATTTGGTTGAATAAACTCTGTTGATAATTGGTTGTATGTTCTGTTTTCTCATTTGGTGCAAGTGTTCTCTATTCACTTTAAAGGTCTTCTGAATTTCGTGAACCTAACAATTTCATTTACAAGTAAGCAGATAAAAAAGGTCTAGAGTTGCTTTCAAGTGTAGCATTTGCATTTGGAATCTGTGGCTGTTAAGTCAAAATATGAAGTCCAAAGAGCTGTCACTGCCAGTGAAGCAGTGTGCATTTTACTGTGTAGGTAACTGTTTCGTTGCGTGCTAAGAATCTGTTCGTTAACCCGGCGTTAGATTTTCAGTTTAGCGGTTGTGCTCTGTACCAGTTTCACTGGGGTAAGTGTTAGTTGATACTGCATGATCATTATAATTATAACTATTAAGCTGTTTGCTGTTCATGTCTTAGTGGTAATCGCTGCTTATAAGTTTTTCTGTCAGAAGTTGATTAGCTGTAGTGGAGCATTCTCTGAGTAGTGGGTGGTGCCTGTTAGCCAGTTAATTGTTGTCTATTGTTATCAGCTGGCATTCGCCACTTAGTGCCTAGCACCACTCAGCTATATAAGTAACCATAGTTGTAGAAAGCTGCAGCTTTTCGAGGCAGCCTCCCCGTCCTAGCCTCCCCGTACGAAGACTCAGCGGACAAAGACAAAGGAGTCTACCTGCAGGAGTCCAAAGGCTCAGCGGACAAAGACAAAGGAGTCTACCTGCAGGAGTCCACCGAGGGAGGCCAGCTAGGGAGTGCTCGCCGCATAGTAAGTATCATAGTTTTGCATCTTCCTGTTCTTCCTCTGCATCTAACTGCATGCTACCTCCCTATTCCAGTCCATGTCTCCTCTTCTAGATTTCCTTGAAAGAGAGATTCTACTCACACCCGAAACCTCTCCAATCTCATCCACCCTCCTCGATCTTCCGGTGTCGACGTCGTGTTAGCAGGCGGACTTTGGAACTGCCAGTCTGCTGTCCGAAAGGCCGATTTCATCTCGGCCCAGGCCTCCCTACTCTCCCTGCAGTTCCTGGCGCTCACGGAGACGTGGATCACTCTGCAGAACACGGCCACCCCTGCTGCCCTCTCTGCTGCCTACACCTTATCACACACTCCACGACCCACAGGTAGAGGTGGAGGGACAGGTATACTGATCTCCCCCCTGTGGAGATTTGGTATTGTTCCTCTTCCTCACTTCTCACCGTCCTCCTTTGAATTTCATGCTGTCACTGTCACTGTTCCATGCAAACTGCACATCATTGTTCTTTATCGCCCACCAGGTCCACTGGGGAGTTTCCTAGATGAGATGGATGCCCTACTCAGCGCCTTCCCTGAGGATGGCACTCCTCGGTGACTTCAACCTGCTGCTGGACACCCCTCAGTCCTCTACTTTTCTCCCCCTGCTTCAGTCCTTCGACTTCACCGTGGCTGAATCCCCATCCACCCACAAGGCTGGTAACCAACTGGACCTGGTCACCACTAGAAACTGCACCTCACCTAACATTACGGTATCTCCTCTACATGTGTCTGACCACTGCTTTGTCTTTTTCCCTCCTCCTCCCCTCTGTGCCTAAACCATCTTCACCTGCTCCCACTGTCCTTGTCCGTCGCAACCTCTGCTCTTTCTCCCCCGCTGCCCTGTCAGCTACTGTTCCATCTTCTCTTCCCCCAACTGATGCCTTCTCTCAGCTACCTGCTGAGGAAGCATCATCCACCCTACTTTCCTCTCTCTCCTCCTCCTTTGACTCACTCTGTCCTCTATCCACTAAACCTGCTCGTCTCCAACCCCCCACCCCCTGGCTAACTGACTCCATTCAAGCTGATCAACTGAAACTGCGAGCGGCAGAAAGGAAATGGAAATCCCCTGTGGTTGATTGATTTCCACACACTCCTGGCTACCTTTTCCTCTAACCTCTCCTCTGCTAAGTCTGCATTTTTCCTTTCAAGATTCAATCTTCTGTTTCTAACCCTCGAAAACTCTACTCTACATTTTCCTCTCTCCTCACCCCTCCTCCTCCCCCACCCCCTCCTCTCTAACCACGGATGACTTCGCATCCTTCTTTCGCGAGAAGGTCGATGACATTCGCAACTCCTTCCCCCCATCCTCTCCCTCAACTAATTCTCCCTCACCCATCTTGCTACCTCAACCTCTCACCCCTCTGTCCTCCTTCTCCCCCCTCCCTGACTGACCGTCCCACCACCTGCCCTCTCGATCCCATTCCTTCCACCCTCTTCCAGTCCATTGCTATGGACATCCTCCCCTTTGTCTCCAATGTTATTAACTCCTCTCTTTCCTCTGGCTCTGTCCCCTCTTCCCTCAAACGCGCTCATGTTGTTCCCCTTCTCAAAAAACCCTCTCTGAATCCTGCTGTCATTTCAAACTATTGACCTGTCTCTCTCCTCCCATTCCTCCCCAAAACACTCCAGCGGGCTGTCTATCTCCTACAGAATAGCCTGCTTGATCCTAACCAGTCTGGGTTCAAGGCAGGCCACTCCACAGAGACTGCTCTCCTTGCGGTCACGGAGGCTCTTCACGTGGCTAAGTCCCAATCCCTCAGCTCCGTCCTCCTCCTCCTCGACCTGTCAGCTGCATTCGACACTGTGGACCACCAGATCCTGCTCTCATCTCTCGTCGAGATGGGAATCACTGGATCTGCATTGACATGGTTCGAGTCCTACCTGGCTGATCGGTCCTACCAGGTGGCCTGGAGAGGATCCCTCTCCTCTTCCCACACCCTCTCTACCGGATTCTACCTGATTCAAATCACTGGTGCTTGCTTTTCAAGCGACTAGAGGTACTGCTCCCCGATACCTCCAGTCACTCATCACTCCCTACACCCCAGCCAGACCCCTCCGTTCCGCCTCCTCTGGCAAACTGACTGCCCCATCCCTCCGGGCGCCTGGCAGCCGCTCCTCGCGGTCTCGTCTCTTCTCTGTTCTTCTCTGTCCTGACCCCTCGCTGGTGGAATGACCTTCCGCAATCAGTCAGGACCGCGGAATCACTTGCGATCTTCCGCAAGAGACTCAAAACCCAAATTTTCAGACTCCACTACCACTAAACTCTGTACATCTAGCTAATTGTCATCACCACTGCCTACTTGCGCTACACTGTATACCCCTGTTTACTCCACTAATGACAAAAAAACGCATTATAGGACTTAAGACGGAGAGATTGAAGGGGTTGGAGAGGCTCAGGGTGCACGGGAGATCAGGGACCGGTTGGCTGTAGAGCTGGTTCCCTAGTGAGTAGGCCTACTGCATGGCTAAATAATTTATGCATAAATGAAACAGGCCTAGTTGCAGTTGTGAGTTTGTTATTTATTGGTTTCCATTTAACAATTACATTAAGTTAGAAGAAAATAAACGTTGTTTTTTAAGTTGGAAAGCCTACAAATAAGGAAAAAAGATGGTAAAATAAAACACTTTCTTTTAACAATGTAGGTCTCAAATTATAAACTCAAATCATGAAAATAACAAATTAATGTGCGCCTTGTTTTCCCCCTCTGATTCGCGCGCCAACTTTTCCGCACCTCCCGCACAAGCAAATCACTCTCCTCTTTTGAGAAGTGCTCCTGGCGCAGCCGCTCAAAACTGTCATCCATGACAGGAAATTGCCAATTTGCTATAGCGTTGGCGCACTGGTATTTAAAGGGATAGAAAATAGGTGTTCTGATTGGCCATTATGAAACCAAAACCCCACCACACTCACGTGTATTTTTTAAAAGTTAATCCAACCTCTTTTACAACTGTGCCAGAGGTGCACTATCGTCTTAAGTCATGAAATGACCGAAATTGTGTTAGACACGCCGTAAAGCGCCACCGTCCACTTTGCGTCTGAGTTACCGACACCACTCTGATTCCCCAAATTAGGGCCCTAGGTGTGGCCAAATCAACTATTTGGTACATTCTTAAAAAGAAAGAACACACTGGTGAGCTCAGGAACACCAAAAGGCCCTGAAGACCACAGAAAACAACTGTGGTGGATGACAAAATAATTATTTCCCTGGTGAAGAAAACCCTCTTCAGTTGGCCAGATCAAGAACACCTCCTGGAGGTAGGCGTATCTGTGTCAAAGTCAACAATCAATAGAATACTTCACCAGAGTAAATACATAGGGTTTACCACAAGATGTAGACCATTGGTAAGCCTCAAAAATAGGAAGACCAGATTAGAGTTTGCCCAAAAAAATCTAAAAAAGCCTGTACAGTTCTGGAACAACATCCTATGGACAGATGAGACAAAGATCAACTTGTACCAGAATGATGGGAAGAGAAGAGTATGGAACTCTTCAAGGAACTGCTCATGATCCAAAGCATCTATGAAGCATGGTGGAGGTAGTGTTATGGCGTGGGCATGTATGGCTGCCAATGGAACTGGTTCCCTTGTATTTACTGATGATGTGACAGGATGAATTCTGAAGAGTATCGCGCTATATTATCTGCTCAGATTCAGCCAAATGTTTCAAAACTCATTGGACGGCGGTTCACAGTGCAGATGGACAATGACCCGAAGCATACTGCAAAAGCAACCCAATACTTTTTTAAGGCAAAAGTGGAATGTTCAATGCAATGGCCAAGTCAATCACCTGACCTGAATCCAATTGAGCATGCATTTTACTTGTTGAAGACAAAACTGAAGGCAAAACGCCCCAAGAACAAGCAGGAACTGAAGACAGCGGCAGTAAAGGCCTGGCAAAGCATCACCAGGGAAGAAACCCAGCATCTGGTGATGTCTATGGTTTCCAGACTTCAGGCAGTCATTGACTGCAAATGATTTGCAACCAAGTATTAAAAATGACAATTTAATTTATGATTATGTTAGTTTGTCCAATTACTTTTGAGCCGCTAAAATTGGGGGGCTACGTATACAAATGGTTGTAATTCCTACACGGTTCATACAATATTTTTTACAAAACCCTTCAATTGAAGCTGAAAGTCTACGCTTAAAGCACATCTTGATTGTTTCATTTCAAATCCATTGTGCTGGCGTACAGAGCCAAAATGATGAAAATTGTGTCACTGTCCAAATACTTATGGACCTGACTGTATATACATACACATATACAGCCACAACATTAAAACCACCTGCCTAATATTGTGTAGGTCCCCCTTGTGTCATCAAAACAGCTCTGACCCGTCAAGGGATGGATTCCACAAGATCTCTCAAGGTGTCCTGTGGTATCTGGCACCAAGACGTTAGCAGCAGATCCTTTAAGTCCTGTAAGTTGCGAGGTGATGCCTCCATGGCTCGGACTTGTTGCTCCAGCACATCCCACAGATGCTCGATCGGATTTGGGGGAATTTGGAGGCCAAGTCAACCCTCACCCCCACGCCTACCCCAGTTCCTGGATCTGGACCCCCTTCACATGGCTTAGCCCCCCCCACTGACTACCTAACTCAGGAGGTGCAAAGTCATTCAGCCCTGAGTCACCTTGGACTGACCATGATATGGTCTTTTTTGGACACACCCTGTGCCGGCCATAAGAGGATGGGCTCCCCCCCTTTTAGTCTGGTTCCTCCCAAGGTTTCTCCCTATCAAGGGAGTTTTTCCTTGCCACTGTTGCCTTTAGGCTTGCTTTTGGGGGGGTCTAGGCCTGGGTTCCTCCTCTGTTAAGCATTTTGTGACAATTGTGAAAAGCACTATACAAATAAAATTGATTTGTCATGTTCCTCAAACCATTCCTGAACAATTTTTGCAGTGTGGCAGGGCGCATTATCCTGCTGAAAGAGGCCACTGCCATCAGGGAATACCGTTGCCATGAAGGGGTGTACTTGGTCTGCAACAATGTTTAGGTAGGTGGTACGTGTCAAACTAACATCCACATGAATGCCAGGACCCGAGGTTTCCCAGCAGAACATTGCCCAGAGCATCACACTGCCTCCACCGGCTTGCCTTCTTCCCATAGTGCATCCTGGTGCCATCTCTTCCCCAGGTAAATGAAGCACACGCACCCGGCCATTCACATGATGTAAAAGAAAACGTGATTCATCAGACCAGCCCACCTTCTTCCACTGCTCCATGATGCAGTTCTGACGTTCACGTGCCCATTGTAGGCGCTTTCGGCGGTGGACAGGGGTCAGCATGGGCACTCTGACTGGTCTGCGGCTACGCAGCCCCATCGCAGCAAGCTGCGATGCACTGTGTGTCCTGACACCTTTCTATCATAGCCAGCATTAACCTACGCTTCCCCATTTTTCCTGCTTCCAACACATCAACTTCAAGAACTGACTGTTCACTTGCTGCCTGATATATCCCACCCCTTGACAGGTGCCATTGTAATGAGATGATCAATGTTATTCACTTCAGACCTATCAGTGGTTTTAATGTTGTGGCTGATCGGTGTGTGTGTATATATATATATTAGGGTGCGTCAAAAAACAAGTTGTCACACACGTTCGGGAGAAAACCTGAAAGTGGTCCATTTCTTTTGCTTGCTTTCTCAATTAAGCCACTGAAGGGGAATATACACCACAGACACATTTTCATTTGAGTAGCCATTTTTATAGGGGTTGTGCATCCACTACAAAGTTTGTACACTACATACTACACACAGTGAGCACCACAATTCATTGGACAGTGCCAATTTTTATTTTATTTTGGTTCTGTACTCTAGAACTTTGAGTTTGAAAGGATACAGCACCTTTTATAAAGATCTGGTAGATCCATTGTAGTGGATGACCGGAGAATACTCTCTATGGTGAAGAAAAGCCCCCTGACAACGGCCCAACAGATCAAAAGCACTCTCCTGGATGCAGGTGTAGATGTGTCAAAGTCTACCATATGTAGAAGACTACACCAGCAGGACTACAGAGGGTACACTACAAGATGCAAACCACTGATGAGCCTGAAGAACAGAAAGGCGAGATTAGAGTTTGCTAAAAAGCACCTAAAAGAGCCCAAGAGTTCTGGAATAAAGTCTTGCAGACAGATGAGACAAAGATTAACATGTACCAGGGTGATGGAAAGAGGAAAGTGTGGAGAAAAAAAGGAAATCCCCATGATCCAAAGCATACCACCTCATCCATGAAACATGGTGGAGGGGGTGTTATGGCTTGGGCCTGTATGGCTGCTAGTGGAACTTGTGTTCTCGATGATGTGACTGCAGACAGAATTAGAACAATGAATTCTGAAGTCTACAGAAATATTTTATCTGCTCAGACAAAACCAAATGCCTCCAAACTCATTGGACGGCACTTCATCATGCAACAAGACAATGACCCGAAACATACTGCTAGAGCAACAAAGGGGTTTTTGACAGCCAAAAAGTGGAAAATCCTTGACTGACCGAGTCAATCACCGGACCTGAATCCAATTGAACATGCATTTTACATGCTGAAGAGGAGACTGAAGGCAAAAAGTCCCCGAAGCAAGCAGGAACTGAAGATGGCTGCAGTACAGGCCTGGCAAAGCATCACCAAGGAAGATACCCAGGGTCTGGTGATGTTTATGCGTTGCAGACTTCAAGCAGTCATTGCATGCAACGGATGTGCGACCAAATATTAAAAATGATTACTTTATTCTACATTATGTTAAACTGTCCAAAGAATTATGGTGCCTGAAAATGGGGGGGACTATGTACAAAAGGTTTAATCATTTCTGAACGGTTAATCCGATACGAATTAAAGCTGACAGTCTGCACTTCAACCTTTGTCATTTGTCAATGTATCCTTTCAATCTCAGTGCAAGAGTACAGAACCAAAATAACAAAAAATGTGTCACTGTCCAATGAATTATGGTGCTCACTGTATATTCTGGGATTATTTTCAGGGGAAGTGATTATTTTCAGGGGAAGTAACTCTATAAAAACTATGCCTTGTTTAACACTCTTAATATTAAAAAAATTACAGCATATGAAGACATAATTTGTGTTTTATATTTATAAAAATACATTTAGCCAATTCTGGGATTGGTTTCCCCGTACTACGTCAACAGCAACAAAATGAAAGAAATTGACAAACAATACTCGTAAATGTCATGAAAAGAACTAAAAGCCTTCAGAAGGAAAGTATTTTTCAGGTCCTTCTTGCTTGCTGTGTTCGGGTATGCTTGCCAATGATCATCTGCCACCTATACCACATACATATTGATAAACCAGATCATATGGCCCCACCCCAGTATAAATAGGGTTATTAATTCACTGTGCGCGACCCCTAAACATTGATATATTGAACTGATTTTTATACTGCCAGGTTTTCTCATAAGTGGATCAAAATTGCAAATGAACGAACACGTGTGACAACATCATGTTTTTTGACACACCATAATATATATATATATACAGTGGGGAGAACAAGTATTTGATACACTGCCGATTTTGCAGGTTTTCCCACTTACAAAGAATGTAGAGGTCTGTAATTTTTATCATAGGTACACTTCAACTGTGAGAGACAGAATCTAAAACAAAAATCCAGAAAATCACATTGTATGATTTTTAAGTAATTAATTTGCATTTTATTGCATGAAATAAGTATTTGATACATCAGAAAAACAGAACTTAATATTTGGTACAGAAACCTTTGTTTGCAATTACAGAGATCAGACGTTTCCTGTAGTTCTTGACCAGGTTTGCACACACTGCAGCAGGGATTTTGGCCCACTCCTCCATACAGATCTTCTCCAGATCCTTCTGGTTTCGGGGCTGTCGCTGGGCAACACAGACTTTCAGCTCCCTCCAAAGATTTTCTATTGGGTTCAGGTCTGGAGACTGGCTAGGCCACTCCAGGACCTTGAGATGCTTCTTACGGAGCCACTCCTTAGTTGCCCTGGCTGTGTGTTTCGGGTCGTTGTCATGCTGGAAGACCCAGCCACGACCCATCTTCAATGCTCTTATTGAGGGAAGGAGGTTGTTGGCCAAGATTTCGCGATACATGGCCCCATCCATCCGGGGTTGGAGTCTTATTGATTGAGTGTGTGGAGAGGTGTCTTTTATACAGGTAACGAGTTCAAACAGGTGCAGTTAATACAGGTAATGAGTGGAGAATAGGAGGGCTTCTTAAAGAAAAACTAACAGGTCTGTGAGAGCCGGAATTCTTACTGGTTGGTAGGTGATCAAATACTTATTTCATGCAATAAAATGCAAATTAATTATTTAAAAATTTTCTGGATTTTTGTTTTAGATTCCGTCTCTCACAGTTGAAGTGTACCTATGATAAAAATTACAGACCTCTACATGCTTTGTAAGTGGGAAAACCTGCAAAATCAGCAGTGTATCAAATACTTGTTCTCCCCACTGTATATATATATATATATATATATATATATATATACACACACACACACACACACACACACACACACACACAGTGGGTATAAAAATAATTCACCCCATTTTTCACATTTTACTTTTTTACTTCATGGAATCAAAATGGATTTAATTGGGATTTATTGCCATTGATTGGCATTTTGGATTCCCTCTGAGCAGATCAAACCATAATATACAATATACAATTGACTATAATATACAAAAGACCACAAAAATTTGCTTTCTACTACATGAAAGAATGAGGCAACAGGGAGCAAGTACTGTAAATGGTGAGTACCTGAATATACTGTATATGCCAGAGAAAGATTATAGAATGCAAATAAACACCATGTGCTGTACACCCATGGCCAAAAGTTTTGAGAATGACACAAATATAAATTTTCACAAAGTCTGCTGCCTCAGTTTTTATGATGGCAATTTGCATATGCTCCAGAATGTTATGAAGAGTGATCAGATGAATTGCAATTAATTGCAAAGTCCCTCTTTGCCATGAAAATGAACTTAATCCCGCAAAAAACATTTACACTGCATTTCAGCCCTGCCGCAAAAGGAATAGCTGACATCATGTCAGTGATTCTCTCGTTAACACAGGTGAGAGTGTTGATGAGGACAAGGCTGGAAATCACTCTGTCATGCTGATTGAGTTAGAATAACAGACAGGAAGCTTTAAAAGG
Organism: Aldrovandia affinis; assembly: GCA_029706075.1. Taxonomy (NCBI): domain Eukaryota; kingdom Metazoa; phylum Chordata; class Actinopteri; order Notacanthiformes; family Halosauridae; genus Aldrovandia; species Aldrovandia affinis. The sequence goes on along the minus strand of JAINUG010000295.1, from coordinate 817,560 downwards.
AGGGTGGTGCTTGAAATCATTGTTCTTCCTCTGTTAACCATGGTTACCTGCAAGGAAACACGTGCAGTCATCATTGCTTTGCACAAAAAGGGCTTCACAGGCAAGGATATTGCTGCTAGTAAGATTGCACCTAAATCAACCATTTATCGGATCATAAAGAACTTCAAGGAGAGAGGTTCAATTGTTGTGAAGAAGGCTTCAGGGCGCCCAAGAAAGTCAGGACCGTCTCCTAAAGTTGATTCAGCTGCGGGATCGGGGCACCACCAGTGCAGAGCTTGCTCATGAATGGCAGCAGGCAGGTGTGAGTGCATCTGCACGCACAGTGAGGCGAAGACTTTTGGAGGATGGCCTGGTGTCAAGAAGGGCAGCAAAGAAGCCACTTCTCTCCAGGAAAAACATCAGGGACAGACTGATATTCTGCAAAAGGTACAGGGATTGGACTGCTGAGGACTGGGGTAAAGTCATTTTCTCTGATGAATCCCCTTTCCGATTATTTGGGGCATCCGGAAAAAAGCTTGTCCGGAGAAGAAAAGGTGAGCGCTACCATCAGTCCTGTGTCATGCCAACAGTAAAGCATCCTGAGACCATTCATGTGTGGGGTTGCTTCTCAGCCAAGAGAGTGGGCTCACTCACAATTTAGCCTAAGAACACGAATAAATGAATAAAGAATGGTACCAAAACATCCTCCGAGAGCAACTTCTCCCAACCATCCAAGAACAGTTTGGTGACGAACAATGCCTTTTCCAGCATGATGGAGCACCTTGCCATAAGGCAAAAGTGATAACTACGTGGCTCGGGGTATAAAACATCGAAATTTTGGGTCCATGGCCAGGAAACTCCCCAGACCTTAATGAACTTGTGGTCAATCCTCAAGTGGCGGGTGGACAAACAAAACCCCACAAATTCTGACAAACTCCAAGCATTGATTATGCAAGAATGGGCTGCCATCAGTCCGGATTGCAGAGATCTTGAAAAAGAAGGGTCAACACTGCAAATATTGACTCTTTGCATAAACTTAATGTAATTGTCAATAAAAGCCTTTGACACTTGTGAAATGCTTGTAATTATACTTCAGTATACCATAGTAACATCTGACAAAAAGATCTAAAAACACTGAAGCAGCAAACTTTGTGAAAACCAATACTTGTGTCATTCTCAAAACTTTTGGCCACAGCTGTATACAGTAAGCACTGTATGGCAATAACATTTTTAAAATTAATATATTGTCCCATTTATCTTGTTATATGCACACAAAAATATACTGTACATTTGCTTCTATTACTGCTTTATCTTCTTACTACAAATCATCAGTCAGTGCAAAGAAGAGACCACATGTCTCACGTGTTCAATTTGTTTCCTGAAGGTTATGTGTCAAAGTGCCCCTGCATGGAGATATCACAGCAGTAAACCCACGTTTTCCTGAACGACAGGGGGTTAACTACCAAAGACACTGAATACTGTGTCAGACACTGAAAAATCACACCTGATTCACGGAGGGGAGAGAAAAGGCCTTTTCATTTTCGGATACAAGAAGACTCCAGGAGAAGAGAAAGGAGGAATAAATTGTTTGTGTGAATGCTGAACCCCCAGCATGAAGGATGGCCTTTTATAGCAGACACTGGGCTCTGCTGTTCCACTGATGCTATTAGGAGTGTGGGTGCCAGGCCAGCCTTTTGTCTGCAGCTTGGGGCTTGGAATACAAATCTACTGTCTGACTCTTACAGAGGGATGATGAAGCCGAGGAGTAGGTGATTCTGGTAAAGGAAGTATGTAAAGCAGGCTGGCTAATGGCTTTAACAATACAATATATTAAACCGTTTGTTACAGTTGTGGAGAGGTATTTTCACTTCAATGGGATTTGGGAAAAGACTATAGATAGGTTTGAAGTGCAGAGCAGCTGCTGAGTCAGCACCGCTCCAGGAAGCATAAGAGCAGTAATTGGCCTGAGATTGCTCTAGAGGAAATTTGACCACGCCCTTTTGGGAGGCAGTCAGCACAACACTGCACCCTGTTACCTCCCTCTGGTCTCTGTTCCCTCCCTTTCCATTGTGTTTGTTATAAAGATCCCATTTAAACCTGAAGATTTGGTGTCCTGCGTTAATACTAAGCTTTTAATACTGTTTAAAGAGTCCTCTCTGTTTCTACGGAGTTTTTTTCCCACAACAATTTTGGTGCCTTCGACCCGGAACTGCAGACACTCAATAGGACAGCCTCTCTTCCACTGACGGGGACCAGGCATACTCCACTGCGCAACATAAAAGAAGGTCGGGGCCTTATTCAAAACCCCTCACCGTGGTGTTTGACTGGTTCCAGCCAGGGGGAGGTTATTTACAGGGACCCAGGAGAGGATTTTTTATTTTTTATTTTTTTTATACAGTACATTTTTCAGGAGGTTAACCAATAACAGAGCAATTTCGATGAGGGATTAATGCTATGGTTATAGTTGGAAAAGGTGGACCAATTATGAGATGAGCTTGTAAAACGTATTGATCATAGGCTTCGTAAGCATAGGTAAGACGGAACAGTAAGGTTTATGGTTTCAGGCTATGGTAATAGTTGGACCAGCAGATCAGTTTGTGGGATTAGATATTTAAATACGAATGATCACATACGTCTGGAGACGTGGTAAGCGGTGAACGGCGGGGTAGGTTGAAAAGAGATCGTTGTTGTGTCTGTTATACATGGAAAGGTAAGATATTCCACTGACCTTACACATTGTAAATGAGAATATCATACTATGTTGTGCAACATTCTGTACTCCACTAGCCTTACGCATTCTGTAAATAGGGCACATTCTGTTATTGTCTAGGGAAATTATTATTGTTGTTAAAGGCGGATCAATTATGGGATTAGGTATTGAAAATATTTCGCTTGTAATACTAACTGATCATAGGCCTGTGGCGACTCTTGTTGGCAAGAGGAAAGACAATAATAGAATTGTGTGGCTATCTGTACCCGGGACTGGAGATGAAATATCTTACGGTATATGTTGTTCATTATAGTTTGTCTCGCATATGCTCTGTAAAACAACAGGGCACATTCTGTGATTGTTTAGGGCAATGGTTATTGTTGGAAAAGGCAGGGAATAGGTTATGGGATTAGGTATTACAAATATTTAGCCTGTAATACTAATTGACCATAGGCCTGTGGCAGCTCTGGTTGGCAAGAGGAAAGACAGCACACAGAATTGTGTGCTTGTATGTACCCGGGAATGTTGTTTAAGAACATAAGAACATAAGAATACATAATGATGAGAACGGGCCGTTCGGCCCAACTAGACTCATCATGTCCTAATCTAAAGAGTATCTAGTACAACATCTAGCCTGGACTTGAATAGCCCAAGCGTTTCTGCCTCTACTACCCGACCTGGCAAGCTGTTCCAGACATTACAAAACTTCCGGTCCAGTTGCCTGTAGCAAGGGAGCTAGTAGCAGCCAACCGAAATGGCTATATCTCAACGCTTGAAGTTTAAACAATTAAATGTAAAAAAGCTAGTTAGCTATAGAATATTCCCCTGCTCTTGGATTTGCTTCTGAGAGGGCAAAAAAATTAAAAAAAATAACTCACATCAGCTGGATGTAATGCCGAATTTTAACAAGCTTTCCGAAGCTAGACGGGGAAAAAATTGAAAATTCCCTCTCTGTCCCCTAACGGCAACAGAAGTTTACCTTAAGAGCAAATCCTTTTATCCTTTTATCCTTTTACCCTTTCCGATGACAAACGCCAAACCCCAATCAACAATACAAAACACAATCCCCATAATATCAATGACAGAAATGGCAACAAACAATCTGCTCAGACTCAACTCAAACTGCACAAATGACACAGTAATCCCGTCAGGCAAATCAATTTCCCGTCAGGCAAAGCCTGTTTGATTGTTTGATTCAAACAAAGGGATTCCCTTCAAAGGGCATTCCATAACGGTGTGCCTTTTACAGAGAGGGATGACTGACAAAAAGTGATTTACGTTGTGCAATTCCACACATTATGTTTGTATTATGTTGTCACATTGCATGTTTTTGTTTTTTCTTTAGAAGATTGCCATCATTGCCAACGCTCGTCTCACTGGTAGACGTAGCAAGCCTGCAAAAGGATTAGACGAAATTGACAAGTAGAAATGGGCTGGTAATGATTGCTACCTTCACTTAGATGGCTGGTGGCATTGCTGGACTGGCTATCCGGTTGGGCCCATCAGACTGTTACCGTACCATGCCCGCATGTATCACAGTGTGATGCATGTGAGCAAAGGGAGAATGATAGGAGCCTGTAACAAGGACTGGTGCCAAGAGAAGAGAGGAAAAAAAAAAAAAAAAAAGGAAAATTTAAATTTACAGTGCAAGCACAGCAGACCGCACCTAAAATGTATGTTTACTGTGCAAACACAGCAGACATGGGAAAATTGTATCACATGTCAACAATTTCAATTTTTAGTTGAAACAGGTTCCACCACCAGATTTCTCCTGGGCGCCTAATGCGCCAGCACGCATCACCACCTTTATCCGGTCAGAGACATGGGCATGCATCTGATGGATGATGCAAGGATAAAGTATTGTGTGGTACTAACAAAATATATAAGGGTTATACAGGTGCAGGTGAAGGAGGCCCAGACGCCCATGATGACTTCGCCCGGCACTCCCTGAAGCCAGGCAAAGGCCAGCCCACCTGGAAACACAATGCAAGAAAGCCCCCTCCCGATGCAGCACCTTTTCTTCCTGTTCCCGACAGGAACAAACCCAGACAAAAGGGAAGTAAGTTGGGTACTGACGGAGGTGAAGTGCTAGCAACCTCTCCCTACCAGGACAACCAGAATTGAAGCTGCTAAATCTGGACCGGAAGGTTGCAGTGAAAATCCCCAAAACAGAAGTAACAAAGAAAACACACACCATATCAAACACAATGTTAGCCATGAAGGTAAAACAGGCTGTAAATGGATCAGATTGTTGAGTATGCTCTTCAATATTTTTCTCCAATTATACAGAGCAAGATGGACGGTACGTTTTCCGAGCTCTCCCACAAATTCTATTAGCTATTTCCAACTCTATATACAAACCCATATCCCTCAGAGATGAGGGTCAAAAACTCTAGGCACCAACGGAGTGCTTATACGGGTCTAATGACTGTGTGTCAAACGGGGGAATGTGGAAGGAAATGTGGAAGGAAAAAATGTATCCTGTTTGTGTAAAGTTGATATGCCCAGAGAAAGATTCACAGGGGGGACAGATACTAATATTGATGCTGCAATTCTGAATGGCCAGGCCACCAAAAGGTTATTTGCGCCAAAACTTAAAAGAAACATCTGTTACTTTATGGCGTTTACCCACTACAGGGAACTTCCCTCCACATTGTGCTACTAACTTTTCCAGAGTTGCAGTCTGGTCTGTTTTACTTTCACGTGACGTCAGGGCTCCTATTTCCCTTAAGTTACCTCCGTCTGGTCTCTGTTCCCTCCCTTTCCATTGTGTTTGTTATAAAGATCCCATTTAAACCTGAAGGCGGGAGATTCGGTGTCCTGCGTGACACGGGTCTCTCCGCACAGCTGTGCGTAATAAAAGCTTTTAATACTGTTCAATGAGTCCTCTCTGATCCTACTGAAGTTTTTTTCCACGACAACCCGGACAAATAAGAGAAAAGATTGAATTGCAAACAAAGTGGTTTTTGGGGCGAGGATGCAAAAGGGTGAATCGCTGACCCTGAAACAGGCTGTAGGAAGGGTCTCCATAAATGTAACTGTTTTCAGGCCCCATTCTACCACTCATGCCCCAAAATGCCATGAACAAACAGAAATGCTAATAATTCAACATCAATCTGTTCCTGAACAGAATAAATAATCAAATTAAGAATGAAAAAGGTCAAATGGCAGCGTGTGTGAAAATATCCAAATAAAAAGGTCACATAACAAGCACCTGTACATATTGTGACATGTAAAGTATTTGCACATGACCTTCCCCCAAGCCCAAAGATTCACCCTCACAGACCTGTCCAGATGAAGCCAGCAGGTTGATAGTGGTGAGAAGCATCCAGCCCCGACTGGCCTCCTCACTCTGATTCACTTCCAGGAACTGGACAATAGCTCTGCTGGCTGCCTCTGTGAGGAATTAACACCCAGTACATTCCATGTTAGATTAAAAACCAAACCAGAAATACAGTACATATATGCCAGTATACACTGGGATACATTAAATTAAGAAACCACCCCCTGAGTTCATCTGTGTGTGCAATGAGCAAATTATGGATGCTGAAATCACCCTGTGAGTTTTTAGGTCACAGTCTCTAAAGCTTAACACCTTGATCTTTTGGCATAGTAGGCAATATGACATAAAGCACTCAGTGTCGTAAAAGCCAAATGCCCTTCAGTTACACTTGCACATGGCCGTTCCATAGTTTTTATCCCTTGGAACTGATATAAGGTGGCATCACTGTAGAAGCCAGAAGGGATATTTTTTTTCCTTTCCAGACAACAATTCAGAATTAAACCAATTTCAGTATGCAGTTCTACTTGTGTGCCAGTTGTACGCAGCAAGTGTGTGCCTTATTGCTTTCAAAAATACATAAAAGGAGAGATATTCTTGATAGACTATAGCAGATGTTGGAAATCTCTGGGGGGTTTTGTTGCACAGGACCTGAGATTTGTTCAGTAAATCAATGCCTTATCCTCTCCAAGACAAGTCACATGACACCTGTGGAGAGAAAGCTTTGATACAGGCAGCCAGATTGGGTCCAACTGTTCATCTTGGTAGACGTGTTAGTTCATTTCCCAGTATGATTACCCGGAATGCTGAATTAATTAGGTCTCCAACTAAGCTGAACAGAATTGGATGGACGGATGAGAAAAGTGCAGAATTTTGGAACCAAGAATGATCTCTCAAAAATAAATAGCCTCAGGTTTTTAGTAAACATGGTTCAATGACTTCAAATCCTATTATTTTGGTTTGCCTGAGCAACCACTAAACTTACTCATTTTGGCTGACACAGACTATAATGCTGTACAGCAGGGATAGGCAACCCTAGCCAGAAATGTTTCCTGTTTTTTTCTGCACAGGTTTACACCATTCATATATTTTTTTTTGTTTACATTTTTACTTCTGGTTTGTCCCTGTTTTGTCCTCCAAATTTGGTGGCCAATCGTACCCTCTATAAATTAAATTTCCCCCCACCACGAGCCTGCCACCTGCAGCTACAGGACCAGACACTACCCCGGTACCGGCAGTGATGAAAGCAGCTGGGTCACCCAGGGGGCCTACACCATTTATATATTGTTCTTGCATCCTGAAATAAGGCACTTGCCAAGGATTAACAATGCTATGCATATGCTTTCATTTTAAAATAAGGAAAGAGTGAACTTCTATCACACAATCTGGGCCCATTTACAAATATGAGTGGCATTTGGAACACCCTTTACATAGGCATATATTATCATACGCATATCATAGGCAAACATCTCCTAGACCAGGGGTCTTCAAGTAAAATTCAAAGGGGTCCAGTTAGATAAAATGGCCTCAAGCCAAGGTCCGGTGGTGCGAGGCACGTAACGGCGCCCCATTTTCTGTCGACGGGGGTGCTACGGGAAAAAAAGCTGAGACCAGATAATTTATTTCGCGGACCGGGGGGGGGGGGGTGCTACGCGAAAAAAAAGCTGCACGGGGGTGCGCGAGGAAATAATGCGCCCCTCGGAACCGGTCCGTGATTTTCTTAAATTTGGCGCCCCTCGGAATTTTGCGCCTGGTGCAATGATAAACCAGTGCCGTAAATGCTAGAAAAGCTGCGCCGGTTAAAATTGAAATGCTCCGTCAAAATGTAGTAATTCTCAATAATTTATCGGTTTTTGGACGCGGTCCGGATAGGACGGCTTCTGGGTCCGGACCCGGACCGCGGTCCGCCTGTTAGTGACCCCTGTCCTAGACCATAGCGTAGCACTTTGCTAATCAATTGATATGTTAATAGGATAATGATTGATAGGATGGCTGGTTATATTAAACAGTATAGTTGATGATTCATGTTGCACAAGCTAGAGTGTTGTGCAACAAGAACAAATTAATATAATGTGAGATATGTTTTTCCTTGTATTACCTATAATTCAATAATGCATTTCCTTATTAAGAAAGGGACATAGAAATGTGAATTAAATGAGCATTGCTGTTTTAGAACAGTTGTATTAACAATCACCCATTAATTGTCTTTTTTTTATTTTGGCAACCTCTATATGCCCAACTCTAAAACATCACTACAGGTGTTGTAAATTAGAGAAGAACTGCCAAACAGTGCCTCCATTTTCATTAAGGCTAGCACGTTTCTAAATCATGACAACAAATCCAAACAATTAATTAGAGCTAAGTCTATATAGCAGGTCAAATGTCTGTGAAGGCACAGCAGGGAGACAGGTAAAGGAGAGAGAACCCAAGAGCAATGCGCCACAGATGGAAACAATTTGACCTTCCTACAGAGGAAATATGGGGCTGACGGGGCAGATACTCCAGGGCACCGTACCTTTACTCTTTAACAAAGGTGGACAGCAGGCGCCATCAAAGTACGGTTAAAGAGAGGCACTGATCCATCCAGCTGCCTCTCTGTAATAAAGCAGCAGTCTCCTCTTTGTTTAGGAGCATCCCTTCCTTCATTCTTCATTCGTCTATGGCAAAAGGGCTCGACATATTTCCATCCAAACAAGATTCGCTTTTGTACTCCGAGGAATAAGAGGAAATAGGAATAATCAGATTTGAATTCCACTGCCCAGCCCTCGAGGATGTGATGGAAGTCAATGGACTACGGTCAAATGTACTTGGAGAACCTAAATTAGAACAGATTTTTATTCGATCCGAGTGCACCTTTGGAAAAGCTTGAGGCAGGGATTGCTGGGATCTCCAACTACTCTGACATCACTTCAGGGCAGATTTTTGGCTTAGACAGATGAAAAAAATGAAGGAAATGTAAAGAGTTGTGTTTAATATTGCTATTGGTGTGACTCCATGCCTTATGCACCCACCGTACCTGTTGATTTATTAGAAGCTCTCCTTCTGATCTCGGTCACCATCAGCCTGGACACCTGGGTGGTGAACTGCAGCAGATCTGAGAATTTCTCCATCATCGTAATGGGTGGGGCATTCCCAAACACCTGTGTCACAGAGGTGAGGAGGAGGTATGAGTGTCGCATACCCAGCTTACACACCTGCCATGCCAAGGACGGATTGTTCACTGGGTTTAAAATAAAAAGTTAAAATACAATTTCATTGTGAACCATCTCAAGGCCAGGCATGGCCTTAACTCCAAGTAACAACCAGAAACCCATGTTCCTGCTGGAAGGTGTTGAGCATGTATGCGGTTAATTTCACCACTTGCCTGGAAATTTTCGAGTGGATCAAAAAACAAAAGATTTTTAAGCCACAGCAGAAGCCCTCATCTTGTCCTTAATGAGATTTTAATGAATTGATGCTAGATTGTGAGTCAATGATGATGTTGAGTGATTAACAATCAGGTCAAGAGTCCCCCACTGCTCTGAGGAGTGTCTTCACTTCCAGTACTGCTCAGAAGAGGTTAGGCAGCACACTACTTTCCATACGAAAAACAACATTGAGGGTGAATCATTCACTGTTTTCATTCAAGGATTTAAAATTTAAACTTAACATTTTTAAGTTTATTTAAAAAAATGAATGAATCGTAAAGAACTACAGAACTTCACTGTGGGTCACTATGAAAATGTTTTTGCTAAAGCACAAAATAATTACATGCATAGGCTATAATATTGGAATATATAAAAATATTTTAAAATGATGCATGATCAATGCTCCAATACAATTCTGAATATGCATCCAAATCTAGTGTCTACAAGCACCAAAGTAGCTCAATGAGAGAGGGTGCTGGAGGGTGAATTATTAATGCCCGTTGCCTTTACCTGTTATTTCTGGGTTTGCAACCCTGTCTCAATTATCTTCATTAAAGCATCCAGCCAACAAAATGCCTGTACTCAGAACAGTGAAGACATGACTTGAGAGCAACCCCAGCTTGTCTGACCACATTTACTAATGATGACCATTACACTACTAAGGGCAGCAGTGTAGTGTAATGGTTAGGGAAGGTTTAGGTTTGATTCCCAGGTGGGACACTGCTGTTGTACCCTTTTGTTGTAGCTTTTTTATCCAGCTGTATAAATGGATTGAATAAAATATAAATGTATAATGAGCAGGACCGCGGTATCCCAAAATCGATTGTTAAACGCCTATTCATGTTTGCCTCCAGAAAGGCCCAGTTTGGTGCGCTTACCCGGTTGAAGACAGGGAGCATCATGTAGAGCTTCTCCTCCTGTTCCTTCTGGGTCATGTGACGTGGCGGGTGGCACAGCTCAGAGAAGAGGCGCCGCAGGTGCATGAGGCCCAGCGCATTGTCCTGGGGACTGCACTCCTCCTGTCGGGGCCTTCCCATGATCCTCTTCACCATGTTCATCTTCAGCAGCTTCTTCTGGACAAAGCCAAAGAGAGGTTGGAGAGAGGGAGAGAGAGAAAAGAGAATGAACAGAAATGGTGAAGAAAATTAATGAGCAAGACGGACCGAAAAGAGCATAGCAGGTAGAGGGAGATGCAGAACAGCGTGGGTCAAAAGAGTAAAAACGAAGGAGAGAAAAGGAGAAGAAGAGAGAGAGAGGAAAGAAAGTCAAAAATCTGTAAATCAAAAAACTGAAAAGAAAAGATAATCTATGTCAGCTGATATCTTCGTCACGAATTGCATGAAGATGTGCCTAGCTTAACAATGACCACATTTATCAGGTTGGCTTTTCTGCCACGGCATCTGTTTTTCTTTAAACATTTTGCCTGCCTGTTCCATTCACCTGCAGTGACATCTTAACTGGGCCATGCAATGAAATTAAATGAAAAGACACACAAAGAAAGTAGACCTGCATTTTTTTCTAATTAGAATCTTTCATTTTCAAAAACATAATTAGCATACATTCTACTGCATTTTGGTAGTTTTAACTGATTCGTTTTTGACATTTTCTCCCACTAGAGAATTGTGTAAACACACACTGACTTTGGCCTTTATTCAAGCTAAAACATGGATGACACTTTTCTTCTGAGGCCTTTTCTTCAGACTATGCACCATGTAATCGCAGACTGAGTTATGAACAACCCAGAAAGAACTACTACTAGGATGTTGCATCACAATGTGAACTAACCCCTGATTCTAACAGGGGGCGATTCGGTGACGAGCTGCCCGAAATGCATTGATTCTCTATGAGAGTGGGCGACTTCCGGTGACTGACCGATTGGCCAATTTGTGGGCGTGGCGGTGACACAGAAAAGTTGAAAATTCTGAACTTTCGGGCGATATCGCCCGGTAAGAGCCAATCAAATTCATGTGTTGCTGTTTTTACCTTCCAGGCGGAACCAACACAACACCGAAATTTGGTTCCTAGTTCCGACAACATGAATGAGGAGAAACTGATAACAGCGGTCTGCAGTACCGCCATACGTTATTTAATCCTAAAAGCATAAATATTTATAGCTAGCTAAACTTATATGGCCTACATACATCTTATTTAATGTTTGTGTTGGTTAAAAGGCAATTTTTTATCACATGGGTACGTTTGGAAAACGTGCCGGAGACAAATTATGAGCCGTTTCCAGCGCAAATAAATGGCCGCAATTGTAAAAAGCCTTCTGAGTTTGAGTTTGCGGTTCATGATTGAAGGAAACAATACTGCTAGCCAACTAATATTTATAATAAAGATTCTCAAAATCTATGATGAACTATTCGTTTACCATGCAAAAATTTTGTAAGCACGTCGGAAGCATTTTTGAGGAAGCCATTCAAGCGTGGGGAATGCCCACGCTAGATTTATTCGCCTAGTATCGCCCCCCTGTTAGAATGCGGGGTAAGGGAATGCACAGTGATCTTTATTGGGGTGTTAACCTATCCCATCCCAAGACATTCATTTACATTTTAGGCATTTAGCAGATGCTCTTATCCAGAGCGACTTACAAAATGTGCATTAATACATGGCAAGGCAAGCCAAGACAACATACAGCAGCCATACCACCATGTACCCTTCTCATGCTGAAGCTATGCAGGTGTGGGTTTGATTTGATTGACTTGGATGGGAGACCTCCTGGGAAAACAGAGTTGCTGCTGGAAGGTGTTGGTGGGGCACACAGTGCCAATGCCCCAGCACAGTGAATGGGGGATTATGCTGTACAAGGTGCTGTCTTTGAGATGAAATGTTATAATGAGGTCCTGATTCACTGTAGTACAGTGAATCCCATGGCACTTCTTGAAAGAGTAGGGGGGTTAACCCCTGTGTCCGGGTCAATCCTCCTTACCTCACTGGCTACACATTCCCTTGCATTCCATACACATACTTATTACCAAGGTCATAAATGAGAAATTCGTTTTTGGTTAATTAGGGGTAAAACAAATAAATACATTTCCAAAGGGACAAGACTAAAGAATCCAAACATTCTGAGAACCAGTCAACAGGAGGATTCAGTAGGTTTTCAATTGAACCCTTATATTTCCTTAAATCCAACACCTTTAAAGGTACTACTGTACTTTACTACTGTGAGCATTGCTCATGCAGGTCACTGAAAGCAAGCAGCATGCCACAGAGGGTTTGTTGCTGGATCCGTTTCCAGAACATTCTGTTGTGGTAAAGAGCCCTGACAATCTACCATGCAGTTTAGAAACCACATTCCCCCTGAGGGAGTAGCCTCCATAGAACAAATTATTCCCACTTCAGCGGATTAGAAAGTGTGCATTTCAAATGCAAGCAAAGGTTTGAAGTAGAGATGCACCGATTGCGATTTTCTTGGCCGATTCCGATTTCCAATTTTTGATTAGTCTGACTTGCCGATACCGATTTTGGCCGATTCCGATTTTTTTTTTCTAAAAACAATAATTGACAACTTACACAAACATTTTTGTAACTTTGCTTTAATAGAAAATTAAGATTGACAATTCTGAGGTAGGTCAGAAGCATGAGGTAGGTCTCACTAAAACACATTTCAAAATAAAAAAAGTGTTCCAGGTTACTGGACAGAGCTTTTCTTTTTTTGTGCAAATTAAATTCAATGATGAATAAAAGAGAATCCAACAGCAGTGGCATGTAGCCTTTAAGTAATAAATAAAAAGAAACAAGAGTAGTTTAAATGTACTGACATGGTGACAGACCATTAGTCCGGAAATATTTATTTAAAACACTAACGTTATATTCTGATGACAGATGACACAAGCCCTTTTTCCATTAAATTATTATATGGCTTCAACTTGATGTGCATCAGAAAGTTATTGCGACAATGCTAATGGAAAACAGGTTAGTTCGAACCTATGATGCGCTAGACTAATTTGTTTGCTAGAGGTGGATTAGAGTAGATCCCAATTCTATATAGTGCAATGGAAAACACTTGTAGCGATATAAGGGCGGATGTTTCAGTTGCGGAGCTTGTCAAAGGCATTGAAACAAGCCGCTCTTCAGCAGAATTTCGTTATTTGCGTGAGTCAGGTAGCCTAACGACTACGACTTTAACTAGCTTCAAAGCCTAGATAAAAATGTTTCAAACTAGGAGTAATTGGAAAAGGCGATGCTTGCTGTTTCTGAGTTTGTTTGATAGTGGAAACGCACAGCTGTGGTTTAGCTAGAAATCGTTAGATGAATTTATCATTAGGTCTAATAAGTTAGATTTGTATGAGTGAATAGCACTGTTTCATAACGTCACTCATTAGCGAACATAATGATTTCAGTGCAATTCAGTGCTTCAGCAGGGCATTATTACGTCAAGTGTATGCACTACCACCATGTTCTATTAATGGAAAATGGTTCAGAGGAACCGAACTAGCGCAACGAAGTTCATTATTAATTAACCCGGTACCTACGGTACTGTAGAAAAACGAGTTGGTCAACCTAAATGATTAGGTTGGTCGTTCCGAACGTTTTCGAGGTTGTTCCTCCGCGGCTTATTTTCGATTGACATGTATGACAAACTGAAAGCTTTAAGTGTTCAGCGCTGCGCTCATCTGATCTGTCTGCATTGGCTCACGGGTACGCGCACGTCACGTGAAAAGAGGGGGCGAGGAGCCAACCGGCGCACAGAATCGGCTATGTGGAGTGATCGGGATCAAGTCACCGATTGAGGCCGATCAGCTGAAAATCGGCCATTTCCGGTCAGAGGCCGATCGATCGGTGCATCTCTAGTTTGAAGCAATTGTCGATTAGCATTACATGTCTGCACACTTGAATGGACATTTTATAAAATGCAGCAAAAGCAGCAAAATGCAAGAGCAGCTTCCGGTTACTGATGACCTGAATAAAAATATACAACAGGTAGGCCTAATGAACCCAGTTAGAGCACCTCTTTACTTTCATTCTGCTTTCCCATCTTTAGCAGCATGCAGAGGACTTTAATATTTAGCTTATAAATAGACACAAAGGCTAGTTAGTACAGCAGTGCCTCGGCTCACAACCCTAACAATATAAACTGATGTACTCTAGACTGTACTGAACATAAGATGTTTTTTATGGCACAGAGAACATGCCCACTATATGAACCTGAGGTACCGCCAGTGTATCACTGACATCTAGTATGGCCTGAGATCATCAGTGGCATTCACTGGATTCACTTGATGTTCATCTGAAATAAGGAACCTGCTAGGCAACCAGCATACAAATGTTATCACATTTTTTGTTTACCCTTGCATTTATATTAAAGCTTTTTCAATAAACCTTTTTACAAAGCAGTATATAGGCTAATGAATTTATAATAATCAGTATGAGTCAAATCAAACACAATTTAGGCATAATATTATAACACAATACAACATAACACAAGTCTATATAATAGTATTATCATTCTAACACTCCCACAATGAAAGGGACAATATTGAACATTGCCGCTTAGCCCTTGAAAGTATGATAAATAAATCCATGTTTATTTATTTCTTCTTTTGTAACCGAGTGCTGTTTGCCAGTTTTCATAACATTTATGTAACCCCCACCCCACAGAACTCATGGTAAATATTCTCTCTTTGAAACAAACAAAATAAAGTGCTAGGCCCTTCATGCATGCTGCACCTGGTATTCTGTATGCTACTCAAGGGAACTTTTATCCCGGTATGACCCTTTGTAAATTTAAATCTGTCCTACAGCCTTAGAGAATGGGGGTCACCTTTTGGGGTCAGATTCTGCAACACACTTCTTCTGTGCAATGACATCTGGACCCAAGCTGCCAACTGGACGGAAAATAAAAATATATATATACAGAAAGGCTCAGAGGTTTACCAAAAGAAAGGTGTACCAGACCAGCCCTGGTGGGGAGCCCCAATCGGGGGTGATGTTTGGCTGTCTGCCCCAGAGGGAGGGGGAGGGAGAGCTGGCACGAGCTCGCCGAGTGGTAAGGCGACTTCGTAAACAGTTCTGTCTCTGAGGAGGAGAACATTACCTCCCATGGAGGTGGGCGGCGAGTTCGTGGGGGAGGGTAAAATCGAAAAGAAATAGATGGTATATTTGGCTGCTAATTGGGAGAAAAACGTGTAAACACAATGTAAAAACTCATAATCACTTTCACCTTTCGGATCTTCTGTGTACAAGTGTGCTGTACATTCTGTGCACAGCAATCCACCTCACACACACACACACACACACACACACACACACACACACACACACACACACACACACACACACACACACACACACACACACACACACACACACACACACACACACACACACACACACACACACACACACACACACACACACACACACACAAAATCTATCCCAAAAACAACTTCAAAGGTAACTTAATTTGACATCATTTGATGATAAATTGAGGAGAACAGGCCATTCAGGCCAAAGAAAGAAAAAAAATCTCCAATTATTAACAGTACACAAAATAAAAGCAATACAAAATAGAAACACAAACAAAGTAAAAGCAATGCTAAATAAAAAACACTAATCTAGTGAGTATCCAGCACTGCGTAAAGCCTGGACTTGAGCACCCCATGGGTCTCTGCCTCTACTACACATTCCACACACTGACAAGTCTGTGTTAAAAGAAATAATAATACATTCGGATGTCAGTTTGGAATTTACCTTTGACAAATGATGAATAAATAGAACAGAACACTGCAAAAACACTGTGCAATCTCTTTAGGGATGATTCATACAAAAGTAAATCAATTGGGAGGAAGAATTTTGAAAATTATTTGATGAAGAGTGAAATCATTGGCAATAAAAAACAAAGTATTTAATATTTTATATAAAATAAATACGTATAGGCTGCAGTAGGGGTGGGCGATATGAGCTAAAATTCATATCACGATATTTTCCACTGTCCAGACGATATCAATATGATATCACGATATATGAGAAAAAAAATCTGAATCTAAATTTTAATAGCCCTTCTTAGTTAAATGACATTAGTTAAGGCAAAATATGTATTTTAACCTTATATAACCAGAAAGAGTTATAGCGAGCACTGGCAGCGAATGATGACTTGATTGATTGATGAGTGGGAGTCTGGCTTGTCTTCGGGCGAGCTCCTGGACTAACTGTTTCACGCATTCGGGTACATTCCTCATATTCACGGACATGCATGGTTTTCAGGTGGGTAAACAGGTTGCTGGTGTTTCCACCTTTGGCTAAAACAACACGGCAACACAACTTGCATAGTATTGTTTGTTGGTCGAGGTCGGAGATTTTGAACCCAAACCAGTTCCAAACGACAGAGGAGCCCCCTTTCTTTTTAACCAATTCGTCATCATCCTGCTCTTGAGCAACATCACTTTCTGCGTGTTCGCTCATTTTCGATTCTTCACTTTTGCACTTGTAATAGGCTATAAATATTAGTACGTAGTCTGCCTGCTAACTGCAGCTGCCTGCACGCTTGTTTGTTGCTACATGCGCGCAACAAATGCATAAAACGTCCGCTCCAAAAAATAGGTAAACATATTAACATGCTTCTTTTTTTCGTAGGAACCTGGAGGTTAGATTAAAATAAAAAATAGATGTAGCTACTAACTACTATCACTCAATTGAAATTTTGAACAAAACAATATGAATGTCAAATTAGAATTTATGAATATATAACGGTATCCACGGTATAGCAAAATCCATATCGTGGCGCAGCATAATACCGGTAGTCACTTTCATACCGGTATAGCGCCCACTCCTAGGCTGCAGCATGAAATAAAGATCAGCACAACTGTGTTTTGGTCAATATGCAATTACAGCACATCTCATCTCTAAATCTAGGGCACTGAACCTTCAATTCAAGTTGACTCGTGGCAGAAATCCATCCTTTTCTAAATGGCCCTTTTCTGACGCATAGGGGCCTGGGCTATATCTCTATTGATTTAGCTTTCAAGAGTTGAGCTCAGGGCAATCAAGGGATGTTTTCTACTGCTGCACAGCACAGCTACAACCTTTTAAATACTATTCACAATGGGCTAAGTTTACTTGAGGCCCTTGGTTCTGTACAGTATGGGGGGTGAAAAGTAGCCTATTTATTGTTTACTGAGACATTTACTGCAATAATAATAATAATAATAACCCTCATTTATATAGCACTTTAAATCGCAGAGCGGTCTCAAAGTGCTTAACAGAAAAGCAAAAGAAAAGAAAAACTGAAAACAAAGCAAAACTAAAATGTATTCAAATTAATATAATTTTAAAAACTGTGTGTGCGTGCGCATATGTACGCCAAACTCAGCCATAAAATTTAGTGAATAAGTATGTTTTGAGTCTGGATTTAAAAACATTAGTGGAACCAGCCTCCCTAATAGAGATGGGGAGACTATTCCATAGAAAAGGAGCTCTAAAATAGAAAACCCTACCTCCAACCGTTTTTTTGGCCACGTGCGGGACAACTAATAACCCTGCATCCTGCGACCGGAGGGCACGCGCCGAAATATATGGCCGAAGCGCATCGGACAAATACCCCGGCGCCAGTCCATGTAGGGCTTTAAAAGTTAAGAATAAAATTTTAAAATCAATTCTAGCCTCAATAAGAAGCCAATGCAGAGTAAATAAAATAGGGGTAATGTGCTCGGTGCATCTCGTTCTAGTGAGGATTCTGGCTGCCGCATTTTGAACAAGCTGGAGGCTCCTTAAAGCGTTTTTTTGTGGCCCTTCCATTCCTCCTCTCAATTGTGGCTGAGGCAGCCCCTCTCTCTGCCTTATTCCTGCACCCTGTTGAGGCTGGGACAGGTTGTCTCTTCATGGGCACCTATTAAGAACAGCATAATCCACTGGTTTGGACCTTAGTTTATCTCTCACAATAATGTCTCACATAATCATTAAATGACAGCAAAGTTGCAAAGAGAAAACCCAAAGCCTGATGAAAATTCTGATAAAATAACATGAATTTACTTTTTATGTAAACTCTTTCAATAAGCCCAGTTAAAGCCCCACATTCCTGTTATTTCAAATGGTCGATCATCTTGAAAATAACTAGCCTAAATCAGAAACGAGCTGATTCAATTATTTAAAATGTATTTATTGAAATGCAAACCAGGAATATGGTAATATTAGCTACTCTGCTAATGCTCTCCTTGTCAGTGTTTTGGCACATTCTAAGTTTGAGCACGATGTTTGGACCAGGTAGTAAGACTGATTCCATCATCGCTACATAGCTAAGTTGGTTCTCTGGGAAGCTAACTGACCACTTTGGCTCTGATGGGATGGAAATACAGGTAATGCTGGCCATGTTATTTATCATTTGCATATTCTTTTAGCTAACGTAGATAATTATCTGAAAACTGTTGTTTTTAATGTTGATATGGTTGTTTTGTTGTTCGATAATTCAACGGTACATCCTTAAACTGTTAGTTGCTTCCTTTGCCAACAACGCATAGTTGTTGTTTTTTGCAATAGGCTACTGCCTTGACGGGTAACATTGTTTTACATCTTGTACATTTTCTATTTTAGATTAACCTGCCGACATGTTAGGGTGCGTTCCCTTTCATCTGCATTGCGGATAATTCTCTGCACAAAGAATTAACACAGGTTTAAGGCCTAAATATACTTCACTTTAAATACGCATACGCGTACGTAAAATGGCCGCCACATGTATCCTGCGGTCATTTGGTGTGGAGCTTGTGCACGTCCTCAAGAATTAACGTTACGCGTACGCATACAATAAATTGTGGGGGCAGTATACCATGTGTGATGTCCAGTCTGCAACTAACTGAAGAAAAAGAGGAAGAAATTATTATTATTATTATTACATTATCATTATCATTGCCGCTGCATAGAGACAAATATGCATGCCAGAATAGATGGCGAGAAATTTCCAACATTAAGCCTGGACAAAAAAAAAAAATGGAAGCAGATCCAAAATCGTTATGTCTGAGCACAGCGGAAAAAGCTGGAGAAACGTTACTTTAATATTTAACACACAATTGCGGTCATTTACTTGTCAACTCATGTTACACTATGTATGGGGTCCAGTGTGTCCTGTGGCACAAATTGAAATGAATCAGTTGATGATTTGGGTTCTTTGAGGAGTTAAAAACGTTGTCCCATACTGCTTCCCAATCAATTTAATCACCTCCTGGGGTTCTCAGGTCTTTTCCCCACTGTTTGACTATTCATAAGCTATTTTGTAGCTGCTTCTAACAAATACGAATAAAGATGGGACACATCAGGTCAATGATTGGGTGAGTCCCCAGGTCCCCATGGAACATAAGTCTTAAATGCATGGCGCAACTGTAAATAAAAGAAAAAAAGATGATCTTGACTAGTGCTGGGCGATATATATCATGCACCTCAATTTGATCAATATTTTGTTGATGCACAATTAGAAAAAAATTATAATTGAGTTTTCTTTACTGACAACTTGAAATCTTTCATACGAGATTTCACTGCTCTTCCTCTCATTGCACCAGCGACTCCGTCCCTTCCTTGTTGTGGTTGTAGGTTGTCAGCATGGCGAAGAAGGAGTCTAGTGCGAGTGGCAATGAATTAGTCCCTAAAGAAGTTCAAGTAACGTATATCGGGTACATTATCTAGTTGTGTTTGAACAATGCATTGCAATGGCTTAGCACTCATGGGTTAAGCTAATCTATCACACCAAATAACGGCTATCTCCACTCCACTGAACAAACAAGACGTGTCTGAACGGGTCGTTCGCAAACGGTTAACCCGCCTCTGAACAAGAATCACAACATTTTCAAGTCATCGTTGGCGAATCATTCAGAAGTGGAACGTGATGGAAGTAGTGATTACTGAATCAAGTGAATTAATCTAAAGATTTGTTATTTTCACTGAATGAATCGTTCGCAAACGAGTTAGGAAAAATACTACATGGGAGATTGGGAGCTGAAAAGTATGTGCTTGCAGACTTTGCTATCTCAAGCAAATTTTTTATTTTTTATTTAGGATTTTTCTTGTTTGCTATTTTTATAATTTGATTTTTTTGTTTTGTTTTGTTTCTGATTTTATCCCATTTTCTCCCAATTTGGTAGCCAATTAGACCAGCTATTTTTTTTTAACGTCAATCCCCCCCTAGTAATGTGAGTTCGCTGCCGTAGTCCTGCGACCGGTAGTGACGCCTCTTCCGAGACCGTAACCCCGGTGCTACAGGGCCACTTTTATCGCAGCGAATGTCACGTCGGCTCCCCTCCCCCCTCCCTGGGGCGGACAGCCAATCGCCGCCCCCTGGTGGCACTCCCGGCCAGAGCCGACACTTGGCGAGACAGGGAATTGAACCCCGGTCTCCGTGGCCAGCGTCGGACGTTGTAACCACTGGACCACGCGGGAGGCCTATAATTTGATATTTAAGGTTAATAATAAAAGTTAATTATATACTTAGATAATTAAAGTTTCTCTTATTCATTCAGTCTTTTCACTCTGGATTTGTTTAAATGAGAAGCAGAGACTACGAGGGCAGTGTAGTGTATTCATTAGGCTAACGTCCCATAGGCCTTTGCGAACTATAAAATATTATTTAGTTATATGTTCAAGCTATATTACTTGTGGTATAGTAATAATTGTGGAATGTTGTTTGTATGAAAGTCTTTCGCTCCCCTGTTATGGAGGGTTATTGTATATGATCCTTTGGGGTAGTGAATGTGTAAATAGTGTCCCTCTGTGCGTTTATCGTATTTCTGTGTGCTTCTTGGCGTGTAAATGCGTTGTTGTTAAAAACCAATGAAAGAACCGTTATAATGTAAAATAAATCATTCCTGAGTCTTGATTCAGTGGTCACCGCTACAATTTGCCTACATTATCCAATGTATGAACTGCCAGTTACTCGTACTAAAAAGGCACTTTTTAGTACTTTTCACACCAAACTGAGCCTCCGAAACCTTTCTTTAAACTTACATTTTTATGAAATAGACTTTGTAAATAGCTGGTTGGTCATTATTATCTCACAGTTCTTGAAGAATGTGAGCAACGAGAGAGAGTCCAACAAATATGGAAGCAAGTGCAACAAGGAAGGAAGGAAGGAAGTGCAACAGGGAAGGAATTTAACTCTATTTAACTCAGCTGTTTGATCCCTCATTAGCTTTGTCAGAGCGACGCTTATAGCTGCGTCTACCTGGCAGTGTAATCAGAAAGTGTCTACCCATCTTCGTGAAGAGATCAGCTGTTTCCGTCCCGCCGAGTCTTGAGTGTCTCTGGGTTGCTAAGTTTACTGCGTTAGTTTTGACTGGTTTTTCTGTTCGTTTTCTGTAGTTGCTAACTTTGCGTAGCCTCTTGTTGTTTAATTGCTAGCTATTACTGGGTTAGAATAGCCTTATAATTAGTTAGTTTAGACTGTTCATCTGTAATTGTTGTTTTGATTTTAGTAAATGAGCAAGCAGTTGAGTAAATCCGTGTAATTATCACACTATTTAACTCAGCTGTTTGATCCCTCATTAGCTTTGTCAGAGCGACGCTTACAGCTGCGTCGCCCTGGCAGTGTAATCAGAGTGTCTACCCGTCTTCGTGAGGAGATCAGCAGTTTCCGTCCCGCCAAGTCTTGAGTGTCTCTGGGTTGCTAAGTTTACCGCATTAGTTTTGACTGGTTTTTCTGTTCGTTTTCTGTAGTTGCTAACTTTGCGTAGCCTCTTGTTGTTTAATTGCTAGCTATTACTGGGTTAGAATAGCCTTATTATTAGTTAGTTTAGACTGTTTATCTGTAATTGTTGTTTTGATTTTAGTAAATGAGCAAGCAGTTGAGTAAATCCATGTAATTATCACGCTATTTAATTCAACTGTTTGATCCCTCATTAGCTTTGTCAGAGCGACGCTTGCGTTACTCCCTCCTAGTATGTG
The DNA here is from genome assembly GCA_029706075.1 of Aldrovandia affinis. Classification (NCBI taxonomy): domain Eukaryota; kingdom Metazoa; phylum Chordata; class Actinopteri; order Notacanthiformes; family Halosauridae; genus Aldrovandia; species Aldrovandia affinis. The sequence goes on along the minus strand of JAINUG010000295.1, from coordinate 795,320 downwards.
CCTGCACCCCATAACAGTCTGCTCTATCCCTTTCAAAAGGCGCTTCCATCGACGCACCCGCTCACGACAACGGAATCCTTCCAACCTCTGCTACCCCCCCCCCTGACCCTTTGTGAGAACTTCACAATCTCAGGGGGGCTATGGAACTGTCAGCCTGCCACACGGAAGGCTGACTTCATTTCTGCTTATGCCTCCCTCTTGTCCCTCCAGTTTCTTGCCCTCACCGAGACCTGGATCAGCCCTGATAACTCCGCTACCCCTGCTGCCCTCTCGTCCGCCTACTCCTTCTCCCACAGGTACAGGTTTGCTTATTTCTCCCACATATCCTCTTTTGAATACCACCCTGTCTCCATCACCTATCCTACTAATCTCTTTATTGTTGTTGTTTATCGTCCTCCAGGGCCCCTGGGATGCTTCCTCGACAAGCTAAACACCCTGCTCAGCTCCTTTCCTGAGGACGGCACCCCATTGGTCCCCCTGGGAGACTTCAACATCCACCTACAGACCCCCCAGTCTGCTGCCTTCCTACCACTACTCCACTCCTTCGACCTCTCTCTGCAACACTCTCCCCCAACCCACAAGGCAGGCAACCTCCTAGACCAGATCTTCCTGAGGAACTGCCCCTGCTCCAATCTCACGGTTACCCCCCTGCATACATCTGATCACCATTTAATTTCCTTCTCCCTCTCCCTTGCCCCCCATCAAGTTCAAGTCCTTCCTCCCCTCCTCCAACACCCACTATCACTGCCCGTCGTAAACCTTCGCTCAACCTCTTCCCTCGCTCCCATTGTCACTGCTTCCCTCCCCCCCCTTAAAGCATTCTCTAGACTCCCCACTGACACTGCTTCCTCCACCCTAATCTCATCTCTGTCCTCAGCACTTGACTCTCTCTGTCCTCTTCTCCCGAGACCTGCACGCTCATCCCCTCCTAGTCCCTGGATGTCCGACACCCTTCGCACCTCCTGGGCCAGCCTCCGTGCTGCTGAGAGAAAGTGGACGAAATCCAGGGACCCATCCGACCTTTCATCCTATCAGTCTCTCCTGTCTGTGTTTTCCTCTGCCGTCACTGGCGCTAAGGCAAATTTCTATCAAACTAAAATTCAAAACTCTAAACCTCGTCAACTGTTCTCTATTTTCTCCTCTCTCCTCAGCACGCCTCCTCCCCCACCTCAGTCCCCCTTCACTGCAGATGACTTTGCTGTTTTCTTCGAGGAGAAAATCGCAGACATCTGCAGCTCCTTTGTGCCCTCCCATCCCTCTGTGCCCTCCACCCCATCCCCTCCCTCTGTGCCCTCCCCTCCCGCTGCGCCCTCCCGCTGCCCCCTCTCCTCCCTCTGTGCCCTCCACTCCCTCTGTGCCCTCCCCCTGCTTCCCCACTTTTTCTCCCCTCTCAGATATTTCCCACCTCCTCCTCTCCCACCGCCCTACCACTTGTGCCCTCGACCCTATCCCTTCATCCCTCCTCCAGGCTATCACACCTGACATCTTCCCATTTGTCACCTCCCTTGTGAACTCCTCCCTGTCTTCTGGTTGTTTCCCCTCACCCTTCAAAAGGGCCCACATCACCCCTCTGCTGAAAAAACCCACTCTAGACCCCTCAGTCATCCAGAATTATCGCCCAGTATCTCTCCTCCCCTTCCTGTCTAAAACCCTTGCATTTTTATTTTTTATTTATTTTACCTTTATTTAGCCAGGGGAGCCCATTGAGACCAAGTCTCATTTACAATGGTGCCCTGATTACAAAACAATTATATAAATTACACATAAACAAACAATAAGACAAGGACAATAAAAATAGATGAAAGCATCATACAAAATAACAATAATAAGAAGAACTAGTGTTACAATAGAAGTAATTACAATAGTTACGATAAATTTAGAAACACTCACATACCACTAACTCTATATCCTTAAGCATATTTTTAAAAGTTCCTATGGAGACCACAGAGTCCAGTTTGAAGGTCTCCTGAAGCTCATTAAAAGCTCTAGGCCCACAATAGCTAAAAGCAGTTTTACCTAACTCAGTTCTGACACGTGGGACTTCAAGAGTAATCCAATCCTGAGTTCTTGACTGATAAAAACTTGAGTGCAATGTTAAAAGAGAATTCATGTAAAAGGGAAGCTTTTGTAAGATCCCCTTAAAAACATAGAGGAGAAGGTGCTGTTTTCTTCTGGTGGCCAGGGAAGACCATCCCACTGCCCGATAAAGTGCACAATGATGCGCTCTAAAATGGTCACCTGTGATGAAACGAAGTGCAGAGTGGTAAACAGTATCGAGTTGTTTGAGGGTAGTAGAGGAAGCATGCATATAAATAATATCACCATAATCTATTACTGACAAGAATGTGGACTGAATTAAGCACATTCTATTTTCCCGAGAGAAACAAGCTTTGTTTCTGTAGAGAAATCCAAGTTTCACCCGTAGTTTTTTACAAAGACCATCTATATGTGTCTTGAAGGACAGCTTCTCATCAATAAAAATGCCAAGGTATTTATAAAAGGATACTCTTTCAATTATAGACCCATCTAAAGTGTACATCTTATCAGTAGATTCCTTCATGGAGCGGTGATTTGAAAAATGCATGACTTTTGTTTTCGACGCATTTAAAACAAGTTTCAGCTCTAGAAGTGAGCACTGAAATGAGTTAAAAGCTGACTGTAAAATGGATAATGCACCACCCAATGAAGGAGCAGATGAATAAATTACTGTATCGTCAGCATAAAAATGTACCTTACAGTCATTTGTAAATGAGGCAATGTTGTTGATGTATAAAGTAAAGAGTAGAGGACCAAGGATTGAACCCTGTGGAACACCTCTAGTGACCTCCAAGGAAGGGGATTTAATGGAGTCAGCTACAATGCATTGTGATCTATTAGTAAGGTAGCTTGTAAACCACTGACATGCTTTCTGATCAAAGCCAGCCAGGCCTAGTCTATAAATTAAAAGTGCATGGTCAACTGTGTCGAAAGCTTTGGACAGGTCAACAAAGAGTGCTGCACAGCTCAACCCGTTGTCAAGTGCACATACAATATCATTTATAACCAAAGCTGAGGCTGAAATGGTGCTATGACCAGATCTAAAACCAGACTGAACTGGATTTAAAATACCATTGATAGCTAGGTAAAACTGGATTTGACCATTAACTAGGGACTCCAGGATCTTGGCTAAACAGGAGAGCTTTGAAATTGGGCGGTAATTGTTAATGTCTTTGACGTCGCCCCCTTATGAAGAGGAAGCACGTGAGCCGATTTCCAAATCTTTGGGACAATTCCTAAGCTAAGTGAAAGGTTAAAAATGTGAGTCAGGGGTCCTGTAATTACAGAAGTACCTAAACTTAAAAGCCTAGGGTCAAGAGAGTCAGCCCCCGTAGACTTTTTAGAGTCCATCTCCCTGAGAGCTACACCGACTTCCCTCTCCATGAGTGGTTTCAGAGAGAAACAGGGGTGAGTAGTTGAGGGCTCAGGGCTAGATGAGCGGATCTCAACAGGTTTATGCTGACCTACCCAACCCGCGATGTCTAGGGGATTTAATCTATCAAAGATATGTCCTGCACTAATAAAGTGATCATTAAAAGCATTACAAATTTCCACTTTCTCATTTAAGGGACCTGAAACAGAGAGTAACTGCTGAGGAAGTACCAGAGCAGAGTTATTCTTCATGGACTTAATTGTTTTCCAGAATTTGCCAGGATTTCCAGCACTCATGTGTAGCGAGTTAAGATAGAAATCCGACTTGGCTTTCCTGACCATAGTTGTAAATCTATTTCTTAGATGTCTAAATAAAATCCAGTCTGAGGGCACCCCTGTTTTTCTGGCTTTCGCCCAGGCTGAATTCCTTTCAGTGAGAATATTTGAGAGCTCGTGTGAAAACCAAACTGTCTGCCTGTTTTTTATCCGTAAGGGGCATGCTTATCAGCCAAAATGTTAAAATTATTGATAAAATAAGTAAGAGCCTGGTCAGGGTTATTGATAAGAGACACCCTACTCATATCACACCCATTTAAATCACACAGAAAATCATCTGCTACAAAGTGTTTAAAATTTATTTTGGTGATGATACGTGGCTTAGCCCTTTGCACTTTCACGTTCCTGATGCAAGCAATAGGACAGTGATCACTGATACCTTGAGGAAGGACTCCACTGAGTGAATATCTATGAGGCATGTTGGTGAGTATGAGGTCAATCAAAGAAGATCTAGAGCTACACTTTGCATTAGGGCGTGTTGGCTTAGTTATTAATTGAGATATATTTAAATTACAGCACATATCTTTAAAACTATCTGAGGACGGTTTATCCCAGTCGAGATTAAGGTCACCCATGATCAGCAATTCAGTGTTAGAATAGGAGGAAAATATATCTATGAGATTACCGATAGCACAGGGTAGGGCTGAAGGGGGTCTATATGCTCCTATCACAGTCACCTGGCTATTAACACCAAGGTTCACTGACAGAGACAAACATTCATATTCTTTAGGCACAGTAAGAGAGGCCAAAACGGAAACTGGAAAACATGTTCTGACATAAATGACTACACCACCACCCTTTCCCTTTCTGTCAGCTCTAAAAATATGAAAACCATCAAGACCTAAATCAGAGTCTAAGACCGATTTTTTCAACCACGATTCAGAAATTATTAAAATGTCTGGCATAGTCTGTTGAACCAGAATGTTGACATAATCCATTTTAGGGACCAGACTTCTAACGTTAAGGTGGAGCAGACCAAGTCCATTTCGAGCTTTAAAAACTGAAGCAGATTCTAAAAGGGGTGTCTCTGTGTCAGCAGCAGTAACTGAGCAACACTGTACTAAAGGCACATCTAATAAATTGCTTAGAAAAACCCCAGTAGGTCTGCGACCTGGAGCAGATTTTTCTCTTCGGACAGTAGGTGGCAGTCTAGCACTAATTCTCACACTAATCAGGTCAGGGGAGCTGGAGTCTGAAAATGTATGTGTATACTCCGCCCTGGTATCTTCAATCTGGGCAGTCTGTACCTCCCTATCCATAATACTAGTACTAATTTCCCTCCCTGCCCCCCCAGTCCCTAGTTTAAATATTCCTCCGCTACCCTAAGCATATGCTGGCCCAATGCATCTGTACCCCTCCGGTTCAAGTGTAACCCGTCCCGCTTGTACGGTCACCCCTGTTCCAAAAGGAGTCCCAGTGCCCCATAAACCTGTACCCCTCTTTCCTGCACCAGGTTTGTAGCCACGTGTTAAATCTCCATATAAAATTCTGCTTGCCTTTGCTAGCACATGGTACTGGCAGAATTCCAGAGAAGACCACCGTGGAGGTTCTGCCCCTTAACTTTGCTCCTAATTCTAGAAATTTGTCCTGCAGAACCTCAAACCTACCCTTACCTATGTCATTGGTTCCAACATGGACCATGACCACTGGATCCACCCCTGCTCTGGCCAGGAGCTTGTCCGCGTGTTCCAGGAGATCTCCAACCTGAGCACCAGGCAGGCAACATGCCATGCGAGATTCCTTTTCCCGCGAACAGACTATACTGTCTACACCTCTAATAATTGAATCCCCCACTACAATTAACTCCCTTTTCCTGGGTGGCATGGCCACCAGGGTGCCCTGGGGCTCAACAGTCCTCCCACTCACAGAGGGCTGGGCCAGATCCTCTTCCTGCAAGGGCTGGAATCGGTTGGACACCACAATCTCTGGAGATGCCGCCTCTGCATGTGCGCGCCCTTTTTTACGCTGGCGCCCTACCTTCACCCAACTCTCTCTCCCTACCTGCTCTAGAGTCTCCCCCCTACCCCGCTTTGGCGTGCAGGCTAACTCTCTAATGGGCGTACTAATTAGTTCCTGGAACTCTACAGATTCTGCAGGGCAGTCGAGACCAGCAAGTTGGGCTTCGAGAGATGCTTCACAAGCTGGCATCTGTCGCAAATGAAACACTCATGGAAGCCTTCTTCCAGAAACTTAATCATTCTACAACACTCACACTGCACTGTCGGAGGCCACATTTTCACCCCTGAATATGCCTACTGCTCTCCCTACACTGAACGAATTACTGCCCAAACAGAGACACCAAGTCAATAAAAAATATTATACACCTCGGTTCCGAACACTCAGGTGCAGAAATGTCTAAATGGAAGACAACACTTAAAGCGAAATTTTAAAAGAAACTTTCGGTCCTGTTTGTGTAGTAATAGCGCTGGTAGCAGCCAACCGAAACAGCTATACGCTCTACGCTTGAAATACAACAATTTAAATTTAAATTTAAGCCAACAAAAGCTAGTTAGCTATAGTATATTTCCCTACTCTTGGATTTGCTCCTGAGAGGGCGAAAAACCACAAAAAACCTCGCGTCTGCTAGGTGTAATACAAATCGGCAACTTTTTAACAAGCTTTCCGAAGCTAGACGTGGGAAAAAATGGAAAATTCCCTCTCTGTCCCCTAACGGCGACAAACGTTTACCGTAAGAGCAAATATTGTATCCCTTTACCTTTCTGAAGATAAAACGCAGAACCCTAAGCAACAATCCAAACACAATCCAAACACAATCCAAACGATATCCCGACAGCAACAAACAATCCGCTCAAACTCTCAGCACGTATGACGTAGCAATCCCGTCAGGCAAAGCGAGTGCTGATGACACTCAACTCTTTCTCTCCTTCTCCCCATCAGACAATCAGGTCTCAACCCGCATATCCGCTTGCCTGAGGGACATTCAGAGCTGGATGGACAGTCACCACCTAAAGCTCAACCCAGGTAAAACAGAACTAATCTTCATTCCTGCTCTCCCCACCTTGATTTCTCAATTTCTCTAGGTGACACCTTGGTGACATCATCACCCTGCGCGAAGAATCTCGGTGTGGTGATGGACAACAGGCTGTCCCTGCCAAAGAACATCGCAGTGGTAAGCCGGGCCTGCAGATTCTTCCAGTATAACATCAGGAGAATCTGTCCCTTCCTTACCACGTACTCTACCCAGCTCCTGGTCCAAGCTATGGTACTGTCCCGCTTGGACTACTGCAACTCGCTTCTGGCTGCCATCAGACCCCTGCAACTCATCCAGAACGCTGCAGCCCGTCTGGTTTACAACCTTCCCAGACACTCCCATGTCACCCCCCTGCTCACTACCCTCAACTGGCTGCCTGTTATAGCTCGCATCAAATTCAAAACATTGGTATGCATACCAGGCAGTCAAGGGATCAGCCCCAGCATACCACCTCAAGATCTTCAAACCCTACACACCTGCCAGACCACTCCATTCTGCTACCTCAGGACGCCTGGCGCCTCCCCCCCTCCGCACCTGTGCTTCCCGGTCACGTCTCCTGTCGGTTCTGGCTCCTCGATAGTGGAATGACCTTCCCGTGGAAGTCAGAACAGCTGAAACCCTGGCCACCTTCAAGCGACGACTGAAGACTCACCTCTTCAGGGTGCACCTCTCCCTGTAGTCCGGTTTTGTAATTTAGGGACATAGCTGTTTAATATTGCACTCATGTCTACTTGTTTATGTATTGTATTAGGTTTTAGGCATTATTTTGCCGATATTTTCCGCACTAATTGTTTTATTGCTGCCTTTGAATTGTGGCTACAGATTATTACCTACAGGGTCCTAGTTTAACTATGTGGTTGCTCCTAGCACCTGGAATTGTACTTCCCTCTAGGGTGGCTTTCAGCGAAACTGTTCTTGACTACGGTTAAAACTTTGTTGTACGTCGCTCTGGATAAGAGCGTCTGCCAAATGCCTGTAATATAATAGGAACAAATTACAATTTAAGAAGTAACACAAAATGTATTCTAAGTATTCTACAATGCTGTTTATATGTGTGGTAAGAGAATGATATCTTACCAATGGTAAACCTTTACAAGGACATCACCTGCCTTACTGCAGGGTGTTTTATTTTTGGCTGTTAGCAGAAGTAGCAGACCTCTCGGATTTCAGCATTTGATTTTACAGCGGTTTGTTGTGGAATAATAATAGTCGTATTTCTAAACACGCAAACTATATGAGGCTTGATGTTTGGACATAGTTCTACCACAAGTTGCTGAAATGGGGACTTAATGAACCTGGATCAGTGACAATTTCGAGGCAATTTCCGGGATTAGGACCAATTCGGACCCTGTGAAACCTTTGGAGAGAAGAGGACCAGCGTCAGGCCCTTTACAGATTTCCAACGAACTGTAAAAAAACAAAAAACCTGGAAATATAAACAAACTATAAACATCCAACGCTATCCCAACCTTCGCTTTGGACAAACTACGTTTTACATAACCTGTGCAATCTTACTGTGATTGCTACCGCTGCTACGGCTCTGGAAGCTACCTGTTGCCCCCACGTCTACTCACCCACCTCAGTGCACCGCCGCTGTGCTGCTTCTCCTCGGATTCTGCTTTGCGGTTAAGCCTCTGCTCTTTCGCCGGGTGGATGCCGTCAGATGTCTCCTCATTGAGTACGTTTGTTGGCTTTCTCTCTGTCCTGACTTTCTGTTCGGAGTTGGTGGTCGTTGGCTGATGGTGTTTCTGTTGGTTGGGTGTGACTGACTACGGTTCTGGTACTGCCCATTAGCGACCGGCCTGCTCACTGCGTCGCAACGGTGTCAATTTCCTGGGTGATCCGGTCAACCCACGCCAGCCGTGCACGCTAGCCAACTAGCGAACTGTGCCAACTATGTCCATAGACCACCATAATACTGCTATACACTAGCATAATAGTAGCTCCTCATTTTAGCAGAAACTAACGTTAGATGGAAACACGCACTGAATATCCGTTTGTTTTACACATCATGTTCCTAACCTACTCAGCGTCTCATCATCAGCAACAACGTCACTACACTATCTCCAAAGAGACTCTCAAACTGTGTATCTGGGATTCTGAAACAACAAAGATACACTCAAAGAAGAGCTGGACTTGGACTTTTTAGATATCACGTCCTGAACTCTCTGTTGGGCATTAGTACCATCCAGTCCCAATATCAGCACTTAATTCAAACCCCGCGTGAAATTGATTTGAACAATCTTGTCACTGTTAAAACACAATTTCTGTACCAACACGCAGTATTGGGTATTAGCACCATCCAGTCCAGAAGAAATCTGGTCTATGATCCACACAAAATGGACTTCAACAACCTCATCTGTGTACAAACACAAAAACAGCGAACTTTTGGCAGGAACTGCAAAGTTTGCATTGTTAAACACTTTAACAAACAAATCTCTATTTTTGAATGATTTTATCTCTGAGCAGGATATTGACTTCCTATGCCTAACAGAAACATGGCATCAAAATTGGGACTATTTTGTCTTAAACGAAGTTACCCCACCAAGCTACAAATATACTGAGAAAGCTTGTGGCTCTGGTCGAGGGGGTGGTCTTGCAGTCATCTATAGGGATGTTTTTAAACTGATTGTACTGCCTGTCCCTGATGACCTTCCATTTGAATGCATTGCATTACAATCCCAAACCCCCCAGTCCTTGTCATTTTATTAGTCTGTTAAGCCTCAAGAGCAGGGGTGGGCAATCTTACCCTGTGTGGGCCGGTGTGGATGCAGGCTTTTGTTCCAACTGAACAGTGGTGACACACCTGATTCCACTAATCAAAGCCCTGATTGAAGACTTTGATTAGCTGATTAGTCAAATCAGGTGAGCTACTGCTCAGCTGGAACAAAAGCCTGCACCCACACCAGCCCACACAGGGTAAGATTGCCCACCCCTGCTCAAGAGCCTCAAGGACTATTTATTTTTCTCTGTATCCCACCATTTTCATCTTGATCACCTTTTAAGGGGTCAGGGACTAATTTTCCAGTTTCCCACATTGGCTCTAATGGTTTTCTGGTTTTTTGATTCCCTCTGGAAAATGTCAATTGTGAAGCGCTGTGTGACAACCTGTTTGTAAATGGCGCTATACAAAAATAAAGATTGATTAATTGAGTCTATCGCCCTCCCAAGTCTACCACATCATTCGTGTCCGTATTTTCTCATCTTTTAACAACTTGTTGCCCCACCCTCAGCAATATTGTGATACTTGGTGACTTTAATATTCACATTGATTCTCCCAAATGCTCTCTGGCCATTTACTGTTTAAATCTCAATGACAGCCTCTCACTGACACATGTTCAAGGCCCCACCCATAGATATGGCCACACCCTTGATCTTGCCAGCACTGGAGATGTCCCCGCTGCCAACACCCACATTCTAGATCTCGGCATTTCGGATCATAAGGCTGTACTACTGGACATACCCATTGTACCCCCTTGCTGGCAGTAAATGCACCATCACCTTTTGTAATAGTATGGCTGTCGATGTTAGGACCTTTTCAAATGCTCTCCAGTCCAGTCTTTCCAGCACCCACACAGACATCTCACTCGGGGACTCAGTCATACACTACAATCACACTCTTCATGATAACTTAGACAAATTTTCCCCTGAAAAGACCAGAGAGGTGTCCTTCTCCCGTTCCTCCCCATGGTACACCGAGAACTAAAGACCCAGGGGCACAAGCTGGAGCACAGATGGAGAAAGACAGGTCTTATTGTTCATCTACAGTCTTTTATGGAACACCGGAAAGCGTACTTTGTTGTGCTAACAAAAGGCTAAATCAGACTACTACTCAACCCTCTTTGCTACAAATGAAAGAAACCCTAAGCACTTGTTCTCTACAATCAACTGCCTTCTGAAACCCACATTTTCCACCTCCCTTACCCCCTCCACAGCTGAGTGTAACCAACTCCTTAACTTTTTCCAATCTAGAATTGATCTAATTCGACAACAGATCAAGCTCACTACCCATATCACACCTGCTCACCCCTCACTCTCAGAACCTATCACCTATACTGGCCCATTTCTGAGCAGCCTTGAGGAGGTTACTGCTGCTGAGCTATCCTCCATTGTCTCAAGGATTAATTAATCTAGCACCATCCTGGATCCCGTCCCTACACCCTTACTAAAGTCATGTTTTCCAGCCATCTCCGCCAATGCTGTTAACATTATCAACAAATCCCTCACTACTGGAGAAGTCCCTACAACCCTCAAAACAGCAGCCATTAAGCCTCTCCTTAAAAAGCACAACCTCGACCCTGAGGTACTGACACACTATTGCCCAATCTCAAACCTACCTTTTCTATCCAAAATGCTAGAAAAAGTGGTTGCATCACAGCTTCAACATCACCTAAATTCCAACAAGCTTTATGAGGTTTTCCAGTCTGGTTTCAGGCCATCACACAGCACCGAAACAGCCCTTCTGAAGGTTGTGAATGACCTCCGTATAACTGCAGATGCTGGCTCCCCCACTATACTCTCAGGGCTCTACAGTGCGAGTATTTCACTCGCATTTGCCCCTAAAAATTGATATGTGCGAACCGGAAAAATAATTACAAAGATTACAACCTACCGTAATCCCCCCCCTTGCTAAATCCCACTTTCCATAATCCATACACGTATTCTTATTATGATACACGTATTGTTTTATGATATGTGTAGTTCTTTATGTCGTCATACATCTGTATGATCTAATCAGATAGCAGATTTGGTTACGTGTATGCTTAGTAATTTCTTTGTCACCACCACATAATAGTGACAAACTATGACAGTAACACTAACCTCTGGTTTGTCATCCGTAACATGCGTTAACTTACTATGACAGTAACACTAACCTCTTGTCTTGTCATCAGATATAATTTCTATAATGCAAATTTATTTCCGGAGCAAATATATTCGCTAACGTCAGCTAGAGTGGGTGCGGTAACGTTAATATTATTATTGTTAAACTAAAGTGGTTGCTTTTTATCAGCCAACACAATCATTAAGCTGACGTTAGCTAGTGTGGAGCTAGCCAAGTAAGTTAGAAATACAAATATAGCCAACACTAATTGTTAGTTTTCACAGCCTAAAACAATTCATAAATCCGGACAAAGACTGCAATAAGTTTACAGTGAAATGGAATGCCCTTTTCTGAACAGAACATGCCTAAAAAATGTGTGTGATGTATAGATGCACCGATCGATCGGCCTCTGACCGGAAATGGCCGATTTTCAGCTGATCGGCCTCAATCGGTGACTTGATCCCGATCACTCCACATAGCCGATTCTGTGCGCCGGTTGGCTCCTCGCCCCCCTCTTTTCACGTGACGTGCGCGCACCCGTGAGCCAATGCAGACAGATCAGATGAGCGCAGCGCTGAACACGCCTCAACATGTCCTCAGTATGGGCGTTTTTCACAGTCAGTGAAGACGACTTAAAGCTTGCAGTTTGTCATACATGTCAATCGAAAATAAGCCGCGGAGGAACAACCTCAAAACGCTCGAACGACTAACCTAATCAGACACTTGAAAAATCATCACCCAGGTACCAAGTCGATGCAAAAATTCTGAAAATGTGACGGTACTCGTTTTTCTACAGTACCGTAGGTACCGGGGTTAATTAATAATTAACTTTGTTGCGCTAGTTCGGTTCCTCTGAACCATTTTCCATTAATAGAACATGGTGGTAGTGCATAAACTTGACGTAATAATGCCCTGCTGAAGCACTGAATTGCACTGAAATCATTATGTTCGCTAATGAGTGACGTTATGAAACAGTGCTATTCACTCATACAAATCTAACTTATTAGACCTAATGATAAATTCATCTAACGATTTCTAGCTAAACCACAAATGGTGTATTAACTGTGTTGTGCATGAAGGTACCAGCTGTGCGTTTCCACTATCAAACAAACTCAGAAACAGAGCATCGCCTCTTTTCCAATTACTCCTAGTTTGAAACATTTTTATCTAGGCTTTGAAGCTAGTTAAAGTCGTAGTCGTTAGGCTACCTGACTCACGCAAATAACGAAATTCTGCTGAAGAGCGGCTTGTTTCAATGCCTTTGACAAGCTCCGCAACTGAAACATCCGCCGTTATATCGCTACAAGTGTTTTCCATTGCACTATATATAGAGATGCACCGATTGCGATTTTCTTGGCCGATTCCGATTTCCAATTTTTGATTAGTCTGACCTGCCGATACCGATTTTGGCCGATTCCAATTTTTTTTCCTAAAAACAATAATTGACAACTTACACAAACATTTTTGTAACTTTGCTTTAATAGAAAATTAAGATTGACAATTCTGAGGTAGGTCAGAAGCATGAGGTAGGTCTCACTAAAACACATTTCAAAATAAAAAGTGTTCCAGGTTACTGGACAGAGCTTTTCTTTTTTTGTGCAAATTAAATTCAATGATGAATAAAAGAGAATCCAACAACAGTGGCATGTAGCCTTTAAGTAATAAATAAAAAGAAACAAGAGAAGTTTAAATTTACTGACATGGTGACAGACCATTAGTCCGGAAACATTTTTTTAAAACACTAACGTTATATTCTGATGACAGATGACACAAGCCCTTTTTCCATTAAATAATTATATGGCTTCAACTTGATGTGCATCAGAAAGTTATTGCGACAATGCTAATGGAAAACAGGTTAGTTCGAACCTATGATGCGCTAGACTAATTTGTTTGCTAGAGGTGGATTAGAGTAGATCCCAATTCTATATAGTGCAATGGAAAACACTTGTAGCGATATAAGGGCGGATGTTTCAGTTGCGGAGCTTGTCAAAGGCATTGAAACAAGCCGCTCTTCAGCAGAATTTCGTTATTTGCGTGAGTCAGGTAGCCTAACGACTACGACTTTAACTAGCTTCAAAGCCTAGATAAAAATGTTTCAAACTAGGAGTAATTGGAAAAGAGGCGATGCTGCTGTTTCTGAGTTTGTTTGATAGTGGAAACGCACAGCTGGCACCTTCATGCACAACACAGTTAATACACCATTTGTGGTTTAGCTAGAAATCGTTAGATGAATTTATCATTAGGTCTAATAAGTTCGATTTGTATGAGTGAATAGCACTGTTTCATAACGTCACTCATTAGCGAACATAATGATTTCAGTGCAATTCAGTGCTTCAGCAGGGCATTATTACGTCAGGTTTATGCACTACCACTATGTTCTATTAATGGAAAATGGTTCAGAGGAACCGAACTAGCGCAACGAAGTTAATTGTTAATTAACCCCCGGTACCTACGGTACTGTAGAAAAACGACTACCGTCACATTTTCAGAATTTGGGCATCGACTTGGTACCTGGGTGATGACTTTTCAAGTGTCTGATTAGGTTGGTCGTTCCGAACGTTTTCGAGGTTGTTCCTCCGCGGCTTATTTTCGATTGACATGTATGACAAACTGCAAGCTTTAAGTCGTCTTCACTGACTGTGAAAAACGCCCATACTAAGGACATGTTGAGGCGTTTTCAGCGCTGCGCTCATCTGATCTGTTTGCATTGGCTCACGGGTGCGCGCACGCCACGTGAAAAGAGGGGGCGAGGAGCCAACCGGCGCACAGAATCGGCTATGTGGAGTGATCGGGATCAAGTCACCGATTGAGGCCGATCAGCTGAAAATCGGCCATTTCCGGTCAGAGGCCGATCGATCGGTGCATCTCTAACTATATAGAATTGGGATCTACTCTAATCCACCTCTAGCAAACAAATTAGTCTAGCGCATCATAGGTTCGAACTAAAATATGGGGAGGAGGAAAGAACAAAATGTAGGCTATATTTTATTTATTTTAATTTGTATTTTGATGTTGCACCTGTTTTCTTTTGGAAAAGTAAATGTGCATAGTAGCTAGCTGTGCACTGGATTCTCTTTTATTCATCATTGAATTTAATTTGCACAAAAAAGAAAAGCTCTGTCCAGTAACCTGGAACACTTTTTTTTTATTTTGAAATGTGTTTTAGTGAGACCTACCTCATGCTTCTGACCTACCTCAGAATTGTCAATCTTAATTTTCTATTAAAGCAAAGTTACAAAAATGTTTGTGTAAGTTGTCAATTATTGTTTTTAGGAAAAAAAATCGGAATCGACCAAAATCGGTATCGGCAAGTCAGACTAATCAAAAATTGGAAATCGGAATCGGCCAAGAAAATCGCAATCGGTGCATCTCTAGTGTGATGGCGTCATAAAAAAACGTGTATCGATACACGCATCATAAAACGTACGTGTATTCATTTAATACACGTATCATAAAACAATATGTGTATCATAATAAGAATACGTGTGTGGATTATGAGCTGTCTGGCGTTCCATAGCAATGCACCAACCACAGTAGAGTTTTCTGTGATGACGCAGCCGGTGTCTAGTGAGAGAAAGGTGAACAAAATGTGAACAAGAAGTATTGGTACAATAGGCTATAAATTAACGTTTTAAGTGCAGAAATCGATAAAAATGAAGCCCATTCATTTTATTTTGAGCGAAAAAGAGACGAGGAGAAAGAGGAATCCAGCGAGGGGGATTCGCAAGGTTCAACCTACGAGGCTTCGCAAGGTTTAACTGAGGCGGCTAACGTTAACATGGTGGCTAGTAACGACAGGGCGGCTGAGAACAACGTTAGCGAAGCTACCTTGACCCCCGCTGTCACTTCAACGTCCACTGGAGCCGGCGGGGGGAGAACATATAGATTTAATGCGAATTGGCTCAAAATGTTCCCATGGCTAGAGTTCGAAAACAGATCCAGATACAGTATTGATTTCCGTCTCGTAGGCTGAGTAACAGACTGTACCAAAAAGCAGTCATTGACCATATCTAAAAATTCCTCTTCACCTTTGCCCTGACCTGTCACTATCTCCCAATTAATAGAGGGGTAATTGAAGTCACCCATTATTATCATCTCTCCTTCAGCACAGGTTTGTTTTATGTTACCAAAACAGCATACTATTTATGTTACTGTCTGAAGCTGGAGGTCTAATAGCATACTCCTAT
This sequence comes from Aldrovandia affinis, assembly GCA_029706075.1. Taxonomy (NCBI): domain Eukaryota; kingdom Metazoa; phylum Chordata; class Actinopteri; order Notacanthiformes; family Halosauridae; genus Aldrovandia; species Aldrovandia affinis. The sequence continues at coordinate 779,575 of JAINUG010000295.1, read as the reverse complement.
ATTAAGGCCATTCTCATGATCTCCCAGTAATCTAATCCAGATGTCCTCACAAGAAACGAATGAGTTTATACCTGGAATTTCCTGCACATTAAGATTGTCTTTCACATAAAGGGGCACTCCTCTTTTATTAGTTCTATCCTTCCTAAACAATTTGTACCCCTCTACATTATATTCATCCTCATCTGCTGCGCCAAGCCATGTCTCAGTAATCCCAACAATGTCATAAACCCCATTCAACATGACAGCCTCCAGTTCCAAAAACATTTTTTTTTATGCTTCTCGCATTTAAACGCATGAACTTCAGAGCCTTACTCACACTTACGTTGTCCTTCCCCTCCACATCAACTGTGCCGTATAACCTGTATTCAAATTATGATCCAAAAAAATCTTTATTAATTATATCCTTTTTTTATCCTTTAGATTTATTATACTCTGCCCTGGTTTCGTCCATCTGGGCAGTCTGTACCTCCCCATCCATAATACTACTACTACTAATTTTCCTCCCTAGTTTAAATATTCCTCCGCTACCCTGAGCATATCCTGGCCCAATGCATCTGTACCCCTCCGGTTCAAGTGTAGCCCGTCCCACTTGTACGGTCACCCCTGTTCCAAAAGGAGTCCCAGTGCCCCATAAACCTGTACCCCTCTTTCCTGCACCAGGTTTGTAGCCACGTGTTAAATCTCCATATAAAATTCTGCTTGCCTTTGCTAGCATGTGGTACTGGCAGAATTCCAGAGAAGACCACCGTGGAGGTTCTGCCCCTTAACTTTGATCCTAATTCTATAAATTTGTCCTGCAGAACCTCAAACCTACCCTTACCAATGTCATTGGTTCCAACATGGACCATGACTACTGGATCCACCCCTGCTCTGGCCAGGAGCTTGTCCGTGTGTTCCAGGAGGTCTCCAACCTGAGCACCAGGCAGGCAACATGCCATGCGAGATTCCTTTTCCCGCGAACAGACTATACTGTCTATACCTCTAATTATAGAATCCCCCATCATCAGTCCTCCCACTCACAGAGGGCTGGGCCAGATCCTGTTCCTGCAAGGGCTGGAATCGGTTGGACACCACAATCTCTGGAGATGCCGCCCCTGCATGTGCGCGCCCTTTTCTACGCTGGCGCCCTACCGTCACCCAACTCTCTCTCCCTACCTGCTCTAGAGGCTCCCCCCTACCCCGCTTCGGCGTGCAGGCTAACTCTCTAAAGGGTGTACGAATTAGTTCCTGAAACTCTACAAATTCTGCAGGGCAGTCGAGACCAGCAAGTTAGGCTTCGAGATCAAGAATGCTTCACAAGCTGGCAACGGTCGCAGACGAAACCCTCCTGGAAGTCTCCTTCCAGAAATGCAATCATCCTGCAACACTCGCACTGCACTGCCGATGGCCACATTTTCACCCCTAAATATATCTATTGCTCTCCCTGCACTGAACGAATTACTGCCAAAACAGAGACACCAAGTCGATAAAAATACTATACACCGAGGTGGTTCCGAACAGTCAGGTGCAGAAATTTCTAAATGGAAACAACACTTAAAGCTAATTAGAAAACGGTCCAGTTGTCTGTAGCAAAAGAGCTAGTAGCAGCCAACCGAAACGGCTATACGCTCAATGCTTGAAATATAACAATTACATTTAATTTTAAGCCAACAAAAGCTAGTTAGCTATAGTATATTTCCCTGCTCTTGGATTTGCTCCTGAGAGGGCGAAAAACCACAAAAAACCTTACATCAGCTGGATGTAATGCCAAATCGGTAACTTTTTAACAAGCTTTCCAAACCTAGATGGGGGAAAAACTGAAAATTCCCTCTCTGTCCCCTAACGGCGACAAACGTTTACCTTAAGAGCAAATCTTTTATCCTTTTACCCTTTCTGATGACAAAAACACCGAACCCTAAGCAACAATACAAAACACAATCCGAATAATATCACGATAGCAACAAACAATACGCTCAAACCGTCAGGCAAAGCGATTTCACGTCAAGCCTTATGAACTTCACAAGCGCAACGGCAGAATCTGCAAGGGCAGCATGAAGAGGAGGCTCGGAACGGATACGTTTTTTTCTTTCTTTCAGGTAATCTTGAACTCCGGCTCCATAAAGTCATTAGCCTATTGTTACTCATTTGTGTCATTCACTTAAGAAAGTTATAAAACACGAGAGAAGCGCAGTGTGCATTTAGTTGTATTTATTAAAACAAATAGGGTGTGCCATATAGATCGATTTATTTCCCTCAACTATTTTTGTTATGGTGTGACATATCCTTTATGTGACTGAAGCTAAGAACCCACATTTGCACATTTTTAAAACCATGAAAAAGCAGATACTGGATCATTTGTAGAAAATAAAAACAAAAATACCTTGCTGGTTTGCATTATTATTTAACCACAAATCACGTTAAACAGCAAAATTGTGCTATAGCAGGATTTAAAACACAAGACGTCAAATTAGAAATAAAGGGAAATAACTGCATATTAACTGCATATTATCTATGCACATCTAACAAGTAACAATACATTACCGCCGATTCATTTATACCTTACACAATCCCTTCGTTCCCACTGAGAGGCCATTTCAAGACAGGCATCGCAGCAAATAAAACTGCCACGGTTGGCTCGAGTTGTAAATAAAAGCCATATTGCCACAGCAACAAACTCTTCTTAGCTCGCCATACTGTACCTGCTGTTCTCCCGGTGGCCTGCCAGCATCCTGTGATGTCACCACCAAACACTGATATTCCAACAACAACAACAAAAACAACAACAAAAAATAATATGCCCTGCAGCAGTTTTTCAGGCTCTGTCTGATCGTTTCAGACAGAGGTTGTGTTTAAACCACCATCCTGGGCTGGGTTCGGAGTGGGGACCATATCCCTTTGCTGGAAGGGCCAGGAGACCACTGTGTACCACCAGTGTACTGACTGGCCTGCTGGGACTGGCACAGCTGATCTGCCGGTCGCCAGCTACCGAGGGGTGGGGGACGACGACACACTCACTGGGAGTGGGCGATACCATCTGGGTTGGAGAGGGGGAATGAGCCATGCCACTGAATTAGTCCACATTAAAAATTGGCGGCAGCTGAATTCATTTGAAGATTTTGGGCTAGCCCCACATGAGGTCGACATCGCATCTAAACAGTCCACAATATCATGTTGTTATATTTTGTAACCTGAAACAATTCAATAGTAATGTCAACCTGTGCATGAAAATATAAAGTTACTTATTTCCCAATTAAACTTATTTCACATTTACCGTTAAGATGACGAACTGACATATTTTGACCAATTTATTCCATAAAATGTGTTATTACCATTGAATTCATCATTGAGACACAACAAAAAATTGGGTTTTGCAGGTTGCCAATTTTCATTTCATTTCATTCATTAGGAGATGGTTTACAGAATTTGTGTATTACTCACGTTTGTTTCTTAAGTTCTTTACATATTTGAGAGGTTAATAAAACAATGTGGAAAGAATATCCAAGAATCTAGCTCCAGTATATTGTTGATCAGCCGTTTAAAAATAGGGTCCTGACTGGAACAGACAATGTCACATCCCTAATGTTTTTAAGGAAGGTTTTCTGTAAAAGATGCATTTTACATGAGATCTGAATAAAACTTTCTCTGTAAAGTTTTATCAGGGTCAAATATGGTCCAAAGTGAGCCTCTTTTCAATCCAAGAAGCAGGCCCTGGAAATATAAAAATAAGGTTTTCCTTTATTTATTTTAATAAGTCTTACTTACTTACTTACTTACTTTAATAAATAAGCCTATTTTGTGTGCCATTACACTGCTTATTTAATTATGTTGGCATGCCCCATCTTGCATAGCGGCAAGGGCGGGGAAAATCCCTTAAATGGAGTAATGGCGGGAAGTATGACACTGAATCTATCAGCTGATAATGAAACAGTGACAGGTAGTGTGGCTGTGGCAACAGCTTTAAGGTGTACTAGAAAAATGTAAATAAGGTAGGACAACATAATAAACATGTTAAATCACTGTGTTTGTCTCTATGCAACCATCATTCAAGCCAAATTTTAAATTAATCTTTGGACAACTTGGAAGTGTTGGCAAAGACAACACAATAACTTTTCTATTTGGATTTAGCCATGCCAAGAGCCATGTGTTTAGCAGTCTCTATTGTTTACCATTCTGTTGGTAGGCTACACGTGGTACTTTGTTTATTTGGCGCACAAACTGTCTGTTCAGGTCGGCACAAGCGGCACATGCCATTTTGTGTACCGGATTTAAATGGAGTGGACACCATGCCCGAGCAGCACAAACCGGCATTGTGCCGGGCGGGTTTTGGAACGGATCCAATGATAAGCTAGCGAGATAGGCACAAGGCATAATGTTTCATGATGACTGACTGCTAGTAAACCATGCTAGTACTAGCCAACTAAAATGTTATCAACAAAATTGAATTGTGTATCGTTTAAGTAAGTTTGGCAAAGGCCAAATATTCATCGTGGCTATAGCTGGGTAACCACAAGCCTTCAATTCTTTATTCTATTTGTTATCCTACCTCTTGGTTTTTCACACGGTCGTCAACTGCAGTCGATGGTCGAGCTGTAGAGACAGCGTCCCTGCTTGTTGAGCTAATGTTAGATAGTGTAACATTAGCATCAGTGACTGGTGAAAAAGCTGTGGACAAAGTGTAATTTGGACGGCAAATTAGAATTTTGTCTGTGTTTTTTGCTATGGAATATGGATGTGATCTTCCAAAGCCTTAAATCTTCTGGGGCCATAACGGACAATATCCAAACCATACATGGTATTTTGCCAGGAGTATCAACTTTTTTAGAACATTCAGCCACTGTCACTTCGGTAGTGTTCCCACTGACTGAAACTGAGGGTTTTTTTATCCAGCCAGCCCCAACGGAATCAGTTTTTTATTCCGCTTTCAATTTATTTTAACCTCAAACTATCGTTTTTCTCCATCACTTTTGTAATTCTTCCTTTGCGGTCATTTCACCATTTATAGAGGCTTTAGTAGCTAGCTAGCACGCCCATGAATTACAGTGACTACGCTTGTACCGCTGTCAACCTGATTGGTCTATCATTAAGTGTGGCGATTGACAACAAATGAAAACCAATGAGGCATCAAGACCCCCCCCCACCCATCCCAACAAAAAAGAAACATCAGATCTACACGATCTTGATGCTTTCTGATCCAGGAAAAGCATAAATCCGCGGAACTCTTTCATCACTGATTTAAAAGCAGCCAAGAACAGAGCACCAAAAAAAAAGAATTAATTAAAAAACTACTTATTGGGAAAGAAAATGACTTAATGGGAAAACATAAAGAGGTATCTTAACCAGGTTCCTCAAATGATTGATATTAACTGTGTGGATGTGTTTTATGCAAGTTTGTCTGTACCCCTGAGGGGGGGATTTTAAAAGCAGGTATGAGGGAAAACTCTTGAAGATTTTGTATTTTGAGTTTCCTGACATATAGCTCAGGCCCCACCAAACCCCAAACCCACATCCCCCCTGCTGTCCTTGAGTTAGGTATAGCATGATTTGTATTTTTATGTCTCAGTCTGATGTCTTATCGATGGCTCGATAAAGGTGGCCCATCATAAGCTGCCAAACCACAATCCATCTCCTTCCATGGACTCAGAACACCTGGGACGTTTTAGCTAAACCATTTACGGAAAGGCCCCATTTGTACAATTAAGTAAGGGAACAATTCTGGTGTTTGATGACTGTAGGATGCATGCTTCTGTTTGTCCTTACCTTTTCATTACTGAGGTGAATTAATTTCCAGCTTGCAATACAATTACTCCAAGTAAGGAGTAAGCACAAGTCTTAACTTTGTGTGAAAATCACGTTAAAAACTGTCAGACTGTGACAGTATTGAAGTATTTAAATAGTTCTCAGAAATAAATTCAGTTTAAATTTCTTGTGAAGCACCAAGCCGCCAAATGCAACCTTTCACAGAGTGAATGGTCCAGAAAACTGTAATATAATCTACAAATATTAGCTAAATGGGTGAAGCGGTAAAAAGTCTTGGAGAAGCCTTAACTCATCCTGTAACTCATCCTATAGGGAGCTAGATAGAGCCAGCTCCACTAAAGCACTGCTAAGCTGTCTTGCCATTATTATTTCCATCAGCAACAAACTCGGGGTGAAATATGCAGCATAATTCAAAAACCAACCACATACCAATGCCTGCATATTACAATCCAGGGTTTAGCCTGTACTTTGCTCTGGTCAGTAATCCATGTCTTTCTGTTGTGCAGTCAAAACTGTGTTGACAGTAGCGGTGGGCGATATGAGCTAAAATTCATATCACAATATTTTCCACTGTCCAGACGATATCGATAGGATATCACGATATATGAGAAAAAAAATCTGAATCACATTTTAATAGCCCTTCTTAGTTAAATGACATTAGTTAAGGCAAAATATGTATTTTAACCTTATATAACCAGAAAGAGTTATAGCGAGTACTGGCAGCGAATGATGACTTGATTGATTGCTGAGTGGGAGTCTGGCTTGTCTTCGGGCGAGCTCCTGGGCTAACTGTTTCACGCATTCGGGTACATTCCTCATATTCACGGACATGCATGGTTTTCAGGTGGGTAAACAGGTTGCTGGTGTTTCCACCTTTGGCTAAAACAACACGGCAACACAACTTGCATAGTATTGTTTGTTGGTCGAGGTCGGAGATTTTGAACCCAAACCAGTTCCAAAAACGACAGAGGAGCCCCCTTTCTTTTTAACCAATTCGTCATCATCCTGCTCTTGAGCAACATCACTTTCTGCGTGTTCGCTCATTTTCGATTCTTCACTTTTGCACTTGTAATAGGCTATAAATATTAGTACGTAGTCTGCCTGCTAACTGCAGCTGCCTGCACGCTTGTTTGTTGCTACATGCGCGCAACAAATGCATAAAACGTCCGCTCCAAAAAATAGGTCAACATATTAACATGCTTCTTTTTTTTGTAGGAACCTGGAGGTTAGATTAAAATAAAAAATAGATATAGCTACTAACTACTATCACTCAATTGAAATTTTGAACAAAACAATATGAATGCCAAATTAGAATTTATGAATATATAACGGTATCCACGGTATAGCAAAATCCATATTGTGGCGTAGCATAATACCGTTAGTCACTTTCCCGGTATAGCGCCCACTCCTAGTTGACAGTTGATGTTATTGTGGTGAAGTCATTCATTCATTCATTCATTCATTCATTCACATTGTCAGGGCTGTGTAAGTTAAAGTGCAGGCTGTTACTGTGTGATAGGCCTATTGTCAATGACAGTTACTTTATTGTTTTGTTTTATACAGAAAGCACTTTTGTAAAGTGTTACAAAATGGAAATCCGTATGCCAATCACTTATATTTACAAATGCAGCAAAAGAGAACACACTCTTTACAAATTTAATACAAATTATGTATTAAGACTTGCATCTTCAAAATATAGGCTAGGCCTATTTCAAACCCCCACCACCTACGTAGGTACCTGACATTTCCATGTCTCTTCTACATGCAGCAATAGTGCTCATCACCATCTGGTTGTGGGATGTTAGCAGCTGGGTCAAAGAATTTGATTTGATCCAGACATTAGCTTTTCAAAGATCTTACTCTGGCACACAATCTTATTGATATCACCAAATACAATTAGAACATGTGATATCTATAAGGAAGGGGGCAGTTGGAGAGACGTAGCGGCACTTTGGTGGTGTTGCACAAAGATACTACCACAGCCAGACATAACCTACTCCGGAACAATGACAGTTTAAAAGCAGGGTGACAAACGAAAACACCAGTTAGCTGCATTCAGAACGGCTGTCAGAGCTACGGTCAATTTGCATTAGGATTGTTTTGGTCCAAAATCACAATACAAAATGAATGCTTGTACTCAGTATAATTATACCTACATCAAGCCATTAAAAACAAAGAAGGACTGAAACACAATATAAGCCTGATATTTAACTGTAATTAACATTCAATGGGAGAACCCCAGATTAATCTTGAAATAACTGTAACTGTGGGCTTAGTCTTTTAAGTGATAATCATCTAAAAATGAAGACACCTTTAACAGGCTCATGATCTGTGAACAAGCCCATTTGCTCCCTAAATTAAGTAGGCTGTCTTACTGGAGATGAGCCCACCTGCTGTGTCACACTAGACACAACTCCACATGCACTGTGAATGTATGATGTGTATTCAATTACACAATGAATCCTGCACTGACATTTTTTTCATACTTATAATGCTTGCCTCCTATTTGCCCATTGTTAACCTGGCCTGGATAAAATGCTAATTGCCAGCAAGGACAATGTGCCAGAGGACAAACATTGATCGAGTAGGACGGGTTTGGAAAAATATCTGCTCAAACATACAGCAGTGACTATGCTGTAGCCTTCAAGCCTTGGCTCATACTGCTATTTTCACTGACCGAGAGATCAAAAGCCTAAATCTGATGTTAACTCCTTGATTGAGAGAGATCTTCACCTGAGAGAACCCCTTGGTTTATAATGAGAATTTTGTTTGCAGGTGGGCACTGATAAAATTCGAATCCATACACTGTAGCAATACCTGAACTTTGGATGCTTAACCATGGGTAGGCTTGTACAACTTTCTCAATTTAAATATCCACACTTTACCACGTGAGAAAATACTGTATGGATGCCTGGATAGTAATCGGCATGACAAGCACCTCAGTAACCATACTACATACAGGTGCATCTCAATAAATTAGAATATCGTGGAAAAGTTAATTTATTTCAGTAATTCCATTCAAAAAGTGAAACTCATATATTATATAGATTCATTACACACAGAGTGAAATATTTCAAGCCTATTTCTTTTAATTTTGATTATTATGGCTTAGAGCTAATGAAAACCCAAAATTCAGTATCTCAGAAAATTAGAATATTACATAAGACCAATAAATTAAAAAAAAGGATTTTTAATACAGAAATGTCAGCCTTCTGAAAAGTATGTTCATGTACAGTATATGCACTCAATACTTGGGGGATCCTTTTGCATGAATTACTGCATCAATGCGGCGTGGCAGGGAGGCCTGTGGCTGTGTTGAGGCACTGCACTGTGGCACTGCTGAGGTATTATGGAAGCCCAGGTTGGTTTGATAGCGGCCTTCAGCTCGTCTGCATTGTTGGCTCTGGTGTCTCTCATCTTCCTCTTGACAATACCCCATAGATTCTCTATGGGGTTCAAGTCAGGCGAGTTTGCTGGCCAATCAAGCACAGTAATACCATGGTCATTAAACCAGGTACTGGTACTTTTGGCAGTGTGGGCAGGTGCCAAGTCCTGCTGGAAAATGAAATCAGCATCTCCATAAAGCTTGTCAGCAGAAGGAAGCATGAAGTGCTCTAAAATTTTCTGGTAGACTGCTGCATTGACTTTGGACTTGAGAAAACACAGTGGACCAACACCAGCAGATAACATGGCACCCCAAATCATCACTGACTGTGGAAACTTCACACTGGACTTCAAGCAACTTGGATTCTGTGCCTGTCCACTCTTCCTCCAGACTCTGGGACCTTGATTTCCAAATGAAATGCAATTGGATGAAATTTGGACCACTGAGCAACAGTCCAGTTCTTTTTCTCCTTAGCCCAGGTAAGACGCTTCTGACATTGTCTCTGGTTCACGAGTGGCTTGACACGAGGATTGCGACAGTTGTAGCCCATGTCCTGGATACATCTGTGCATGGTGGCTCTTGATGCACTGACTCCAGCCTCACTCCCACTCCTTGTGAAACTCCCCCAAATTCTTGAATGGGCTTTGCTTGACAATCCTCTCAAGGCTGCGGTTATCCCTGTTGCTTGTGCACCTTTTCCTTCCACTCAACTTTCTATGAATATGCTTGGATACAGCACTCAGTGCACAGCCAGCTTCTTTAGCAATGACCTTTTGTGGCTTACCCTCCTTGTGAGGGGGGTCAATGACTGTCTTCTGGACAACTGTCAAGGCAGCAGTCTTCCCCATGATTGTGTAGCCTACTGAACCAGACTGAGAGACCATTTAAAGGCTCAGGAAACCTTTGCAGGTGTTTTGAGTTAATTAGCTGATTAGAGTGTGACACCGTGAGTTTACAATATTTAACTTTTTCACAATATTCTAATTTTCTGAGATACTGAATTTGGGGTTTTCATTAGCTGTAAGCCATAATCATCAAAATTAAAACAAATAAAGGCTTGAAATATTTCACTTTGTGTGTAATGAATCTATATAATATATGAGTTTCACTTTTTGAATTGAATTACTGAAATAAATTAACTTTTCCACGATATTCTAATTTATTGAGATGTACCTGTACATACTACACAATGCTGGAATATACGGTTGATGATGGGATTTATTCATGTCTTTATTATTTTATGCATGGCAGGCAAGTGTTTACATTGTAATCAGCATCAAGATACTTACATTGTAATCAGTATCTAGATACTTTTGATTGTGTCATGCTCCCAAGAAGAAAAGGCACCACATGCACAACTCTAATATATCAATGCCCAAAAATAAATGGCTGTTTTTTTAGACATTCCAGAGAAAATCCTTGCAGGTTCCAACAAATAGATTGTTTAAACTCAACTGTAGACGCATTTTATCACATAAGGACATTTTAAATGTATTGTTAACTAGAAACGTATTTACCGACTACCTTGGGTTAGTACTCAGTTTAAAAAATAGCATTTAAGTAGCTAGCCTAACTAGAATACATTAGTTAGCATCCTAAACACGTTAGCCACAGTTAGCTAGGGTATACCCAGCTAACCAATTTGCTGAACCACCAAAACGCTAATGCTAGCAAATTTCCAAAGGTGTAATAACGTTAGTTTAACCAAAAACATATCGATAACGTTAGCAAGTTAACGTTTTTAGCTGCCAGAACCATATAACGTTAGCACGATAGTAAAGTAACAGCAAAACATTTTAGCTAGCTTGCTTCAATAGTATGCTAGCTATACTTGAACATTGGCATTGTTGGCTAGATAGAAAGCTCGGCTCAGCTTTAACTCTGTGACCACATATAGCTAGCAACTAGCCTTCTTTCGGTGTTACGATTAGCTAAATATTGGCCAAATGCAGCAGTGATGCCATTTATTATCAGCTGTGCACAGCTGAAATAGTAGTCACAGCCCTAGCCCATACCATACGTTAACGTTACTGGAACTAGTGCAGTTATAATAATGCACAATAATATGACAATTTGGTTAGGTAACGTTAGCTAGCTACTCTATTAATAACTAAACCAGAGTCAACAAAACCCACAATAAAATCATACTTGTCTGCAATGTTGAGTCTCTTCACATAGCCTAGTTTTAGTAAAACAATTACAAAACGTAGGCCGGCCTTTCTATACCAAAGAACCCGTATAGTGTTGGATAGCTGGATAGCTGGATAGCAATAACGTCTATTCTTGCTCTTTATTAGCTAACCAATATGTAATAGCGTTACACCCATCACAAATAAATGACTGTCAAGTTATGGTAACTGACTAGCACTGTCAGCGAACTACAATTCTATAAAAACGTAAATTAAACACACTCTCTTTCTTTTCTGTCTTCTTGTTCCTATTTCCCTTTCTTCTTTTAATGGGAGATGATATTGGCATTATTTCAGTGTTCCTTCCTGTTTGTGTCATATCGACATATTTTCCTGTTCTGAATAGCTAGCTCGCTAACGTTAGCAATACAAGTTGCAAAAACCATCTAGCCACACATTGCACTGTAGCTATATAATACTAGAAGACAACTCACCAGTATATCAGTGATTATGCAGGAAAATACCAAGTCCAAGGAGAAGAAGGTGTATTTGTCATGTATTAATGACGTATTTCTCGTCTAGTTTTATCAATATATGATACATTGTGCTGTAATCCAAAAGTGGTTACGATCCCTGCTCCTCTTTCTGGTGGCCATCTTTACTCATCAACATCCAAATAGCACAGTTTGGAGGTCCAGCGCTGCTCCTAGCAGAATTATGGGTAGCAAAACGAAACCTCAATGCCCTCAATATGTGGAAGATACTGCCCTCTATTGTTTGAAGAGAATTAGACGAATGCGACGTTTACGCGTATCACTGCCCTCACAGGTCCGGAAGGTCCTCAGCACTACTAACCACGAAAATAAAAATAAAAAACAAAAAATTACATTATATTATACACAAACCGTCTTACACCCTGGCATGCAGACCAGTGGCATAAAGGAATTTCATGACACCTTGAAACACTTTTGACTTATTCTCACTTGGTCCCAACAGTGATTTAATAGAGAAGGAAGTCACGCCGATGCTCGCCAAATCTCTGTACATGTCCCTGCGCTCCCTTGCATAATTAGCACAGTCTAATAGCACATGTTTTGTTATGGTGTAGACGCTGACATGGACCCGAATGCAGACTCCGGAACAGAACTTGGATTGCACTCCACACAGGAGGCGTTTAATAGCTGAGTGCAACAAAAAGGGTAACTGGTGAAACAGACAGGAAGCTGGCAAAACAGAACAGGCTGGACAGGCTACAAAAAGACTAATAAAAAAATAAAAAAATACAACTGGCAAAAATGGTAAACAGAGTGAACCAAACTAGGGCAGTACAAGATACAAGAGTACAGTTTGGCACTGGAGTGTGTGAGCGCTGAACTTAAATAGGAAAGGGTGACATTTCTAAATTGATTCCGGCATGTGGAATGTGCAGGGGAGTGGGTGTGATAGGCTGAATCTAACGAGGGGGAAAAAGAAACCGAGTGCTGAATGCGGGGAAGCCACTCCCAGCCTAAAACAAAAGACACACAGGGTAAAAGCAAAAACAAGACATGACACACGAGGAACGGAATGGCAAAAACACGAGGAAGGTGGACAGAACGCGGCTGCGATGTTACATGTTTGACTGTTTCGGGTACTTTGCACATACCACATTGTCCATCCTCGTGCTTACCCACTACAAACAATCCAGCCCTCAGACCACAATGCCCCAACCTCAGCCTGGCCAATAATACCCCCTCCCACCTGCTCCCGAATGTAGGGCCTCCCTTCCCTACCCCTCTCTGAATGGAATATAAATGGGGAGACCCTTTCTGTTTGTGTCCCACTCCTTTTGCCAGAGAATCCCCAATCCCTCCGCAATTCTACTCTTCACCTCCCCCCTACCCAAGGGGATATAGACCCCCACCATGGTACAGGAGGCCAGAACGTCTCAGCCCCAATCTACACATCAGCTAAACCCACATCCCCTGCTAACCCTAAAGCCTGGACCAGAAATACCCCACTCTGCAACTTCACGGAAGACCGTCCACCACAGTCAGCCAAAATCCCAGAAGACGGACAATCAGTCACCCAACCCTTCAGCCTAGCCCAGTATCTAAGTCCCAACTTTAGCCTACGGAGGTGAAGAGGAACCTCCCCCATCTCCACCAACAGTGCCGCTATAGGTGTCGTCCTAAAAGCCCCACAGCATATTCGTAATGCAGCAGCCTGCACAATATCCAGTCTCCTCAAGGAGGACACTGCCGCTGACCCATAAGCCTGACACATGGGATCCATCACAGAGCGGATCATGGCCCGATATATGCACAATAATGCATCCCTCTCAGCACCCCAATGACTCCCAGCCAAGCACCACATGAGATTCATAATTTTAGAACATTTGGTCACCATCTTATCAATATGAGTCCGGGTCAATGACATGACATGCATATTTTTGTGTCCGAGTTCATTATTTCCATTTAAAAATAAATTAATCAATTCAAGTCATATATGATTTTATTATATAAAACATGTTTAGTTTGAATCAATTTTCAGTACATTCAAATATATATTACTTTGTGTTTTGGCATCTCAAACCCCCAAAATGTCAGGTGGCGCAACCGTCCGAGCAAAGGAGCAGATTAAGAAAACTGTAAAAAGTGGTATTTTAATAATAATAAATTCAATATAAAATACTGTGGCATGATTTTATGTTTGAAACCTTTCAAATAAACACAATTTTACAAATAACAATAGTTTTAAAGCTATTGAGATAATTGAGTAACTTTTGTCCGGCAATTTGTGCTTTTCAAATATCAGGGTGGCACAACCGTAAACATGGGACTTTTATTTTGAAGTCAAGAGGCTATTGCATCAGCCAGATGTTGCATCATCCAGAGGACCCTATCTGACATCCATGGCTGACTGAAAAGGTTTGCAGAGCTCTCTCAAATATTGATAAAAATAGCTACGTTCACCTCATAGGTAGGATGGTACACTTCCCATGTCAGGTGGTACAACCAATGTAAAACTAGGAAAATGTTATTTTATCATAAAACTACTTATTCTGTTTTAAAATGATTTGTATGCTATTGCTAGCATAGGTCAAAGCTAATGCAGGTGTCCAAGTAGAAGCCTGTTTAATTTGAAATCAGTTGCAAAAGTCAGGTGGCGCAACCTGTAAGTCAGGTGGCACAACCTTAAGGAATGCCACTATATGAAATAAATAATGTTATTTAAAGCTTCAAGATGCTCTAAAAATTTTATTCGTTTCAAGTTAAATATGTTATACACTTTGAAACCTTTTTAACGATTATAATTTCTTACTTTTAATCATTTTAGATGGCACTCACAGTCAAAGAAAAAGCCGCACGACACAGGCAGCGCATTCAAAATGATCCAGCTGCAAGAGAAGCATATCTTGCAAAAAGAAAAGAGAGGTAATACATCTTGATAAACTAAAGTTTGGATAGCAGTTTGCAGTTTTTTATTGGGAATATGCCAGTTTATTTGTTCCCCTGTATTATAGTTACCAGAGGAGGAGGAGAGAGGGAAAGATTGTGAAACCCCGCATCAGCCAACTGTCCAGAAAAGAGCAGGAAAAGCCGAAGCAACAATGGAAGCAAGACCAGATAAAGCACAGGGAAAGGAGAAGGGCTACAGAGGAAATCCTGAATTTCACACCTGAGTCCTTAGATACCACTCCCACAGAACCCCCAGCAGAGCCTCAGCCTAACCCTCCCAACACTGACAGAGAGAATATTGTCAGTGTAGATGTAATGCAACCCAGAGCATCCTCAACACTGCAGAGAGTAGCAAGCACAAACAGTAACAAGAAATGGCTAAGAGAGAAAGCAAAGATGCGCAGTAAAATGCACAAAATGAAAAGAGAAATAGAAGCTGGCAAACCCCCAAAATGTGAGGAGGACATCTGAAGATTTGATGAAGCGGTCCCTGAGGTTGTGCCCCCTGTAAAGGGAACTTTGGCACTGCACCAGGTCATCTCCACTGAACCAGGGAAAATCATGCACCGAGAGATCTCCTGCTTCTGCAGCAGACCACATTCCTGCCAATGCCACAATACCACAACGGTCATCTTGCAACCAGCCAGTGCCCAAGATGAGAATGAACCACAAACAGCCAGTGCCCAAAATGAGAATGATGATCTGAATGGGAAGTTCATCTTAGTGAAATATGAAGGTCGGCCGTTCGTAGGACAGGTTCTTCAGGTAATTGGTGATGAGGTTGAGGTGAGCTGCATGGAGCAGTTGGGAAGAAAAAAAAAAATAAGTTCACTTGGCCCTATCCTGCTGACATCATCTTTTACTACACAGCTGATGTGCTCAAAGTGATCTCAGAGCCAGAGCCTCATTCACGGCACACACAGCTAACTCATGCAGACTGGGAGTGCTTTAGTGTGCACACCTGAAATGGGACCTCATTTGTGTTGACCTCAAATCCGCACAAGCAGCTGTGACAGATGCTGAAGATCAGAGGTGACAAACAATTTAAGATGTTACCAGACAGTTACCAGACCATCCTGACCACTACTACACCATCTAGCCAGCTATCATACCATCCTGACAGTTACCACAATACCATCCTGCCCTGACCACTACTAGATCATCATGACAGCTACCACACCATCCTGACAGCTTCCAGAACATCCCAACAGCTACAGACCATCCTGACAGCCACACGTCCATCCTGACCTAAATCTAAATAGTTTTGGACTACCGTATGTCAAATATGACTTCATTGTTATCACAATCAATTTTCCAACTGCTCTGAATGTAGTCAGATTTTAGAATACATTTTATGAATTAACTTGGATATTTGATATTATATAGGCCTAGCCTATACAGTTTAAATGGTATTTGAAGTATTTTGTTAAACATGACTTCATTGTTCTTGTTGAATGCATTCCAGCTGCTATGAATGTAATGTTTTAAAATCTGTTTTATGAATGAATTTGGTAACTATTTTGTGCATCTAACTAATGAATACTTTAATAAAGACTGTTGACTAAAACACCTTTTTTTGTAATTAAAATGAAAAAGCAATTATTCAGCATAATTCTTGTAATTACTAATGTTGTCAGGTGGCACAACTGATCGTCAGGTGGTGCAACCAGTTAAAATATTCATTTAAACCAATAAATTATAGATTAAAGTGGACAAATTGTTGATAAGTATGATGTGAACAGCTATTCTATTGAATGCATTCATTTGTATATTTGTGTAATAATTTTTCTGTCTTTAAATGTAAAATTGGATGTTAAAAATACTAAATAACTGACCCTTATAATGCAGTAATCTTAAATTATTGTTAATATAATAATCAACCCCCAAAAAACAAATCTGTAAGGCACTATAGACACTAATAGATACTTGACCAAGATTTCACTTCAAATAAATAAATAATAAATAATTGGAAAATATAAATAATTTTACAAATATTTGGTTGCGCCACCTGACATTTTTGGGTCAGTCAAGTTAAAAATACAGTCAAAAAATGATTTTAAACACATTGAAATGTTATTTAACAAACGAGGCTTGTTTAAGCACATTGTCACAGATTAAAAATATATGCATTTTATCTATTTTGAACAAATTTTTTAAATAACTTTTTAGGGGCCTTATTTGTCATTGACCCGTCCCCCATGTCTGATGTACCTCTGATATAAAGAATTGGATGACAGTAAATTTCCTGCTTTTAAATTCAGATAAAACAGAGATGATGGTTTTGGGCCCCAAAAAATTAAGGAACAAGGTGGATCTGCAGTTAAATGCAGGTGATTGCATAGTTACATCAAGTCTAATGGTTAAGAACCTTGGTTTTATTATTGATCAGGACCTTACATTTGACACTCATATTAAAAACACTTCCAGAGTAGCTTTCTTTCACCTAAGAAACATAGCAAAAATTTGGCACATTCTGTCATTAGAGGATGCAAAAACCTTGATGCATGCTTTTGTCGCATCGAGGCTAGATTATTGTAATGACTTATTATCCGGCTCCTCTAGTAGCTCTCTAAAGAGTCTTCAACTAGTACAGAATACAGCGGCACGTATTTTGAATAGATCCAAGAAGTATGAGCACATTACTCCTGTGTTAGCATCACTACATTGGCTTCCTATTAAATATTGGGCTGATTATAAAGTACTGTTGCTAACTTTTAAAGCAGTGAACGGACTGGCACCTTTATATCTGACCGAAATGATTGCCCCCTATAAGCCGACACGACTGCTTCGTTCACAAGAAGCCGGCCATCTATTACTCCCTAGAATTTTGAAAAGCACAGCTGGTGGTAGAGCCTTCTCTTTTAGAGCTCCTCTGTTGTGGAACGGTTTACTAAGGCATGTTAGGGATTCGGACACAGTTTCAATTTTTAAGTGTAGATTAAAAACATATCTTTTCAGCCTAGCCTACTGCCAAACATAGTCTAGGTGGTGAGATGGAGAAGGCCGTGCCCTATTCTCTTATGGAGTGAGAAACTTTCCATACTGTCACCTCCTCAATGTGTTACCACCACTGTTATGCTGGTTATCCTTGATCAGGTGTGGATGGTTTGGAACTCTCTCATGGCTGCGTGTTTTCTCTGTCCCTCTCCTAATAGGTATGCTGCCATAGCTTACACCTGTCGGGGCTATCTGTATATTTCCTATGCTTGTGCTCCCCTGCTCTTACATAATGCTACTGGCTATAGCACTGCTTTTTTTTTCTGACTGCATGTTCTCTTCTCTGCCTCGGCCTCTGACTCGGGGCACCTGCCCCGAGCCCTAGATCCTGCGAGAAGTGTGAGCTGTCCCCATCAACCTCACCCCCACGCCAACCCCAGTTCTTGGATCTGGACCCTCTCCGCGTGGTTTAGCCCCCCGCTGACTACCTAAATCAGGAGGGGCAAAGTCTTTCAGCCCTGAGTCACCTTGGACTGACTATGACATGGTCTTTTTTGGACATACCCTGTGCCGGCCAGAAGAGGATGGGCTCCCCCCCTTTTAGTCTCATTCCTCCCTAGGTTTCTCCCTAGAAAGGGAGTTTTTCCTTGCCACTGTTGCCTTTAGGCTTGCTTTTGGGGGTGTCTAGGCCTGGGTTCCCCCTCCGTTAAGCGTTTTGTGACAATTCAATTGTGAAAAGCACTATACAAATAAATTTGATTTGAAATTTGATTTGATGTCAGTCTCTCATCAAACCACATGCCTAAAAAATGATATACCTGCACCCTGCGTTCCATATAGGGACAGAGCTACAGGCCCAACCTCCGCTTCCTACCAAAAACAACAAACTTAGTCTTTGCCGTTGAAATCCTGAGGCCCCACAACGCTGACCACCGCTCCACAACACCCAGAGCACGCTGCAGTTGCTTCACCACGTACCTAACATTCTTCCCCCTCTTCCACAGAGCACCATTATCTGCATATAATGACAACCCAAAGCCGGAACCCACCTCCTCAAATAAATCATTCATCATGATATTAAATAATACTGGGCTTATTACACTTCCCTGAAGAATGCCCCAATCTATCCCCACCGAATCCAATAGTGCCCCGTCCACTCTCACCTGAATTGTGCGTTTTAACAAAAAAAAAAATCCAATTAAACATTCTGCCCCGAAGGCCAAGCCCCCACAACTTGTGTAACAAGCCCTCCCTCCAAAGAGTATTATACGCCTTCTCTACGTTGAGGAAAATAGTCATGACTACCTCTTTGTTCTCCACAGCCAAGTGAATATCAGCATTGAGTGCCAGCACATTGTCCATCGTGCCCCTGCCCCTCCTAAAGCCACTCTGATAATTGGCTAAATATGAGCGCGTCTCCAATAAATGTACTAATCGGTCTGTCACCATCCTCTCCATAAGTTTGCACAGTACTAATATTAATGCAATCGGCCTATATGAGGATGGTGAGGACGCCTCCTTTCCAGGCTTCAGTATTGGGACCACTACAGCATGCCTCCAGGCCCTCAGCAACTCCCCTGTCTCCCACACTCTGTTGAACAGACTCAGCAGCTCGTCTAACAAGACCTCATCAAAATGCTTAAAAAACCTGTAACACATCCCATCCCCTCCAGGCGCCGTATTGCCCCCAGCCACAATAGCTTCCTGAAGCTCCAACATTGTAAAATACATATTTACAGGGTCACTGTTGTCCTCATCCCTCACAAAACCTTGTACCCCTCAATTAACTGTCCCAGGCTCTACTCCCACACTATGTACCTGACTAAACACCTCAGCTAACAAATTTGCTTTACCAGAACCATCACATGCCACCCCTGATTCAGAAACCAAAACCGGAACAGACATCCTCTTATACCGCCCTGACATGCGTTTCACCACAGCCCACACCTCAGTGATGGAAGTGTCCCGCCCAATCAACTCACAATATGCCCTCCAGCAGTCACGCTTAACAGCCTTAATGGTCCTCCTAGCTATAGCCTTCAGTTTTTTATATTTAAATACATTTGCTTCCATTGGAAACAGTCTAAGAGCCCGGTAAGCTCTATTCCTATCCCTGACTGCCTTGTCACAATCCACATTCCACCATGGAACCACCTTCCTTGGCGCCACAGACCCCTTCCTGGGAATGGCTCGGGACGCCGCAGCAGAGACCATTGTGGACAGTGTGTCATTCCAGACATCCACTGACTCATCATCAACATGAGCTAAACCCTCATGACACACTGCAACAAATCTATCCCAGTCAGCCCTACCAAAATTAAAGGGCCACACACCGCCCCCCTCCCTCCGACAGAAGACCTCTGCCCCACTTACTTAAGTGGTCACTCCCAATAGTATGGGACCCAATCACATCCCACTGCACCTTACAAGCCAGCACACCAAAGGCAAACGTTAGGTCCAAACATGACTCCGAATTTTTCCCCGCCTGAAATCTAGTAGCCCTCCCATCATTCAAACAGACAAGCCCATGCTGATCCATAAACTCCTCCACAACCCTTCCATTTCCATCTAAAACTTTGCTTTCCCACAGAGGATTGTGTGCATTAAAATCCCCAGCCCAGATCATCGGAGATGTAACCCCACTCACCACACCCGTCAAACCTTCCATAGTCAAAGGACTACAGGAATTATAAAAATTCACAACCAAAAATGTACCCTCACTGGACCATATCTCCACAGCCAAAGCCTCTAATTCACCAGACAATGGTAGAACTCTATGCTGAATACCATCCTTGATAAAAGTAGCACATCCCCCACCTCTATCATGAGGCCTATCCCAACGAACCATTACATAACCTCGAATAACAAAGTCCAGGCAAGGCTTCACCCACATTTCCTGAACACAAATTATATCTGGGGTAATATCTACCACAAACTTGACCATTACTGATCAAGCTCCTTGCATTCCACTGTAAAAGGTTGAAAGTTATTTTGATGAGCTAGGCCCTGCATCCTGTGAAACCGGTATTCCCACCCGCTTCAAAACACGAAATAAAAGATTGGGATCAACATCCAAATCTAAAAACTTTACCGCAAAACGGGTCACCAATTGGATGATATCCGATTGCTTGACAATCTCCTTAGCCCGAGGCACCACATCTACCACAAACACCAGAAAATCCACTTTCTTAACTAACAGGGAGTCTGTCGGCACCACCCGCCTGGGAACAGCAGTCGGGGGCCTCACCCCAGACACACACCTTTTTAATCACCTCAGCATATGACACCTTGCCCACCACAACCAGTCTCTGCACCTCCTGGGCCTTAACATGTTTCTCACACCTCCAAAACCCTGCATTGTGAGCCCCCCACAGTTACAACAGTAGCTGTACATGCCCCAAACTCATGGTCTCCACCACATTTCCCATACCTCCGCACACCCCTACAGACAGCCGCAATGTGTCCAAAGCATTGACAATTAAAACATCGTAAAGGAGGGTGAACATACCCACGCACCTGATAGCTAATACATCCCAGAAAAACCCGGGATGGTAGCAAAACATCATCAAAAGTTAGCAGCACCGCTAAACTATCGTTTTTCACCCCATTTTGGAAGCTACGGAAGCAAACCGCCTCCGACACACTAGCACCACCGATGTTCTTCCTTAAGTCATCCATAGTTACACCAATCGGCACCCCATGAATGACTCCCTTCACAGCAGCGTTCCCTCCAGGTATATAACATTCAACAGGCCATTCCCCAAATTGCTTCAATTTCAAAACCTTCTCTCGCTGATCAACCGTCCGACAGGTCACCTGAAGTGAGCCTCTCGCTAGTGCTTTTGCATGCGCTAATTGCCCAACAACCAACTTCAAAGCCTGAGTCAGCCAAAAAGGATTTATCTTCCCAGGACCTCACCCTTCTTAGTGAACTGAACATTCACAATAAATCCTTCGCCCGTTATCTTCGCACTCTTCCTAACCCTCCCCTCATCAGAACACTACTCTCACTAGTTTGTCGTTTCTTTTTAACGACCTTCATCCAACCTCCACCCTCACCTACCTCTTCCTCCATCTCACTGCTCTCCCTCCACCCTGGCATCCCTAACCCACCCTAGCCGGGCCGCAGCAGTCAGACCTAAACAAAAAAAACCACTCCCTCAAACAGAGCTAGTATTTGCAAGACAACGCTATGCAACTTCCTCTCCTCACCCCCCAAAAACCAGAAAATGCGACAAAGTTGGAGAGATGGGAAAGTTTTAATTCCAGGAGAGCTGCAGGTTCTGGTGGTTTTGTTACGCCTCAGCTCCTAAATGCTTGATTGCAGTTGTGTTCTGATAGAAAGTTGTCATCTGGTGTCCTGGTCGTAATTACTTACCAACTGAAAGGTAACTAAACTTTGCTGAAAGTTAACTAATTTCCATCAATATTTTATTTTTCTACTAACAGAACTGCACCTGAAATTGCTTCTGTAATTCTCATGATTAATCCATAAAAAATGTGAAACACCTATATCCCCAACTTTGGCACACTGTAAAATGTTTTATTTCTGTACCGCAGCACTGTCCTGTTCATGTTGAATTTCATGAGACCACTGCCTTTCTCAACTGAGTAATTTATGTATTTAACACCGCTCTTACATAATATTTGTGAATAATGCAATCAAGGCTTAAATCTACATGCTTGGTATTATTTCACTGATATCAGAGCTAGCTCTAACCTCTTATATTTATTTTTATTTTGGTGGATGAGCAGTGCCTGGGAGGTTCTTCTGAGATTCTCCTCTGACAAAGTGGCATTGTGGCAGTATGAACTCCAGAGATGAACATAACACAGTGCAACCAGGTAGGATCCTGTTCCTAAATGCTTGTCTTTGCTCAGTAACCAACCAATATATCCACACAATAAGAGATAGTAACTTCAATAATTGACAAACAAATGGTGTTACAAAGATTGTTACAAAATACTTCATGCAGTACCTTAACAGAAATATATGCTTGAATGTAGGAACTACAAATTCCCACTTTTGTAAGTGTTCTTTTAGGGTAATTGGATATGGATTATTAATAAAAAAACGCCATAGTAAGCTGTGGGCCCTTTTAATCATTGTTTTTGAATAATCATTTAGATAAATACAGCAACCAGCACACACAAAGAGAGAAAGGTAAGTAGTTCATTTGTTCAGTTGTTTGTAGAACACAAAATATTTAAGAAGTCTGCACTCAAAAATATATATAACTTATAAGTTCCCAATATGCACATGAAGATATAATACAGATATTTCAGCCACATTGATGAATACCCAGCAGCCAAAACATGTTCAGTTTGAAAACTGAGCACAGACTTCCAAACGTTTTTCGGAATTATACTCCCTCAATGTTCAGCCCATTTCCTTTACAAAGACACAAAAAGATATGAAAGCACCTCACACCCTTTGATACATGCTTTTAGTATTTTCTTCTTTAGTATTTATTTGAGTATTTCCTGTTATAGGTTTAGACTTTGCTGCTGTTGATAACTTATAATGAAGGAAAACTATCCTAAAAAAAGAATGGCAATCAAATAGACAAATTCAGCACAAACAGCAGTAACTGCATGTGTCATACAATGGATACATAAACAGTATGTGGGAAAAAATGCATCAGGAAATTACATTCTATCACCATTCTACAATGCATCAACTGTGTAGTGTTACGTAGCTAATGAATGTAATTTCCGTTATATGGAGGAATGGTCAACAGTTAGTCAACAGTTAGTTTACTGTATTCCTGTTTAATGCAGCCATAGATAGTGTGGTAGAAATGCCGGTCGGGTGCCATGAGTTCGGTGAGGATCTCTGTGTGGCCTAATTTGGCCAGTAGGTATAGAGACACCTTCACAGAGAGGGACGTGAGGGCCTCTGAGAACTTGAGGGATGATTCTACGGGAATGATCATGTCGCTGGTTCCGTGGAGCAAACAGAACGGAGGCACGCTGTAGGAATAACATGAACAAATGTGAGAAAGGGCTTTCACAAATCAGTTTAAATGTCCTTCTGCTGCAGAAAGTGTACAGTATTTATTTTCACACTCATTGAATGATATGAGAAAATAATGCCAGGCCTCATGTTTGCCAGAGAGCATCAGGCTTGCATCAGATTTAAATGCACATTGTGGTGAGAGCACACATAATACTGTCTTAGCCCATCTGAAATTGTACCTGTAAAATATGGTATGATGCTTTAGCTACTTGTAAAATACTGACACAGAACAGTGTATCTACTATCTAATATGGAAGAACTCTGCCTTACCTCTTCAATGTGTCTTCAGTGAGTGTCTTTAATACAGTGTCAGTTGAGTAGTAGTCAAAGTTCTCAATTCCTCCCATGGCTTTGTGCATTGTGGAAACGTACTCCACTCCCCTCATTTTCTCATGCTGATAATGGTCCATTATATTGTACACCCCACTCATCCCTGAAAGGCAATTTAATTACAATTTAAACACAGTAAGCACACTGTCAAATAAGATGGTTTTAAAATTGTTTCCCTATTGCACCACACTTTGCTGTATGACATTTAAGTACTGAAATAGTTGCTGAAATTACAGATATAGTCAATGAAACTCAAATTGCTACCTCCAAAATGATCAATAATTCTTAATCAGAATGTTGCCGGTTGTATACAATGTAGTAGTTTGTAGTGTTATGTTCACCTGCTACACCTTTGATTGACAAGGTGATTTCCCTCTGTTTGGATGCCTGTATTCCCAGTTCCTTAGCACCCTCAACCAGAAATAGTGTAGTCAGTGCACACAAGTGTGCCAATCAATACAAGGCTGCCCTAAACAAAAAGAAATGAGTTACTTTACACCAGTATTAAGCATTAATGCTGAGTATACATTGCAATTATATTTGATCCAATGTTAGAGAAAAATAAAGGGTAATTTAATGTCACATGTCAAGTGGCAGTGCTAGAAAATAAGTCCCAGGTACCTGCAGCAAATTCCATTATGTTGCAGCATCACATATAAATGTATAACTTACTTTGTCAATGTTAAACATGTCACCATTTTCTCTCACCCACCCACACTAGACTGTCAGCAATATCTTGAACCAAATCCAGAACATTACCCTAGAAGTATAGGAAATATGGTGAATTGGTGCATTCCCATTCACAGCAATAGTGCCAAATCAATCTTCAGTTCTTTGTGAAAATTAATGTAAGATGGTAGCATTGTACCTTTGTATACATAGAATAGTCAGGGTAGACCACTGTTCAAAGATTCAAAGATTCAAAGATTCAAAGATTCAAAGATTTCTTTATTTGTCGTTGTCTTTGTACACTTGCGTGCATAAAAAAAACGAAATATCGTTCCCCCCAGCCCTCAGCAGTACTACAGTAAAAGACAACAATCACAAATAGGCTCAAATATAAAAACATAAAACAGTTTGCATAAAAACAACAATGGAACAGCAGCTGCCCAGTGGCAGCACAGTATATTAAATTACGCAAAATTACACATATTAAATTACACAGTATATTAAAATGTAGTGAAATGTAGTGTAAAGTGCAGGTTCAGTTCAGTAGCAGCAGTGTCTTAAAATGAGTAGTGCAGTCACATCCGGTGCAGTCGGGCAGGTAGTGTGTGTGTAAGGGTGGGGGCATGTCAGAGGGAGGGCACAGTCTGTTCACCATTCTGACTGCCTGTGGAAGGAAGCTGTTCAGCATCCTTTGGGATCGGGTACGGAGGCTCCTGTACCTTTTCCCCGATGGCAGGAGGGAAAACAGTCCATGGAAAGGGTGGTGAGGGTCCCTTATGATGCTGGTGGCCCTGCGAGTGCAGCGCTGGTTGTAGATCTCCAGCAGGGACGGGAGAGGGGCACCAATGATCTTACTGGCTAACTTCACAATCCTGCTCAGCTGATGTTTCTCCAGTGCCTTGCAGCTGCCGAACCAGGACGTGAGGCCATAAGATATGACAGATTCAATGGTGCCCCTGTAAAAGGTGGTGAGATGGGGGCAGGGAGGCCTGCCTTTTTCAGACGCCGGAGGGGATGGAGCCGCTGGTGAGCCTTTTT
The DNA here is from genome assembly GCA_029706075.1 of Aldrovandia affinis. Taxonomy (NCBI): domain Eukaryota; kingdom Metazoa; phylum Chordata; class Actinopteri; order Notacanthiformes; family Halosauridae; genus Aldrovandia; species Aldrovandia affinis. The sequence goes on along the minus strand of JAINUG010000295.1, from coordinate 753,892 downwards.
AAGGATGGCCGTGGTGTTGGTGGTGAAGGTCAGGTCGTCTGCCAGGTGGATTCCCAGAAACTTGACGCTGCTGACTCTCTCCACTGCGGTGCCTCCGATGGTCAGCGGCATGTGGTGAAGCTTGCCGGCCCTCCTAAAGTCAATCACCATCTCCTTTGTCTTGTCGGTGTTGAGGAAGAGATTGTGTGAGCTGCACCATGATGTAAGTTGCTCCACCTCATTCCTGTATGCAGACTCATCATCGTTCCTAATCAGACCCACCACTGTTGTGTCGTCTGCAAACTTGATGATGTGATTGCTGTTGGATCTGGCAGTGAAGTCATGGATGAGCAGGCTGAACAACAGGGGCTCAGTACACAGCCCTGAGGAGACCCTGTGCTCACTGAGATGGTTCTTGAAGTCAGACTGCCCACCTTGACTCTTTGCTGCCTCTGTGACAGGAAGTTGTGGATCCAGCTGCAGGTTCCAGCGTCCACATTCAGCCACCTCAGCTTTTCTACCAGCTGCTGTGGAATGATGGTATTAAACGCTGAGCTGAAGTCGATGAAGAGGAGTCTGGCATAGGTGTTTTTCTCTTCCAGGTGTGACAGAGTGAGATGGAGTGCAGTGGAGATGGCGTCTTCTGTTGAGCGGTTAGCTCTATATGCAAACTGTAGAGGGTCTAAGTCTGCGGGAGGCGGTCCTTGATGCGCTGCAGGATGAGCCGCTCAAAACACTTCATGGCTATAGGTGTAAGAGCCACGGGGCGGAAGTCATTTAGGCAGGCTGGGTTTGACTTTTTGGCACAGGTATAATAGTGGCACTCTTGAGGCAGGTGGGCACGACTCTTTGAGTGAGCGAGATGTTAAAAATGTCTGAAAAAACATCTTTTAACTGCTCGGCGCACTCCCTCACCACACGCCCCGGGATGTTGTCCGGCCCCGCTGCCTTGCGTGGATTGACGCTGGCGAATACTTTTCTCACCTCAGCTGCTGTCACCTGAGGTATCTGCTCGCTGGGTGATGGTGGGAGCATCTGTGCCTTGTTGCTGTTTTTAGCCTCAAAACGTGCATAAAAGTCATTAAGCCTGTCAGGTAATGTAGGGTCTGTGTGGCTCGCCTGCGGGGGGGGTGGCTTGTTGTCAGTGATTGTGTTAAAACCCTGCCACAACCGCCGTGAGTCTTGGTTGTCCTCGAAGTGGCTGCTGAGCTTCTGCCCATACAGCCTCTTCGCCTCCCTGATGCCCCGGGACAGATTTTGTCTCGCCAGTCTGTATGCTGCCGTGTCTCCTGTTTTAAAAGCAGCATTACGGGCCCTCAGCAGTGAGCAGACCTCCCCAGTCAGCCAAGGTTTCTGATTGGCACGCTTCCTGATGGTCTTTACAACAGTCACATCATCTATACATTTACTTATGTAGCCAATGGTGGACTCTGTATATTCCTGCAGATCAGTGATGCCATTCGTACTTGCTGCCTCTCTGAAAATCTCCCACTGTGTTCTCTCAAAGCAGTCTTGCAGTGATGGGATTGCCTCCTGTGGCCACAGTCTGACTTCTCTGAGTGCTGGTCTATTTTGTTTCACCCTAGGTCTGTATATAGGTGTCAGCATAACAGCCAGGTGGTCAGAGTTGCCGATGTGAGGGAGGGGACTGCTCTATGAGAGTTCTTGATGTTAGTATACACATGATCTAATGTGTTGTTTCCCTGGTTGCACATTTCACATGCTGGTGAAACTTCAGCACAGACTTGAGACTTGCCTGATTAAAATCTCCAGCAACAATGAAGAAAGCGTCAGGGTTTGCCGTCTGCTGCAAGCTGATGTTGTGGTAGAGCTCGCTCATAGCGTCCTTCACGTTAGCACTCGGTGCTACGTAAACTGCGTAAACTACGACCGCCGACAGCTCTCGCGGCAGGTAAAAGGGTCGGCATTTTACAGTCATGTACTCTATGTGCGGTGAGCAGTGTGTGGAAACCACCTTGGCATCCTGACACCACAGATTGTTCGTGTAGACAGCCAGTCCCCCTCCTCTCAGCTTACCAGATAAAGTTGTTCGGTCGGCTCTATGGAGAGTTAGCCCATCCAGCTGGACCGCCGCGTCCGGAATGTTTTGATTCAACCATGTCTCGGTAAAAACAGAGACACAGCAGTCTCTGACGCTGCGCTGGGAAGCTCTCCAGAGTCTGATATAATCCAGTTTGCTGTCGAGGGAACGTACGTTCGCCAGCATGATCGTAGGAACTGCCGGCTTGTGTGGGTTAGCCGTTAACCTAGCATGCGCTCCTCCGCGCATACCCCGCTTCCGCGTCCTCTCACACCGCTTTCGCTGTCTTCTCACCGGTGGTTCCCCGAGCGGAGCCGCAGACTTCCACGGGCCTCCGCGCCGCAGTAGTCCAAGCTCGCTCACTACACTTAGCCAGTGTTTCTTGTAGCAGAAGTCTTTATTACGAATATCCAGCAGAAGCTGGCGATCGTACACATATTCCCCCACTCCACTCGTTGACACAGACGTAGACACGGACAACATAGACAAAGGTACTGCATAATCGCTGGGAGAGGTCGCTGCAGGCAACAGCCGCGCCGCCATTGTTGCATTGAGGTCCTTTGCCATCTGTGAGGCCAGCAACCAATACATGGCCCTTCCCCCTGAACCCCATGCACCTCCATACACAAACACAGCTACAGGTGTAGAGTAACCAACTGATTGGTCATTGGTGGAACAGTAGTACAGGTCCAATTTGTTGCCACGGCGACCAAAAGTAATACCCTATGTAAAAACATGACAAGCATTAGGTGCAACACTTACAAACAGGATATTTTCTGAAACCAGAAAATTGTCATTATAGATGAAAATAATTCTAGGGTGCATTATTATTGGGCAGTACTCTTGAGTTATTCTTCTCAAATGCAATTAATACACTATAAATGAACATATTTTCCCTTTTTAAACAGTATATCCGCCTGAGAGGCAAGATTATGCATATTTTGCATATTATAAACCATATGCTATGGTCATCTCAGTCAGCAGATCTCAATCCAATTGAACACTTATTGGAGATTCTGGACCATCGCCTGAGACAGCGCCTTCCACCACCATCAACAAAACACCAAATGATGGAATGGTGTTGCATCTCTTCAATAGAGTTCCAGACACTTGTAGAATCTATGGGAAGCTGTTCTGGTGACTCATGGTGGCCCAACGCCCTATTAAGACACTTTATGATGGTGTTTCCTTTATTTTGCAGGCAACTCTAAATACATATTATTGATTTACCTGGGCCTTATAGCTTCTATATACTTCTTGGATCCTGGTTTATTTGGCCAGCTATACATCCACTGGGTTATGAGTGAGATGCTGTATGGAATGCCAAAGAGCAGGGCCCCAGTGACCACTGCCAATGAAACATGGTACTTTAAGCCCATCCTGGAAATAAAACATGGGAGTGTTGTTGTAGAATCCTGTAAGATTCCACCCGAACACACCAATGGCGGACGTGTCCAAGTGTTGAAGTATAGCGTGTAGCCTTACCTTAGTGTTACCGGAACGGGATTAAATGGATGTTTAATTAACTCCAACTCTATCTGACTCCATGTATGTTAGCTTTTCTCTCTGTTAACTCTTACTTCTAGACTCGTATAAGCAAATGAGAGACTGTAGTCTCTCGTCTCGCGTAGTATGGCTCTATACGGGTTGCTATCTCTATATGAGATGCAGACGTGCCTTTGGCCTGTGTAAAACCTAGCAAGGATACAGTTGCGTATCTTGCAACGGCACTAATGTATAGGCGAGTGACTACGGAGTGCAATGTTCTATGTGTGTGTGTTAACTTTAATCTTAAAACCACAACGTGTAACTGCAGTCTAGATTAATGAGAGATGCTTTGGTATGAAAATGTTTATTAACCGGACTTGCATAAAAACATCAAACAGAATTTGTAACGTAAGAATACAAAAACGGCTATACGCCAAGTTGCGCAGGAGGTCGTAGTACGAATCTCCGCGATATATGCCACTTTTCCCTCTATATACCCACACATCAAAAGAAACCATCAAACACCAAATAAGGACATAATCACTGAAAAACTGAACCACTCCCTGCGCTGCCACCTGTACGCGCATCACACCGCCAGTCTCACAGATGGCCGCTGACCGCAGATCATTTGCATTTGCACCGTTCACTTTTGAACGGTGTTCTGAGATCCTCAGTAAGTGCCACCCGCACCACTTCACCAATGACACCAACCCACTGCTCATTACATCAGCTCTCCAACAACACCAAACATGCTTATACTGTACATGTGAATGATGAAGTTTACAGTATAACACATTAAACTCAGTGACGTCTGGGGCAAAACCATTGTTCTCACCCATTGGCTCCCTGCTGGCAATACACACACAGTTCACACTCTTTGGGGTCACTTCAGGGCATAGTTCTGTGACCTGCCCTACATTGTTAACAGACACAGTGTTACGTGCGGTAAATGCAGACCTGGACCCAAAAGCGGACTCGACACGGAGATGGTAATTGCGCTCCGCTCAGGAGGCGTTTAATCACGGAACAAATAAAAGTGATGGAAACAAGCCGTCCAAAAACAAACAGGCAAAACAGGATTAGCCGTGCGGCTAAATAAACAAGAAACAGGGAATCCAAAAACAACCGGCAAAAAACAGGAAAGCTGTGCGGCTACTAAACAAGAAACAAAATAAACACAGGCAGATTCAGGAATATTCGCGAAGTCAGGAACAGGTAACCAAATGAAAGCAGTGCTAGAAAAACTAGTACCCAAAGGCAATGGGCTAAACGAGTGCCGGGTTTAAATAGGCAAAAGCATTAACTAATAAGGGCAGCGTGCAGAATGTGTTAGGGGAAAACAATTGTGACAGGTTGAACGAAACGAGGGAACAAGAAACAGATTGGGGCAGCGTGCAAAATGTGCAGGGAACAACAATTGTGACAGGCTAAACGAAACGAGGGAACAAGAAACAGATTGGGGCAGCGTGCAAAATGTGCAGGGAACAACAATTGACAGATTGCGGCGAAGCCGCGCCCATAACACAGACAACCCAGGAGAACGCAAAAACCAGACATGACACGCAAGGAACAAAGTGGCAGAAAAACACAAGGAAAGTGAACAGGGCGGACAGCGATGTAACAGAACCCCCCTCAACGGGGAGCCTCCTGGCGACCCACCAGGCCTGTTCTTCTGAGGGTGGGTTCGGTGGAAGTCCCGAATGAGGGAAGGGTCGAGGATGAGCTGGCGGAAACCCAGCTCCTCTCCTCGGGGCCATAACCCTCCCAGTCCACCAAATATTGGTGGCCCCGACCCCTGCGCCGAATGTCCAGGATGCGCCGGACGGTGTATGCTGGGCGTTGTCGATGATCCGGGGCGGAGGGGGGAACGGCCGGAGGGCACAGTGAGCTGGTAGTGACAGGTTTGATCTTCGAGGGGAGTTTGAGTTTGACAGCAGAGGGGTTGATGATAGACTGTACCTTGTATGGACCGATGTAACGTGGCTGGAGTTTCTTGGAGGTGGACTGGAGGGGAATGTCAGTGGTGGAGAGCCAGACTTGCTGTCCCGGAGAGTATTGGGGGGCTGCGGTGCGGTGGCGGTCCGCCAGGCGTTGAGTGCGCGCGGTGGAGCGACGGAGAGCAGAGCGGGTGTCCTCCCAAATCCGAATACAGCGCCGGATGTGGGTTTGCACAGACGGGACGGAGATCTCCTCCTCCTGGGCCGGGAATAGGCGGGGCTGATACCCTAGGGAGCACTCGAAGGGGGAGAGACCGGTGGCAGAGCTGGTTAGGGAATTGTGCGCATACTCAACCCAGGGTAGCAGATTGCTCCAGGAGGAGGGGTTCCGGTCTGTGATGCACCGCAGTGCAGTCCCCAGGTCTTAGTTGGCCCTCTCGGTCTGGCCATTCGTCTGGGGGTGGTAGCCGGAGGACAGGCTGACGGAGGCCCCCAGGGCCTGGCAAAACGACTTCCAGACGTGGGAGGAAAACTGGGGACCACGGTCCGACACAACGTCGACGGGGATCCCATGTAAGCGAACCACGTGCTGGACCAGGAGCTCTGCGGTCTCTGAGGCTGAGGGAAGCTTGGGAAGGGGAACGAAATGGACTGCTTTGGAGAATCGGTCGACAATGGTCAAAATAGTGTCGTTACCTTCAGAGGGGGGGAGTCCACAGACGAAGTCCAGAACAATGTGACTCCAAGGACGACCTGGGATGGGTAGGGGACGGAGGAGACCGCTGGCGGGCTGGTGGGATGCCTTGCTCCTGGCGCAGGTGGTGCAGGCCAGTACGAACTCCCGGGCGTCCGCGGCCATGGACGGCCACCAAAAGCTGCGTTTGAGCAGCGACAGGGTGCGCTGGAACCCGGGGTGGCAGGCCAGACGGGAGGAGTGCGTCCACTGCAGGACCTGGGAACGGACGGAAACAGGGACAAACAGGTGAGGGCTGGGGTTAGGTCTGGGGTCAGGTTGAGTGGCCTGGGCCTCCCTGATCTGCCTCTCAATTCCCCAGGTCACTGCAGCAACCACACAGGAGGGGGACAGGATGGTGTCGGGACTCGTCTGTCCGGTTTTGGAGGAGAATTGGCGGGAGAGGGCGTCGGGTTTTAGGTTACGGGATCCGGGTCTGTATGTGATGGTGAAGTTGAAGTGGCCAAAGAACAGTGCCCACCGGGCCTGGCGAGAACTGAGTCTCTTGGCCGACTGGATATATGCCAGGTTTTTGTGGTCGGTCCAGACGATAAATGGGTGTTCCGCTCCCTCCAATAAATGTCGCCACTCCTCCAGGGCGAGTTTGACCGCCAGCAACTCCCGATTCCCAATGTCGTAGTTGCGCTCGGCGGGGGACAGCCTACGGGAGTAGAAGGCGCAAGGATGGAGCTTTTGGTCCTTACCAGAGCGTTGGGACAAGATGGCCCCCACCCCGGAGTCCGAGGCATCCACCTCCACCACGAACTGACGAGACACCTCAGGATGGACCAGGACAGGAGCGGAAGTGAAGCGGTTCTTTAAACCGATGAAGGCGGCTTCAGCTTCAGGGTTCCAGGAGAAGGGGATGGATGGGGAGGTGAGTCGGGTGAGGGGTTCAGCTACCCTGCTGTAGTCCCGAATGAATAGCCGGTAAAAGTTTGCAAACCCCAGGAATCGTTGCAATTCCTTTACCGATGACAGTTGAGGCCACTCCACCACCGCCTGGATCTTGGCCGGGTCTGGTCTCACCTGTCCACACTCCACGATGTACCCCAGGAAGCTCACCGACGAGGCGTGGAATTCGCACTTCTCCGCCTTGACAAACAGTTGGTTCTCCCACAACCTCTCCAAGACCTGCCGGACATGGGTAGTGTGTTCCTGTAGGTTGCGGGAGAAAATTAAAATGTTGTCAAGGTAGACGAAGACAGAGCGGTTGAGAAAGTCCCGGAGCACATCGTTGACCAACGCCTGGAACACAGCGGGGGCGTTGGTGAGCCCGAACGGCATCACCAGGTACTCGAAGTGGCCCAGGGGGGTGTTGAACGCCGTCTTCCACTCGTCCCCTTCCCGGATTCGAACAAGGTGGTAGGCGTTACGGAGGTCCAATTTAGAAAAAATAGTGGCCTCCTGTAGAGGTTCGAATGCGGAGTTGATGAGAGGTAGAGGGTACTTGTTTTTAACGGTGATGGCGTTGAGGTTGCGGTAGTCGATGCAGGGACGGAGTGACTTGTCCTTCTTGGCCACGAAGAAGAACCCTGCACCGACTGGGGATGAGGAGGGTCGGATGATGCCTGCCGCCAGTGAGTCATGAATATATGACTCCATCGCTGCTCTCTCCGGCCGCGAGATGTTGAAGAGGCGACCGGAAGGCAGGGGAGCCCCGGGAAGCAGGTCGATGCCGCAGTCATAGGGCCTATGAGGGGGCAACGAAGAGGCTCGGCTCTTGCTGAACACCTCCGCCAGGTCGTGATACATGGGGGGAACCGAGGACATGTCTGGAGGAACCAACCTGGCGGGAGGTGAAGCACCCTCCGTGGGTGCTCGAGCCGACTGGAGGCAAGTGGCGTGACAGTAGGGACTCCAGCTCTGGATCTTGCTGGTGATCCAGTTCAGATGAGGGTTGTGGAGTTGGAGCCAGGGTTGGCCGAGAACCAGAGGGGACTGGGGTGAGGAGATGACCAGGAGCTGAATGGTCTCACGGTGGTTGCCGGACAGGATGAGCTGTAGGGGTTCGGTGGTGTGAGTGACCTGGGCTAGGAGGTTCCCATCCAGTCCGTGGACCCGGAGAGGGACGGCAAGAAGACGAGTGGCGATGCCAGCCTGTCGCACTAGCTGGGCATCAATGAAATCTCCATCCGCCCCGGAGTCCACTAGGGCACACAGCGACAGGGGTTGACGGTTCCAGTTGAGCGTGGCCTTCAACTGGAAGCGAGACTGGGCGGTTGTGGAGCCCTGGGTGTGGCTCACCAGTAGGCCCAGTTTTACTGGTGAGCCTGGGCTTTTGGTCGCGACGGGCAGGTGGCCAGGTAGTGGCCCGTGTTACCACAATAGAGGCAAACTCCCGCCTTGAGTCTCCGCTTGCGTTCCTCCGGGGAGAGGTGAGCTCTGCCCAGCTGCATGGGCTCTTCAGTTGCAAGCCCGGGGCTGACCGTTGCTCGGTGGTTCGGGAGAGGAAGGAATCAGGAGGTGACGGAGAAGAAGAGCTCGCTGGGGTGAGGTGACCGGTCTTCTCCCTCCGACGCTCCTGCAAGCGGTTGTCGACCCTGATGGCAAGGGAAACCAGAGCGTCGAGGGAGTCAGGGTAGTCCCTCGTAGCCAGCTCGTCCTTCACCACTTCACCTAACCCGTTCCGGAAGGCCCCTTGGAGCGACGCGTCATTCCAAGCGGATTCCGCCGCCAGGGTTCTGAACACCACCGCGTACTCCGCCACGCTGCGGTCCCCTTGACGGAGATGGAATAAGCGCTGGGAGGCATCCTTCCCACCCACCGGGTGATCAAAAACCTTCCTCATCTCTGTCACGAATGTGGAGTACTGGGAACTGGCTGGGAGCTGGCTGTCCCAGATGGCAGTGGCCCACTCCAGCGCCCTACCCCCAAGGCAGCCCATGATGAATGCGATCCTTGCCGGCTCAGAGCCGTATGAAGATGGTTGTAGGTGGAAGATGAGGTCGCATTGCATGAGGAACCCCTTGCAGTTCCCCAAATCGCCATAATAGCGATCCGGGTGGGGAATGCGGGGTTCCCTGGGTTGTCCAACCGGCAGGCTGGCAGGCGGCAATGACGCAGGGGGGTTGGGAGAAGTCGTCTGCGTCAGAAGAGAGACGTTGGAGCTGAGTTGGGACACCTGCTCTCCCACCTGAGAAATATGGCCTCCCATACTCCTCAGTGTTCATGTGTCGCTCCTGCTGGTCTATACGAGCCTCCTGGCAGGCGAGTAGGTGGTGGAGCGCAGTCGAGTCTGCTGGGTCCATAATGGCCTTTGCGTTCTGTTACGTGCGGTAAATGCAGACCTGGACCCAAAAGCGGACTCGACACGGAGATGGTAATTGCGCTCCGCTCAGGAGGCGTTTAATCACGGAACAAATAAAAGTGACGGAAACAAGCCGTCCAAAAACAAACAGGCAAAACAGGATTAGCCGTGCGGCTAAATAAACAAGAAACAGGGAATCCAAAAACAACCGGCAAAAAACAGGAAAGCCGTGCGGCTACTAAACAAGAAACAAAATAAACACAGGCAGATTCAGGAATATTCGCGAAGTCAGGAACAGGTAACCAAATGAAAGCAGTGCTAGAAAAACTAGTACGCAAAGGCAATGGGCTAAACGAGTGCCGGGTTTAAATAGGCAAAAGCATTAACTAATAAGGGCAGCGTGCAGAATGTGTTAGGGGAAAACAATTGTGACAGGTTGAACGAAACGAGGGAACAAGAAACAGATTGGGGCAGCGTGCAAAATGTGCAGGGAACAACAATTGTGACAGGCTAAACGAAACGAGGGAACAAGAAACAGATTGGGGCAGCGTGCAAAATGTGCAGGGAACAACAATTGACAGATTGCGGCGAAGCCGCGCCCCTCAACACAGACAACCCAGGGAGAACGCAAAAACCAGACATGACACGCAAGGAACAAAGTGGCAGAAAAACACAAGGAAAGTGAACAGGGCGGACAGCGATGTAACACACAGCTAGACATTGTCCATACGGCTGTAATTTTATATACCTACATTTTGTTGGAATATAATTTGATGCATTTTTGAGTGGGTCTCAATTCAACTGTAAAAAAGAACAGAACTGCTTTGGCTATGCTGTGAGTATTGTATTGGTAAATTTGACATATTTTTCCTATGAGCAATAGGAAAATAAGCCAAATGAGAAATGAATGTACAAAGAATGCAGTGAAAAGCAGTGTCAGGTCTACAGTATATGTGATCAATCAAAACCAAGGCATAGTGTGCAAGAATATTACAGTATCCAACAATCACTAAAGTTAAGGTCATATAATCCACCTGCCGTTTCCAGTACCATATTTAATACGGTCTTTATCTCCGAAAATGTATACCCAATGTTGTATTTTATGGATACTAACTACAAACAGTTTTTCAGGTACATTTCTAAGCCTTTGCAACTGTGCGCTCAATCAATCAATCAAACTTTTTATTGTCATTCAAGCCATATACAGTGCAGTCTACAGTGGGATGAAATTGCGTTTCTCCTGGTGCTTGGTGCAATATATACAATCTATATACAAGACATACAAAACAAGGACAGGGCTGTATGCCCAGGACTGGACATGGTGCAAATAGCAAGACAATGCTAGTGCAATAGACATGACAGTGCAACTCCATACAGTAAAAATGCAGGACAATGTAAGACAAAACAGTAAGCACACAATAAACTAATAGAATCAAATAAAAAGTACGTAATAAAGATAATAGTGTCTAAAGCAGGGTTTCTCTAACTTTTTTACTCCGCGACCCCATTTCATGGGTGGGAAAAAATCGCGACCCCATACATAAATGAAAAACTTTAGACCAGAAACATATATTGGTGGTCTATTTCCAAAATAGTAGCAAATGCATTCACAGACTATATCTTTATGAAAAACAAATAAAACAGACTTAATAACTTAATCTAAGCCATTGTCACTAATAAATGAATCCAGTGTAGCAAACAGCTGCTCCCCAGTTGCACGATCCATTCAAGTTCGACAAAGTAGAAAGTCCTCCTGAAGCTCTCCGTCATGCTCATATCAAATGTATGTTAATAGCTGCGCATCAGAAGAAACGTCAGTCATTTCGTCAAGTTGAATGGCAAATAATGGGCTTTGCTTAACTTTAGCAATGACCTGGCACATAACATCCTCAGCCATGCTATCAATTCGCCTCTAAATTGTGTCGTTTGAGAGCGGTATTGTACTCATCTGATCTGTGGCGCTTTGTCCCAATACAACAGAAACATTTTACATTACATTTACATTTTAAGCATTTAGCAGACGCTCTTATCCAGAGCGACTTACAAGATGTGCATTAATACAAGGTAAGAACAATCAAAGTTAGCGTACAAGATCAGTGCAGTAAAACGGCAAAAGACAACATTGCAGGCGTCTGCATATCATACCTGTAACATTGGGAAAGAAAAGGTTAGTGGGTGGTTTTTTGGGGGATTTTTTTTTTTTTGAACAAGTAAACAGTGGTGACGACAGATTGACTAGATGGACAGTGTTCAGTGGTAGTGGAGTCTGAAGAGGTGGGTTTTGAGTCTCTTGCGGAAGATTGGAAGTGATTCCGCAGTCCTGACCGATTGCGGGAGGTCGTTCCACCAACGAGGGACCAGGACAGAGAAGAGGCGAGACCGCGAGGAGCGGCTGCCAGGCGCCCGGAGGGATGGGGCAGTCAGTCTGCCAGCGGAGGCGGAGCGGAGGGGTCTGGACGGGGTGTAGGGCGTGATGAGTGACTGGAGGTATGGGGGAGCAGTACCTCTGGCCGCTTGAAAAGCAAGCACCAGTGACTTGAATCTGATGCGTGCTGCGATGGGGAGCCAGTGCAGAGAGGAGAGTAGAGGGGTGACGTGGGTGAACTTCGGCTGGTTGAACACCAGGCGAAACCACTTCCTTGGCACAGGGAAGGAAAAACTGTTCTCCAATTGTGTGGGCTTTACCGGTCTTCACGATCCAATGTGCGACGACAAATGAAGCCTGTAGCCCCCGTTTGTTTGCTGCTGTTGCAGTTTTAAGCACGGTTTTCTGTCCTTGTAAAACTTTTTGTTTCCTCTGAAAGAAATCTAGCGGCTTTGCTTGTAATGTGCTGTGTTTAGTTTGCAAGTGGTGTTGCATTTTACATGGCTTAAAGCTCTCGTTAACTAGAACTTCCCCACACACGATACATTGTGGTCTTGGGTCCTCCTCATGTCCTGTCCATGTAAAGCCATAGGTGAGGAATTTCGGGTCATAACTTATTTGATTCCTTTTTGTTTTATTTGTATTTTTTTAATTTTCTGCTGGTCTTTTTCTAGAATTTGACTCACCTCCAGCACCACTCCTGACAACAAACTTGTCTATTTTCGTGACTGCTGTATTGGCGCGCTACACATGCAATGGGGTAGTGCAGTAACGTTAAACGCATGCGTTGGATTAAAAATAATCGGTCAGAAAAGACAGATTTTACGAAAAAACTGGCAATTTGTTTTTCATTAAAAAAATGTAAAGAAATGCTTATGGTTAAAAAAATATATATATTTTTTTTTTTTCTTTTTTTCTTTTTCCGACCCCACCATGACCCTTTGGCGACCCCAACTGGGGTCGCGACCCATAGTTTGAGAACCGCTGGTCTAAAGTATGGTGTAGCAGCATGGTATAGTGGGTGGAGATAGTCCCTGAGAAAAATACTCCAGAGAAAAATGTAGTGCAACAGGGTGTAGAAAAATGAAATAAGTGGCTAGTGGGGGGGCGTGTTCCTTAAGTTAGGATGAGGGAGGAGGGAGGCAGCAGGGTGTTAAGGAGCCTGACAGCTTGGGGGGAAAAGCTGTTGCAGAGTCCCGCAGATTTGGCCCGTATGCTGCGGTACCTTTTGCCAGCCGGCAGGAGGGAAAAGTGTCCTTGGGAGGGGTGTGAGGGATCCTCCGCTATGCTGCGGGCCTTGGGTGTGCAGCGTTTGATGTAGATGTTTTGTATAGAAGGGAGAGGGACCCCAATGATCCTTTCAGCTGTCCTTACTATCCGCTGCAGGGACTTGCGGTCTGAGACGCTGCTGTTCCCATACCAGGTAGTGAGACAGCTGGTCAGGACGCTCTCGATGGTGCCCCTGTAGGACGTGGTGAGGATGGGGGGGGAGACTAGCTCTCCTGAATCTCCGTAGTAAGTGGAGACGCTGTTGTTCTCTTTTGCTAGAGACGTGGAGTTGAGAGTCCATTTGAGGTCATCCGCAATGTGCACACCAAGGAACTTGATTCTTTTGACCTTCTCTATGGTGGAGCCGTTGATGTGCAACAGGGAGCGGTCAGCGCGGGTTGTTATCGATACACCAGATTTCTAGCCGCTCCACCTCCTCTCTGTATGCTGACTCATCATTGTTGCTGATGAGACCTACCACCGTCATGTCATCAGCAAACATGATGATGTGGTTTGAGCTGTACTTGGCAGAACAGTCATGGGTCAGCAGTGCTCAGTAGTGGAGGTGTTGTTTCCAATTCGAACTGTCTGAGGTCTCTCCGTCAGAAAGTCCAAGATCGGGTTACAATTACACTTAGCACCGTATTTTGCGGACCATGCTCATATCAAATGTATGTTAATAGCTGCGCATCAGAAGAAACGTCAGTCATTTCGTCAAGTTGAATGGCAAATAATGGGCTTTGCTTAACTTTAGCAATGACCTGGCACATAACATCCTCAGCCATGCTATCAATTCGCCTCTAAATTGTGTCGTTTGAGAGCGGTATTGTACTCATCTGATCTGTGGCGCTTTGTCCCAATACAACAGAAACATTTTACATTACATTTACATTTTAAGCATTTAGCAGACGCTCTTATCCAGAGCGACTTACAAGATGTGCATTAATACAAGGTAAGAACAATCAAAGTTAGCGTACAAGATCAGTGCAGTAAAACGGCAAAAGACAACATTGCAGGCGTCTGCATATCATACCTGTAACATTGGGAAAGAAAAGGTTAGTGGGTGGTTTTTTGGGGGATTTTTTTTTTTTTGAACAAGTAAACAGTGGTGACGACAGATTGACTAGATGGACAGTGTTCAGTGGTAGTGGAGTCTGAAGAGGTGGGTTTTGAGTCTCTTGCGGAAGATTGAAGTGATTCCGCAGTCCTGACCGATTGCGGGGAGGTCGTTCCACCAACGAGGACCAGGACAGAGAAGAGGCGAGACCGCGAGGAGCGGCTGCCAGGCGCCCGGAGGGATGGGGCAGTCAGTCTGCCAGCGGAGGCGGAGCGGAGGGGTCTGGACGGGGTGTAGGGCGTGATGAGTGACTGGAGGTATGGGGGAGCAGTACCTCTGGCCGCTTGAAAAGCAAGCACCAGTGACTTGAATCTGATGCGTGCTGCGATGGGGAGCCAGTGCAGAGAGGAGAGTAGAGGGGTGACGTGGGTGAACTTCGGCTGGTTGAACACCAGGCGAAACCACTTCCTTGGCACAGGGAAGGAAAAACTGTTCTCCAATTGTGTGGGCTTTACCGGTCTTCACGATCCAATGTGCGACGACAAATGAAGCCTGTAGCCCCCGTTTGTTTGCTGCTGTTGCAGTTTTAAGCACGGTTTTCTGTCCTTGTAAAACTTTTTGTTTCCTCTGAAAGAAATCTAGCGGCTTTGCTTGTAATGTGCTGTGTTTAGTTTGCAAGTGGTGTTGCATTTTACATGGCTTAAAGCTCTCGTTAACTAGAACTTCCCCACACACGATACATTGTGGTCTTGGGTCCTCCTCATGTCCTGTCCATGTAAAGCCATAGGTGAGGAATTTCGGGTCATAACTTATTTGATTCCTTTTTGTTTTATTTGTATTTTTTTAATTTTCTGCTGGTCTTTTTCTAGAATTTGACTCACCTCCAGCACCACTCCTGACAACAAACTTGTCTATTTTCGTGACTGCTGTATTGGCGCGCTACACATGCAATGGGGTAGTGCAGTAACGTTAAACGCATGCGTTGGATTAAAAATAATCGGTCAGAAAAGACAGATTTTACGAAAAAACTGGCAATTTGTTTTTCATTAAAAAAATGTAAAGAAATGCTTATGGTTAAAAAAATATATATATATTTTTTTTTTCTTTTTTTCTTTTTCCGACCCCACCATGACCCTTTGGCGACCCCAACTGGGGTCGCGACCCATAGTTTGAGAACCGCTGGTCTAAAGTATGGTGTAGCAGCATGGTATAGTGGGTGGAGATAGTCCCTGAGAAAAATACTCCAGAGAAAAATGTAGTGCAACAGGGTGTAGAAAAATGAAATAAGTGGCTAGTGGGGGGGCGTGTTCCTTAAGTTAGGATGAGGGAGGAGGGAGGCAGCAGGGTGTTAAGGAGCCTGACAGCTTGGGGGGAAAAGCTGTTGCAGAGTCCCGCAGATTTGGCCCGTATGCTGCGGTACCTTTTGCCAGCCGGCAGGAGGGAAAAGTGTCCTTGGGAGGGGTGTGAGGGATCCTCCGCTATGCTGCGGGCCTTGGGTGTGCAGCGTTTGATGTAGATGTTTTGTATAGAAGGGAGAGGGACCCCAATGATCCTTTCAGCTGTCCTTACTATCCGCTGCAGGGACTTGCGGTCTGAGACGCTGCTGTTCCCATACCAGGTAGTGAGACAGCTGGTCAGGACGCTCTCGATGGTGCCCCTGTAGGACGTGGTGAGGATGGGGGGAGACTAGCTCTCCTGAATCTCCGTAGTAAGTGGAGACGCTGTTGTTCTCTTTTTGCTAGAGACGTGGAGTTGAGAGTCCATTTGAGGTCATCCGCAATGTGCACACCAAGGAACTTGATTCTTTTGACCTTCTCTATGGTGGAGCCGTTGATGTGCAACAGGGAGCGGTCAGCGCGGGTTGTTATCGATACACCAGATTTCTAGCCGCTCCACCTCCTCTCTGTATGCTGACTCATCATTGTTGCTGATGAGACCTACCACCGTCATGTCATCAGCAAACATGATGATGTGGTTTGAGCTGTACTTGGCAGAACAGTCATGGGTCAGCAGTGCTCAGTAGTGGAGGTGTTGTTTCCAATTCGAACTGTCTGAGGTCTCTCCGTCAGAAAGTCCAAGATCGGGTTACAATTACACTTAGCACCGTATTTTGCGGACCTGGACCTGGAGAGGCCGCTGCGTCTATACGCAGTTGCACACAGTTGCAAATGCACTCATCTGGTGGAAATGTAGTAGTGTGACAACCCCTTCCAGTTGTAGAATAGTTCAGAGACATCAGTGAGCACATGAACAGATAGAACAGCAGACCTACACAGATAAGAAAAATACTGGTTGAATATGGTGTTCAGTGGAAAAACAAATGTAGTGTTCCCCAAAGTTGTCGTTTTTTAGATTTACTGTCTACCTGAGAATTAACAACATACACGCGTACAGCTAGCCAGCTAATAATACTCGAGCTGCTGGCTTGACCTACTCACAGTAATAAAAACAAAACTTCGCCTACGACTTCTACATGTTTTGGAATAAACGTTACAATACTCACCACCAGAGCAGAATAAAAGAGCCAATCCACTAGCACATTTTATGTTTGATGAAATGCCGATTTCCGAATAGCTTTGAGCTGATTTGTGCGCTCGGTGCTACAACCTGGGTTCACATTCTTTGTGAAAGCAAAAGTCACTGCAAGCCAGATAAGATTCTTATCATAAGACATTCGTCATATGTACAGTATTGCTTGTGACCAAACTATTGTTCTTCCAGTTGTTTCAAATAAAAACATGATTCGTATTCTTTTTTTATTTTTTTAAATAAGATAAGTGGGGTCAGCAGAACAAGAGGCCACAGGTGGAAATTAGGTAAATTCCGCACAGATATTAGGAAGTTTTTCTTTACACAGAGAGTTGTCAATGCCTGGAACAGCTTGCCAGGTTGGGTAGTAGAGGCTACTTGGGCTATTCAAGTCCAGGATAGATGCAGTACTAGATACTCTTTAGATTAGGACATGGCGAGCCTAGATGGGCTGAATGGCCCGTTCTTGTTATTATGTATGTCAGGGCTTCAGCGGTACCTCCCCGTCCTGGCCGCAGGAGGGCAATATAGCTCCCTTTTAGTTTTTCCTTTTTTTTGTGGTTTCACTGTTTATTTTTCCCCAGTCGCCCCAGCATTCCGTTATAACAGTTTCAAGTCTTCCCCTGTGATTTTCCACTCACACCTGTCTCTAATTTACCTTATCACACCCAGTATATAACCTAGTCTTTCCCATTCTCCTGTGCTCAGTTTTGAGTTAACGTGCTGTGTTTTCATACCTGCTGTTTTCACATTTCCAAGTCCTTCTCCATCTCACAAAGTTTTCATAGTTAGTTTAGGGTTTTGTCTTTGTTTTATGCTCCTCCTAGTTTCTCTTATTGTGTTTGTTATTTAGTTTTTATCTCTCATGGTTTGTCCCTCCCAGTTTAGTTTGTCCAGTGTATGTTTTGTACCCCCTCCTCCTTCCATCTCTGCGATTGGGTCCTCCCCCCCTCTCGCCATCATTCCCCCCTAACAGCAAAACTGAGCCAAGCATGGACCCAGCTGAGATGGCGCAGCATAATTCCACAGAGCTCGTGCATCTATGCTCTGCGTTGACCAGCCAGGGCATGGCCCTGGGAAGACATGACCAGACTCTCCAGGAAGTCCTCTCTCGTCTCCAGACTCTCATGCTGGCGATCAACTCTCGGGATGCATCTGGCCAAGACTCTCCAACTACCCCCGGAGAGCATCACTTGCTCTCCACCTCCAGTCCCCATGTGCCCGAGCCTCACCTCCCCGCGCCAGAGCGCTATGATGGACACCCGGATAAATGCCGGGGCTTCATCACACAATGTACTCTCTCCTTCGAATTACAGCCTGCTTATTTCCCCCCTGAGTGCTCCAAGGTGGCCTACATTGTTACACTCCTTACCGGCAAGGCTCTCGCTTGGGCTACCGTGGTCTGGGAGCGACAGTCCGCCGAGTGCACCCACCTCAATGCCTTCTTCCGGGAGATGAGGAGTGTATTCGACCACCCAGTCAGCGGGCGGGAGGCAGGCGCACGCCTTCTCCAACTTCAACAAGGGTCACACAGTGCTGCGCAATGCAATTGACTTTCATATTCTGGCCACTGAGAGCAGGTGGGACCATGAGGCTTTGGTGGCTACTTTTTATCAGGGTCTCAGTGACCGTCTGAAGGGTGAACTGGTGGCACGGGACTCAATTGCTGACCTCCAGACTCTTATTAACACCGCAATCCGAGCCAACAACCGGATAAGGCCGCGCCATAGAGAACGCTATCAGGCACCACATCCCCCAGCCAAGCCCCATTTACCCATCCACAACACCTTCGCCTATGCCCGTAGACCCACCCTGATGGCATCAACTCCTACCTCCTCGCATCCCCCTCTAGATGAGCCCGTGCAGCTGGGCAATACTTGACTCACTCGGGCTGAACGTGACAGGCAGCTGAGGGAGGGCTGATGCTTATATTGTGGGGTCGAAGGGCACTACCAGGATAACTGCTCCAAATTACTGAGAAAAGCACGGACCCGTCCAGGAGAGGGAGACCTGTGACGGGTCATAATGGCACTTCCCCATCCACATCCTCAGGGATTCGCCTTCAATCTACCCTCTCCTGGGGTAACAACACCATCCCACTCATGACCTTTGTAGACTCCGGAGCTGCAGGCAATTTCATGCACATTAGTTTTTCTCGTCAGCATCACATCCCCACAACCGATCTGGACCATCCCCTCATGGTCACCGCCCTGGATAGGAGACCCATGGGTACTGGCGACGTCCGACGCCTCACAACCCCTTTGCAACTGTCTATCAACCAACACCTAATTTCACCTCATCCATTCCCCTAGGTTTCCCCTTGTACTGGGTACCCCATGGCTAGCATGTCACAACCCCCACTTCGACTGGTATGCCGGTACCTTATTGGAGTGGGCCCCCACCTGCCATGCCACCTGTCTGCTCTCTCCACCCACTCTCGAGCCAGCTGACTCCTCTGGGCCCCCTGATGCCTCCCGGGTACCACCCGCCTACAACGACCTGTTGGAGGTCTTCAGTAAGGAGCGGGCTTTCTCTCTACCTCCACATCGGCCCTACGTCTGTGCGATCAACCTGCTGCCTGGCACCTGTCCCCCTCGCGGTCGTCTTTTCTCCCTCTCTGCTCCAGAAACCAAAGCCATGGAAAACTACATCCAGGAGACCCTTCTCACTGGTGCCAAATGCCCATCCACCTCGCCAGCTGGAGCCGGTTTCTTTTTTGTAGGCAAAAAGGATGGGGGGCTCCGCCCCTGCATCAACTACCGGGGTCTCAACCAGGTTACTATCAAGAATCGCTACCCTCTCCTGCTCATGTCCTCGGCTTTCAAACTCCTTAAAGGCGCCATGGTTTTCATCAAACTGCATTCAGATTTTCTCTAGAAGCCCTGATGACAGCCCCTCTCATGGCACTGACCAGGGGCTCATCAACCAAATTCAATTGGACCAAATTCCAGTTGCCTTAGCGGGACTCAAACCCCGCTTCACCTCTGCTCCGTGCTGACACTTCCTGATCCCTCACTCCGTTTCACTGTCGAGGTGGACGCCTTGGACATGGGAGTTGGCGCTGTCCTTTCTCAACGGTCCTCCCAGGATGAGAAACTCCACCCCAGTGCCTTTTTTTCAAGTCACCTCTCTCCAGCAGAACAAAATTATGATATTAGTAACTGAGAGCTGTTAGCCGTCAAACTCGCCTTGGAGGAATGGCGGCATTGGCTGGAAGGTGCGGCACAGTCATTCATTCCGTGGACTGACCACAAAAAACGGACTTATATACAGGTTGCCAAGCAACTCAATTCATGCCAAGCCAGATGGGTGCTGTTCTTCACCAGATTCTATTTTATTCTGTCATACCGCCCTAGGTCGAAAAATGTGAAGCCGGACACCCTGTCCCGGCTATTTGAAGCTCCTGGCGTGTGTCTCACCACAACTTCCATCATCTCCGACTCAGGGATCGTTGCCCTGGTGCATTGGGGTATTGAAACTGTGGTTCGCGAGGCCCTACAACAGGAGGCCGACCCAGGAGGAGGGCCCCCCAATCGTCTGTTTGTGCCCGTCACCGTCAGGACCAAAGTTCTCCAGTGGGGTCACTCTTCTAGGCTCACTGGTCATCCCGGGCACACGCGGACCCTGGACTTTATCAGACGCTGCTTCTGGTGGCCCACCTCCGAGAAGGACATACGCTCATTTGCCCAAGCCTGCCCGGTCTGCGCCCAGAGCTAGGACCCTAGGACCCGTCCTTATGGTCTTCTATGCCCACTCCATATTCCCACTCGTCCGTGGTCACACATTTTTCTGGATTTTGTCATCTGCCTCTGTCCCACGGTCACACCGCCATTCTGGTGGTCGTGGATCACTTCTCCAAGGCGTGTCACCTCATTCCCCTGCCTAAACTCCCATCTGCCCAAGAGACAGACAAGCTGCTGGTGCAGCACATCTTCCGCCCTCATGGTCTCCCCCTGGATGTGGTCTCCGATTGTGGTCCCCAATTCTCCTCCAGGTTCTGCAAAGCGTTCTGTAATCTGCTAGGTGCCAAGGTCAGCCTCACATCTGGCTACCATCCCCAGTCTAATGGGCAAACCGATGGGATGGGTGTCCCATCGGCCTTGGCTTTTGTCCGGCGCTGTTGGTGCGCACTTGGAAGAAGGCTCGGGATTCAGGCGGACCGACACCACTGTCCCGCGCCGTTACTGTGTCCTGGTCAGCGCGTCTGGCTCTCCACCCATGACCTCTCTCTGCGTGTGGTGCCCAGGAAGCTGGTGCCTCGGTTCATTGGACCTTTTAAGATTGTTCACAAGATTAACCCGGTTACTTTCCGCCTGTTACTTTCCGCCTGCTCCTCCCTCGGTCCATGCGCATCCACCCCTCCTTTCATGTTTCCCATACTGTCCAGTGTGTTACATTGTTACACTCCTACATTGTGAAAAATATATCAAATTAAATATATATTTTTAAGATATCCGTTCCAAAATTCAAAAACATGGCGGATAATGAAAAATGATCAGTCTAATTGGGAGAGGCACCCACAGTATCACTGGCTCCACAGTTTGGATCTACAGCACCACTGGCTCCACAGTATGGACCCACAGTACCACTGGCTTCACAGTATGGACCCACAGTACCACTGGCTCCACAGTATGGACCCACAGTACCACTGGCTCCACAGTATGGACCCACAGCACAACTGGCTCCACAGTATGGACTCACAGTACCACTGGTTCCACAGTATGGACCCACAGCACCACTGGTTCCACAGTATGGACCCACAGCACTCACTGGGTGAGTGTTAGGGCTTAAATATACTTTACTTAATCACATACTACGCATACGCGACGTGAGCAGCATTGTTCACATACTCCACTGCATACTTTTTGTCTGTCCGGATGTTTAAAAGCTATATCCACTAAGGGGCTGGTCAGAACTGTGGGGCCGGCATACTTCGACGACTACTAACTATTCTGCACAACAAGGTTGTTTTAATGTATATCTTGAGAAGATGCAGAAACAAGGGCAGCGGTGCCAACGTACATCGGGATGTAACCATGTATTGTCTTAACTGAAAGTTAAATGTCAAATAAGCTAAACTAAACTAAACAATGGAGATGGTATAGATGGTATTAGACCATTAAATCTATCTCGGCGTAATGACGGAGACTATGTTTTGCTCATTCTACTGATGAGAGAAATTTACGATGAAAAGCATCATCAGTGTTTCTGTATGTCTGCCAGGACATTTGATGACTTCACTGGGTGTCCCCCCTCATTACATATCAAAACATGCACAGTGAGCCAGTGGGTGAAGCGGAGCGGCTTGCCATCACCCTCCGCTTTCTTGCCTGCCCCCACAATTTATGGTGATATTACACCCAACAACCACAGGATACGTGTGGCAGCCATTTTACATACACGTATTTAAAGTGAAGTATATTTAGGCCTTTATAGGACCGGAATATACAACATGTTCGGGTCATGTAACGGAGTTGGTTCTGCCTGCAGCGTGTTTCGAACTGAGGGATCTCGATGCGACAAGAGAGCGATTTAGTTAGCTGAGCTAAAGACTCAAATCTCTAACTCTGGGAACTAATCACACTCTTATCGACGTCACATTCTGTAGAGGATGCTCATGTACCAGAGCTCATCCGCTACATTCTCCCCCTCGAAACTCCTGTGGTAGCAACCACGGCCCGACCGATTACCATCAGTTGTAGCATCCGAGTCACGGCACCAATGTAACGGAGTTGGTTCTGCCTGCATCGAGTTTCGAACCGTGGGATCTCGACGTGACAAGAGAGTGATTTAGCTCGCTGAGCTGAAGACTCAAGTCTCTAACTCTGGGAACTAATCACACTCTTAACGACATCACATTCTGTAACAGATGCTCACGTACCAGAGCTCATCCGCTACAGTCACATAAGTAACTACAGTAAGTAAGTAAGTAAGTAAGTAAGACTTTATTTATATAGCACCTTTCATACAAGAATTGCAGTTCAAAGTGCTTTACACAGAATGCATAATCAGAGAAGATTAAAATATATATAGTGCAAGATCAATTTAGTAGTGCAAGTCAGAGTTAATCAAAAGCTTTGGTAAAAAGATAGGTTTTAAGTTGTCTTTTGAAAATGTCTAGTGTGTTGGCTTCCCTGATATTTATGGGTAATGTGTTCCATAATTTTGGGGCGTAGTTGACAAAGGCCGCATCACCAACCTTCTTATGACAGTTTCTGGTGATCTCTAATAGACCTGCATCTGATGATCTCAGTGTTCTAGCTGGTGTGTAATTTGTAAGAGATTTAGCTATGTAGTTAGGTCCTTGTCCATTTAGAGCTTTGTAAGTGAGAAGGAGGACCTTAAAGTCTATTCTAAAGGTTACAGGAAGCCAGTGTAGAGCAGCTAGGACAGGACTAATGTGTTCTCTCCTTTTAGTTTTGGTTAATAATCTAGCTGCAGAGTTTTGAATGAGCTGGAGTCTTTCAATGGTTTTCTTGGGAAGACCAGTGAAGAGTGAGTTACAGTAGTCTAACCGGCTAGATATGAAAGCATGAATTAGCTTCTCAGCATCGTTTTGATTTATAAATGGTCGTACCTTTGCTATATTTCTGAGGTGAAAAAATGATGTTTTAGTCACTTTATTTATATGGGAGTTGAAATTCAGTTCTGAGTCTAGGATGACACCAAGGCTTGTGACCTCAGATTTGATCCAGGGGTTAATCCTCCCAAGTTTTTAATTAGCATTTCTCTTTTTGTTTTGGGGCCGATAAGTAGAATTTCAGTTTTATCCTCATTTAATCTCAGGAAGTTATTGCTCATCCATTTATTTATTGCTAATAGGCAGTTGGTAATGGAGTTTATAGCTGCCGTATCATTCGGTTCTGCAGATATATACAATTGTGTATCATCCGCATAGCTGTGGAAACCTACATTTTGTTCCCTGATGATGTCACCCAGTGGTAGCATGTAAAGGGAGAAAAGCAAAGGACCTAGGCAGCTCCCTTGTGCAACCCCATAGCAGTTGTCGTATTTCTCAGACATATAGCCTCCCAAGCTAATATAGAATTTCCTTCCTCTGATGTATGTTTACAGTGAGTACAAAGCCCATAATGTGATGTCACAAAGCCTTTATTGTGATGTCACAAAGCTTTGAGTGTCAGAGCCTCGAGGTTTAAAGCCTGTAGATCCATGCCGTTGTGACTTCTTGCCTGTACTACTGTAATGAGTTCCTATTTGGGGTGCCCAGTAAAGCCCTAGGCTCCAGTATGCCCAGAATTCCACGGCCAGGGTTTTCACATGCACAAAACCCTGGCAGCACATCACCCCCACCCTCCTGCACCTCCACTGGCTCCCGTTCCGTGTCTCATTTAAAATTCTCCTCCTCACCTATAAGTCTCTCTATGACCTTGCCCCAAAGTACCACTCAGACCTCCTCCACACCCACACCCCCTCTCAAAGGCTATGCTCCTTTGATACTGGACTCCTCATCACTCCCCAAAACAGGCTACGCACTGTGGGGGACAGAGCCTTCAGTGCAGTTGCTCCTAGCCTCTGGAATGCCCTCCCTGCCTCAATCCGCAATGCAGAGTCCACCTCTATTTTTAAATCCAGACTGAAGACTCACCTCTACAGCCTGACTTTTCTGTAGTCTAGTTCTCCTGATTTCTAAGACTTTGTTTTTGTTTTTAAATGGTGTCAAATGCTTTTTTAATTTTGCAGTTTTTATACTTTACAGCATCCTTGGGTTACTTGAAAGGCGTTTCAAATTAAATGTATTATTATTATTATTAGATACAGTAGCACAATGTAGGGAATTATTGCCCTGCATGAGGCTTGTTCTGAATCCACCCTCATTCTTATTTTTTGGGGCCAGTCAACAGTTTTTTCAATAATGTGGAAGGGCCACACACAGTGCACACACACTAGCACGTGCACACCAGCACAAACATGTCTTCTGAAGCGAATGCAGCCAGCCCACCGTTTGCTGTCCAGACTACGATCTGCAAGCTGAGTTGCCACAGCTACAGCGCCAGGGGACTTCAGGCAGACAGCAGATACCTGCTCCACCAGGGGGGGTGCTAGAGAGTAGTGTAGCAGGGGATAGCCCTGTCTCCCTGGGCAACATGGAGATAAACTAGGCTAGTCAGTGTTTGCTTGAGCGAATTCCCCGGGCATCGCTGAACACACACACGCTCCTCAGCCACACAACTCAGGAGGCCAAAGCGCCTGCTTCACACACACTGGTCTGGGTGCTTCCGGTGTGGGCGTGGTGCTGTGCTGTGCAAAAGAGACCAGACTCTGAAGCTCTAAAGCTGAAGAACACAAACCGTAACATAAGCAGACATGAAGGAAAACCACATTCTCTCACAACATGATGCTCTGACTGCAAACTTTTTTGTTATATTTTGATATTTTTTCAATAACTTTGAAACTCGGTGCAATGTGCGGCTTCTTCGGCGGGTCTCTCTCTGGCAAAACCACAGATTTTCAGTGCATCCTGTGTTGCTTTTGGAAGACATGGCACCTGTTTTCGTTTCTCCAGCTGTGGTCTCAGCAGCTGCATGCTAAGGCTCTCAAGGAAAGTGCGACGTCTGTGAGAATGTGCTTTCCACTTGGAAACTTGGAGACGAAAGTAAGCTAAGGGCCAGCGCTTTGTTCTCCTCTGTCCTATTGTTCTCCTATTGTCATGCATGCTGGATAGAAGAAGGACCAATTTTCCCTTCTTGGGAATGTAAGACACCATTGCTTGCTTCTGGGAAAACCCAAATAAACTTGACCCTGTAGCTCTCCCCTTAGCATCATGAAACTCTGGCAGCACTTCTTGTTTGTTGTTTGTGCACTGTTCCCAACAGTGTGATTTGTTTTGCAGTTGTAAACCAATTGTCAGTGGTGACATTTATGCACAAGTTGTGTACTGGCTCCACCAATTTCTTCACAACAAATGTATTACATTTAAAAGTAAACAGAAAGCTGGTAATAGCATGCAAATATTACACTCATGATCTCCCAGTAATCTAATCGAGATGTCCTCACAAGGAACGAATGAGTTAATACCTGGAATTTCCTGCGCATTAAGATTGTCTTTCACATAAAGGGCCACTCCCACTCCTCTTTTATTCGTTTTTTTTTTGTAAGTAAAGTTTTTATTAAGAAAGCATAATTACATTTGACTTTTTGACATTCAACATTTGAAATGACAAGTACAACTGGCTTACAAAGTCATTTTACATATATACAGTACAGATTCCTTCTCCTTTCGTACATTTTTTACCATATACACACAAACTATATACAGTGGTAGGGAGATGAAAGATACACAGGTTGTTGGTTATATAAAAAATTTACAAAATAAAACAATTAGGCTCTATAGGAGTAACATACTCAACCCATGTTCTCGGCTTGCTTGCAATCTTAAAGAGATTTCTCCATTATAAAGATATCTTTCATCACGTCAATAAAATCTTGCAATTTGGGCGACTCAGGCTGTAACCATTTTCTTGTTATAGTTTTCTTACTGGCAGCCAAAATTATTTTAAACAAATACTTGTGTCTTGTTATCGCCATGTTTTCAGGCATGTGACCCAAATACCTAGAATCTAAAAGGAATCTCAAGATCTAGTACATTCTCCATCGCATTGCATATTGCCTGCCAAAATGATTGGATTACAGTGCAGCCCCAAAAAACTTGATAATGACTGGGATTTGAATCTTCACAATTTCTCCAGCGCATTGAGCCCCCCGAAAAGTGCTTCTTCTGAGCTGGTGTAATAAAAAAACGTGTCACATTCTTCCAACAGAATTCTCTCCAATTATGAGAGGCAGTTGTTTGCCATTGGACTGCACACACATTTTCCCATACTTCTTCAGATAATGTCAAGTTGCCTTCCTGTTCCCATTTTTCTTTTATGTAAATTGTAGAATCCACTTTCTGATTCAAGAATCCCTTACAAAATGCAGAAATAATTTTTGTAGAGCCATGTGACCCATATGCTTTGTAGAATACCTCCACTATACCATTCTTATATGCTTCTCGTGTGTTCACCCCTTTGATTATCTGATGGAAATGGTGTCTCATCTGTAAGTATCTTTAAAAATCTATTTGTTCCAATTTATGATTAACTTTTAAGGTTTGAAAATCTTGTAATTCACCATTACTCATGATGGTGCAATAGGCTGAGAGCCCCCGAGTGGCCCAGAATTTAAATCTACTGTCCAGCTTACTCAGGATAAAATCGGTGTCATAGGAACACCACCTCAGAGACAGTTCTACGGTCTTTAAATTATAAATTTTCACCACATTTTCCCATATTTTCAAAGGCAGATTGATCCAAGGATTATCACTATCTGTTATATGTACTCTTAACAGAGTAGAGTAGTTTTGTTTATTTGGGTGTTGTGCACAACAGGGGTATTGCAGCGCTGCAGAATATCAGTGTATAATTCATGTTTGTATTTTTGGTATATATATATATATATATATATATATATATATATATATATATTTTGGTGTTTGCGAATCATCATATTAATGATGGTACATACTGTTATTCACTATCTATTTCTACCTACAATATAATTCCAGAAAACTCTACTTACCTTGTGTCTTGTCCAGATGATTCATAGATACACAGTCCACTCATACTATACCTGACCTTGAGGTGAAATTCTATCCTTATCAAAGAAGGGTTACATAGAATTTTCTGGCGCCCAACGTGGGGCTGTGTGATTGTGAAATAATCTTCTGTTGGTTCAAGGCACACAGAGATTGTTCTAGAAAACATGGAGTTATGCAAGCAATATAAATTTGACAGTGAACGTTCAGTTATCTTAAAGAATGTTGATCCACAGACGGACCATAATGACTTATCAGAGGCCTTTCGATTACTTGGAAAGGTAACTAAATTCTAACAGATTGATGAAGTTATCCCATCTGGCATCCTTTGTGAATTTGAGGATAAAGAAACAGTCATGCTACTAGACTCTGACCATGTTGACCCATATTCCGGTCAGTACTGGACTGTAGTTCCCATTAATAAGTATGACGAACCATCACCTAAAAATATTGAAGATGCCTCTGATCAGTTTTTCACCGATGTTATTCGGTAGAATATTAATAAAGTAGCCTTTGTTCACAAGGGTGATGTTATAGAGTTAAGCAAACAGGCAGTGGCATGCCTAACTGAGATGAGTGGGGCTCTAGGTTTGTTAGCCACTTCCACACCACTTCCCAAAGTTACTTTCGACTTGGACCAGTCTACCAGAGATAATAGTCACACCATGCCACATAAAGTTAATAGTAGCATCCCCGAGGAGGTGCAGTGTGTTATTGTTGAGCACGTGGTTAAACACGATAAGCAAACCTTCAAATATCACAAATCCCACGAGTGTGTACATTCTCAGGTTAACTCTGAAACCCAACGCAGTAGGAGATTTTGAAACATGGAGAGTGCAAGCTAGACAGGTGATGAATGACCCAGAGTTCTCTGCCAATGATAAAAGACGTAAAATCCTGGATAGCCTTCTGCGCCCCGGTCTTAACACAGCATTATATGTTGGTGACGTTGCAGTTGCCCAAGCTTATTTCATAGTATTGGAAAAGGCTTATGGTAGTGTGGCCAATGGTGAAGTTATATATACAGTTTATTGAGACTGATCAGAATAACGGAGAGAAATGCTCAGATTACTTACACGGGCTTCATGCACTCATGCAGAGAGTAGTGGAACGCAAAGGGCTCACTACAGGAAATCCTGACTTGCACTTGTTAAAGCAGTTTCTGCATGGTTGCTGGGACGATTCCCTACTAACCCAACTGAAACTGAGAGATTACATGGCAGAAGCACGCAGACAACAGGTGACATACTCTGAGCTTCTGTTTATGGTGAGGTCGTTTGAGGCAGAGAGGGAGTCAAAAGAAAGTAGAAAGAAGCGTAATCTAGGAAACACTCCTTTAGATGCTTACCCACTTCCTCGTATAGAGGAGACATTCTCACTGCTTTCTGGCTCTAAGTGGTTTTCTGTATTAGACCTTAAAAGTGGTTATTATCAAATCGCAGTGGACAAAGACGACAGACCCAAAACTGCTTTCACTACACCATTTGGTAATTGGCAGTTTAGAATGATGCCTCAAGGCCTTACTAATTCACTGGCTACTTTCCAGCGTACTATGGAGAAGGTAATGGCCGGAATGAACCTTCAGGAGGTCATTGCATTTCTCGATGATTTAATCATCTTTTCGGACTCAAAAGAACAACACGAGGAACGCCTAATGAAGGTATTGAAGAGGATTTCAGAGTGTGGCTTAAAACTTTCCCCAGCTAAGTATAAACTTTTTCAAAAGTCTGTCAATTATTTGGGCCAATTCATCTCAGAGGAAGGCATACAACCTGATCCAACAAAGGTAGAGGCTATCCTGAGTTGGCCGAGGTCATTTTTAGGGTTTTGCAGGTATTATCGCAGATTTGTTGAGCATTACTCTGCCATAGTTAAGCCATTGAATGACTTGCTGAAGATGGACCCAAGGGTAGACAATGGTTGCCAGCTGGGATTCAACAGTTTGGGGAAAGATGGACAACCTCATGTCAAAAAGCCTTTGATTATATAATTGTTAAACTTACCAGCACCCCTGTTCTTGGCTTTGCCAATTGGCAACTCCCTTACATCTTACAAACAGATGCTAGTGTGACCGGGCTAGGAGCAGCTCTGTATCAAGTTCAAGAAGGAAAGATGAGAGTGGTGGCATATGCCAGTCGCGGCCTAAGCAGGAGTGAGAAAAACTATCCAGCACACAAGCTGGAATTTCTTGCCCTTAAGTGGGCCATCAGTGAGAAATTTCAAGATTATCTGTACGGAGTGAAATTTAAAGTTCTCACTGATAACAATCCGTGAACATAAGTTTTGACGTCAACAAAATTAGACGCAACTGGCCACCGCTGGCACGCAGCCTTAGCAATTTTTGACTTTGATATCTTCTACAAGTCCGGGAAGAAAAATGTGGATGCTGATGGGTTGTCCCGCAGGCCCCAGGATGCCTTAAGTGATGATGAGAACACGTTAGAAATGGACGATAAGATTGCCCTCCTCAAGAACCGTGTTCAACCCATTCAGGAGGATGATCAAGCGGTCTTTAGATGGGAAGCCTTGGTGGCGGTGTGTCAAAAACATCAGGTGATGGTGTTGAAGAACTTGACCAACCCTGAAGATGCCCAGCCAGGTCAGAAGGGGCACAGCGATCCAGTGGCTGCTGTAGAGACACTTCCAGGGGCGTCGTAGCGGGGGGAAAAGGGGGACTGACTACCCAGGGCCCCAAGCGGGGGAGGGCCCTTGAAAAGCCTGGAATGAAAGAAAAAAAAATTGTCTGCAATTTTAAATTTCTAAGTAATTCGTGTCATTACTCAATTACATTGGCTGAATAAATAGCTTGAGAGACTGAACTTTGTATCCATAAAAATATTGGAGGCTCTCTGGGCCCCCTCCCGTCTTGAAAAGCGCAAATGGTTTAGTCCATCCCCCTGCACTAAGTAGGTATGTTACAATTCCCGTGCGCAGCGACAGTCTAGATGTGCCTGTGTCCCTGTGCGAGCGATTACGAGACTATGGCCGTACCCCAAAAATGCAGGCTTTTCAAGGGCTGTCTGCGTTTTTTTTCACCATATGTCTACGATATAACGTAGTTGAAAACTCGATCCTCCATCTTGTTTCCGAAATTTCATTAATCATTGCTCGGTTTGGTCATACGCTACACTTCAGAGATAGACTCGTGTTCAGTGCTTTCAAAATGACATATCGCAAGTTCAGGACTAAATAAAAGGTATCCAGGACGTTAATTTAACATTTTATCTTGTTTCTGGTGAAATGTCATTGAAATCTGTCGATGCGAAATGTGATATTTTTGACCCGGAATGTGAGATATCTTTGCCCAAATGCTCACTGCCTGCCGTGGTTTTTGCCGTGTCGCGGCGTGTGCGCAACATGTAATTATGTGATTAATTGATTATGTAATTTCAGATAATTCTAATTAAGATATATCTTTTTTCAATCTGTAATTACTGAAAATGTCATGCAATTATCTTTATTTTTAAGAAAGTTATGGGCATTTATGTTATTGAATCACAGCTTTTGTTTCAAGATCATTGAAAAACAATAGGGGTCAATATCGAAATGGTAAAGATTACCATAACTTCCTTAACTTAATATATGAGAGTGAATAAGGTATCAAATTCAGGCTAGATTTATAACATCTCAAATTTTTGTAACATACCTACAATAAGATTCGTCCCCAAACACTGCTAATCACACTGGCTGGTGCTGATTCTGGAGCCCGCAAGTTTCAGTCAATCATGTCTTTCCAGAAGAAAGTGAAGTCGGGGTATCAAAAAATAAAAGAAAGAGAAAAAAGGCAAACTGAGGGAAAACAACTGCTCACTAATTTCTTTCAAAAGAAAGGTAAGCAACTTGCTAACACTGTTTAAGAGTGGTTTAAGCTAATATCGGTACATTGTTTCGATTGAACTAGGACTGTCAACGTTAACACATTAACGCATGTGATTAATTTCAAATGGACAACGCGTTCATTTTTTTAAAATCGCAATTAATCTAATTTCAGTTTCTCTCGCTATTGGCTGAAAGCAATCGCAAATGCGGGCAAACATACTACTGGTGATGGTGAAATGCATTGAAACTATGTTTTTGAAGACCCATTTGATCCAGTTCTATAACAAGACAAGCTAACGTAGCTAGCTACATTATGATAGTTAGCTAGTTAGCTGGTAAATTAAGCAGAATCTAGCCTGTAGCCTGTTTCATTGTATATTATAAGCAGGTTAAGAGGCTAATAGCAATCCTGTATGCTTCATGCTTGTAGAAGGGCCTGTCCTTGTAGCCGAGATTGAGCAGGAAGAAGATGTGATCGAGGCAGAGAGTGAGCAGGAAGAAGAGGCAGAGAGTACCAGTAGGGCTAGTGAAGAGGATGATGGAGGTGAAGAGAGCAAGGAAAATGAAGGTTGCTCTGAGGGTAGTGAGAAGGATGAGGAGAAGACAGAGGAGGAAGTGGAAAAAAGTGAGGGGAATGCAGAAGGGTATTTGCCAGAGGACCCAGGACTATGGCCAGAGAATCTTACTAATCTTACTAATTATTTGTTTAAATGTGGTATAAGCAGTTAATTAGCGATTACCCTAATAACCACTACAGATTCATGTGTATAGTTGCTGATTCAATCAAAAAATCAAAAAAAATTCTAAAGATGCGTGAGAGGTATGGATCAAGAGGGGAAGGGGGCCCACAAGACTGCATATGTATAGGGCCCAGAATTGTGTGCTATGCCCCTGGACGCTTCTATGCAGTGAGGATGCCATACCAAGTAATTTTGAAGACCCGGAACCCTGGCCAGGGCAAGACACTCTCCCCAGCATGTCTATGGACGACTGGAAGCAGCTACAGGGAGAGGATGAGGACTTAAGACGGGTCGTTACCTTACTCAGGGGAGACAGGAAACCAGAGTTAGTGGCACAGAAGGAGGAATCACGGGAAGTACATCTGCTCTTGAGGGAATGGCCCAAACTCACTTTAATAGGAGGAGAATTACACAGACAAGTTGGCAACCAGCAGGGGGAGCAATGCAATCAGTTGATCATTCCTAAAAGTCATCGTGCCAGAGCCTTGGAGGGGGTTCATGATGAAACTGGCCACATGGGCTATGATCGGACTTTAAGTTTAGCGCGTGCTCTGTTTTATTGGCCTAAATTGTCAGCAGATGTTGAGCATAAGTGTAAGACCTATGAACGATGTGTCAGGAGAAAGGCCCATGCAGAAAAGGCTGCTGAGTTAGCGTTTGAGCCATTAGAACTTGTTTGCATTGATTATCTTACTATTGAACCAGACACTAGGAACATTTTAGTTCCGACTGACCATTTTACGAAATATGCACAAGCATATACCACAAGAGACCAGACTGCTAAAACTGTGGCCAGTGTGATGTGGGAGAATTGTATAAGCCACTATGGATTCCCAAAGAGAATCTATAGTGATCAAGGAGAAAACATTGAGTCTGAGATCATAAAAGAGCTGTGCAAGATTACTGAGGTCAAGTCGAGGACAACGCCTTAATCACCCAAGAGCAAACCCTGTAGAACGTTTTAATATAACTTTATTAGACATGTTAGGGACTCTTAGTGATAAAAAGAAAGAGAATTGGCGCAAATATGTCCATCCGTTAGTGCATGCCTATAATTTTTCAAGAAATTATGTGACTGGAGAATCGCCTTTCTTTCTCATGTTTGGCAGGGAGCCCCGTCTACCAATTGACATATGTTTTGGAATCAGTCCAGCAGGACAAAGTGAGAAGACACACTCAGTTTGTGAGAGACTTGAAGAGAAAGTTGAAGTTCGCCTATGGACTTGCATCACAAATGCCTGAAAAGCGACAACTGATGAATAAGAGAAGCTGGGATCGCAAGGTAATTGCCTCTCCCATTGAGGTTGGTGATAGGGTTTTAGTGCGCAATGTCAACATTCGTAAAAAGCACAAAATTGCAGACAAATGGGAGCCAGCTGTTTATTTAGTGGTGAAACGGTTGAGTGAAGACATACCAGTGTATGTTGTGAGACCGGAAATGGGGGAGGGACGCAAGCGGACCTTACACAGAGACCTCTTGCTTCCTTGTGGATTCCTTCCAGTGTCTCCACAGATAGAGAAGGAAGACAATGCTGTGCCACAACACACCCGGAGCAGTGGACCCAATATGGAAATGGACATGGAGGATTCCAGTTTAACGTTGGGTGCCAGAAAATTCTATGTAACCCTTCTTTGATATGGATAGAATTTTACCTCAAGGTCAGGTATAGTATGAGTGGACTGCGTATCTATGAATCATCTGGACAAGACACAAGGTAAGTAGAGTTTTCTGGAATTATATTGTAGGTAGAAATAGATGGCAAATAACAGTATGTACCATCATTAATATGATGATTCGCAAACGCCAAATATATATATATATATATATATATATATATATATATATATATATACCAAAAATACAAACATGAATTATACACTGATATTCTGCAGCGCTGCAATACCCCTGTTGTGCACAACACCCAAATAAACTAAATAGTAAACCAAAGAAGTTCTCTCGTTGGGGCCCTTAACTGGAACAGTCTTACTTGAGTAAATCCGTGGTGTTTCCTGGCTCCCCCATCGAGTTCGCCAGCAGAGGGCGATACACAGTCAATGATTTGATGAAATTCCAGTTTAGCTGCTATTGCAATATACATCCTACGCTTAAAGTTAACAAAGAAAAGTACCACCTACAATATTTTCTACTCACAAACCTAAGTGAACATTTGTAAACATTTCCGAAGTACCTCAACCTCTAGAATATATTAAAAACCACAGTATAGCAAAGAATTACATTCACATTTGCTGGCTAATGCTAGCTACACATGGTGTGGTAAAGGCTAGCAACCGTAAGCTAGCCTAGCCACATCAACGTTGCAATTATATTTATGAACAACGATATTTAAACTTTTACTTGCTGGATACTTGAGATATTCAACACAAAACATGTTACCCATGGTACTAATAAGCTTACACATGCTTACCTAATATAAGAAATAAAATGTTCAGGCACTTGCTTGCAATCAAGGTAACGACTGGTGAACTGCCAGCTCGCGGAATGTAATGCAGAGAAATCCCGCCCACAAGCCTGACCTGTAGAATCATGGTCCTCTTAAAGTGACAGTACCAAACTAGGCATAAGATACCCATAAATGTAAATGAACCATTGTAATATGATAGGGGGGTTACACCTTCATCTGCTATCATAGCCTGGATTGGGATGCCATCTGTTAATGAGACCTCAATATCTTTCCATCGTGCAGAATAATTCGGATTGCAACAGCATATAAGTGCTCTCAGTTGGGCTGCACTGTGATAATCTCTCAAACATGGCAATGCCATTCCACCCTTTATTTTTGACAGTTTGAGTGTTTTATACCTAGTCCTGGGGTTTTTGCCTTGCCACAAGTGTCTGGAGATAAGCTTGTCCCACTCTACAAATTGCTTGTCAGGCAGGCAGGGTTTGAAACAGGTACAAAAGTCTTGGTAATATGTTCATTTTTACCAACTCTAACGCCTAGGCCTAAGAATGGAACCATGAACCATATCTACTTTAATTTCAGAATTCAGGGCATCGTAATTGATGGGCCTGAGTTTGTCCAAGTCTTTAGGTAAATACACCCCAAGATATTTCAGTGACTCCACCTGCCAATCAAGATTATATTTTTGCTTTATATAAAATTTATTTTATAGCCTGAAAAGGATCCAAAAGCTTGAAGTTACATCATTAATGTGGGAAGGGAAGGTTGAGGGACCAGTACGTCCTCAGCAAAAAGGGCAATTTTATGTTCAATCTCTGCTATGCTTATTTCCTTAATGGCGTTATTCTGTTTAACCCATTGGCTGAGTGGTTCAATATACAAAGCGAAGAGGAGTGGTGAGCAAGGACACCCCTGCCTTGTTCCTCTCTCAAGGGTGAAGGTATTTGACAAATCCCCATTTATTTTAATTCTTGCTGACGGCTTATCATTTAAATGTATTGATGACGTCGTCATGAAACCCACATTTTCTTAGTACCTTGAACAAATAGGTCCAGCTAACAGAGTCAAAAGCCTTCTCAGCATCCAGACCCAAGATTACTGCATCAATTTTACATTTCTGAATGTGCCTCATGATGTGCAATGTCCTCCGTATATTGTCTTGGGTCTGCCTTTCCCTAATAAAACCAGTTTGATCATGGGAGATGAGTTCTGGAAATAAACGTTCTATTCTCCTTGCTATAATTAGAGATGCACCGATTGCGATTTTCTTGGCCGATTCCGATTTCCAATTTTTGATTAGTCTGACTTGCCGATACCGATTTTGGCCGATTCCTAAAAACAATAATTGACAACTTACACAAACATTTTTGTAACTTTGCTTTAATAGAAAATTAAGATTGACAATTCTGAGGTAGGTCAGAAGCATGAGGTAGGTCTCACTAAAACACATTTCAAAATAAAAAAAGTGTTCCAGGTTACTGGACAGAGCAAATTTTTTTTGTGCAAATTAAATTCAATGATGAATAAAAGAGAATCCAGTGCACAGCTAGCTACTATGCACATTTACTTTTCCAAAAGAAAACAGGTGCAACATCAAAATACAAATTAAAATAAATAAAATATAGCCTACATTTTGTTCTTTCCTCCTCCCCATATTTTAGTTCGAACCTATGATGCGCTAGACTAATTTGTTTGCTAGAGGTGGATTAGAGTAGATCCCAATTCTATATAGTGCAATGGAAAACACTTGTAGCGATATAAGGACGGATGTTTCAGTTGCGGAGCTTGTCAAAGGCATTGAAACAAGCCGCTCTTCAGCAGAATTTCGTTATTTGCGTGAGTCAGGTAGCCTAACGACTACGACTTTAACTAGCTTCAAAGCCTAGATAAAAAGCACAGCTGGTACCTTCATGCACAACACAGTTAATACACCATTTGTGGTTTAGCTAGAAATCGTTAGATGAATTTATCATTAGGTCTAATAAGTTAGATTTGTATGAGTGAATAGCACTGTTTCATAACGTCACTCATTAGCGAACATAATGATTTCAGTGCAATTCAGTGCTTCAGCAGGGCATTATTACGTCAAGTTTATGCACTACCACCATGTTCTATTAATGGAAAATGGTTCAGAGGAACCGAACTAGCGCAACGAAGTTAATTATGAATTAACCCCGGTACTGTAGACTTGGTACCTGGGTGATGATTTTTCAAGTGTCTGATTAGGTTGGTTGTTCCGAACGTTTTCGAGGTTGTTCCTCCGCGGCTTATTTTCGATTGACATGTATGACAAACTGCAAGCTTTAAGTCGTCTTCACTGACTGTGAAAAACGCCCATACTGAGGACATGTTGAGGCGTGTTCAGCGCTGCGCTCATCTGATCTGTCTGCATTGGCTCACGGGTGCGCGCACGTCACGTGAAAAACCGGCGCACAGAATCGGCTATGTGGAGTGATCGGGATCAAGTCACCGATTGAGGCCGATCAGCTGAAAATCGGCCATTTCCGGTCAGAGGCCGATCGATCGGTGCAT
The DNA here is from genome assembly GCA_029706075.1 of Aldrovandia affinis. Classification (NCBI taxonomy): domain Eukaryota; kingdom Metazoa; phylum Chordata; class Actinopteri; order Notacanthiformes; family Halosauridae; genus Aldrovandia; species Aldrovandia affinis. The sequence continues at coordinate 717,136 of JAINUG010000295.1, read as the reverse complement.
CTATAGCTATAATGGATGTGTACAATTTATAATCGACATTGAGGACTGATATTAGCCTATATGAGGCACATTCGAGTTTGTCTTTCCCCTCTTTTGGGATTACTGATACAATGGCTTCTCGCCAAGAGGGCGGGACCTATCCTTCTAATGCCCAGTTACATGCTGAAAGCAGGTCTGGTGTGAGTTGTTCCCTGAATTTTTTATACCATCCACCACCATCCCACATCACAGACGGAGACACCTCCCCATTATCATTCTGTTCCATGTACAGCCTAATTTCTGTCTTAAATTGTTCCTGTACATGAGGGCTGTTAAATATACTTGAATTAAGTCTCCAAAGAGTGGATTTACCTCTGTTGCTTAAACATAAAGAGATCGTCACAGGTGAATGATCTGAGATATCCATGGTCCCTATCTCACAGTCAATTATCCTATGTCTATCTCTCCCAAAAGCCAATAAATAATCTATTCTAGAATAGACTGCGTGAGGATGAGAGTAATGTGTATAGTCTCGGTTTGTGGGGAAGAGGTCCCTCCATACATCTATAATCCCTATTTCCTACATCAGATAGTTTATCCTTCTACCCATAGATGGTGCTTGGTTCTTGCATAGTCTGGAAGAATCGAATTTAGGGTTCAGATGAACATTCAGATCACCTCCACAAATGAGTACACCATGGGTTTCAGAAGCCATAATATAGAACATATTTTTGAAAAAATTACACTCGCTTCCAGGTGGGGCAAATACATTGAAAAATGTCACTGGAGTCCCCTCTATTTTCCCTCTTATCAAAATATATATATTCCTTGTCTTTAATCTCTGAGGCATGTTCATAATTTACACCATTAGAAATGAATGTAGCCACACCTCTTCTGCGCCCTGAGTTATGTGATTAGGAAAAAAACAAACTTGAAGCGTATTCTATTCAACTTATGTTCTACTTCAGAGAGGTGAGTTTCCTGTAGAAATGCAGTATGTGTTTTCTCTCTTTTTAATTTGATTCAAATTTTTGTTCGTTTAATAGGATTTAGGACTCCATTAACATTAAAATAAGTTATTCTCATCTGGTTGAGTCTATTCCCTTGCAGCATAACCTATAGTACCTGTAATCAGGCACATGCACAGATAGGGCCCAAGGGGGGCTTGAGCCCCTGCCCTTTTGCCCTCAGAGTCAAAAAGTGCCCTTTTTTTTGACTGGTGTTAATTGTATTTTATTTTTTCTTTATTTGTTATTGAAATTCTTATCCACGAAAAAATACACCCCGCCTTCCAAATGGTTTTGTCTCAATCAATCAATCAACGTCGTATCTTCCGACATTCCGAATACAACTTGTCATGAAAAGCACCGCATCCCCAACCCCAGTTCGGTTACGTTGAATGATATCACTCAGGTAGGCACTGTTTTAATTATGAAACCATGATTAAACAACACTTACTTACTTTTTATGTTATATATCCTTTAAAAAAAAACTATGAAGTAGGTCAGTAGGACCTGCCACCTTCACGCTGTAATTTTGTAATTACTAGCCTCGGTACTCGCGAGCAAATAAGCTAGTCTAATTATCATTAAAACTACGTTATCTCCATCATGCAGGACAAATTTCTGAAGCAGGTAGTTACGTTTTGCATAGTTTTGCTAGTTTAGTGTAGTCACCCCCTTTTCTTTATAGCCAGTTTTCTAAAAGCGTGATGTTTAAAAGTGTATTATTGTTTGGGCATGTAGCAGTGTGTTTCCCTGTTAAAATAAAAGATTCAATCAATCAATCAATTTTGATTGGGAAATAAGAAGCAGCATAAACACTGCTAGAAGAGGCAAATACACCTGTCTCCAATGAAAGGCAAAATACTTCTCACCTCCCTGACCCTGGATCAGTTTTTCAGCTATATGCATAAATGCAACAAATATATAAGAGTGTGTTTTAGTGTGTGTGTGTGTGCGTGCGTGCGTGCCTGCCTGCCTGCCTGCCTGCCTGTGTTTTTGAATATAATATAATACTGGTTTATTTTTCTCTCAGTGTGATGCTCAAAAACATTTTACTAAAATCAAACTGTACTTCAGTAGTTGTACCATATGTCTCATTTATAAAATATATGCAGTGTAACAAAATGATACAGGACATGAAAACAGCAGGAAGTTTTGAATCCCCAAATTCAGGGGGCTTATGTATCAAGCATGTCAGAGTAGGACTGCTGATCTAGAATCTTATCATTACTCATTACAACATCGGGGTGGGAATCGTGCGTGTCGGTGGGGTGAGTGCCCTTTTTTTTGTTGCTTGAGCCCCTGCCCCCCAAAATGTCTGTGCACGGCCCTGCCTGTAATTTGATTACAACTCAAAAACAAAGTGTTACTTATCATCTCCCTTGTCGCTTCTATGAACTGCGACGCATAACATTCAGGTGAACTGAAAAAACATGTACATATAAAGAAAAAAACAGGAATATGTCCAAACAAAAATGTAATTGTGACTCCCACAGTGGTCCTACCACAATGGACCTTGTGTCTCACACACGCAGCAGGGAGGGCCTTCAAAAGTGTCAGCCGTATACAAACGGTAGTCATCCTGTCTTTCCCCAACAGTTTATAATTGAGTAAACAATTCACAGTTCGGGGAAGTTATATAAAATAAAATGAATTTAAAGAAATCATAACATAAGGTCAACAGACCTGTCGTTGTAGACCATACCTTAAACTTAAAAAATCCACACCATCCGTCACGATCAAATCTCTTCCGGAGGGGGTGAGCACCTGAAGGACTGGAGCCTCTCCTTGTAGCTTGGTTTCAGGCACTGTTTCCCACGTCCAGCCCCTCTGCTCACCGCACGCCAGGTCAGCCGCTGTATCCGCTCCATCAGTGATCCGAGTGTTTTAATCACGGTGACTGGATATTTTCTTTCTGCCATGTCTTTCGTCGCTTCCTCGGCAGAGTTGTACACCGTCGTTCCCTCTTTGTAATTCACTCGCAGCCTTGCGGGAAATAGTGATTTAAAGATAATGTTGTTGTCTTTTAAAGTTCTCTTTGCCTCAGCATACTTCTTGCGTTCCATTAAAATTTCAGGAGCGTAGTCGTGGTCGATGTTTATTTTATTACCTTACCAAGTGAAGCCCTTTTTGCCCATGTTAACCTCAGGATCTCCTCTTTCACTTTGCAGCTCAAAAACTTAGCCACAATTGATCTGGGTTTCGGCACGTTTATGGGTCTGGGGGCTAATGCTCGGTGCGCTCTCTCAATTTGGAGCTCCCTAGATGGGTCGAGATCCAGCTGCGACCTCAGCAGTCCCTCCACGAATATTATCATGGCGGTGCCATCCTCCGAACCTTCTGGTACACCGTATATTCTTATATTCTCGCGCATAAACCGACCCTCCTGGTCAGAGTTCCTCTTGTACCTTTAGCATTTTTGCGACCACCTCCTCCGCATTCTGAATTTGCGTTTCTGCCCCTTCGATGCGTGCTTCGGCTTCTTCAAGTCTCTTGTTGGATTTATTTATTTTGTCCTTTATGTCGCTCAATTGTTTTTGGTTGGCTTGTCTGAGTTCATCAAAGATTGTCTCAAGGATAATGTTGGCTTGTTCTGAAACAGCCCCGCCATTATCACTAACGTCAGGTCTTTAGAATTTTCATCGTCAATTTCCTTACGTTCAGGCTGTTGAGGGTCTTTCTTTTGTTTTCCCCGTATTCCTATCGATACCCCATTCTTCATCGTCCAGTGTTATTTCAACTTTAGAAAGCACATTTAGTGCTTCATGTTCAGGCACTCAACACTTTACATTCACATCTGCATTGGCTTCACTGTAACTGTTGGCATGCGATAATATCCCAGCCAGTCGTTATAATTATAGATACAAATATAATATTTGTAATGAATCATGAGGGGTGAAGTGCATCTGTGCACAAGACCAGAGTTTTATTGACCCACAACACACACCTATACATTCAGGTAAAGATGCATTCATATACATGGAACTGCAGCAAATATACAATATGCAAAATAAATTGAAAACAAGAAAGTACAGCTGCATTGTATGTCACACAAACATGTATATTTAGACACGATATAATGATAGGTGTTTTAAAAATGGTAAGTTAAATTTGATAATCAACAATTAAATGAACAATAGGTATCTATGGCACAGGGGCAGGCGGCCCTCCAGGATGAAGGACAGCTCCCCAGAAGAACTCACTGTGTGCATGTCCCTCATGCTGTGGGCATGTGGTGGCTACACTGGGCTGATGGTGGAGCTGCACCTAGTCCTAATGTTTCAGCATCAGTCATGATTTAGAAATTGGGGAGGATCCTTTTAAAGAGTATTTCCCTTGCCTGTGTGTTTGCTGCGGTCACAGTGTAACAGAAAGTGAATATCTGTCCCAACCTCTCTGGTTTTACAGTGGTCACGGAATCTGTTCTCAATGGCCAGAACGGTCTGATTGCTGATATATTATTTGTTCAGCATCTGTGTCTTTTTTTTAACGTTTTTGACAGTGACAATGTATTCTACCAATATGGGTTCTCTGTTTAGGACCTGATAGCCTATCAGTTCTGCTTAACAGGTTTGGTTAGGTGATTTGTCTTTGAGCACTTCATTTTCCACACGGTTACATTTCAATAGTTGTCTGAGAACTGATCTGACTGATTAAATATCATGGGATGTGAATATGGGACATTAATTCTTCATGGCATACATATCTATTGGTAACAGCTAAAATAATGGAAACACTTGAGTAAATGAGGGATACAAAGTATATTGAAAGCAGGTGTTTCCACACAGGTGTGGTTTCTGAGTTAATTAAGCAATGAAATCCCATCATGCCTAAGGTCATGTATAAATTCTGGGGAGGTCCAGTTGCCCATTATTTTGGCTGCCACGGCTAGAAGAAGTGATCTCAGTGACTTTGAAAGAGGGGTGATTGTTGGGGCACGTTTGGCAAGAGCTTCAGTGACAAAGACTGTTCAACTTGCTGATGTTTCACAAGAAAAAGTGGCTATGGTGTTGTTGGCATGGAAGTTTGAGGGAAAGACATCATCAACTAGGGACAACTGTGGTCAAAAGCGCATACCCCTCGATCGTGATGTCCATGCATTGGTCGAGTTGCAAGGCAAAACAGAGAAGCAACTTTGAATATCTACTGTAAAGTGATTCTCTATTGAGGTCTGCCAGGACCAGGATATCTAGTTTGGCCTTAACTAGGTCATCCTTAGTGAGTCAGTGTAATATGCTAAATAAAAATGATAAATTAAACCCCATAATTGAGTGGATACAGCTAAATTAACCAAAAATGTAGTGACTTATGATTATCTTTGAGGTTAAACTTTGCTCTTAACCATATCTAATTAATTTAAGCATTACATTTTTCAACATACTCAACATGTGGATCTGTATGTAAAAAAAGTGGCCAGTATAGGTTGACCAGATTCAAACAGTCCAAATGCAGGATAAGGATGATGTCCTTGAGCTGTGGGGTGGATGAGATCATATCTGCATTTTATATCATTGGCAAGAAGATTGTACTTTATTTAAAATGTGTTAATAATCAAAATAACAAAATAAAATATATGTTTATTGACATGGGGGTGAGGATATCGTTGAGTGGGGGGATTCATTTCCATTATGTTCTTATTCTATTAAAATTCCGGACGATGTCCGTCATTGCAGGACAACGAGTCAAAATAAGGGACTGTCGGGGGCCTCAGGTGGTGTAATGGTAAAAGCACTCGCTCGGAGTGCAAGTTGCCCACTGTGGCTGGGGTTTGATCCCAGGCTGCGCCAGCCCGGCTCTGATCGGGATCCCCATTCAGGGGCAGCAATGGGCTGTCGCCCCAGGGGGTTGGGGGGAGAGCCGGCACAAGCTCGCCAAGAAGGCATCCCTGTAAGACAGGTGGACGAGTTCTGAGTCTCGGAAGAAGTGGATCATTGCTGGCTTTGGGGTACTGGCTTGTCTCGTAGAGACGGGTGGCGGGCTTGTGGGGGAGGGAGAATTGAAGAAATAGAAGGTACAATTGGGGGAAAAATAAAATAATATAAAAAAAATTAAAAAGTAAGGGACTGTCCCGCACAATGCATCTAGACATCTAGTCATCCTAGTACAATCGTATCTTCATGTCCTCATTCATTTGCAAATGAAAAACAAGAACCAACAATGCAAGCAAAGATGAATTTGTATTTTTATATTGTACAAGGCAAAACTGGTCACATCTTAACACTTTCTGTTGGAAAGTGTTTATTAAATGTAACTATTTGTTGGCTTTAAATGAAATATGATTAAAATAGTTATTGCATAGAAGTTTAGAGTGCAAAGTCTATTAATAACCAATCCTGATTGTTAGTATATCTTATTTTTCAGGTAAGTGAAATTGGAACTGCCTGAAAAAATATTGTAACTTTAATAATTTACTACACACTGACTCTGTTTGCTAAGTACATAAAAATGGGTCATACATAACCAACTACTCTCCAACAGACTAAACAAGCCTAAATAAAAAACAAAGCAACAATCAACAACATCAGACTGGGTTAGAAATGAATTGTTGTTGTTGTTTTCTGCTTGTATGTTTTTGTATGAATTATTCCAGTAAGCCCTCTATGCAAGGTAAAAACAGCAGTGATATTGCACTTTTGTACAGTATTTCATTCACACAAATGGGGAACCCTGCATCCGATCATAAGGAACCCTGCTGCAAGAGTTTCTTTCTTGTTTCTTCTTTATATTTTCTAGGTTTCTAAGCAGTAAAGTATTAATCAAGTACCTTGAGATATATGGGCCTAAATTCATTCAACATTTGTCCTTTGACTTTCAAAACATATTGTGGTGAGTTTTTGGTGATTGCTAAACACTTGCATGTAAAATTGTTGATTGAATCCAGGCCATGGCCATCCAAGCCATCGTCTCGTCATGGCCATTTATTTAACCTAATATTGGATTCAATTAAGAACTCAGAAAAACAGAAGTGACTCCTGCCCTCCAGAACTAGGGGCCTCTCTCATGAAGCAGGGTTAGTGGATTAGCAAACTAACTTTGGGTTTAAGCCTGGGTTTTTGGTCTCATGACTGTGGCTCACTTTTAACCGGGTTGTATCGCCATGGTAATTTATGCTACGAACCTAACCTGCTCGGGAGTAGGTTAAATTCAGGCTAACGGATTAAATCCTAAAATAATCCCACCCCCTCACCAATCAGCTCTCTGGAAAATGGCTTCACCAATCCTAGAGAATCATTTAAAAAAAATCTGAGATACAGATTCTCCCCAGAGGGAATATTATAGCTTTGCAAGCTTCTGGAGCCGCATGCCACTCGTCGAAGCCATGCGATCACTGTGAATAAGTATGTATGTATTGCCCTACGTTTTCTAGCCACTAGTACATATATACGTATTCCGTTGGTAATGCAGAGAACCTGAACAAACATACAGTTTATATAGTTGTATGTATAAAGTTATCAATAATGAATCAAATGTACTGTTGCATATTAAGTGCAGTGTAATTTTCTCATATGATTCCCGAGCGATTGGTGCAATAGATTGCCCTCACATTACGATCACCCACAGCTCTGGGTGAGCCACAGTCCGAGACCGAAAACCCAGGGTTAAGCCCAAAGTTAGCTGGCTAATCCACCAATCCTGCTTTGTGAAACAGTGCTCTGGATCTGTTCATATTGTATGCGATTGGCTGTGTTACAAACACCACCCCTTTTGTGTGCATGCACTCATAGCTTGATCGGAAAAACCAGGGTTGACCGAGCGAGTTGATAACCACCGTCGTGAGACAGGTTAGCCGTAATTGCCTTTGTTAGGCTTTGTATAGCCAGCTAACGCAAAGATGCCCTGACTATTATGAACTTCCTTTGTGAGACAGGCCCCAGGTTTCCCCACTGCCAATACATAACAATACTGTTACAGAAAGCTTCTGTGAACTTACCTGGGCACACGCTTATGAAATATGAAGTTATCTGGGCACACAATGATGAAGTATGAAGTTACCTGGGCACACGCTACACATGATTTTACACACAGTAAAATGAAAAGGGGTCTTGCTTCATTTAGTTTTTTACTGTATTGTAACCAAAGGTCCACACTCCATCATAGGCATAATTGTTCAGTCATAATGCTTTTTTCCTTGACTTTTAGCAGGCACCATGTTTTACATATCTTTTACACAATATTATGAGTTATATTAAAAGGGGAGGCCGTTGATCTATCCATGGTGAAGTCTATTGACCAATCAGAGAACAATCACATTTAGGTGTTTTGTTTAGTTTTTTTTACCGCAGACAATCAGCTCAAAATTGCCTTTGGAACACATTGTCACAGCAGTCTTTTTTTTTACATTTACCTCAATTTATGATTGATGAAGCTGGGGGATCAGCTATTCATATTCTATTCTATTGTATCTCATAGTTCTTATAAACTGCTAATCCTAACATAAAATTTGAGAAAAAGTAGGAAAATACAACAAACATCAGGGGTGTTTCTGGGATCTGAACCTGAGGGAGGGTCAGCCCACTGACTCAATGTGGGGGGTGGGGGTTGGTTAGGGGGGTCTCAGAAGAGACTCATTTTCTTTTTACAGGTAAATCAGGTAAGCATACAATTAATTTTATTTTCAAAGGTAAATAAGGTAAGTATATCATATCCCATACCAGTCTCACTGAAGTCTCAAAGCAGAAGGGATAGAAGTGAGAGAAACAGATCAACAGACTAATCAGCTAACGATTCAGAGACAGATTTTCTGGGGGAGGGATCTGCCCCTGATCGGTACTACTTTACAGATCTACTCTGCTTTGCTCAGACAGCAACTGTAACAATGAATGAATTTACCTGCAAAAAAACAAAGCAAGTAGTGTGCCAACATTTTTTTGACTTTCATTTCTTTGAGGGTGGGAGCATCAAAGAGTATCGTCTTTCTTTGGGTGTGGCAAATCTGTCAATGATTGCATTTTGACTCAAGCCTTCGAGAATGTCATTTTCTATGGGCATGAGAGCAAGATGATAGTCTTTTTTGTCCCATTGTTCTTCTTAGCCAGGTGTGATGGTCAGGTGTGACAGCTGCTGACAGGTATGGTAAGGTCGACCTGAATGACAGCTTTCAATGATGGAAATATCTCTATATCCAGAAGACTGTATGTGGAAATCATGTCTGGTGGAGAAGCACCAGCTTCTTTCCTACAAGCCATAAAATGTCTGGCCACCATCACTTCCTCCAATTTCAGCTCAATATTGTAGTGCTTAGCAATCTCTGCCAAATGTGGCTCATGTTGGAAGTGCTCTGACGCTGGACTGCATGACTGGATTCCTTTTATTAGGTCAGCATTTCCATCTGAAAAATGCATGTGCAGCTCTGCTGTCATCCTGTCTAAGCAAGGAAATAATAATCCTCTTTTAAATTGCTCAGAATTATTCAGCTCAGTGCTTGACTCACAGGTTGCTTCAACAACAAACCTTGCTCTCTCCCTGTCTGTCCTGTAGGATACCACAAATAATTGTGACAACTTAACACTACACTAGAAATATAAAATAGTAAATTATGTTCATCAAAATGTTTTTATATTGTTCTGTACTGTGTCACTGTGACAATGCAAGCTTGTCATATTGGCAGAGCAAATTTATTTAAAAATCAATAGTTGTGTAACTTAGTGTCTGGGGTACTTCACAATCTTCTCTCATGGCAGATGATATTCAATATTGTTTCATGTAAAGTTATGCATGTGGGAAATAAAAACACAAGACAGGAGTGTTTTATAGGAGGAGTATAATTAGTAGATGTTCAATTTGACGTAGGAATTGTAGTTGATCAATGTCTATCTGCACCTAAGCAGTGTGCTACAGCAGTAAAAAAATAAAAATGAAGGGCAACAGGATTATGGGATACATAGCAAAACGTATTGAGTATAAATCAAATGAGGTTATATTAATCTTATATAATACCTTTGTCAGACCTCCATAAAGAAGTAGTACCGAAATGGAAAAGCAAACTCTCATGACTCTTTATTCCGTGGCGTCCACCGCTACATTGGTGTCAGAAGCGGTACGAACCGACGCCGAACTCAAGGGACTCGAAGATGTGAGACGACCAGACGAGAGGAGGAAGACTCCACTCCTAGGATCGCAGGGGGAGTTCCTGCTGCAGTGAGGGGAACTTGGCTACGAAGCCCTGGCAGACGCCAACGGCGACTAGCGAGCTCGTGGTGGGAGGCCGCTTAGCTACTAGTGAGGTAGCCACGGGTAGTGAGCCCAGGGCGAGCGGTCGCCACGCTACTACCTGCCTGACAGTCGGCCCTCTTCTGTCGGCAGCCAGAGATAGTGCGTGCGAGGCGTGGGGCCTTCTCGCAGCTATCAACACTCCGAACCTGGGTCTCGATGCTCTCGCTGCTGTGGGAGCCGTAATCGACACAGCCGCACATCAAATCCTGGTCAACAGGCAACCACTATGACAGTCAGCGAAAAGACACAGCCAGAAAAAGGTGAAGCGAGTGCTCCCACAGACAAGCAACAGTCCAAATGCAGGATAAGGATGATGTCCTTGAGCTGTGGGGTGGATGAGATCATATCTGCATTTTATATCATTGGCAAGAAGATTGTACTTTATTTAAAATGTGTTAATAATCAAAATAACAAAATAAAATATATGTTTATTGACATGGGGGTGAGGATATCGTTGAGTGGGGGGATTCATTTCCATTATGTTCTTATTCTATTAAAATTCCGGACGATGTCCGTCATTGCAGGACAACGAGTCAAAATAAGGGACTGTCGGGGCCTCAGGTGGTGTAATGGTAAAAGCACTCGCTCGGAGTGCAAGTTGCCCACTGTGGCTGGGGTTTGATCCCAGGCTGCGCCAGCCCGGCTCTGATCGGGATCCCCATTCAGGGGCAGCAATGGGCTGTCGCCCCAGGGGGTTGGGGGGAGAGCCGGCACAAGCTCGCCAAGAAGGCATCCCTGTAAGACAGGTGGACGAGTTCTGAGTCTCGGAAGAAGTGGATCATTGCTGGCTTTGGGGTACTGGCTTGTCTCGTAGAGACGGGTGGCGGGCTTGTGGGGGAGGGAGAATTGAAGAAATAGAAGGTACAATTGGGGGAAAAATAAAATAATATAAATTATTTAAAAAATTAAAAAGTAAGGGACTGTCCCGCACAATGCATCTAGACATCTAGTCATCCTAGTACAATCGTATCTTCATGTCCTCATTCATTTGCAAATGAAAAACAAGAACCAACAATGCAAGCAAAGATGAATTTGTATTTTTATATTGTACAAGGCAAAACTGGTCACATCTTAACACTTTCTGTTGGAAAGTGTTTATTAAATGTAACTATTTGTTGGCTTTAAATGAAATATGATTAAAATAGTTATTGCATAGAAGTTTAGAGTGCAAAGTCTATTAATAACCAATCCTGATTGTTAGTATATCTTATTTTTCAGGTAAGTGAAATTGGAACTGCCTGAAAAAATATTGTAACTTTAATAATTTACTACACACTGACTCTGTTTGCTAAGTACATAAAAATGGGTCATACATAACCAACTACTCTCCAACAGACTAAACAAGCCTAAATAAAAAACAAAGCAACAATCAACAACATCAGACTGGGTTAGAATGAATTGTTGTTGTTGTTTTCTGCTTGTATGTTTTTGTATGAATTATTCCAGTAAGCCCTCTATGCAAGGTAAAAACAGCAGTGATATTGCACTTTTGTACAGTATTTCATTCACACAAATGGGGAACCCTGCATCCGATCATAAGGAACCCTGCTGCAAGAGTTTCTTTCTTGTTTCTTCTTTATATTTTCTAGGTTTCTAAGCAGTAAAGTATTAATCAAGTACCTTGAGATATATGGGCCTAAATTCATTCAACATTTGTCCTTTGACTTTCAAAACATATTGTGGTGAGTTTTTGGTGATTGCTAAACACTTGCATGTAAAATTGTTGATTGAATCCAGGCCATGGCCATCCAAGCCATCGTCTCGTCATGGCCATTTATTTAACCTAATATTGGATTCAATTAAGAACTCAGAAAAACAGAAGTGACTCCTGCCCTCCAGAACTAGGGGCCTCTCTCATGAAGCAGGGTTAGTGGATTAGCAAACTAACTTTGGGTTTAAGCCTGGGTTTTTGGTCTCATGACTGTGGCTCACTTTTAACCGGGTTGTATCGCCATGGTAATTTATGCTACGAACCTAACCTGCTCCGGAGTAGGTTAAATTCAGGCTAACGGATTAAATCCTAAAATAATCCCACCCCCTCACCAATCAGCTCTCTGGAAAATGGCTTCACCAATCCTAGAGAATCATTTAAAAAAAATCTGAGATACAGATTCTCCCCAGAGGGAATATTATAGCTTTGCAAGCTTCTGGAGCCGCATGCCACTCGTCGAAGCCATGCGATCACTGTGAATAAGTATGTATGTATTGCCCTACGTTTTCTAGCCACTAGTACATATATACGTATTCCGTTGGTAATGCAGAGAACCTGAACAAACATACAGTTTATATAGTTGTATGTATAAAGTTATCAATAATGAATCAAATGTACTGTTGCATATTAAGTGCAGTGTAATTTTCTCATATGATTCCCGAGCGATTGGTGCAATAGATTGCCCTCACATTACGATCACCCACAGCTCTGGGTGAGCCACAGTCCGAGACCGAAAACCCAGGGTTAAGCCCAAAGTTAGCTGGCTAATCCACCAATCCTGCTTTGTGAAACAGTGCTCTGGATCTGTTCATATTGTATGCGATTGGCTGTGTTACAAACACCACCCCTTTTGTGTGCATGCACTCATAGCTTGATCGGAAAAACCAGGGTTGACCGAGCGAGTTGATAACCACCGTCGTGAGACAGGTTAGCCGTAATTGCCTTTGTTAGGCTTTGTATAGCCAGCTAACGCAAAGATGCCCTGACTATTATGAACTTCCTTTGTGAGACAGGCCCCAGGTTTCCCCACTGCCAATACATAACAATACTGTTACAGAAAGCTTCTGTGAACTTACCTGGGCACACGCTTATGAAATATGAAGTTATCTGGGCACACAATGATGAAGTATGAAGTTACCTGGGCACACGCTACACATGATTTTACACACAGTAAAATGAAAAGGGGTCTTGCTTCATTTAGTTTTTTACTGTATTGTAACCAAAGGTCCACACTCCATCATAGGCATAATTGTTCAGTCATAATGCTTTTTTCCTTGACTTTTAGCAGGCACCATGTTTTTACATATCTTTTACACAATATTATGAGGTTATATTAAAAGGGGGAGGCCGTTGATCTATCCATGGTGAAGTCTATTGACCAATCAGAGAACAATCACATTTAGGTGTTTTGTTTAGTTTTTTTTACCGCAGACAATCAGCTCAAAATTGCCTTTGGAACACATTGTCACAGCAGTCTTTTTTTTTTACATTTACCTCAATTTATGATTGATGAAGCTGGGGGATCAGCTATTCATATTCTATTCTATTGTATCTCATAGTTCTTATAAACTGCTAATCCTAACATAAAATTTGAGAAAAAGTAGGAAAATACAACAAACATCAGGGGTGTTTCTGGGATCTGAACCTGAGGGAGGGTCAGCCCACTGACTCAATGTGGGGGGTGGGGGTTGGTTAGGGGGGTCTCAGAAGAGACTCATTTTCTTTTTACAGGTAAATCAGGTAAGCATACAATTAATTTTATTTTCAAAGGTAAATAAGGTAAGTATATCATATCCCATACCAGTCTCACTGAAGTCTCAAAGCAGAAGGGATAGAAGTGAGAGAAACAGATCAACAGACTAATCAGCTAACGATTCAGAGACAGATTTTCTGGGGAGGGATCTGCCCCTGATCGGTACTACTTTACAGATCTACTCTGCTTTGCTCAGACAGCAACTGTAACAATGAATGAATTTACCTGCAAAAACAAAGCAAGTAGTGTGCCAACATTTTTTTGACTTTCATTTCTTTGAGGGTGGGAGCATCAAAGAGTATCGTCTTTCTTTGGGTGTGGCAAATCTGTCAATGATTGCATTTTGACTCAAGCCTTCGAGAATGTCATTTTCTATGGGCATGAGAGCAAGATGATAGTCTTTTTTGTCCCATTGTTCTTCTTAGCCAGGTGTGATGGTCAGGTGTGACAGCTGCTGACAGGTATGGTAAGGTCGACCTGAATGACAGCTTTCAATGATGGAAATATCTCTATATCCAGAAGACTGTATGTGGAAATCATGTCTGGTGGAGAAGCACCAGCTTCTTTCCTACAAGCCATAAAATGTCTGGCCACCATCACTTCCTCCAATTTCAGCTCAATATTGTAGTGCTTAGCAATCTCTGCCAAATGTGGCTCATGTTGGAAGTGCTCTGACGCTGGACTGCATGACTGGATTCCTTTTATTAGGTCAGCATTTCCATCTGAAAAATGCATGTGCAGCTCTGCTGTCATCCTGTCTAAGCAAGGAAATAATAATCCTCTTTTAAATTGCTCAGAATTATTCAGCTCAGTGCTTGACTCACAGGTTGCTTCAACAACAAACCTTGCTCTCTCCCTGTCTGTCCTGTAGGATACCACAAATAATTGTGACAACTTAACACTACACTAGAAATATAAAATAGTAAATTATGTTCATCAAAATGTTTTTATATTGTTCTGTACTGTGTCACTGTGACAATGCAAGCTTGTCATATTGGCAGAGCAAATTTATTTAAAAATCAATAGTTGTGTAACTTAGTGTCTGGGGTACTTCACAATCTTCTCTCATGGCAGATGATATTCAATATTGTTTCATGTAAAGTTATGCATGTGGGAAATAAAAACACAAGACAGGAGTGTTTTATAGGAGGAGTATAATTAGTAGATGTTCAATTTGACGTAGGAATTGTAGTTGATCAATGTCTATCTGCACCTAAGCAGTGTGCTACAGCAGTAAAAAAATAAAAATGAAGGGCAACAGGATTATGGGATACATAGCAAAACGTATTGAGTATAAATCAAATGAGGTTATATTAATCTTATATAATACCTTTGTCAGACCTCCATAAAGAAGTAGTACCGAAATGGAAAAGCAAACTCTCATGACTCTTTATTCCGTGGCGTCCACCGCTACATTGGTGTCAGAAGCGGTACGAACCGACGCCGAACTCAAGGGACTCGAAGATGTGAGACGACCAGACGAGAGGAGGAAGACTCCACTCCTAGGATCGCAGGGGGAGTTCCTGCTGCAGTGAGGGGAACTTGGCTACGAAGCCCTGGCAGACGCCAACGGCGACTAGCGAGCTCGTGGTGGGAGGCCGCTTAGCTACTAGTGAGGTAGCCACGGGTAGTGAGCCCAGGGCGAGCGGTCGCCACGCTACTACCTGCCTGACAGTCGGCCCTCTTCTGTCGGCAGCCAGAGATAGTGCGTGCGAGGCGTGGGGCCTTCTCGCAGCTATCAACACTCCGAACCTGGGTCTCGATGCTCTCGCTGCTGTGGGAGCCGTAATCGACACAGCCGCACATCAAATCCTGGTCAACAGGCAACCACTATGACAGTCAGCGAAAAGACACAGCCAGAAAAAGGTGAAGCGAGTGCTCCCACAGACAAGCACACCGCCAGCGAAAGACAAGGACTGCACCCACACAACTGTTGTCCAGCATCGCCTCGAATCCGGCGCAGCAGCCTCCGTCCGACAGCAAGCGTGACGCCTTCCCCTGGAAAAGGCCCCAGCTGGGCGGTCAACGCTACCCAGCACCTCACCACCAGCAAAGTCAAATTCAAAGTCAAAGTGTTTTATTTATCAAGTGCACAGTATAACACAAGGTCATTCTGAACAATGAAATTCTTGGGACATGGCAAGCAACAACTACGTATTAACAATAGCAGAATTATACATAAATATACAAAACAGAAAAACAGTAAACATTAAACATTTGTAGCAGTAATTTGTAGGAGTTTTAAATATGTAAATATGTAAATATAAAGTGAGAAGTGCCTATGGATATGTGCATTAAAATTGAGGTGATGTACATTTAATGTCCATACAGTGATTGGAGTACACATTGGGGTGATGATGTGATCAATGTGAACACTGAGATTAGTGTTGCTGGTTGAGAAGCCTGATGGCCTGGGGGAAAAAACTGTTAGTGAGTCTGGTAGTCCGTGCCCGGATGCTCCGGTACCGTCTACCAGACGGCAGCAGTGAGAACAGTCCATAGCCTGGGTGGCTGTAGTCTTTTATGATTTTCCATGCTTTCCTAAAGCATCGTGTGTGGTAGATGCCTTGCACAGAGGGGAGGTGGCAGCCAATGATGCGCTCCGCTGTCTTCACCACCCTTTGGAGGGCCTTGCGATCAGCAGTGGAGCAGCTGCCGTACCAGGTAGTAATGCGGCCAGTGAAAATGCTCTCAATAGTGCACCTGTAGAAATTGGTGAGACTTTTGACAGACATGCCAAACTTCTTGAGTCTCCTCAGGAAGTATAGGCGCTTTTGGGCAGTTTTTACTGCCGCGTCCGATTGCTTGGACCAGGAGAGGTCATCATTGATGAACACACCGAGGAACTTGAAGCAGGAGACTCTCTCCACTTCAGCTCCATCGATGTGAATGGGGGCGTGACCCCCTCCCCCCTGTCGCTTCCTGAAGTCCACTATCATCTCCCTAGTCTTGCAGACATTGAGAGAGAGGTTGTTGTCCTGGCACCATGTTGCCAAGACGCTGACAACGTCTTGTAGGCGGTCTCATCGTTGTTGGAGATGAGACCCAGGATGGTGGTGTCGTCTGCAAATTTAAGGATGATGTTGGAGCTGCGCGTGGCCACACAATCATGTGTGAACAGGGCATACAGGAGGGGACTGAGTACACAGCCCTGAGGGGCTCCTGTGCTCAGGGTCAGTGCAGAGGAGGAGAAGTTACCCATTCTCACCAACTGGGGTCTGCCTGTCAGGAAGTCCAGGATCCAATTGCACAGGGAGGTGTTAAGACCCAGGATCCTGAGCTTGGGAACGAGCTTAGCAGGCACAATTGACCCTTCGCTAAACCACGCCCCCCTTAGTTATTGTTGCTAAGTATGTCAAGCTTTCGGACCCAGTATGGCGCTACCGCTGTCGATAACGGCTCTCCCTGGAGAAATATAATCAAATTTTTGGAAAATAGACGAAGACATTAGCGATAGAACCAGACAGAAGGGCCTACAGTATGCGTTCGAAGGGTATATCTAGGATATCACCATTACTCATCCAAAAAATTACGGCAAAAAAATTTGGATAGAAGGGATAGCCTACAGATCACAAAGTAAAAGTGAATCACCTGGCGATTGAGACAGAGGACAACGACATTAAGGAGCAACACTGTTCCTGTAAAGCTGGGTAGGTCTTTATTCACTATTACAATCATTAAAAAGCAAAAGCAGTAGGCCTATATAACGTTACATTCAGTAGTAAGTTAGCTAGCATTAGCTAACTAACGTAACATTAGTAGCCTGAGCTGTAACGACATTACTCTGGTTAGCTCCACAGGTTTCTGCGCCCATTGACAACGTGCTGAAATAGTAATGATAGTAACATCTTAACGTTAGCAAGCTGGCTGGGTCACGAATAACAAAGCTAACATTTAGTCTAACTTTACCAACGTTGCAACCCGGAGCTGTATATCCAGACCGTAGCCACGTTAGCGTCGCTGGCTAAGCTTGCTAGCGCCATGGATAGCTACGAACCTTACGATAATTTAGGTTAACCAGCTAACATCTGATAACAACAGCATAACATTATTTTACGGTTGATAAGAGTAATTACTTAGCTTGGAGCAGACAAAGCTGTGCTTGTTGATCTTGGAGGTGTTCAACTGAGCATGAGGACGTCCACACATAGCTTTATCCACAGTCTACACTTTTCAGGATTTGATTTAGGTTTTGTAAAGGGAAAAAAACGTATATCTCCTTCAAACCTCTCTGGGTAACGAGTGCCACTGTTACACGTGCCCCAGGCATAACGTTTAACCATAATTTGCTAAAAATCCGCAAAACCAGCTTGAAAATGAAGAAAAATTCTAATTTTTGCATGAAAGTCAATGGAGGGCATGTCGGATCATCTGTCGGAGTATGTAAAACACGGCGCTGTGATTGGCCAGTTTGCGTTTTGGGGCGTGGTTTAGCGAAGGGTCAATTGTGTTGAATGCTGAGCTGTAATCTATAAACAGCATCCTCACATATGTGTTACCCTTATCCAGGTGGGAGAGGGTGCTGTGCACTGTCAGGGAGATGGCGTCGTCCGTAGATCTATTGGGACGGTATGCAAATTGAAGGGGGTCCAAGGTGTCAGGAAGGGAGGAGCAGATGTGGGTTCTGACAGCAGCATGGACTCCGGTTCTTCACCGACGCCAGTTTGCGTTTTGGGGCGTGGTTTAGCGAAGGGTCAATTGTGTTGAATGCTGAGCTGTAATCTATAAACAGCATCCTCACATATGTGTTACCCTTATCCAGGTGGGAGAGGGCGCTGTGCACTGTCAGGGAGATGGCGTCGTCCGTAGATCTATTGGGACGGTATGCAAATTGAAGGGGGTCCAAGGTGTGAGGAAGGGAGGAGCAGATGTGGGTTCTGACAGCAGCATGGACTCCGGTTCTTCACCGCCGCCCTGCCGCCGGGTCCCGACCGCAGACAGCATCGTCGCCCGCCACGGGGCTGCCCACGCCCCGCAACAATTCCCAGCCTGCTGACCTACCTCCGCATCCCAACGACTCAACGTCAGCAGCTTGGACCCTGGTTCGCCGCCGCTGCCCTGCCGCCGGGTCTCGACCACCGACATCGCCGACGCCTGCAACCGGCCAGACATCGCAGCCCCGATGACGGGGGGGAAGTCGGAGACCACCATCATGCTTCGGTGACTTTGTGCCAGCGGACTGGGTTAGATGCAGCGAGGACGCTGCTATTTAAAAAAAAAATGGGGGTCAGCTAGCCTAGCTACAGAAATGCTAGCTAACCTCCTGTACTTCATGTATAGCATGCTAGGTGGCTAACAGTAACCTAAGAAACTGTAACATGCCCCAGAGGCCTTTGCGGCCAGCTAGACGTAAGATTATTAGCTAGCGATGTTAATAAATGTGTAAAGGTTCTAATGTAAAGAACCACATATGTCTGGAATGAAAGCCCCTTTTCGCCTGATGCGAATGTTTGAATGTGTATATGTGCCGACCGACCATCATTGTGGGTGTGTGTTGCGAGTGTGCCCTCTGTGATTGTGCTCTGTATTTTCCATGTGCTACACACTTTATTATAATTTTAAAAAAGTAGTACCGAAATGGGAAAGTAAAGTCTCATGATTCTTGGTTCCGTGGCGTCCACCGCTACAATATTAACCACCAAATAGTGTTACTCAAATACTGTTTCACAACTGTAGCTACAATATTTCTACTATTGGTTCTTGTTTAAGGGTATAGCTACACTGAATGAATTACATGTGCACACCCCATTTTCAATATGGAGTGTTGGAGGCATCTTGCTAGCTAGGCATTCTACACAGCAAATAAAACATAACTAGCTAATTGAATCACAAATACTAATTTCTGTACCTGACCTGTGTGGATTACAAACGATTTAAGTAGCTAATCCACATATGTCAGGATTAATTTAGAAATAACGTTCCGTTCACTCTCAGTACCACAGTTACCTTAGTTTATAACGTTAGCTAATGTTAGCAACAGAAAGTTAGCTTTAACTGCCTACAACAATCACAAAATTAGCTAGCTAATGTAACAGGATTATCTCTGCATTGTGTTTTTTACATTACATTACATTACAGGCATTTGGCAGACGCTCTTATCCAGAGCGACGTACAACAAAGTGTTAACCGTAGTCAAGAACAGTTTAGCTGAAAGCCACCCTAGTGGGAAGTACAGTTCCTGGGTGCTAGGAGCAACCACATAGTTAAACTAGGACCCTGTAGGTAAATCTGTAGCCACAATTCAGAGGTAGCAATAAAGCAATCAATGCAGAAAATAATGCCTAAGCCTAATACAATACATAAACAAGTAGACGTGTAAAACTAAGCAACTATGTCCCTAAGTTAACAAAAACCGGACTACGGGGAGAGGTGCACCCTGAAGAGGTGAGTCTTCAGTCGTCGCTTGAAGGTGGCCAGGGTCTCAGCTGTTCTGACTTCCACAGCAAGGTCATTCCACCATCGTGGAGCCCGAACCGACAGGAGATGTGACCGGGAAGCGCAGGTGCGGAGGGGGGGAGGTGCTAGGCGTCCTGAGGTAGCAGAACGGAGTGGTCTGGCAGGTGTGTAGGGTTTGAAGATCTTGAGGAGGTATGTTGGGGCTGATCCCTTGACTGCCTGGTATGCTAGGACCAATGTTTTAAAGAAGGACTCCGACAACGACGCCATGGGATCTGCATTTATTGCAATGCCTGCATAAAGTGATAATCAAACTGGGAAACGTGCATCATGTTTCGTGCGCTGCCATTTGCACTAGCTTTGCGCTCATCAATTATTAGTCAAAGATAACTTAAAATGGCAGGTGAGTTCTATTTGACCCAGTTCCGGAGCGTACCATTATTAACTTAAGACTTCTCCACACATACTTAATACCCAGATAATTTACATCACTTGCGATTGAATAAAGAATACATATAATGACGTTGATACAGTCTCATAAGCAATTACAGTGATTATGAACTATGAAGTTCCCAATATTTTAACCCCTTCAAGGAAAGCTCACTTGGTCCATTCCGATCCCAGAACACCCTCCACACCAGGAAGCAAATATAGGAAGTGTATTTATCTGAGTCTGAACAAGACTTGACAATCTCTGGTGTTATATCTAGTGAAACAGAATCAACCCTGCTACACTATCAGGGCCCATTTCCTAAAAGCATCTTAAGAGTTAAGATCTTCTTAAACTGTTTTCATTTTGTTGTTTGTTCATTTTAACACATCAAAATTAACTGACTGGCAATAGAAAAGAGAGAAGGGAAAACCAAAAGCAAACAAGCAATGAAAGTAAATAAGACCAAAACAGTCTAGGATGATCTGAACTCTAAGATGTTTTTGGGAAATGTGGCCCAGGCCATTTTTGCAAGGTAGCTTGAATAGTTAGCTAACGTGATGATGTTAGTGTGTTAACATTAACCAAAACGTCTGTGTATTTTTAAAACACATCTCTGCATTAACTCATTGTTGGTTAGTGACTACTAGTGAGATAATATTTTATAAGCTAATAACACCAATGAAGTACTAGCTATCTAGCTACCTACTACTCAGCTTCTCGCAGGCGCGTCCCGTTACTCGAAAAAAATCGCTATCGATGATCATGAACAGACATGCAACGAGGCTTTGGCAAGCCACTGAGCAGCGGCGTCCGCAGGGTCCTAAAGCACGCAGTGTTTCAGAGTAACGTTTGGCGTGTAACTTCTTAGGAAACTCCAGGTTATTATCAATACATCTACGGCACAGGTGTCAAACTCATTCCATCGAGGGCCGAGTGTAATGCAGGTTTTTGTTGCAACCAATGCACTACACCAGGTGATTTCACTAATTAGCTCACTTCTTCAACTAAGGAGGGAACCTAATTGAAATCACCTGACGTAATGCATTGGTTACAACAGAAACCTGCACACACTCGGCCCTCGATGGAATGAGTTTGACACCCCTGATCTACGGAGTTTTCAGGGGGCTAAAATGAATTAAAAAATAATAAAATGAAAAATATAACATCACAATTAAATCACAATATAATGTATGTGTTTTGTATTCCTTTAATGTTAAACAATATATCTGTCATCAATATGTCTCATCTCGTGATTTATTTTGTTTTGGAAAAGAAAGAGTTAATTTTAAGTGAAAAGAAAAAAGGGCCAATCATATTTTTTATTTTGGTCATCTCTGGGCAGAACAATCTAGCTACAGTAACTGTGTCACCCTCAGCATTCAGTACCTGGACTGAAGGCCTCTGCCATTCAATGCATTAGGGCAGATTTATGGAATGACAGGTGGATTAGCCAATCATATTTTGATTTGTAGTGGGTGGGACATTTTTCAATACATTCCCGCCACTTCCGAGCCTTCGAGAAGGCCCTGGTATACGTCACTGACTATAAATAGTTTGAAAGACAGTAGCAGCGATTGAGCACTGTGGCATTTCGAGAGTGGCATTTCGTTTATATTAGCCGTGATTTTGGTGTTTTACAAATTAATTATCACTGTATTTTTTTCAACTCCGAGTAAAAAAACCAAAAACTATTTAATATACTATTAAGTGAGTCAATGTAAACCACATCTAAAACGCCTTCTTTTTTTTTAGGATAAAGCATTTGAACTGACGTTAGTGTCACTATCAGTATCGATAGCTAACATTAGCTAGCTGTGACAGAAGCCCTAACAATAAAAGAGGACTGTATTGCTAATTTGTTAGCATCACCTTTTTCAAGGCTGGGTTTTAATGATACTCTTTGGACAATCTCCAGGTTAAGTCGAACGCCAGATTTACCCAGACTCGTGCAAGTTATTTCAGAGGCATTTTCAAGCTAGCAATTACCATCGCTATCCATGGCTAGCTGGGAGCCTGCAAAAAAAACAGGCTATACTGCTGGGACTGTCTGTTATTCAGCGCGGAGAAGGGGCCAGTGCTGGTTTCAACAACCATAGGTGCTTAACGAAAGTAGCCATGCGCCACCAAAGTACACCTGGGCACATGTAAGCCACCATCCGACTGAAAACATTTGGAGACACAATGATAGATGTCCAGTTAAGTGAGCAGCACTGAAGGGAAACGCTAGCACACAATGAGAAGGTGAGACAGAATTGGGAAATTCTGAAACGCCTCATTCACTCCGTTGTTTTTATGATCAAATGATTGCACCCATAAATAAAGAATTGTACATCTGGCATATACATATGTTTTATCTAGCCTAAATCACAAATGACTGAATTTAGAACTTGATCTGGTTGGAATCAAAGCTCATGTTTTGTTCAATTCACCGGCAAAACTATTTGTCGGAGAGACTTTATGAACGTCGCCATGGTGCTGCACGAAAGCCACATGAGAGCGCTTTGTTTGTGACCGATTAATTTGATGAACACAGTTGCTTGATTGATCGATTGATTGATGACCGATCTACATAGGTCTATAGCACACTTTTTGTTGTTGTTGTAGTATGGCCTACATTATACGGTGTAAAAATGTGCAGTTTAAAATGAGGATGTTGCACGGTCAGAGGGAGAAAGGCAAGGGCGGTCTTTGCTGTTTTAATTCGACATGTTTCCCCTCAAGTAATCAAAAATCACGGCCCCTCCTAAGGTTAGTGATGTGAGTGACAATATAGGCTAATATCGGATGCAAGGGATACTGTTTCTGTTATTTTTATGATGAAATTGCGGGATTTTTGGTCTCACTGAAGGCCTATGTCCAATAGTCACGGTTCGCCACTGAGCAACAGTAACCATGGGGAGTGTAGACTCACCAGACAGTCAATTGTGTCCTGCCACCAAGGACGTCCAGTCATAATTGGCTTATGAAACACAGAACATTGAATTTCAATGTCAAAGCTTTAAGGCTCAGCCTGCACTATTGGTGAGAACCTTTACCCATTAAGCCTCTTGGGAGCCCTTGCATTATATATTTTAACATGTGTTGCCTTTTTCATGAGGGACAGCACATCTGCTGCCAGCATGATCTTGTACTACAGTAGGTAAACCAGTAAACACTCACAATGGCAAAATACAAAACTGTATGGCAAATAAATTATTTCTCTAATCTAGTTTCGAACGGGAGTGTATTTCTTTTCATGTCAGCATCATTTTTTATTTAAAATTCATTCCGTTCTGAAGTAGAAAACATGAAGACTGTGTGTTGTGATGTGGACTAGATCAGGGGTGTAAAACTCATTTCACAGAGAGCAGGTTTTTATTATCTGCCCTGCAAGCTGCAAGTATGCAGCTTTTTGTTGCAATCAATGCACTACACCAGGTGATTTTACTAATTATCTCACTTCTTCTAAGGCAGGGAACTAATTGGAATCACCTGGTGTAGTGCATTGGTTGCAACAAAAACCTGCATATACTCAGCCCTCGATGGAATACGTTTGACACCTGTGGACTAGATTCTCGACTTGATGTTTGCATGTATTCAAGTAACGCCATTTAGGTTTATTCAGAAAGAATTGTATTTTGTTCTGACAAAACGGATTTCCCTGTTCACCTTCAAGACTAAAGGAATGTTAGCTTTAGGTTGTGGAAATCTGTGTCACACTTTATGTTTAGGAACTAGTCAGGTCCAGAATTATTGATACCCTTGATGAAAATGAGCAAAAAATATTTTAGAAAACAAATAATGCCATTCCATTCCCGAGATGTATTGTAATTTTCCAACAAAATATTTGACTTATTAGTGATTCAATGGAATTGACCAAAATAACCCTTTTCTAATGAGAAATTATCGATTTCATTATCGGCACCTCTGTTGTTAGTACTTGGTGCAGTCTCCCCTGGCAAAGATAACGGCACTACAGAAATGAGTCTGAATACTGAGATGGCCTGTGACACTAGGAGAGGTGGAGGGAGGAGTAGAGGGCTGTGCCTCCCTTTTGGCTGCTGTCAGGTGTTCCTGTTCCCTCCCACAGCCTGGAGAGGACTACAGGACCTTGGTCTCACTTACAGGCAGGCTCATCTGAGGCTAATGAGCAATCAACTCAGCTATGAGCCATTGCCTTCGTTAGGCCATTATAAAAGCACAGCCTGCTATGCCCGATTGGAGAGTTTTGGGGCATGGAGGAAGAAGTGCTGGTTACCCGGCTGCTGACTAGCTTTGAGTTAACGTTTGGGTTTGGGTTTGGGTTTGGGTTTGGGTTTGGGTTTGGGTTTGGGTTTAAGTTAATCCAAGATGTAATAGAATAAACTGGCCATTGGCCTATTGGAATCCTAATTTTTGTTTCTTTCATCCACTCACCACCTGGCATGGTGGCCACCCCTGGCCATTGAAAAACATTGATTTTGTTTTCACAGGACTATTTCTGTGTTTTTGTATGTTTGGGGTCATTCTCTTGTTGGAAGGTCCAACTATGGCCAGGTCCCAGCTTCCTTGCAGAGGCAACCAGGTTTTTGGCTAAAATGCCCTGTTACATTGTGGAATTAGTTTTGCCATTGACCTTAACAAGAGCCCCTGGACCACTGGCAGCAAAACCGCCCCAAAGCATCAATGATCCACCAACATAATTGGCAGTAGGTATGAGATGCTTTCCTGGTATGCAACCTTCTTTTTAAGAATGTATTTATTTATTTTACACCAAACATGCGATGGTGTACAAGGCCACAAAATTCCATAGTCTGTTCCAATAATATTTGGCAAACTCCAGATGCTTATATCTGTTAATTGCTCTCAGTAAGGGCTTTCTTCTTGCAACCCTTCCAAAGAGCCTGCTAGTATGGAGGTGGTATCTTATGGTTGATTTTGAGACTTTGTAACCCCAAGATGCAACTTTAGTCTGTAGTACTTGAACTGTGGTCCTTGGGTTCTTCTTTACCTCCCTCCATCTTCCTCACTGTGTGGGGACAACATGCACTTGCTTCCTCTTAAGGCCAATTTACAACTGATTACAGCCCTAACAGTGGTTAGTGATAATGATTAACAATTTATTTTTTTGTACCCATTACCTGACTTGTGTAGGTCAACCAACCATCTGTCTCTTGATTTGACAGTTATTTTGCTTTCCCCACGATGATGGATGACAAAGGGATTTTACATGTGTTACACCCTTTTTGTTTACCCTAGTGAAACCAGAAGTGATGGAAGGCCACAATACAGTTCAATAAGACTGAGATGAACTTAAATAAATAGAATTGTATTACAGATTTAACTTCATTTGGTTTTATTTCCAATAATCTTTAGGGGTGACAATTTTGACATGTTTTTTGAAAAAAGTGTCAAACAATTGTATATAACATAACTCATCTGTGTTCATTTTATACAACATTTTCTGATCATTTTCATCAAGGGTGCCAATAATTCTGGACCTGGCTATACAGGAGAAAAACTGCTAATGAACACATCTACTTAAGAATTAAATATAGTTTACTTTTGAAAATACTTACAAATGGTTAGCAGGTAGTAACATTGGTGTCCTATCTTAATAGGTATTTAACTCAATGTTAGGATTTAGGAATGTTTTTTAAATTATTTTTTTTAATTGCACTTGTTTTATTTTGATGTGTTAGAATTAATAGTTTAATGTAACTATTTTAACATCTGTAGTTTTAGTTTCCTCATTTTCTGGGAAATTAACAAAACTAAATTAAGTCAACTACCTGCTTATTAGCAGTTTACTGGAAGCCATTCATACTGAAATAATTAGTGATGTAATAAGTAATGAGTCATTTTCTAATCAATTTGGAATGTCTAGTTATGCTGACCTGCCCAGCAAAAGCACATGCAGTCCCCTGATGCACTCAACCACATACCATTGATTTGTCTTTCAGGCCACACAGTACTGCTAGCAGTGATCAGAGGAGAGGCATGGCTCATGCTGACCACAATTGGTAGCCTGTGGGTTTCTGGCATATCATTGGAAAGGGCTAACTCATCGGTCATTCGAGGCACATTGGCCAAGTTAAATATACACTACCTATGGCAGGACGAAGCTAATTGCGACCCACTCCTGTTCTTAGTTGGCTGCTGACAGCTAAGGCTTGAACTTGCGATCTCTAGGTTACATTTCATAGTATGAGTATTTTTACCAACTGAGCCACTTGTGAACCCCTTGTCATTTATTTTAGAAATGTGTAACAGTATAAGCTGGCTTTTAAAATAGTGTTATTGACAGCTGACACAGACAACCTTTAACTGCAGACTGATAATAAAGTGAACATGAACATTGATATCTATGGTACATGGAGTTCCTGCACACCAGAATTAAGATCAAATATAAATTTTTACAAAACTGTCACTGCAGTTGAAACCACACTTCCTTTTTTCAAAATCATTTCCCTACTTTCTAACTGCATGTGGCATTTCACAATAAAATGCTGTTAATACCTGATCATCCTTCAACCTTTTAAGCATGCCTTCTCAACAGCTGACAGGTTGTTGTAAAATATTTCCTGATCGATACAGCACATACAGAATGTTCATGAGACTGTACTGTACGTAATGTTCCCATCACAATGGCCCCCACAATGGTGTATGACGAGTGTATTTACATTTTTACATTTTGTCACTTAACATACGTCAGTAAACCAAAAGAAACCAGAACAAAACGATGCTTTCAGCATATGGCATGTGTGTCATTTCCAGGAGTTCCCCTTGAGTTCCCGTTCTACTGTCCTCATGATTTTCTCTCAATTTGTGTGTGTGTGTGTGTGCGCACATGTGGAAAGTGATGTAACTTCCAGTGATGGGAGAATGAGGCTGAAAGTGCTCTAAGATATTTCACCACTGAATTGAACCAATCAGAATGCTTTCCAAAGCTAAACAGTACAGTACGACTCATCAGTGAGCCCCAATAACACATAACTGCTCCGCCCATTTTGGGATTATTGAAGCCTCAATCCCTCCCCCATCGTTAGTTTCCTCATCGTCTGCAGTCAGAGAGGGTTTAGTCCAGGGAAAGGAGTGGCTGAGTGTTCTCCTCCTCATTCTGCACTTTCTCTGTCCGTTTCAGGACGCCAGGTTCCACCACCGACTGGGACCTTGGGGGAAGGATGGACCCAAGCATTTACAAACTGTAAAGCACCACCCAATTTGAGACAAACCCAATGGAGCACTGTTGTTTTAATCACCCCATTCATATGGTCCTGTGTGGCATCTAATGCAGCACACAGAGGGTTCTGAGGCCTTTCAATGGTGTAACTGACATCACCTTTTGGGATTATGATTTATTTATTTATTATTATTTATTTCACATTTCTTCTGGTTTTTCTCCGAATTTAGTGGCCAATTATACCCTCTATTTATTTAAATTTGCCCTCCCTACACAAATTTGCTGCTCATCTCTATGACGCAAGCTAATTCTCAGAGGGCAGCGAACTCCACTTCCTTCGAGATGGAATTAGCTCATCCACCTTCTGGAGTCACCCTTACGCGCTTCTCAGTGAGCTTGTGCCGGCTCACTCTCACCCCTCCCCCTAGGGCCAACAGCTAAACCCCGCCCCCGATCGGGCCTCCCCACCCAGGCCGGTCCAGTACAGTCTGGTTTTGAACCGCGACCATGAGGGATTATGATTTTTAACAGACAAAAATAGTGCACTCACTATTTCAAGCACAATTTGGACACTAACTCCCACAAACTTGACATAATTTTGGACTCATTGAAGAATGGGTTGGAATCACCATGGAAAGGCTTCAGAACCCTTGGTGTGCTGCACTGGGTGCCACATAGGACCATATGAATGTGGTGATTAACACAACAACGTGCTCCATTTAATGGAGTGATTGTGGTCAAATTGGGTGAAACCAATGGTCCTCAACCCTGGTCCTGGAGAGCCACCTGGTCTGTTGATTTTCATTGTTTCTCAGAACCCTTGATCAATTAAAGCAGTTGATAACACAGTTAACTCACTTCACCTGGTTTCTTGGGTCTGAACAAAACCCAACAGACCTGGTGGCTCACCAGAGCTGAGGGCCACTGGTCTCAGTGTATTTACCTGCTTAAATGTCTGGACTTCCTGTTTACATTGACCATTGACTGAAAGTTAATGGATTCAATCAACCTTTGTCCTTAACAATACAAATAATATCAGCTAGCTAAGCAGCTAAAGTAGCTCACTAGCTAGCTGAGATAATGTTAGCAACCTACAGCAAATAGCTTTTTTTAATTTATAGTTACAGTAGCTAGCTGTCCTTTTATTGTGTATTGTTTTATTGTTTTATCATTGTTTGTTAGTCCTTTTTTGACACATGACTTAATATGGCGGACTCTGTGATCTGTACTGTTTTGTGATTAATTTAAAGTTAGTAGTTAATTAATTTAAAGTAGTCTGTTTAATCGCAAAAATATTTGTAAAACAGCAATCAAGAGACGTGGAAGACTATTTAAGCTATGGCTTGACTCTTAAGCCAAAGACAAAGTTTGTGCACATATAGTACTCAAAATACATATGCACGTGCACACACACAGACACACACACACACACACACACACACACACTAGGCCCCTAATCTGAATGTGCAATGTGAAAATAGGAAAAAAAGCAAAATTGTCTCACATTTGTTTGTCAAATTTTACATTTGATTACATTGAATAGGACCTTAAGCCTTTGGCATACAATGTATATATGGTTTTGGATCCAGAGAGCCTTATTTGATCACACTGTTCAGCTGACCTGTTTCTGGTGTCTTTATCGGATGCCTAGTCTGCTTCGCGAGTGGGGACCAGCCATTCAGCCTGCATAAATCTGGGACAGTGATGCTCTCTAGAGCATTGCGTACAGGTGTGGTTCTGTGTGGCTCAGGAGGAGCATGGCACTGACAATGCTACAACGATTACATTGTGGGTTCGATTCCCACTGGGACCACATATACTGAAAAATGTATGCATTCACTACTGTAAGTCACTGGATAAAAGCGTCTGCTAAATGGCATATGTTGTTAAAGCCAATCATAGTGATTTTAAACCGTAAAGCGCTGAAAACACTACAAGTTGGTACATATGAACAGTGTGTGCTAATATTACACACTTAGGCTCTACCAATAGTTACAGGCTCTACCAATGTGTGTGTGTGTGCGCTGGTCTATGCTAGTACAGGCACTGCTGTTGCAGTGTAAGCTGGTATATGTCATCTTAGATATTGCCTGTACAGAAGCTGGTGGTATATGTCAACCCAGATGTCGCATGTTAAGACGCTGCCAGTATGTGTTGGTGTAGACTATGCATAGTATATATGTGATCTGTGAAAAATATTCTGTGACAGACCTCTTGATGTTTTTTGGAGACAGGTCCTTCTCCAGGTCTTTCACAGAAAGGGTGTAGGTTTCGGGGCAGTAATCCGTCTCCTCGTCATACTCATGGTCCAGCAGTGTCCGTGCCCAGGTCCCCATGTCGTATGGGGGCATCATGCCCCCAAACTCAGACGGCAGGATCTCTGGGTGGATCAGCTGGTGCAGGCTGTTAAGATTGTTGCCATGCATGAAAATCTGAAAAAAGGATTGCACATAGAAACACACATCCAGCAAACAGCCAATGCAACATACTGAGCTGATAAAGTATTGTTTATAAGATCATAAATATGGCAGTCACATGACCATGTGCTAGTGCTGGGTAACTGCAGTTCAAGACTACACTTTTGAAATTACATAATGCAACTCTGTTTTGTTTCTTGTTGTAATTTCTTTAATAGTTTTTATTGCATGAGATTTATCTTATGAATTAAAGATCATGTGACACGTGTTTTGGAGAAATGTAATTTAATAAAGTTTAATTTTTTATAAGGATTTTTTTTATTTGAATACTTTTACTTCAGTTAAAGATTTCTCTCTTATTTCAAGGGTAAGATCAAGCTGATGAACAACAAATACATTTTTTTGCTCATTGTTACCAATGGCACCAATACATCTGGAGGGCACTATATGTAGGTACCCAGGCTGGAATCGGGTCACCCTGACCAGTCTGCCTCTCATTCAGTAGTAGTCTCTGACCGTATGATGTGTGTATGGGGCTAATTAAAGAGACATGTTTGGTCCGCTACACGGTATTTTCAAAGCTAAAATGCTTATACACAGATTTGAGAATGTATTCCACACTTTAACTGCTGTACATTGTAACACAAATGCTATTAAGACTTAACATCTGATAAATCATGATTTTGACTGGAGGAGGTCTAAAATGCATTGCTATTATTACAGATATGGGCAAAATACCAACCCAAGATGATCTGAATTGCCTATTGTCATTGTCATACACTGTTCTCATGCTCTTACATGCAATGCCATTTTCTATGGTAATTTGCATGCCTAGCATAATGCAGTGTTTAAATGCAACTTTTGAAACAAGCGTGAACACTCCTCTCACCCGCTTCCTTGTCTTGTCCTTCAGAAACGGCCGTATGACCGTGTACAACGCATGGATGTACCAGGGCTGGTTGACAAAATGGATGCCTCCGAAACGGGCTGGGAAGCTGTCCTGTCAGGAGTAGAGGAAGAATGCTGTGAGTATGTTCTATTTTTGCACCCAGCAGTGCTCAGAAATGACTTTGCTGGAGGCTCTCATTTTCGCTGTGTAAATGTGGGACAGCTTTCATCGTGACTTTGATAAAACAGGGTGTGCCATTTACAAACAGGTTGTCACAATGGATATTTTCCAGAGGGAATCCGAAAAACTGAAAAAAATATTTTGTAAAAACTGGACAACTATTCCCTGACCCATTAAAAGGTGATCAAGCTGAGCTCCCAGAAAATGCTGGAATACATCATTTAAAAAATGACATAATTAAATATATTACAATGCCTTATTTTAATACATTTTTTTAAAACTGAAAAAGATCAATTGGAAAGTAAATTGTAAAAAATTGCAATAATTGCAAAAGAAATTACAAAAATAGTGCATCAGTGTACAAAAATAAAATACAGTACATGTATTTGTTCAAATTTAAGTACAAAAAATAATAATTTTGATAGCTAGCACTGAGACTTACTGATACTTTCTTAGACCATACTGACTGTGTACAGGGCTCAAGTCATGCAGGGGGCTATCTATTACTCAGATAAAAATATAGAGACGGCATGTGCATGAGGAAGACCATAAACCTATTTTTAATATATGTTACATTTATGCAAAATACACAAAAACAAATATAACAAAGTGTTTGGAGAATATAGGGTAAAAGTGTGAAAAATGGAGCAATGGTAATTATATTGTATTAGTTATATATTGTATTATAGTTTATTATATTAGGATGTTTATGTATGTCACATATATTTTCAGTAATATATTAAAGATATATTATTCAATATCTGAAATCAACTGCCCGGGGCCTGAGATTTAAGTTGGAGTTTAAAATTCTGGCCAAGTATTTCACCTGTTGCTAAAATGTGGGCCCTACCACATTAGTTCATCTGTCTGTGTCTGAAATTAAGTATAATATAAATGCCTTCTCTTTTACAAAACACATAACTTAATATATTAAAAATTGTTTAAATTAAAAAAGATTATTTTTGTTATGGGTGGGACTTGCCACCGTCTCACTGGTGGTGTAACACTCTGCTGCCAGGGGAGCGTGCAGTACCAGCAGCTGGGCCACATCACCGGTCCAGCAGTGGATGCCATATGCGGTGCCCAGAGGCCGTGTGTGGTGCTGGCAGAGGGTCTGACACAGAAACAGATGATGCCAGGCCCCATTGCCTCCTGCAGGGGATGCAGCTGAACACTGGTGATGAATGTTGATCCTAGCGCAAGTGTTAAACTCTGTCAAAACGTTGCTGTTTTGACCTGTGAGAAAATGCAATGCAGCAGTCTCCATTTGCATGAATCAAGCTAAACGCTGCAGTGGCTCTTTTTCGTTGATTAATCAACCAATCGGGTCGTGGGCTCAGAAAGTCTGGGACCCCTGGATGTGATGAAGCTACCAGCTGCATTAAGATATAAAACATTAAACTGAACAGACAATGTGCTTCGGCATTGCCCCATGTACCATTAGTGTGAACGTGATGGAAGCAAAGCAAATTCATCAAAAATATGATGATTTTTACAGTAGCAACTTCGGTTAGGTCTACATTGCTCTAGCGGACAGTGTTACATAGTTCTGAACATTCTGTTCTGTCCTTAACCACAGTTTTGCATAAACTGTAATATAGCACTGGAGATCCCTGTTACCAGCTGGAAACCTCTAGTAAGGAAGTAGAGAGGAACTGACACCATGTTACTGCCCCTAATTGGGCCAACCCTTTTTATTTTTATTCAAAAGCCTTTTAAATCTGATTAATTTGTTGTGTGCTTGGTTTTTCCAAACAAATACTGCCCTTGTGTTTCATAAACACCGATTGACCTTTTCCAGAACAAAGGGAACTCAGTATTCATCAGATGGTGGAATTAGGTGAGCACCCACTAGGTGCCCTAAAGAGAGAACCATAACAGAATTTTTAAGCATTTGGCCACATTACAGGCTCTTATTGGGGCAACGTTTAGGCTGTGATTCCCATCACACATCTAAGGTATTTCATGGGGTTTACGCTCAAACCCTAACAGTTTAATTGTGAATGTGCGAGCTATTGAATATGCTTATTTTAAGAAGCTGCTAAAAAAACAGCAGCTAAAAAAGTATTTACATTTTTGTATTGCAGAAAATAAACACAGCTATAAATAAGCAAACTCAAACCTGGATTACCTTGCAAACTGCCTTACCTTGCTGGGTTGTTTCCTAGCTAGCAAGCTAACCTGGGAAAAAGGAGAGTGAGAGGGGAATCAATCATGCATAACTACCACTGTGCAGGATAGTACCCACATAGCAGAAAAATCTACCCACAGCAGGCATTCACTGTGTACTGGTGGAAGGTGACAGGTCGTGGTTGGTAAGTAACTCAACTGACCCTGACTCCTCCGCTTGCATTACTCTGCTGCTTGTCCCAGCTGTGTGCCATATTCGCTGGAAGGCAACAAGGCCACGGCTGGTAAGTAACTCGATGCTCTGCCTCTTTAGCTCTTTGGCTGTATGTCTCTGTAGCGCTATGCTCGCTTCTCTCTTCCCTTTTGTATCTGCGTAAATTGCTTCAATATAACCTGGTTTATAGATTTTTGCTATATATCCTATCATGCTTGTCGCCTATTTTACTGCAACAGCACAATGTTTAGATGCTGATAGACTGTCTACCACTCGCAAATCTTTTTTTAAATTGAACACATTCTAATTTTGCTCCTCTCAAAAAATAATGATATTTTCAATTTTGGATATATGACATTTGGGTCTGCTGCTTTGCAGTTTTTTTTATTTTTCTAGTAAAAAGTCCCCCACACAAAAAACGATAAATCCCATTCCTGCCAAAACCAAACCAAACAAGCCATCCTTTAAAAGACACAATTTGCACTACAATTCAGAACAGGGACCTACAATAATAATAATAATAATACATTTTATTTGTTATGCGCCTTTCAAGAAACCCAAGGTCGCAGTACAGTGGGAGGAGTAGATAAAAGTTACATAAAACATACATTTAAGCAGATACAAGCACAACAGAACGGAGACAACACAGGAACCACAGAAACTAAACAAAGGTTTTAGAAAACAGATGAGTTTTGAGGGCGGCTTTGAAACTGTCCAGGGTTGGGGCTTGGCGAATCTCTATGGGGAGAGAGTTCCAGAGGGTGGGTGCTGCCACACTGTAGGCTCTGTCCCCAAAGGTTCGTCGTCTGGTGCGGGGGATGGAGAGCAGACCCGTGTCCGAGGACCGCAATCTCCAAGATGGAGTTTGATGGTGGAGAAGGTCAGACAGGTACTGGGGGGCGAGGCCATGGAGGGATTTGTAGGTGAGGAGGAGGAGTTTGTATGAAATGCGAGACTTGACTGGAAGCCAGTGGAGTCGGATGAGAGTGGGAGTGATGTGCTGCCAGGGCTTGGTGCGGGTGAGAACCCGGGCAGCTGAGTTCTGCACGTACTGGAGCCTGTCCAGGGCTTTGCTGGGTACCCGAACAGGACTCCATTGCAATAGTCCAGACGGGAGGTAATGAAGGCATGGATGAGGGTCTCCGTGACGGAGTCTGAGAGTGACGGCCGGAGTCTGGAGATGTTCTTAAGGTGGAAGAAGGCAGATTTGGTCATGGATTTGATGTGTGACTGAAAAGAGAGGGTGGAGTCAGAATGACACCCAGGTTGCGGACTTCGGGAGATGGTGAGATGGAGCAGCCGTCAACCTGGAGAAGGAAATCTCCAACCTTCCGGAGCAGTGCCTTGGGTGCCACAACCATGAGCTCCGTTTTTTGCTGTTGAGTTTGAGTAGGTTGGATGACATCCATATTTTTATTTCATGTAGGCAGTTGATAAGAGACTGTGGGGGGAGCTGAGTGGATGGTGAAGTGCTGAGATACAGTTGAGTGTCATCAGCGTAGCAGTGGAAGTTGAGACCATGGTGGCGGATGATCTGACCGAGGGGAGCATGTAAATGGTGAAGAGGAGGGGTCCAAGCACCGAGCCTTGAGGAACACCATGGTTGACTTGGGCCGGGAGGAACTGGAGCCATTGATGGTGACAAACTGTTTCCTGTTGGAGAGATATGACTGGAACCAGGAGAGGGCTGTACTGGTGAGGCCTAGGTGGTCGGATAGGTGGTTGAGGAGGATAGAGTGGGAGACTGTGTCAAAGGCTGCTGAGAGGTCCAGGAGGATGAGTAAACTGATGTGGCCAGAGTCAGCAGCAATGAGGAGATCGTTGGTGATCTTAATGAGGACGGTCTCCGTGCTGTGGTGTGTTCTGAAGCCAGATTGGAGGGTCTCATAGAGCTCATGGTTGGACATATGCTGATGGAGTTGGGCGGGAACTGCTCTTTCCAGGATTTTGCTGAGGAAAGGAAGGTTGGAGATTGGCCGGTAGTTGTTGAGGTCATCAGGGTCCAAACCAGGCTTTTTGAGGATAGGGGTAACTGAGGCCGTTTTGAAGCTGGTGGGGACTGTGCCAGATTGTAGTGAGGAGTTGATGATGTCCACCATGAGGGGGCAGAGGGTCGGTAGGCAGGCCTTGACGAGAGCTGTGGGCATGGGGTCCAGAGACCAGGTGGAGGCTTTAGCCTTGGTGGTCAACTCGGCAACTTGGAGAGCATCCACCAGGGAGAAGGAGGAGAGGCAGCATTGAGGCCGGTGTGCCGCTGGGGGGGCGCTACCCTGCGGCTGAGCTGTGTGTGGGGGGGGAGGAGCAGGCGCCAGAAGCTGCTGATGGATGGAGTCCACTTTCGTCTGGAAGAAGTCCAGGAACTTGGAGCAGAGGTCAGTGGCACCTGCGGGGTGAGGGGCGTTAGGGGGGCGGAGTAAGCGGTTGATGGTGCTGAACAATGTTCTAGGATGATTTTGCTGGGAGTCAATGAGAGTGGAGTAATATTGGGTCTTGGTCTGAGAGAGAGCTTCCTTGTAGGACCTCACATGATCTTTGAAGGCCAGAAGGTGGACCGTGAGGCCAGTTCTTTTATAGAGCCTCTCCAGCTGGCGTCCAGAGGCCTTCATGGTGCGGAGTTCGGTGGTGAACCAGGGGGCAGGATGGGCGAAGGAGACAGACCGGGTTTTAAGAGGGGCGAGAAAGTCAAGGCTGAGGGATAGGGCAGTGTTGTAGTGGGCCACCAGGCCGTCCGCCAAGGAGTCGGTGGGAACCGAGGTCATGTGGGTCGCTATCAGGTCGGATAGAGCTGGTGCACTCACTGACTTGATGTTTCTTGGGGGCGCTGCCTGGGCATGGAGACAGGAACGGAGAAGAGAATGGCATGGTGGTCGGACACAGCTAGATCCAGGCACTGTAGATGGGAGGGGGGTATGCCAGTGGAGCATACCAGATCCAGCGTATGACCTTTGTTGTGGGTGGGACCTTGGACATGTTGCGTGATGTTGAAGCAGTCCAGCAGCGACAGGAATTCAGCAGCAAACTTGCAGCTGCTGGAGTCCAAATGGATATTGAAGTCGCCGAGCAGAATTGTTGATGGAGACATGAAGCAGACAGAGGTGAGTAGCTCAGATAGCTCCGACATGAAGGTAGCGGAGGCTTTAGGAGGGCGGTAGATGAGGACAACCTGGAGCAAAGCAGACCCAGCCAGTGTGAAAGCAACACACTCAAATGTGGTGGTATTGGGTACTGGGAGCTCTTTTACCAGGATGTCAGCTCGATGTATAACCGCCAGCCCACCACCATGACCCACGGAGCGAGGCTTTTGGATGTAGACATAGCCTGGGGGTGTGGCTTGATTGAGCGTCAGAAAGTCCTGCTGGTTCTGCCATGTCTCAGTTAGGCATAAGATGTCAATTTTTCTGTCGGTGATGATGTCATAGATGAAAAGTGCTTTATTGTTTAGAGAGCGAGTATTCTGCAGCATGAATACTGGAGTGTTGTTCAGAGATGCAGGAGGAACGACACTGTCAACACAGACCAAGGACCTCAGATTGCAAGTGCGCACGTGGGTTTTGTTGTGATGACGTCGTAGCTGTGCATCAGGGCGCCTGTCCGACAGTATGGAGGGAATAGCTGTATCGGAGTAAACAAACTTGCGCCGAGAGGCACGGTGTATGTAGCGCGGTCGACGCAAGAGTCCAAGGGATGCTATAACAGCGAGGCAGTTAGAAGTGGTGCAGCTGAAGAGGTTAATGAGTTCCCGGGCGGAGTATTTCAGGAACACCATCGTTGAAGAGGCGAGCCAGCACCGCGAGCAGGGACAGAGACGCCTCGGACCACGACAACGGTGATGGAGTGAAACCAGGGCACGATGAAGGGTCCAGAAGGGAGGATAGTCCTGGATAATCCTGGTGTCGTGTTCCTAGTAGCGTGGTATTCAGTAGTAACCAAGGCAGAGCCGATTGAAACTGCCGGCGGGTCGTTGCTAATGCTAGCTAGGTTCGTAGGTTGCCGGTGGAGAATAGCTGGACAACGGCTAGCAGCTAGCAACTACACAGCTGAGATGGTAAGTACATAAACATGAGGTTTGTAAACATAAACATTCTTCCAGTCGACAAACGGTGTTAGTAGCTTTAGATCAGAAGAGTAGAGTCAGCGAACAGCGAAAAAACATGAAAAAGACACAAAAAAGACACAAAAAAGCACCGATTGAGAAGCGGCGAAAAGCACGCCAGCGTCCTCTCAAACCGGAACCATGGCAACCATCTTTACGACAAAAGAGGACAAGATTTTCACCATAATATCAGGACAGAGAGCAAACGCAGTCCCCCACTACCAGAAATGATGCAGTCAAGATTCCCACATTTGGGAAGTTAGCAGTGATCAGCACAACCAGAGTGTAGTGGCTGAGTCTCGCTCTGCGTGAGCCAATTTCAATTTTGCAAAAAAAAAAGATTGTGGATTTATCTGCTTTTGACGCAAAACAAACTGAAACATATCAAATTATATATCTATTTTGAAATGTAGTTTTGCATTCTGGCTGTGTGCTACTTTGCTTACATCAATTTTGGGTCACCCTTTTTGGAGTTGATGTTATACCAAGAAAGCACAATAAAAACTCTTGATTTACTGAAAATGACTAAATGGATTTATCTGCTTTTGCATCCGAACTCTTCATATATACATATAAACATATTTGTAACATAGTCTCTGGTAAAGCTCTCAACAAAGTCACTTTTTAGGGCATCAGCAATATCAATATTATTATAAAGCAAAGCTCCTTCCTTATTTTTTAAAGCACTTGAATTCAAGGAAAAAATGCTTGCAACCTTTTCAACATAAGCATCCTACTTCTTTAAAAAAACATTTTTTATCATTGTATTTTTATGATTTTACCCCATTTTCTCCCAATTTGGTAGCCAATTACCCACTGTGCTTAGTTCAATCCCTCTTCCCTCATAGTTCGCTGCCGTAGTCCTGTGACCGGCAGTGACAAGGGTGAAGCGCTGCCTCCTCCGAGACAGTACTCGTTGTGCCGTCAACTGTAATTCCGGTACCCCAGAACCACTCCTGAGCGCAGCGAACTGTGTGTTGGCTTCCCTCCCCCCTCCCTGGTGCGGACAGCCAATTACCGCCCTGATGGCACTCCCGACCAGAGCCGACTGTGGCGCGACGGGGAATCAAACCCCAGTCGCCGTGGCCAGCATCGGACGCTAAAACCACTAGACCACGCGGGAGGCCCTATAAGCATCCTACTTCTGACACAAAAACCCACCACTGGTGTGCATGGCCAAAAAGCTCAATTTTAGTCTCATCTGACCATGACAACAGCATCGGAACTCCCACTGGAACAAGGCATTTCACCTATGGCGAAATACAGTATAATGGTGGATATTTGATGTTATAGTTTTCTTTTGAATCTACTGGTCGTTCCTAGGGCTCTTATTAAGGTCAATGGAATCATGAAATCCAGCAAATACTAAGACATGTTGGCCAAAATCCTAGTTCCCCCTACCGGGAAGCTGAAACTTGAGCAAATTGAGCAAATTTATCTTTCAACAAGACAAATTATCCCAAGCATATCTCAAAATCAACCAAGAAATAACCACAAAATCAATTAATTAAACTGACCACAAAATGACTGTTTTGCAATGGCCATCTCAGTCTGCAGACTTGAACCCAATCAAAAATGTGCGGTTTGAATCGAAGGAGGCAGTACACAAGCACAGACAGAAGGATCTTAAAGATTTTGAATGATTATGTATGGAGATCCCCATAAGATCCCCGCCCCACCCCCAATGCAGGTTTATTTTTGTTGGATAAAAAAATATTACTTAAGAAAATATTTTTCTCGGAACAATTGTATTAGTGTAAAAGTGTATAATTTGACAATTCTTTGAGCATACAATATACAGTAGCTCATAACCTGTATTGTTTATTTTAAACAGCTTTTTTCTCATCTTTATCAAGGGTCTCAATCATTTCAGACCTGACTGCCTAAATGTGGGTTCAATGAATTCTGAATGAAGGAGTCGTTAATGTGTAGAGTATATAGGAAATACATATTGATTTGTGAAAGAGTAAAACCAAGGGCATGTGTTCAGTTGGTTGTATATGTGTGTTTGTATCTCCTCAGGTAACAGCACTAGGTGCCCTTTAACAAGGTTTTCAAAGTTAATTTTGAAGTTAATTTCTACCTCAACCTCACACAAAGTGACATACAGTCTCATGCTGCGATACATATTAATGATCTAACGATTGTTAACGATGACGATCTCGCTCTTTTACATTAAGTAATTAAGCATCTGAAATATGAGTCAGTCTTGTATTATCAATGCAACCAGACTATCTAAGCAGACAACCATTCAAAACTGGAGAAAAAAACCCATCTACATCTCTGCCATTTTCCAATGGTATATAATTTAATGGAAATAATATATATAAAATAGAATGCAAGACAAGTACTACATAGTACATTATATTTCATAAACACACACACACACAGGCAACGGGCAAGCATTTCCCTGCTCACAGCCCATCTGATGACTGCACAGCATGTGGGTTTAACAGGTTGCCAGGGAAACCAGAGGAGATGTGTGGGGTGGGACGGTGAGATCCAGTTTGCTGTGATTTGCCACTGAGCATTGGTTATGTCACAATGCTAAAAGAGACAGGAGAGCAAGAGACACACATAAGACACATCCAACGTTGAAGTAATGATCATGCAACGGTGAAATAACATTGTGATACTTCAACTGAAATCTCAAAAGTTTTGCATTATAAATACAGTACCAGAGTGTTTATATACTGATCCGGAGCACATGTCCTTTGTTGCAGTTATTTAAAAGTAGCTTCTCAACAATTCCCTTTATTTTTATTGTATATATATTTTTTCATTATATGTTAACCTAAGCTCACAATATATATTTGCAGTGATGAACATTATTTAGCACAGTGCTGATTTGTTTGGTGCTCGTGTTGTTTGTGCCTTTATGCTGTCGAGAGGTGACAGAGGGCCTGTCCTCACATAGGGAATGAGGGAAAAGTCGTATCTCATTCTACACACAGCAGGGGGACAACATGCTGTGATAACAGGGGGACATCAAAGTAGAGCTCAGCAGCAGAACATTTTCATTTGTGGCATTCATGACAAATTGATTTACATAGAGAGAGGAATGCATGATACAGGAATAGTTTCCAGAATAGTTCAGGAATAGTTTTTAGAATCTTTGACCTGTAGTCTGAGGATGGGATCATGCCTGTCTGTATAGGCGCCGTTGTTAAAGAGTCCATACATTGGGGATGAAGAACATGCAAAACGGAGAGATGCAGGTGTAGATGGAGAGGAGGATGGATGAAAGGCAGTGGACATGGAGAGGAGAGAGGTGCAGGAAACAGATGACAGGATGTGGAATTTGTATACTATTATTTAAAAAATACTGTTATAAAACACTGTGATGTACGGCATACTATAATAATAAAAAAGTGTCAAGTTCAGGTGATGGGGTGATGATGTTTTAGAAGATGTCCCAAATATGTGTCATACTGCCCATACTGCCAGTAGGTGGGGCAGATATAATGAGATTTCCCCTGCATCTGTCTTGTCCATCTGTCTGCCTATCTGTCAGTCTGTGAGCAGTTTAACTGAAAAAGGTTAGATGGATTTTGATTAAACTGAATATCTATGAAGAAGAAGAAGATATTCTACAAAGAATAAATTATTACACAGCAAAATAGATGGATCCTTTCATTTGAAATGGGTGCTTAAATCGACTGTAGTACTCTACTGAGTGACAATCTAGTTTAAATATCAAGACAATACATGTGACACATGATGACACTACATACAGTTCTGCTTGAACGCAGTATATCCATTTCATATCCATTTGTTCCCCATGGTACAGAAAGTCATTCACTGGATTGCATTTGAGACACAAACAGCCATGACCATCTGACCTAATATATCAGGGCTCCTCAAATCTGGCCCACAAATCCAAATCCAGTCCTGCTTTTCCTTTCTCTCAGGGAGTTAATTGAACAATTCATGAATATTGATTGGCCAGATTGTCTTCACACCTGACTCCCAGGTAAAGGAAGGGTGTAAAAGCAGCAGTGCTCAGCCTACGAGGACCATGATTTGAGGATTTTGTTTTATATTCTGAGACTGTGATTTGAGGATTTAGATTTAGTGTATATTCAGTTACTGAATATACACATTACAAAGTAACAGCAGTGTTTCCACTATAATGCACAGTTGCTTGAAATTCACCTAAATCACTCAGGAGGCAATTCATTCATCGGCTAGATCAGGGGTGGGCATATCCTGTCCTGGAGGGCCGGTATGTATGCAGGTTTTTGTTTCTACCAATTACCCTGGCTCAATTAACTAATTAGTTGCGTAACGCAATGCTGGTTCACTTGTAGATTAGACCACAGTAACATGTTTCATATAGATACACAAGAACAGTCTTCAGCTGTCATCCATGGTCTTATCAAGAAAATTAGCTAAAATGTCACATCACATAAATTATTGTGCTAATTAAATAATTACGATTAGAAGTTGGCATGAAATCCAGAAACGGATACGGCCTTGCCCACCCATGAGCTAGATGAACAGGTCCCAATTGCAGCCCAGCATTAAGAAGTGTGAGGCTGTGAATTGGCCAATGTAGAACAATAAGAAACAAATTCAATCTGTTACCTGTAGGCCCTCTATGGCGAGCCGCAGCATACTCGGGGTTAACCTGGATGCCTGTTTGAAGGTGAAGTTGCTCCAGTCAATGATCAGCACAAATCCATTCACCTGCAGCTCTGGGTCCTCAATCATGGCCTCCAGGGAGAACAGAATGGCCCGCAGTATATCTACAAACGTATATCTGGAAGCGAGGGACAGGATTTTCAGAGACCTTCTATAGGCCTGCAAACAGGCAAGAAACTAAAGAGTAGAGAGTGATCTTCAATATCAAAGATATGATTATATGTGAAGAAAATATCAGAAGATATATCAAAATGAAAGACAGATCTGTGATAAGAATATTGGTATAATATTTAATACCTTAACATCTGACAGAATTTCTACAACATTGCTGTACAGTAGAGAGAAACAAAACCATTGTATATGCTGGATGTATTAAGCATTAGCCTAGTAATAGACATTGACTCAATGTGTTTGGCTTGGCCAAATGAACACCTCAGATAAAACCTTCTGATTTATTTATACATCAACTCATGACACACATGTTTAACAATATAATTAGTATAAGGTAATAATTATTATAATGACCTTACAATAAAGTATAGTGATCATGCTTCAGAGCACAGCTCTAAGCAACCTCTTCCACATGTAGCACATCTGACAACCCAGTAGTAGTAATTCTCAGTACTCTAGAACTCAAATAATACTTACTCAGCAGTGAAATTCAGTGAACATGCTGGGGAGTATGACTATTTGTGTAAACCCAAGGAGGCTTATATACCATATTTAACATGTACTATATTAACATTATTTGCCATTCATATTTGTTTGTAGCACATCTATTGTGCACAATAATTCAATTTCACTCCAATTATTGATCCTGGTGGCCGCTGGTTAGCAGTAAGTTTAATTTAGGATGTCAGTGGGAAACAACATGGAGTTGAAGGCCCATTCTAACATGGGCTATAGTTCTGTGCGTGGTGGTTCTTAAAGAACAGCACCCAATTTGTGAATGATTGCTTTTTACTAAAAATAATTAAGACACAAAAACATCCGTGGATTCAAATGCTCAACCTTACCTGCTCTGCTCCCAGTTGGCGGAGAAGAGAACTAATATTTTCCTCCCACAAGGGTCCAAGTTGGATAGCACCCCGGGAAACCCATCTTTTAAAGCCTGTTTGATGCCCAGGTCAGTTGCTTTGAAGCTTTTGAACATGTCTAGATTTTGCTGGCGGTACTCGAAATATTGGGCCAGCAGCCTGAATGCCTCGAAGTGGTTAAATTTTCGTGCTCTGAGGAATCTCAGAATAAAAGCGTCGTCTGTCCTGAGAAAGCCAATGTCCGGGCGCGTGATTATCATGTCCCTCACCTCCTGTATGTCCTGGTGCAACGTGTCGGCGGTTTCTTTCAACTCCAGCTTGGCTTTCTCCAGAGTTTCGGGGGACAACCCTGCTTGCAAATGTGTCATGTTTCCTTTTTTTAAAGCTTTCGTTGAGAACAGTATAGGAATACAAAATATAAATAGCCTAGGTGGATAATTGTACAGCCGCTAAGTAGACTCTCCAACAATAAATGCGTCACGTTATCTAAAGCTTCATGGGAACGTCTCAAAGATGATTGCCAGTTGAAATGTCCGGAGCAGTAGCCTATACAACATGCGTCTACATTTTAATCAGCTCCATACACATTTAGGTATTCCACTGAGGTGTTTTTAATTGGTCTGGATTTATCAAACCGCATCATACAAAAATAACTGCCCATGACAATTGTTGGCATAATGTGGTATATCTGTTATTTTTCCCCATTACAGTTCATTCTACCGATGTAGGTTGACACGCTGACTTTAAAGACTAGCTGCCATTCTAACATAACCGTCTATTCCCACCCCAAAGACCCAAACAAAAAAATTACACCATCCTACCGTCAAGCGACCAGGCAATGCGGTACCTTACAGCAAATGTCATAACTCTCCCCTATTTACACAACTAGTAAAACCTGCAGGCTTCAGTGCACCTGTCTAATTTTTTCAAGCTGTGATTTTCCATCCGAGTTAACCTGTTTGTTTGAAATTGTGGGCTAATACTATCGTTCCATGTCCCCCCAGTCCAAAACGCCTTATGCTGCGGCGCTGTGCGATGGCTGGTTTACGTCAGTACAACGGCTGCTTTGTTGCTGGTGAAAATGACTCCAAATCATTGCTCCAGTGGCACCGTCAGTCAGTCACATCATCACATGGCGGAAACAATCACTCACCCACCCTGTTCAGTGCATCTCAACACATGGTCTGCGACCAGCCAGTGCTCCTCAAAAATATCACTCTCGATTGGCCGCGCGTCGCGGCGTTTTAAAAAGAGAAAAACGTGCACGAAAAAAATGTGAGTTTGGAATATTCGCCAATTTAATAGCAGACGTTGCTGATCTCTCGCGCACATTGAGGTTAATTCTTGTGTTGATGTTCATCACACAGCGCAATGGAAATAATATTGCCAAACAAAAGGGAAATATTGAATGTAGGGTATAAGATGTCTCCGTCTTGGCTGGCAATTCATTAATTCGATCGTTTATTATAGCCTATGTGATTTGA
This sequence comes from Aldrovandia affinis, assembly GCA_029706075.1. NCBI lineage: Eukaryota > Metazoa > Chordata > Actinopteri > Notacanthiformes > Halosauridae > Aldrovandia > Aldrovandia affinis. Next base: position 672,418 of record JAINUG010000295.1, on the reverse strand, counting down.
CAACAAAATAACAGTAAGCTAACCAAGAGGTATTTTACCACGAGTCGATCCGGTTATCAAGAAACCAGAATAATTTTCTAGTAAATAAGTAAGGTTGAATATAAACAATTGGAGGATTGATCAAACAAAAACAATGTAATCGATTAGTGTAGAAATACTGTAGGCTACTTCTATCGAGGCGACAAAAATATAGATATTATGATATCTCATATTAAACGTTAGAAAAACAGTGGCACAATTATTTCAATCGTGTGCTTAACACTTACCCGGTGAGGCGGGGAGGCGAGCCCCGAGCCTGTTGTGCCCTGTTCTTGTTGGTGTTGTGTTTCGTGTAAGTACGTTGCCCCACACTTTAACAGTGTGGAGATGGTTAGTGTGTAATGAAGATGATTAGTGCTGAAATGTAACAGTGTGAAGATGGTAGTATTGTAATTGTAACAGTATGAAGATGGTTAGTGTTGTAATGTAGCAATGTGAAGATGGCACAGTGTGGAGATGGTTAGTGTTGAAATGTAACAGTGTGATGCTTATGCTAGTGTTGTAATGATTAGTGATGGTAGTATTGTAATGTAACAATGTGAAGATGGTTAGTGTCGTAATGTAACAATGTGAAGATGGTTCATGAACAGTGTGGAGATGGTTAGTATTGTAATGTGACAGTATGATGCCTATGCTAGTGTTGTAATGAATTCCCTGTTGTAAAGCGCTTTGAGCTGCATTTAATTGTATGAAAGGCGCTATATAAATAAATTTTACTTTTACTACTTACTAACACGAGGCTGCCAGTGATGCATTCATTGAACGACCAAGGATCATCCAAACAAAAAATAAATAATGTTTATTTTTCGTAGGACAACCCACCTGTTCAAAACGACCTGTCCCCTAAGGTAGACTACTGCCTTTGAGTGTTGTGTGAAATGCCATTAGTTTACCCTGCAGTTATCGTTTTACGGTGGACCGCATGTGTATGGACAGACTTTCCCCTGCAATTCTGTAATAATTAAAGCTCAAACTCATACCACCAGATGGTGGCGATATTGCATTTCTACAGACTTCATGCTGTTGCAGTTCCGTTTTTCCACAAAGCTGCTGGTACCAAATGTATTTATGAAATGTACAAATCATTACTAACACTGACTTATATCGAACATGCTTTATATCACTACACATGATTTATATTACTACACAAGATTTATATCACTACACGTGATTTATATTACTACGACTACTGATAATAGAAATACAAAAAATATCAGTTTATTTGTATAGCACCTTTCATCAAACTTTAATTCACAAGGTAAATAAAAGGACACATATAAACAAATAAAAAGTATAAAATGCACAAATGATGCTAGAAAATAAAACACAGATGAGCGACATAGCAAAACTAAAGTTAAGTAAACTACAATCAAAACAAGTAACCATCATAAAACTTACCTCCCCCTACAGGACACTTAACCTCACGTACACCCCGGAGGAGTTTGAGCAGCTCGTGGGTCTCACAGCGTACAACGTGACCAACAACAAGGAGACCATCCTGCAGGCTCTACGGCTGGCCCTACAGAGACACACGGCTGAGGGAGAAACCACCCAGGTTGAGAAGAACATACCTGAGGGGGAAACCGCCCAGGTGGAGAAGCACACACCTGAGGGGGAAACTGCCCAGGTGCACAAACACACACCCACAGCAGAGCTTAAAAGTGATTTAATGGAAGACACAAAATGAGCTAGTCTGATCTCTTCAGGCAGACTGTTCCAGAGCCTTGGAGCTTTTTACAGAGAAGGCATGACCCCCTTAGGTTTTTATTGCATTTTATTTACTTGTTTCTCGTATTTATCTTTCTCTTTTTATTACAATTTACACTTTAGTAGTTACCCTGCGAACAAACCAGCCAGCTGTGTTTAGCATAAGGGTTGCTTACTTCTGCAAAACGTGTATTTTGTGGGTGCATTTGTACCTGAATGCATATTTGAAATATGAAAAGACCAAATCTGGATATTTTTCTGCTTCATGATAATTATGTACTATAGCCCAGCTGTTCAAAACAGCCAGGGAAAATCTGTCCATGGGGTTCCTTACACCAGTGATCTCTATGGTGGACACAGGGGAGAGTGAGCTGATTTAAATTCTGAACAGCACATTTAAATGAAAACACATGCACACATGGTGACACACACACACTCCTCTTAGGTTGCTAGGCTGGAAAGACACTCCACTAACAGTGCACATGAGTGATGAGTTTAAGTAAACAAATACAATTGGTCTTGACTTTTAGAAATGGTAATTTTCCTACTTGCCTTGTTTTCCTCTACTCTTATTGTTACATGGATTAAGGGAGGACACTTTTCTTTCAGCAACACAAATATAATTTAGTAAATATATATAAATACAAATGTAATAGTGCATTTCAAATTAAATGAGATGAACATTCATCTGGTTTTGGAAGATCAGTCTCAGAACACACACAAACTTATATATATATATATATATATATATATATATATATATACATATATACATATATACATATATACACACGCACACATACATATATACTTGAAAATGTTGTATGTAGAACCCCAAACAAAAATACAAGTCAGTATTTTGGGTGAATTGGAATGCACACATTGCTAAAGGGTAGGCATTGAAGTGATTTGTCCAAGATCTCAAAATATTTCCACTTCCAAACAACCCTTTCCACCTTGGTTCAAAGTATGCATTTCCAAAAAGGGGAACAATGTGTACAGCCTGTTCTATGTCGTCCATGCACACTCACCATGGTCTTTCAATCAAATCTTTGTATCTGTGCACAATGGCTCAACGTTAGCCCTATATGGGAGTCCCTACTGTAGTGTAGCCCCTAGCACAGTGGGCAGAATTTTAATAGCTGCTTCAGTATGTTGGTGCTACCCATCACCCCTTTGGCTCTCTGACAAGTCTCTCATATTTGTGATCATTACATGGTCTGGAACGTTCCCCCATTAGAGTTTAGCTTTTGTTCATTACAATATCCACCCCCAACCCCCCTCCCCCCTTTCTTGTTAGCAGTTCCCAAGGACAGCGTGCTGGAGTTAGATTCTTTCCCATAGTTTCAATGCCTCTTTCTTTTAAAAGGGACAAGGACAACCTCTTCTGTTTGCTTGGCAAAGACATCATCTGATGGTGATGTCAGGCCAACGCTCCAAGGTGATTGGATGCTAGGGAACGGGTTATGCTTGGTCGGCAAATGGGAGGAGGACAATTGGCTTAGAGTTTAAATCAGACCTGAACCCCCAGCCGTCTTCAGATGTCCATAAAGGCGGGCATTCATGGCAGCTGACGGAACTCCACTGAACCGTGAGGGGAAAGGGAAAACACAGGCTGTGCTATGGACCCTCTCTCCTCTAACTGTCTGTCTCACTCTCTCTCTTTCTCTCTCTCTATCCTTTCTCCCTCTGCTCTCCCATTCTCTCTCTCAAACCTCTATTCACACTATATGGAACACAGATTAGAGGTGATGGTAAAAGCAGCATACAATTAAGCACGCTTCTTTTTTGGGGGGGCTGTCCACACCAGAGCTCTGGTGAGGTGTGTTTGTGTGTGCATGCATTCATGCACGTGTGTGTGCATGTTTGCAGAGAAGTACAAGTTAGTGGGGTTATTAGTTATCTGTTAGTTAGTCATTAATCCACAGTGATTAATGTCCTGCATTATGTATTTATAACCAATCTATAACCATTTCTTCAGTTATGGGCTACATAAACATACAGTAGCACATCAGTATATAGCACAAATACTTAATTTAGATTTTTTCTGTGACACATAAAAAAAAAAAAATTAAACATTTTCATACTAAATACTGAACCCCATGCTGGAGAAGAGGGAAAAAATATATGAATGAACCAGGCTGAAGCTGTCTGTCTATTCAGCAGAATACTACACAGAGGATGTTTTAGAAGCATTTCCCTAATGAGGATTAGCATTCCGCGGGAGGGCTGAAAGGTTACTATCAGTCACTGACGGTGATCACACAGATCAGGCTGTCTGTCAAGGCAGGCTAAGATTAGGCCACATCCCCCTGCAGATGCCAACTGAGAATAATGTACTAACATCCTAACGTGACATAATGTCCTGCTAATTATGCTATTTTACTGGACACATAACTTTTGGATGCAGCAATAAATACAGCAAGTAGACTTAAGTGAAAGTACTATTCACTCAAAAAAAACGGATTAATTTGGCACCACATTACAACAAAGTGACTTTTTAAAATCACTTGCTGATTTTGCATGAACCCAGGGGCCACTTTACTGCAATATAGTGCTGGTTTCATCTGGGAAGGTGTGTATACTATTCAGCAGTGGTGGGCCGTCAGGGCCTGCAAGGCCTTCTCTGCTGGCCTAAAAAATATCTGAATCACAGACTGATGTTAATTATATTTTGTCAATGAATACTTATTAAATAATTCCAAATGGTCTGTCCGCTTCCTTTCATAGCTTTTCCCCTGGTTGCGCTGCTTCCAGCCGTGTATTTTCATATTAAAGCATTTAACCAATCACATTTCAGCCATCATTTGTTGCCAGGGCAAGAAATCTGCCTGGAGGCCTTCACAATCAGTTCTGCGGGCCCTGTAGCATAAAATAAGTGTCGATCAAACTGTTGCTTCAACCAATCAGATTTTGAGTTGGCGACACCAAGGCCTTCTAGCAGGCGTACGGTAACGTCAGCGTATTCACACCCTTTGATTGGATAGTCAGAGAGTGTACTAGCCAGAGCTAGCGAGCGGACATTTTCAGCCCTAAAGCGAATTAAAACTTATGCCAGAAATACGACAGGGGAGGCTCGACTTTCAGCATTAGCTTTGATGATGATAGAAAAGGACTTCTTGATGGAACTGAAACGCACGGATAATCTGTACGACAGAGTAATTGAACTATTTTTGAGGAAAGAAAGGAGGATCAATTTTGTGTACAAATAATAAGGATTTTTGGTGAGTAAAATGTCGCTATTTTCCTAAATAATATTGCAATTTTATGAGGTTATTATTGATGCTTTTTTTATGTGTGTCAAGGAGACTTGTGCACCCCGGGTTTGTTTCTTCAGTAAAGGCATTTATTCTGGCTACACGAGTTATCTATCTGCGATGCAACGGCTCTTTATACTGCATTTCTGCATAATAAGATGGTTTTTATAGCCATAAAATAGTTATTGAGGGGTGGATTGATTCAGGCGGAGCACTACTGAAGGCCTAGGTGTGAAATGCAAGGCCCGCCACTGCTATTCAGTATTACAGGTCTAAAATGGATTAAGAGTGATACCAGGAGATCAACACCATCGGCGACTGAGGCTATTGATCTTAATAGGTTCAATGACATCACAACTATAAGAGTGATGTTTCCACATCCTTGGATTTCTGAAAGAGAGACTGTTCTTGATAAGAACTATATTTGATGTGTCCCTCCTCTATCAGAACAAATTACTTTGTAGACTATATCCCCCCACTCACCGTGTGACCTCAAAGGGTCTTTGTCACTTCGTGAGTAATTTAGAAGCAGACACAAGCACTAGGGAGCAATACAAGGACTTCATCACCCAGTTTAAATATTTGCAATTGCGCTCCCCTGTCATATTGCTATCTCTGTTGTTCCTGGGCTTGAAGCAAATTAACTTGTGCAATTTGGCTGAGTGAGTACAGCTTTGCTCGCAGGTTCAGGATGTACTTTACTTTGTTTTTACTGGGGCTTGGTCTTTCTTCCTAAGTTTCCCTTAACAAGTCTGAAATGCCCCTCGGTTAGCGTGCACGTAATCGTTAAAAAGGGGAAAACCCAGTGGAGGCTTGGAGAAGCTCTCTGATGGCAAACAACAGCGTGTGAATTTATTTATCCTAATTCCTTAAATAAGTGTGAATGTACAGGTAACTGCCAAAATACAGGAAACACTTGAGTAAATGAGGGATACAACGTATATTGAAAGCAGGTGCCTTGGCTAAAATTGGCTACCATGGCTAGAGAAAATGAGGAGACTGGGGTTTTGGTGAAGGGGCAAGATTGCCAGGTACTTTTCCACGAGCTGGATGGCTGCAGCCAGGGTTGGCAGCTGGTAGCAACAGAGCCGGTTTGAGGTCCCTTTCGAGAGGCCCAGGGTGAACCAGGTACAGTGTAGTCGGATAACCACGCCGCTTTTAGACTTTTCAGTCGCGTTCACTTTGACACTTTTGCTGTCTGGTTTTCGGCTGGCCATCTCTTTTCCTCTCTGTTCTCTGCTCCCATTTTCCAGTCACCTGCTGAGAGGACAGAGCAGTTTTAATCACGCAAAGGTACATTATAATATGTGGCACAGCTGTGTGCATCAGCTGCCCTTGTAATAAGTGTGGCCATTAAACAACCTGATTGTAGATTGATACCTTCCACAGTGCACCCTCTGGTTACATAAGCAACATCACAACAATGCCAAACATAATGCAGTTATCTGGAGTCCTCTGTAGAGCAAACTGGGACCTTCATTAAATAGGGCATGCAAAATGTATATCTGGGGTGTGAAGGTTTTTCTCACTGCCCCCTCCAGAATGTATTGAGACTGTGGGATTTAATCTGTCTGTGATACGATCAAAGGTATCAGAGTCCACTGCTGGTCCTGAAGATCCACACTCCTCCATTTTAGGACATTCCACCCAGATAACAGGACATGAAGCCCACCCTATCTAGCAAGCTAATGTTAAGTATCTAGCTGGCAAGCTAGCAGCATACTGTTATTGCTCCAGTCCATGATGAGAAGGATGGAGATGAAAGAGGGATCACACCTGGAGATTAGGGGTGAGTAAGAACATTGGGAACTGTACCTTCAAATACAAGACACCTTCAGCAACAGGTATAACAAGATACCACCCCATCAATGGCTCTAGTGAATAACAGAGTTGGAATAAAATCTGGATATCTGGAGTTGTTTTTTAGTTTAACATTTTGAAATCATAGTCCCAACATTCGCCATGTGCCCCCTTTTTTCAGGACAGATGTTTGTTTTTTATTTCTTTTTCACTTCATCCATTTGACCTCAATTTAGCACCTCATTGGTATGTGTGGGTGTGTGTGTCTGTCTGTACTGTATGTGGGTGTGCAGTGAGAGTTTACAACTGGATGTTGAGGCTGAGTCAAAGGGATGACAGTCTGTAATCTCTGACTACACTTCATATATGTTGCAATCTGACCCACAGAGTGATACACTGCAGCCATTTTGCAACAGAATGCACACCAAACATCAGCTGAGATGGAGAGGGAGTACACTGTAAAGCGAATTAAACTGACGATGGTGGTCAGATTGAAAGAGTTGGGAATTTAGTCAGGACACCAGGGAACTCCCCTTCTCTTTGTGGTAGGTGCCATGACATCTTTAATAACCTTAGTACAGAAGGGATAATACACACATCCAATAATTAGCACTGGTGCTGGGTCAACTCAAAAATAGAAAGGGAAACCTGCCGGTCCCAAACTGCGCATTCATTTCATTGTGATACACAACATTCCAACCAAGTGAGGTCTTTGTCAGGTGTTAGGTGTGTGTGATCCATGACTCATATATGTATATAGATGCATCATCCAATTGGTACTTCTGAAATGTATGGCATGAAATTGTGTTAGGGGCCATGTATACATGAACATTTTAATTAGTATACTTTTCTCAAGTAGTAGATTTTCCATGACCTCCCCTGCATGATCTAAGTGCCTTTTCTATACCCACATACCGTAATGAGGATACATTTGTGACCTGCCTTGACAAAATGTGCAGCTACTGGATTTCTTACATCGTTTGTCCTAATGTTAGAGCGATGTTCGCTAATTCAAGTTTTAATTTCTCTGCTAGCCTGGGCCACATAGGTAGCCCACATGAACAAAATAAAAGGTAGATCACATTGGTGGTCTTGCATGAAATTACTCCCTTAATTTGTATTCTCTTGCCTGTAAGCAGGTGTCACAATTATGTGTAAAATTACATTGTGCACAATTGCCAAATTTGTAATTACCAGAGGGCACCTTATCTAGAGGTTTGAGGAGTGGGTGGTCAGGATGCTCTCTCAAAGACAACATGGGGGGGGGACATCTGACAGAATGAAGACATTCTGAGTGTGTTACATTAGTAAAGCGATTAGAGGCAATTTCAATCCAGGCCTATGGAAAGCCCCTTTCGCAAAAGTGGGCTTTGGTCCAGAGAGAAGACTGCCCCCCCTTCCAAACAGCAACAGCTTGTTTTCCTAAAGGTCTCCCATACTAACAAAGCCCAGCCCTGCTTAGCTAAAGTCAAATCACAAATTCCCTTGGCTGCTGCCCACTTCTGCTGGCCCTATGGTTAATTATAATAAGTCAGTGTAATACAAACACTGGGGTGGCATTTGGCTGTCTGCCCCAGGGGGAGGGGGGACGGTGAGCCGGCACGAGGTCATCAAGGAGCATCCATGGTTGGGTTGCGTCTCGGAGGAGGCGGATCTATCGGTCTGGAAAAATTGGCTCGTTACCTGGAGGACGGGCGGCGGACTCGTGGGGGAGGGTGAATTGATATAAATAAAGGGTATAATTGGCAACCAAATTGGGAGAAAAAATGGGGAAAAAAAAAGAATAATAAGTAAGATAAATCAGTAAATAAAACCTTAATACATTTTTTTAAATTACAGAAATATTTCAAGACAAATAGAAGATGTATAAATAAGTAACAGAGCCCACATTTGTGTTAAAATTTTCCAAAAAGGTTTTCAATGTGACAGATCAGCTGCTATTACAAAGGAAAAGGGGAAAATGTATTCTGTATCCTTATTGGCTTTGCCCGTACAGGAACAGCAACTGGAACATGGTTGGATGCATCCATCAAATGATGATCCTACGTAATGTCACCACAAATAAGGTCAGATTACCTCAGAGGGCGATAATTTGGGTGCATGTTCAGCGTCTCTCAGAGGTATCTCACTCCTCCTTTCTCATGCAATGTGTACAGCCTACTTGACGGCATACAAAAACCCTGCGTGATGAACCAAAGATTTCTCATTTTGATTCATTGGTGCATAAGACCTTCTTCCAGTCTTCAGTAGTCCACTGGCGGTGCTTCAAGCCTCTTTTTCTTATTTTGCCATCTTAGCCATGGCTTTCTTACTGCCACTCGACCTGTCAAACCTGCTGCTCGAAGTCTTCTCCTCACAGTTGAAACTGAGACTTCCTTACTTCGACCAGTGTTAAGCTGTGCTTGAAGCTGTTGTCCTGTGAGCCGCCTATCACACAAGCTGTTGACTCTCAGAAACTTGTCTTCTGATTTTGTTGTGGCTTTGTGTCTGCCAGACCTCTTCCTGTCAGAGTTTCCTCCAGTTTCCAAGTGCCTTTTGATGGTGTAGGAAACTACTAACTGGCCAAAAATGTACATTATTTTTCAGGTTTTTTATTTTATTTTGACCTCTGGCAGTTTACCGCTTACCTTTGTACCATTTCAGGTTATTCACTGGACTTGAACTGCTTAAATTTCAGTAAAAACTGGAAAATGTTCTTAAACTTTTGACCGGTAGTGTATGTCCCATGCTGTGTGCTACGCAGTTCACAAGCGCCTCAACCACACGCGTACACCAACTTCACGAGTTCAGGTTTTGCCAGATATATCTATCTCCAAAACGTGATTATAATGCATTTCCAAACTCTCAAACTGTTATATGACCTGTTCACTTTGTCAAGAAGCACTACTCAGGCAGAAAACAGAGAAGTGCGCTCCACACGCAGTAAGCAATTGAAATGCATCGTAATGCTTTTACTATTGATTGTGTAAAAAAATGGTTTACACGATGACACTGCTATGAATCATGGGAAAGGTCAACGTTCAGGAAAGTGGTCAATAGATCGCCCTCCGCTTCGAGTGATGCTCTCTCCTCTCTTTCCAATATTCTACACAAATTGAACAACTCCAAATTTATTCTTCTGGGGGACTTCAATTGGGACTGGCTGTAGTCGTCCTCTGACTCTTATAAGGACATTTGTGATTCTTTGGATCTTACACAACTGATCACCTCCCCAACTTAACCCAACCCCAGAGCGCCACAAAAATCCACATTATTGGATATTATTTTAACAAACTGTCCACACAAATACAACACCACTGGGACACGCAATGATGTGAGTGATCACTGTGCAATGTAACACACTGAAATGCCAAGCCCCCCAAATTTAAACCACGTTTTATATGTAAAAGACATTTTAAGAACTTTGATGAGCAAGCTTTCTTCTTTTTTGTTTTTTGAAGAGATAATCCCTGGTTTTCAGATACCATATCAACCTTATTTAGGCAAAGAGATGCTGCTTGGGCAAAGGCTAGGAAATCTAATGCCCCTGCAGATTGGACCTCTTTTAGATTCCTCAGAAATAAGTGGACATAGAATTCTGATTTTGATGTTCGAATCAACTATCTGAAAGCTGTCACCAAAAATTTGAACAATCCCAGAAAAGTTTGGAAATTGATTAAATCTGTGTCTGTTACTAATGCTTCTGCTAGTCTTCCTGAACACCTTAAGATAGACTGCAGTAAAATCAAGGATAAAAATAGTATTGTAGGCATTTTTAACGAGCATTTTATCTCTGCTGGTTCCATTTTTGATCACTCTAATGCTGGGTCCTATACTTCTGTGGGAAGCTCTGTGGTGAACCCTGTTGCAAGCTCTATTGTAAACCCTTTCCACTTTGATCCCATCACTGTTGCTGATGTCTGTAAAGCCCTGAAAGGTATAGACTGTAAAAAGACAGCAGGTTGTGACAATCTAGACCCTTACCTCTTAAAGACAGCAGCTGATCTTATTGCAGAGCCTATTGCCTCCTATTTTTAATCTCAGTCTTGTGACCAGCTCCATCCCCAAGTGTGGAAGGCTGCTTATGTCCTCCCATTATTAAAAAGTCGGGATCCATCAGATATATTAATTATTGCCCCATCTCTAAGCTCCCTGTCCTGGCCAAAGTTGAATCCCTGGTGAATGCTCAATTAAAGCAGTTCCTACTGGATAATAACACTCTGAGTGAGGTTCAGTCAGGCTTTAAGGCAGGGCATAGCACTATAACTGCAGCTATGCTAGTGGTAAATGATATCATTAATTCACTTGACAAGAAACAACACTATGCAGCATTGTTTGTTGATTTGTCAGAAGTATTTGACTCTGTGGACCATGAGTTACTGCTGTATAGACTAAGCAATATTAGTTTTAATCAGGGAGCGATAAGCTGGTTCAGGAATTACCTCACAGACAGGACACAATGGGTATTTGCAGAGAACCACAAATCAAGTTTTTTAGAAATTAACAAAGGTGTTCCACAAGGGTTCGTCCTACCACAAGCTTTATTTTCTGTTTTTATAAATGATCTAGACAAAGGAATCCATCCAGCCAAGCTGCATCTTTACGCTGATGATAGTTATTTACTCAAGTGCTCCCTCCCTTCAGTCTGCTTTTCAATGTCTTCAGACCTTTCTTTTTGATCTTAAACTAGTCCTAAATTCATAACCTTTTCAAGGGCTTGCTTGCAGCCAACATATTATGTTAATATGTTTACCTTAAAGGGGGCAGCTTCATTCTACAAGTATCTTGGATTGTGGTTGGATGAAAAGCTCTCTTTTAAGGTGCACATTAAAAATCTTGTAAAGAAACTGAAACTAGTTTTTTCCTTGGCAACAAGCAATGTTTTTCTTTTGAGGTTAGAAAGAAACTTGTTAAGCTACATTCCTGTCTGTAATTGATTATGGTGACATAATATGCATGCAGCCTCCTCCCTGCTACATAAGTTAGACTGTGTTTATTATGCATCTCTGTGCTTCATAACTAATGCTAAGTGGGTTACTCACCACTGCTTGTTGTATCAAATGGTAGGATGGATTGCTCTGTATTTATGTAGGAAGCTTCACATGTATGTCTTTATATACAAGATCATCCTAGGGAAGCTCCCCCTTTATCTCTGTAGCCTACTTCGCTTTGCCTCTAGTAGCTACCAAACCAGGTCCACTAGGTGGTTGCTCTTCAAAATACCCAGTGTACTCACTGAACTAGGAAAGGCCGCCTTCTCTCACTATGCACTATGCGGGATTCTTGTTTTTGTTTTCTCTGTCAAAATTTTGGTGTTGCTATTGCTGTTGATAACAACGCTTTCACAGAACATGGTTTTAACAACTGGAAGATGGCACTAGAACATGACAAAGGGTTTCAGAAGCATGCTGCAAGTCAACACCATGCTTCAGTCACCTGGGCTGAATCCAAGCGCAGACAAGAAACAGGTGAGAGTATTGCATGCTTACTTGGGCCAAGTGGCTATTGACAAAGTTGGCGAAGTTTGGCAGTTTTTATCCGTGACTGAGCTTGCTGTCTGTGGCCATCACGATGGCAGTCAGCAGACCATAGAAAACATATCCTGCAGACATTTCCTCCAAAAACATACAGAGTGAAAATTGTTATGATTGTTACACGGACTGGACCCAAACGCAGGACACTGACACAAGGGATGAGATTCGGTGAGGGTATTTATTCAATACAAAGACTGGTGCGGGGGAACAAGGGAAAGGGCAGACGAAGGCACGGAAGCGGGCAGGCCGGGAAGCTGGCTGGCAGGCAAGCAAGCAGGGAAGCTGGCTTGGAGGCAGGGCAGGGAAGCAGGGAAGCTTGCTTGTAGGCAGGGAAGCAGGGAAGCTGGCTTGTAGGCAGGGAAGCAGGGAAGCTGGCTTGTAGGCAGGGAAGCAGGGAAGCTGGCTTGTAGGCAGGGAAGCAGGGAAGCTGGCTTGTAGGCAGGGAGGCTGGCTTGTAGGCAGGGAAGCAGGGAGCTGGCTTGTAGGCAGGGAAGCAGGGGAGCTGGCTTGTAGGCAGGGAAGCAGGGAAGCTGGCTTGTAGGCCGGGAAGCAGGGAAGCTGGCTTGTAGGCAGGGAAGCAGGGGAGCTGGCTTGTAGGCAGGGAAGCAAGGGAGCTGGCTTGTAGGCATGGAAGCTGGGGAGCTGGCTTGTCCGTGAGCAGGGAAGCTGGCTTGTAGGTAGGCACGCTGGGAAGCTGGCTAGTAGGTAGGGAAGCTGGCTTGTAGGTAGGCACGCTGGGAAGCTGGCTTGTAGGTAGGGAAGCTGGGAAGCTGGCTTGTAGGCAGGGAAGCTTGGAAGCTGGCAGGCAAGGGAGGGGGCTGGCTGGTCCGTGGGCACGCGGCAAGACAGGCAAGACAGGCAAGACAGGCAAGACAGGCAAGACAGGCAAGACAGGCAAGACAGGCAAGACAGGCAAGACAGGCAAGACAGGCAAGACAGGCAAGACGAAAACCACTGGAGCTGAGAGACAAACAAGGAAGGAGCCAGGAAGGGAAAACAAACAATCTGACAAGGAATGAAGGAGAAACCGGAGTAGATATACACTGCAGGGCTGATGAACTTGATGGGAGGCTGGTGTGCCGGAATTGGTAACAGGTGAACATGATGAGTGGTAACGAGGGAATGATAACGGGATAATTGAAAATAATAAAACAATTAACACAACAATCACAAGGGAGAAAAGGAAAACCGAGACAGGAACAAGGGGAAAAACTGTCAGGAAACACAAGGGAGGTGGACAGGACGGGACGGAGACGTAACAGAAAATATTGAAACACTTGCAAATTTTGTACTGAAAGAAATCAAAGCCTAGTATGAGCATGCAGGTTCAGCTGGATTCTGCATTAAATGTGATGGAACAAGATATAGCTTTTCCACATTGCACCTATCTGTAATGATTAGATTCGTCTGCAATTCTATACCTGAAGAGCACTTGATTGGTCTTCTTCATTTGCAGCAGTTGGATGGTGAATACCTGACAACACAAATGCTTAGAAATCTGTGTGATTGTGGGCACAGTGCTGAGAAGATTATCAGTCAGTGATATGATGGTGCTGCTGTCATGAGTGGAGTAAAAGTTGGGGTGCAGGGGTGATTCCATATACATTGCTCCAACCACCAGCTACGCTTTGCAGTAGTTCATGCTATCCAGGGAGAGCCATGTGCTATAATTTTTTAAAGCTAATTCACTGCATGCCTTCTTCCATAGGCACTACATTGCACAACAGCACAGAAAGAAAAAGGACAATGAGCAGGCAATTGGCTAACAGTGTTGTTCTCTGCACTGTGGGATATATAGATTCTGACAATCCCGCTATTACTCCCAGTCAAGAGTCAAGAGTCCTAACCCCTTTCCGTCATTTGATGCTACACAACAGAAAAAAGAATTTAGTAATAATAATGAGAAAGCATTAAATAAGTCCTGGATGAATTTGATAGGGCTTTTGCCATGTTATTATTTGAATTACCCCTAATGTTCCTAAAATTATTCCTTGCATTTAATAATAATAGGCTTTGATGGGAGGTCATGCAGATGTTAAGCTGTCAAAATGTGTAGTTGTAGAATGAATGGAAATACTATGAAAGTAATGCAAGATAATTCTGTTAGAACTGTGCACATGTTGTATTTTGAGTTACATTTAACAAAACCTTTGAGTGTTCTTCTGTCTTTTTACAAGAGCAAAATGTTAAAAATGATCTGAGGTCATTTGCAAAGACATATCCGCCTACATTTCATGAAGCGAATTATTTAATGAGGTCAGAATCTTATCTAAGAATCTAAAACTACAATATACTTTTTCATTTTATTAGGGAATACTGATTTTGTTATGTGATTTACTGTATGTGGTTCTTTAAAAGGCCAAATCATTCATGTTTTCTTTTTATTACAGCATGCCAGCATTGGAAACAGGCTTCCACTGGAAATCAGTTAAAGCTATAATTTATTTCGGGAAATATTATGAAACCGCTTCCGTGAAACTAAGTAACACCTCAGCATATAGACCTCAGCATATTGAATTGTATTACACTACCGTTCAAAAGTTTGGGGTCACCTTCCATCTGGACTATGGCTAATCGGGCACTCCTTCATTCTTCAGCAAGATAACGACCCGAAACACACCTTGAAGTTGTGCAAGAACTATCTGGTGAAGGAGGAACGTGAAGGACAACTCAAACTAAAGACCTGGCCTGCCCAGTGTCCAGACCTCAATCCCATAGAACTTGTATGGGACAAACTGGAAAGGAAGAGTCAAAGCAAAGCAACCTACAAGTTTCTCTGGGAATTGCTGCAGGATAGCTGGGAAAACATGTCGGGTGATTTCCTGCTAAAACTTATTAACCGAATGGCCACTGTTTGTGAGGCTATTCTCACGCCAAAGGGTGACTGTTTTGACGAATCCAAGATTCAATTTTCAATATAATTTTCTTGAACATTTCTTTGATGTTCATTTTGTTCATTGTTACATGTGTTTTTTGTCATTTTAAAGTATTTACAGAAATGTATACGGTGTAAAGCATTGTCAATTATGAGATAAAAATAGTTTCCAGCAGGTGACCCCAAACTTTTGAACGGTAGTATATATTCTGTTAGCTAAGAGATAACTCTTAGATAAAACATTTCTCAAAGATTGGCTTAGTATAAATATGCACATACATATGACTCAACAACTCATTTTGACAGATAATGAGATAAACAAGAATAAAGGTGTTCTAATTACTTTGGGGTCAATTATGCACAACAATTTCAATTATTAAATAAAAATTATATGTTGGGTTGCTGTATGACCGTCTCCATTTCAGTGACCTGCTATCTTTGGCCCCTTTGGGAACTGTTCGATTTTCTTCTGGCCCTTCTTTGTATCAAACGCTGTTGACTTTCCCACATGTATTATTTAGCAACAATGCTCTTAGCATTCCCCTTCCCTTTTCCCAGTCCCCACTTACATGACTTTATATTAGTGTTAAATGTTTTATAGTTTTTCCTATTATAGAAGAAACTGAAGTCAAACCTGTTACCTTTGCTTCAGATGGATTTACCCTTACAATAGCCAAATGTAGGCATTAAATGGCACCAAACATGTTAATGCTTGTTAAAATAGCCTATGTGGTCTTCTTTAGCAGTCTGTTATTTATTTATCTGGGCTCATTCATGCATGTGGAAGGCCTAGTTAAAGCAGATTCAGGGAAAGGTGAAACAGAAAAGACACACCCAAAACATTGCATTCAAGTCATTTATTTCAGTCTGTTTTGTACATGTTTACGTATGATGATTTAGTAAGAAACTATTTGATCATTCAAAAAAGCTGCTCAACAGATTCTGTATTTTATATAAAGGTTCTTACAAAAACATTGTTCCAGCTCATGTTAAAAAAACAACAACATTTAGGTTGATGAAGTGCATATCTATGTTTACAGGAAAAACAAAACATGAAAATGACATTATTCTCTGATGTCCAGTAAACAGGACTGAAATTATTCAATTGGTACATAAGTTATGCATTTTCATAGGTGCGCACAGACTGGATGTCCTCAAATGTCAGGGTCTGCAAACAAAAAAGATGAATTTGTGATGACTAAGTGGAAACTTGTATTGTAGATATCCCTTGAGATTATATTTATATACAATATATTCCTATACTACAATGTAATGTGGAAAGTTTATCATAACCTAGAAAAGTGGATTTGTGGCCTACCATGGTCATTTTGCCATCTTTGATTTCACGGACAAACTTGGTCTCTTTGCCGTCCCACTTCTGCACGTGCACCAGTTTGTCTCCCTCCAAACTCACAGTAGACTGGTAAAAAGTGAAAAAATTGTTAATTTCCATCTGTGCAAACAGAATTTCCTGCCACTGAAATTGTGCGATCATATATACAGGGGATAGACAAATTAATGGAAACACCAAACAGTATATGAAAATTCATGAACTAGTTGGAGTTGTGTCACCCTTTGCCTTTAGAACAGGTTTAATTCTACTTATAATGCAAGTATTGAACTGTTTCTAGTGGGATATTCGACCATTCTTCAAGAAGAAATAGTAAAAGACGACTCATCAGACCATATTACTTTCTTCTACTGCTCAGAAGTCCAGGCTTTGTCCTCAGTACACCAGGTCATGCATTGTTGCACATTGGGCTCGGTTACAAGCGGTTTCCAAATGAGAGCCCTTCCATAAATATCAGCTTTGTGAAGCTCACAATGTACAGTTTTTGTGACTGGGCCACAGAGGTATAGATTCAGTTCTGTGGTAAGTTAGGCCATTATTTTGTGGTTTTTAGCAACTACCTTGTTAAGTGTCCATCTATCCCTGTCGGTGAGCTTCGACTTGCGACCGACCACTGTTCCTCTTTCCTGATGCAGTTTTTCCTTGTTTGGTATATGCTGTCATGATTTTTGACCCTGTTCTCATGACACATTTAATAAATTTGCCATTTCTGTGACTGACACACCTGCAATTTGGGAACCAACTTGACCTTTTTCAAAATCTGTTAGATCTCTCATGTTGCTTTAGAAACTCACATATTAATGTGTTCATTTCAAAATATATTTTATAGCAGAAATAAATTGGTAATTAGTACTGACATTAATATCAAACATGTGTAGGCTCATTTTAATTGTGATTTAGTTGCATCAAAATATGAGTCATTTTTCATGTTTCCATCATTTGTCTACCCTCTGTATGTCGTCAGTGCCCGTAAAGAAAAACCTTTTAGTTAAGACACTTGTTTTACATTTGTGGCTTACCAGTTGTTTTATGCAAACAGTGTGTGGTAGGGATTTACTGTTGCATGACACAGATATACGATAGTGTAGCCTACTGTAATTTTGCATTTTGTAGCCTTCGCTGTCCCCGATCCCATATTATAGTCTACTTTCATCCATCAATTGGTGTTGGGAGTCAAAATTTGTTTTTATATAGAAATCTGGAACACTGAAGCACTGAGTGGACATCAGTGGGAACAAAGGAGAGGAAAGCGAGAGAGCACTTTGGGAAACGGCAATATAATAAAAAAGGGCAAATTCGTGCCCTTATGTTAATATATAGTTAATTAATTAAACAATTATATTGCAATACTTCGGTGCTAGGCCATTAACCACAGATTTTTAATACAAAAAGTAACCTAGCCCAAATGTGCAATTCCAAAATGTGATGGTGGTCCCAGTACCACACGAGACGACAACTGATAACCCAAACACATTCGATATTGGTTAGCTTTGTCAGAGGACACAGCAATTTGGCCATTATTAATGGCTAATAAGTGATAATAAACACAAGAACACTTCCAGCAAGTCAATATTTTCGCGACCATATGCAAGCCTTGGCACCGTGACCCAGAAGCATTTTCTCTTTTTTTAGCAGAATAAAGGAGTGCAAGAGCAATGCAAAGAGCAGTTATGTTTTATCAGTTTATTTTATGTTGGTAGTCAGTAGTTTCTTGTGATCTGAAGACGAATGTGCATTCATTGGTCCAAAATAAATACTTTTCTACAGCGCGTTGGCAAGAGTACGCCGTGCCTCCTATAACGCTTTCCGACCAGCTGCTTCTGGGCACGGTAGCAAGCCAACGAGCACAAAAGGCTTGTGAAAACAATTCACAGCCAGATAAATAGTTGCAAAAGTCGTGTCCACATCTATGTGAACGTTTGTGCTTAGTGGCGGTGGACTATTAAACGGCACATTTCAGTGCCCCACAGTAAAAAGTGTTGAGCCGGAGACGGGTGCCTGCAATGTGTTCTTGCAGAGTCAAATGAATGCGGAGCTAAACCCACAGAAATAAATAAATGCATATAAAAACATAAATAACTCCAGATGCTAATCAAAGACCAGACCAATCTTCTGTTAAACATACTGTTCAGCTGACCTCAATGAATGAACGCACTTACTTTGCAATTCCTGTCGTCTGCGGTACATTCATCGAACTCCTCTTCCAGTTTGAAGCATATTTCAGTGTTCCTGAATGTACTCAATGTTTTTATGGTCACTTTGTCCCCATCTTGGCTAATAACGATAGTTGGCTTCGTAACGTTGCCGACTTGTCTTGTTGCAAAACCAACCCCTGTTTGACAGAATATACGCACATTCGTTTATGCACACGCAAGCACAACGTAGGCTATGCCAGCACTCATTTGCAGTTTTTCTGCTGAAGTATAAAACAAAAATACTTTAAAAGTAACACTTCAATTTTGGGATTTTATTTTTCAAAATGCCATGATATGGTCGCATAACTCACCAAGCGCCTTCATGTACTCATCGAAGTTCTGACTGTCTACCAGCTTCCAGGTTGCACAGAAAGCATCAACCATGATGATTTTTTTGTATTTCTGTGTGAAACTGAAAATGAGGTAATGAGTTGATTTGTGGTTGACAAATATTCCGCAGGTTATGAACACTTGCCATTGCGTAATTCTCAACCTACAAATTAATACCTCGGTGTAGGGGGCGGAGACAAAGACAAGACGAATTCTGGGTGGCCCGATTGCATGTTTCTACAAACTTGGTGAATTGTGATTGGTTCAGAGATGTGGCGAGAACATGGCATTGTGCATTGATAATTGATGGGGTTTAATCTCATAACGGGCTTTGGGGGTGTCCTACCCAGCATGGCAAAGTAGACGTCTTTTGTAATGACGTAATGCCAGTAGAGTTAAGAACGGTAAGAGTTATACTTCCGCCTTTACCTTAGTTAACATATGCATGTGGTCCCATGCATAAGGGTTCTAAAGCCAAAGTGTATTCTACTAGCATCGGTGATGGCTCAGTTTAAGTCTGCTCATGTGTTGTCCTGTGTTGACGGTCTCTTTGTCTTTTGTAGACGGAAGATAAAATAGGTTTATATGAATCTTGAAAACCATAGTTTGGTTATGATTCTAAATCTTCCTTAATTAGAAATGGCACAATAAGAGTCTTTGTGTGTGAGTTTGAATATTAAAACATGAACGGCAGAATGCACGTTCTCAATAACAGGACCCTTAAAATAATTGTAAAATAAATTGGCCTGCCACGGTTGCTCAATATCTGTCTGTATACTGGTGCCTGGATGCTACCAGAGAATGTGGGTGTTGGAGCGTGAATTAGTAGGCGCGCGAGCATTTCAGATTGAATTTGTGGTTACATGGGAATTACAGGTAGAATTGGTGGATGAGAATATGCGTCACAACTCAAATTAGTGAGTGTGTGGGTGTTATATGTAGAACACATCAAATCAAACATCAACTGCAGAATTAATAGAAATTATACGATTTCACAATATATATTTAAAGACAAATGGAAATGCATTTAATATAAAAAAATACGTTTGAATGTAGTGTTCCAGACTCAATCTAACCTTGATTGTTTTATAATTATATATTTTTTATAATTATATAATGGCAACTGAAAACATACCCTTTTAATCTAGATTATAATTAGCAACACTTGATTTGATTTATTTGTTTATATTTATTTTACCCATTATTTTTTAATTGCTTTATTAGTTTACTTGCATGATTTTCTCTATGTCATTTGGATTGTGTGATTTATTTTTATTATTATTATTATTATTACTATTTTTCTCTATTCTTTGCGCTGAAATGTAAAAACACTTTCAGCTGCATTCTGTATGAAAGGTGTTATATAAAGTTTATTATTATTATTATCAATAAAATAATGACCCAAACCAAGCATTCTTTTTTTTTTATTGCACAACATAGTTTGTTAATATCACTGGCTTAATAATGTACATAATGGACAGACTGAGGTACACATTTTAAATATCACCATATGCCAAATGTGAACAGTCCAGTTGTAACAGCGACAATAAAAACAGCATCTGCTGCCCTCTTCTGGCCAAGGAAATGTCATTTTTAAAAGTAATATTATTTCAGTTTTACTTGCGTGTATGAATTTATTTACACAAACCTTTTGGCAAACTGAGTATACCTTTAGATGCTAATGCAAGATGCACCATACTCAACAAATACACAAAAATGAAAATCAGTTTTAAATGATTTTAAAACCATTATACAACATTAAGAAAATAATAAAAGCATGAGTACATTTTTAATCAATTGGTAGGGGGAAACGATTATCTAAAACTCAATTTATTTATAAGCTACAGATTCAGAGGAATCTATGCACCCCAATTATTGAGTTCAAATAATTTGCTTTTGCAGGATAGTGTTCTTGGGATGATGTACAGTGTTAGGCTTACGCCAAACATAGCGCCTAAAGTTGATGACAAAAAGTTAAGTCTCATCAGACCATAGAATCTTGCTCCGCTTGGTTTGAGAGTTTCCCACACACCTTCTGGCAAACTGTAGGTGAGATTTCATGTGAGTTTTCTTTAAACACCGGGGCTATTGTTTACAGTTTTTCCCCACCTCTGCCATAGAAGACTGCAACTCCATCAGAGTTGCCATTGGCCTCTTGATGGCCGGGTTGTGGAGAATGGCCTGTCGACAGGCAAATCGACAGTTGTGCCATGTTCTCTCCATTTCTTTATGATGGACTTAATGGTACTCCAGGGGATATTCAAAGTCTGAAATCTTCTTATATCTTTCCCCTGATTGGTGCTTTTGAAGAACCTTTTCTCAGATTTGCTTTGAATGTTCTTTGGTCTTCATGATGAAGCTCTTGTTTGTAAATGCACTAACCAACTGTCGGACCTCTCACAGACAGATGTATTTAATTTGAAATCATTTGAAACACCTTAATTGTACACAGGTGGACTCCAATCAAATAATTATGTGACCTCAGAAGACAATTGATTTCACCAGAATGTATTTAGGTATGTCTTAGCAAAAGTGGTGAATACTTATGCAATAAATTGTCCGTTTTTTATTTGTAATTAATTAAGAAAAAGCTCTAGAGTTGTTTTTAGGGTCACCCTAACCCTAATCCAAATTAAATCCATTTTGATTCCATGAAGTAAGAAAATGTCCCCCCGACATTCAAAACAATCATATCTGTCCCCCCCAATAATTTATAGATATAAATAAGGGCATGCCTTTTTCACCACCTCTCTCAAAAAGCTGCAGTTCCTTGCTGATCCTCAAGGCGCTGCTGTAGGCACTCTATTTTCAGTAATTAGTGGCAAATACTTAAATGAACATGAACAATTATACAATTAAGTGCCAATCTGGGTGTTGGCGCAGGGGCACAAGTCTACAACTTGACGTTGTTTCAGAGTGGGGTTCCCTCTTTATTGTTTTTATTCACGCGGTTAAAAATATCCGACCACTCATTTCAACATATCAGTTTCTTTGCTCCAGGATGGGCATAATATGTCCTACAGAAGTGTCAACAGACATTTTCACAATTGAAAATAGTGGCCTATTTACAAATCAATCAGTATGATTACATGTGGTTGTGTGCAGCACCAACTACTGAATAGTCTACTACACCGCAATGGGCACCTCATTTGTGGTAATTGAATGATTACTTGAGATTGTAATGTGTTGACTTCTTAACAAGTAGCTTCAGAAAGTCCTCCATCGACCTCTTGGTGTTGGAGGACAGAACTGCAGGTTCCTGACAGAGGTGGTGAAAAACACATGCCCTTAGATAAAAAACATTCCCTTTCCTTATGTCCCCCACCAAAAAATTCAAGCATCTGGAGATTGCCAAACTGGAACTGGAACTGAGTGCTATGGTCAGATGACACCAAAATTGAACTTTTTGGTAATGTACACCATCTGCATGTTTGGCATCAAAAGAGGGATGCATACAAGGAAAAGTACCCCATACCGTGAAATATGGTAATTGTTTATTTGGGACTTTTGCTGCCAGTGGTCCAGGGGCTGTTGTTAAGATCAATGGTATAATACATTCCAACAAGTACCAGGAGAGTTTAGCCCAAAACCTGGTTGTTTCTGCCAGGAAGCTGAGACTTGGCTGTAAGCAGACCTTCCAACAAGACAATGACTCGAAATATACCTCAAGGTCAACACCGAAATGGTTCTGTGAAAAACAAATCAGTGTTTTGCAATGGCCATCTCAGTCTCTGGTCTGGTGGTGGTCTGAATTGAAGTGGGCCATCCATAAACACAAACCTAAGGATATAAAGGATCTTGAAAGGTTCTGCATGGAGGAATGGTCCTAGATCCCTCAAAATGTGTTCTCCAACCTTATTATTAAACATTATAGAAATAGGCTCAGTGCCTCTATCCTTTCCAGGGGAGGCTGCACCAAGTACTAAAAACAGGGGTGCCAATAACTGAAACATTTTGTTTTGGAAAGGCATTTATAATTAGAAAAATGTGTTATTTTGGTCAATTCCATTGAATTATTAATAATTAGTTCAGGTGTAAACATTATTATCAAACTCACACAATTAGCTGAATGGCCTTTGTCTGTGTGCAATAATAGTGGTTCACATGATTTCAGAGAAATACATAAAATAAAATACACTTAAATCTATATTTTTTAAAATATATATAGTTACTCCACTGGAAAATAATCCAAATGTATTACATGTTTTATCTTGAATAGATTAAATATGTAGTTGTACGGAAATATACAATTCGTAGTATTGACGCTTATACTACAATACAGAAATCATTGCATTTAGAGATCAAAATAAAAATGCATAAATAAGTAAATAAATAGAAAAGGGTGTTGTTTTTTTATTTGCCCATATTAGCCTTCACTTAAAATTACAGCGCAGGCTAAGCGACAAAAAAAATATTTATTTTGTATTATTGTTCAAGAACAACAAGGTGATGGTTCTGTGTAAACAGGAAGCGTGTCGACGGAAGTGCCGCTGAAACTGTAAACAACAAACCGACGGGCAGCAGGCAGTTTCCTCACAAAAACGTAAAAGAAGACGCCGTCATGGGTGCTGTTCTTGGATTGTGCTCAATGGCGAGTTGGGTAAGATGATCATCTTTTGATCATTAAATGCTCTTTAAATTAGCATTTTAAAACGAACGCAGTGCCGTTTCTGCTGTGATGACAGAGAAGGAGGAGAAGAAAAAAGCAGAATACCTTGCTATGGCTCCGGTACCTCTGCCAGTGTTTGACTGAGCTGCTTTCTATTGAAGTCCTCGCCGCGGATAACTACCTGTATTGATGTCTCTATTCTCAAGGACACTTTCTACAGTAGCTTGTAATTACTATAGCTAGCTACCTGATTAGGGAAATAAACCAAAGATTGACATTTAAAAAGAATATATCTTGCCAAATGTCCTAACGGCAAAATAGACCGTGATTTGCAAATGAGCTCTCTTGCAAACGTAAACTCGTTAGTACGAGAAATACCTAATGCTTCAGTGATCCACCCAGGATCGCGGAAGACCTGACGATGATTGGAAACCCAATTTGCTAGCAAGCTAACGTTAGCTAGCACCACATATTTCTGAACCTTTAACTTAGCGGCTAACAAGAATGAGACATTACCTCGCTATTCCAGTACACGCTACTGTTGCTAGCAAGCAATGTAACTTTAGCCAACTAGATTTTTTGCTGTTGCTTACTTGGCAAATGTTGACCCTGTAAACATGATATCCGATGTCAGATGTCACACACTGCGAGTCTTCTAATTGCGAAATGTGGGACATCTGTTGTTTGTACTAACCTTTCAAATATATTAACGTTAACTAGAGTAGGCAATTCTGCAAAGCATACAATTCTGTACGTGTAGGGCGGTATTTATTTTTATTTGGTCCCTGACTCAATTATAATGAATAGAGAACATTATATATATTTTTTCGTTTTCTATCATTGCTTATAGTTTAGATTTATCGCTAGACAGGAACATCCTGCTTGTTAGTTAGCTATATAAAGCCCATTATAAACTTTTATACAATTAAACAGCCTAGCCTATAGACCATAATGGATAATCTCCCCTGTATTATATATTTGTATTCCCTCTGGACTAGGGACGTTAATGATTAATCGATGATCGATTAATCGCAGTTAAGAATTTGGTCGAGCAAGCATATCAAATTAACGATTAGCTATGTATCACAGCACAGCGGAGTTATCCAATAGCACGAACTGTGGCGAGTGTAATATTGGTTTGAAACAACAGTTACCTTGTTGGTTTTTCACAAAAGAAACAATTTACAACGACAACACATTTTTGTTATATTTTGTATAGCCTAACGTTACCTCAGCCGACAATAGCGTGGTCTCTTGAATTCGCTAAGTACGCCTAACGTTACTTACTAATTTCTCTCGCATCCCGGGGACATCGGTTCCGTCAGAACTGGTGTTCTCAGCGGCTGGTCTTACTGTAAACAGGGTCACCCCGTGAACACGTGGATATACTTATATTCTTAAATAAAAACCAGTAAGGGGACCAGTCGGCACTCAAAAGTTAGGAGGCAAGTCAAGTCGCCAAGCCTCTGCTGTTGGACAGCCCTTTTCATTTCAAAATGAATATTGTTTTCATTGTTAGGCCTACTGGATGGTGTTTCATTTCCTAAATATTTCTTATTGTTTTATGCTGTTAAAATAGGCCCTGTCTCAAAAGTTTGAATAAAGCTTTGATTGATGAAAAAAACGCACATTTTGTATTCTCTGTCATATGCTACGTTTTTCCGTTTTTTTAATTTTTAAGATTAATCGTTTCATTGTTTGTTAACGTGGGCGATGATCGATCAAGGACATTTCATAAAATGAGCATCCCTACTCTCGACTGAAAATGTATTTCAGGGTGTTTTTCCCCTCCCATTCAGTTCCGCATGTAACAGTGGTGTCTACCAGAGTTGTGAATATAATCTGTAAACCAACGAACCAGTAGTTGATAGGAACAACCGAGTGTTCGAAGAGCGTTGTTTTTAAGATTATTTATGTATCCAGAGAGATTTACAGCACCGCCATGGCACGATGCATATAGGGCAGGCTATTCATTTCCAGGCATCGAGGGCCAGAGTGTCTGCAGGTATTTGTTCCAACCACACAATACACTACCTGACTTTACTAATTGGCTCACCTCCTGGACCAAAGAGGTAAACTAATTATTTAAATCAGGTGGTTGGAGCAAGTACCTGCTGCCCTTGAGGTGTAGAATTGAATAGCCCTGATATAGGGGAACATGGAATAAGATACCCCCCCCAATAATTTTTTTCTTTTAACTTAAAAGGGGTGTGTTATGATATGTTCCCCTACTGTATTGAATTAGCAAGCTAATTTGCAGAACTATTAAAGTGGGTTTGCACAGACTGTGATGTATCCATGTATTGGTGCCAATCCGGAAATAAACCAGCCATGTAATCAAATGGGACTGGAGCTACTATAGTTCTGTTTGACACCAATAAATTATGGATACTTCAGTCTGTCTTCACTTTTACAAATTTGAATAATCTGGCAGATGACTGTCAAGTGGTCATTACCTTCATACCGCATACAAATCTAGCCAGATAATTGATAAATGCCAGAACTGGAATCAGAAACTCAGGCATATCTAGTGGATTCCCCACACCTGCATAAGCCAGAGGTATGGCAGAGTTCAGATTTGTATGGAATCTGTGGTTTAAGCACAGGCTGGTTGTGTTCCTCTCAGGTGCCCTGCCTGTGTGGCAGCGCCCCCTGCCTGCTGTGCAGATGCTGCCCCAGTGGGAACAGCTCCACAGTGACGCGGCTGGTCTACGCATTCTTCATGCTGCTGGGTGTGGCTGTCGCTTGCCTCATGCTTATGCCAGGCATGGAGGGCCAGCTGAAGAAGGTACCATGCTAGCTTGTGGTTATTATTTTCTTTTCTTGTGTAGGTGTTTAAAATTAATGTATTGTCTAAACTCTTATACCCACTTTAAATGGCCAACTAAAAAGACAGCTGAAGACTCAGATGAATACCTTTCCCAATTTATTTGACGTAGGACGAGACTACGGCTAAAATGTTTTTAAAATATGGAATACGGAGTGATTTGGGCCTGTGTTGAATACAATCTAATTTATATTTATTCTATTTATTACTGTTTGCCATGGCAGATTCCTGGCTTCTGTGACGGCGGGATGGGGACGTCCATCCCAGGGGTGCAGGGCCATGTGAACTGTGACGTGCTCGTGGGCTACAAGGCGGTGTACCGTGTGTGCTTCGGCATGGCCATGTTCTTCCTGCTCTTCTCCCTGCTCATGATCAAGGTCAAGAGCAGCCAGGATCCCAGAGCAGCGGTGCACAATGGGTGAGCCGGCACAGCCAATCGGGTGCTCTGGAGGGTCATGATGTCATCAGGTGGAAAAGCTGTTCCCAGAAATAAAGGTGGAAGGGGGGTGGGCGAGTGTGGACACCCGAGCATGCTTTAGTATATGCCTTGGACTATGTCCAGGTTGAAAGTGCAAGTCACTTTACTGCTGTGGTTTGGAAAAAGTCATGTCAGACCTTGTCTTTGTCAAATAAAACCCACTGCATTTTACTTGAAAGATGTATTAAAAGCAGATTGCTAAAGCAGATTATTTCTGAAAGCATTTGCTTCATAGCAAGCAGTTTAACATTGGGTCAGGTGGTTTGGAGGAAGATGGGGTGGGGGGATTTTGATGCAGTTTTTTCATACTTTTTCTTTATGCCTTCATCATTTTCATATGGGATTAATTGCCATGGTCATGTTATATTTTGGCTTGCATTGCTCATAAGAAATGTAATGTCCTGGTAGGTTTTGGTTCTTCAAGTTTGCTGCTGCTACTACTCTGTCCATTGGGGCTTTCTTCATTCCGGAAGGACCCTTCACAATAGGTAGTATTTCCCGTCTTGCTTGGATGTTCTTACATTGGGTCTCATCTTTGGTATAATAGCCAAATTATGGAGCCAAGAATGAAGACTCCATAATTTTGACGTTTAGCACAATTTTATGTTTAATGTGTTTTTCTGACGTAAAATAAAACATGAAATGTATTTTATAGAAGGGAAACAGAGGTTAAATGTTCTTTCTTAGTATGCATATACATAAACTGCCTTCATTTAACTCATCTGGTCACATCAGTGTGCACTGTGTATTGCATGGTAATAATTATGCTAATTTAATTAACATACTGTGATTATTTACTTTGTAGGTTATGTAGTTTGTATTTCTTGCAATAATTTGCCTATGGTTCTTGATTGGATTGGTCACATCCTTCACTAGACCTCTTTGACTCATATTGTAGTAACAGATAGTTTGTTAATGAAAAAGTGTAATTAATGCGGTCATTTTTTGAACCCAAATGATTTCAGCCCTACATTTAAAGGCACCCTGGGCTGTTCTCTGGTATAATTATCAAGAAATTAGCTCATAATTATGATCAGTTGCATGGTCCAGGGGTACAAAGGTGTAACATAAGGAAAAAATGACAACTTCACAAGCGAGCGCAAGCGAAGCGTTTAAATGCGCAATTTAATTTGGGGCAAACTAGCAAAAACTAAAATCGCTAAAAAAGAATACACGTTCACTTTATTCTTATGATACATGGCATAATAGTAGATTAGCTCCATAGTAACTTATGTGGAAAGTATCAATTTGATTGCTATTTCCTTTAGTCATTTTTATTGCCAATTTATACACTGGATACGTCTTGTACCCCTGGATCATGCAACTGATCTATAATTATCACACTGAAAGTGTTAAGCTGGATGTATTGATGACAGTAATAAGTATGTATTGATAATACACCAGGTAGCTCTGCAGGGTTGATTCATAAATGCTTGGCATATAACAACCAGATGATTTCCTCATGGTGTCATTCTAGGTGCCAGTCTAACTGTCCTCCCTCTCTTCTGTCCTACAGTGTGGTTCTACATGGGCATGGCTGGTGCCGCTTGTTTCATCCTGATCCAGCTGGTCCTTCTGATTGATTTTGCCCACTCCTGGAACGAGTCTTGGGTGGAAAAGATGGAGGAGGGAAACTCCCGCTGTTGGTATGCAGGTACGGAACAAAAAACCACACCCTCCAACTTCCTGGGCCCACCCCCTACCCCCCACCCCCCTATCCGATTCACCATCGTTTATTTTAGGCCAGGGGTTTAGGCGGTGCCTGGAGGGCTGCCAGCTTCTGCTAGTGCTTGTTCTGTCCCAGCACTTCATTGTTTTATTGAAGTCATTATTTGTACCAACGTGACATTACCTGGTGCCACAGGTGTAGATAAACAACTGATTGAAGTGCTGTGCTAAAATGTGCTAAAAAGAGTCTGAACATCCCAAACCATAGTTATCCAACCTGGGAGTGGGTCATCTCAAAAATCAGGCCCATGTCCATTTAACCAGTCGATTACAAAAATCTGAAGAACTGGCATGCACACTGCTCTAAAGAGGTCTCTGGTTTTGTGTGTGAAAGCTCTCCTCTCAGCAACGTCTGCCAACTACCTGCTCTCGCTGACGTCCCTGGTCCTGCTCTACACGTACTACACCAACGCGGAGGGCTGTGCGGAGAACAAGGCCTTCATCAGCGTCAACATGCTGCTCTGCCTGGGTGCCTCCATCATGTCCGTCCTGCCCAAGATACAGGTGACCACAGAGGATCCAGGTCCTACTCAAACTGAACGCACTGCGGCTCGCTCTCAGCTCTCATCAGCCAATTTAGTGCTGGCTTTAGCATTACTGATGCAATGTCGTGAGTTAAAAGTATTATAGGAAGTTTGATTGACTGAAATTTATTTTGTGTTTTTTATATTTATTTCAATATGTAACTGTTCCATTTGGACATCTGTCACAAATCAAATGAAGATTGATCACATTTAAATTAATTCTGTCACTGCTTCTTAATTAAACAGCAGAGCAAATTGCATTTTACTTAGTGGTTGATGGATGATTTATTTATTTATTTATTTTAATGATTTATTTATTGGCTGATTGACTGATTGGCATTTCTCTCTGTATCTGCTCTGCTCCTATAGGAAGCACAGCCAGGCTCAGGCTTGCTGCAGTCCTCTGTTGTGACCTTGTACACCATGTTTCTGACCTGGTCTGCCATGACCAATGAACCTGGTGAGTGTCTGTGCCAGGGAGCAAAGATGGGCTTTGTGAATCTGGTGCAACAGGTAGAAAGCATTTGCCTGGGTGCACAGTACTACGCCCTTGCTACTAATACTAACCTCATTGTTCTTTTTATCACAGACAGGAAGTGTAACCCAAGCTTGCTCGGCATCATTGGCTACAACAGCACGAGCCCAGCCGGCCAGGATGACGCAGTGCAGTGGTGGGATGCGCAAGGGATTGTGGGACTGATTTTGTTCCTAATGTGTGTTCTCTACTCCAGGTAAGTGAATCTTCTTCCACAGGCTCTTTAGACATTGGTTCAAAAGACCTGTTGATGGTGCACATTTCATTTGGAAAATAGAATGTTATTCAGTATATTGATCAAAATGAGGAAAGGGCTAAAATGAGAAGCACTCCCTCTTTCTGGAAAGAGATAGAATTGGAAAATATGATTTTCATTTTGTGAAATGGTGATTTTTACTGTTTGTTTATTTGGCTGACACTCACTCCAGTGTGTGTGTGTGTGTGTGTGTGTGTGTGTGTGTGTGTGTGTGTGTGTGTGTGTGTGTGTGTGTGTGTGTGTGTGTGTGTGTGTGTGTGTGTGTGTGTGTGTGTGTGTGTGTGTGTGTGTGTGTGTGTGTGTGTGTGTGTGTGTGTGTGTGTGTGTGTGTGTGTTTGTGTGGCACTTCAGGGCACAGACAGTTTAAAACTGTTGGATGAAAGTGCCTATAGCTTGTGATTGGAGACTGAGGCTTCATAAACCCATAATTGGATGCACTATCAATGATTCCCAGCCAATCAAAGTGATTTACTGTGGGGATAAACTTACTTTGATTGGTACATACATACATATACATTGGTGGCACAAGATCCGTCCAATACGAAGTTCCTGAAGCCTCACTCCCCCAACAGCCGCACCAGTAACAGAGAGCCCACTTAACACAGTCGGCGGATTCTAACCAAAAACTGCCCCCAGCATCCGAAACTCATCCAGCAGCCAGGTGAACAGGCTGAGTCTGAGCAGTGATGAGTCGGCCCTGATCGAGGACGCTGCCAGCTCCCCGGGGAACTTCGAGGAGGCCGAGGATGAGCGCCACGCTGTGGACAACGAGCAGGACGGAGTCACCTACAGCTACTCCTTCTTCCACTTCATGCTCTTCCTCGCCTCCCTGTATATCATGATGACCCTCACCAACTGGTACAGGTGCGTATCACCACAGATGCTCTATGTACATACCAGATAGCCAGCTCCAGTGTTCTTTCTGTCTAACCCATGACAGCCATGTAAATTCTCTTTGTAGCCCAATTTTTGAGTAAAGCCTAGTCTCGTGAGCCAGACTTTTCTTTATATTCCTGTGGATATGATGCCAGGCCATAAAAGAACTGTAATAAGCCACGCCCACATTGCAAGCCCTGTTGATCCCCCTGTCAATTAATCAATATGACAAATCGTGATCAAGGAAACATGGATGAACTTATTGAAAATGAGAAGCAGGAGCTTCTTGTTGAGTGCTCTAACAGCCAACCAATGAAAAGCGCCTTAGAAATCCTGGAGTGGAAATTGAAACCTGTCATCCTTTAAAAAAAAAAAAAAAAAAATGTAATCAGGTGGGAAGTAAAGCCCAATACACAGAACAATTTTCTGGCTTTTACCTCTAATTAAGGTACAACAAGCTAGCTGTTGGTCAGAGGCAGTGAGTTTGTCTGATATTTCTTTATTTCTTTGCACATTTCTTTCCCATTCTGGGGCTCACAAAGCCTCACTATCCTGTTACTAGTATTTATGCTGGTGGTGAATAAGTCATTTATTATTGGGGATTGGTAAAGTTGTATCGTAACATTGTAAAGGACAGAAAGCATCTGGGACACCAGCACTCACACATACAGTGCAGTTTGCTTTGTAGAATTGAATTATTGATTTCTTGTGGCTTTTGTAGTAATAGTAGTATAATTTATTTGCACTGTAGTTCCAATTGATATATATATTTGTTGTATACCAATTTACATATATAGAAAAAGTACAATTGCACATGCACATTGGAAAAAAAGTGAAAACGCAAGAATAAACATGCATTGTTCAGATACACACTGCTTCATCTCTCCCCGCAGTCCCGACTCCAGCTACACAACGATGACGAGCAGGTGGCCCTCGGTTTGGGTGAAGATGTCCACGAGCTGGACCTGCATTGCGCTCTACGTATGGACCCTGGTGGCTCCGCTGGTCCTCACCGAACGCGACTTTGACTAGAGGGGGCGGGGCCACGCCGGTGGCCGCGACTGTAAATACTCTCCAAGATCGACCTGCATGGGCTGAGCACACGCATTACATTTTACTGCATGTTAGAGTAGAGGACCATTTCACTCGGTGTGCATTTGATCAAACGGGTCAGCGTGGTAGAAGGACGGGGGGAGCATGCTGCATTGTGCAGGAAGGAAGATGGTCTTTCAGAGTTGCCACTGGGAAATCTTATTTTGATCAGTTTGGGTGTAAAGGGCGGTGATTAAAAATGGAATTCCCCCTGAAGTATTTTTGGACACTGGTATAAGAGAGAGGAGAAGTATCAGCTGTGCATTATAAAATGAACTGAATTTAATGCATAATAATTCACTTATGAAGCTCTGAAAAAATATGCTCATTTTGTGTTAAGACTGAGATTCCATTCATTCTCATGTACATAGTCCATTGTAGGATGTTTTTGACTACTGGAATCAGTAGTGTATTGGCAGTGGGTTACCATCACTTAGCTTCCCTTTTCTGCAGTGTGAGCTAAAGTGCTTTGTAGGTTCAGGTAAAGAGTGCTGTGAAACAGGTGAATATCTTTACTTAGCTGCTTCTTGCTTACTATCCTGTCAGTGTCCCCACCCCTTTTGGTGTGATACAGTGTAGTTTGCTGTTTTAACTGAAAACCTTACTGTACATACGTTGTAATAGTGAAACTTTGACTTGTTACAGTATTAACCCTTTGTTATGCACTTTGTGTTATGTTATTTAAGTGTGTTATGTACCTAACATTTATTTTGCACTGGACTTGGAATATGGAGAATAAAGGTTTAAAAGTAAGTACACTGAAGCACTGTTTATGAAGTACCAGTATCAAGTGGTGTTGTGCAATTGTACACTGTTACTGAGCAGGTTGGCAATGGATACTGCATTTGTGTTTATTTGTAATGGAGAGTAAGGTATTTATTTATTTTTTTGCATTTGAAAGATGCATAATTGAAAAGTATGTCTTGTATCTCAACTTTATTCCCTTAAAGACACAAATGTTTCACAGTGATACTTTTTCTTGTTTTTCTCTTGACTGTCCTTTGATTTGAAGAGTACACAACATTTAAAGCTCATCCTTTACAAAAAGACAAGAATGTCTCAACTTCAACTGATTGATAAGATTTAAGTCAGTAGTCCAGTAGACCAAACATTATGATAAAAGAAATAATGATCTTACTTGAAACAACAACATAAGGATAATGCTCTACAGTGTATTGTGACTCTGAGTGAGGTATCTAATAAATATCTTCCATATGGTACAGTTTTGATTGCTTATTGATGCTTTTTTTCTCCAGGAAAAGTGAAATCAGTTTCAAGCTAATCTGCTGATAATTTTTGTCACCAGTTTTGCTGTGTAGTACACCATACTGAATTGCACTTGGTTCAATATGTAAGCTCTAAAATACATTACCCTTTGAAACCACTAGATGTCACCCTATTGCCATGTAAAACTTGTATCGTGACACCCTCTTACTCATCACAAAGACTAGATGGGCAACATTTCCCAACATATGTTGGCCTAAACATGAGTATTTCATGAATATTAACAGGAAAATAAGATTGTTGCAAATTGAACACTTTTGTAAAAAATATTTCAGTTTTAAGTTGGTCAGTTATGTAGTGTTTCAGTAAATTTCCCCCAACTATGTTTCTGTATTTAAATATGTATTGTGGTGTCCCTAAGGGTTGGGCGACATGCACAGACCTTGCAAAGGGCATAGGCAGGTTAAATAACCCAGAGGAGTTATTATAAACAAAACAATGATTTATTAACTCAATTTTGACAAACACAAGGGTGGGGTCTTCAGGGGAATTCAAACACATAAAGTCCAAATCCTACTCTTCGCCGTTGTCCGTAATCCAGTATCAAAGTCCAGTTACGTTCCGCAATCCAGGTTAGTAGTCGGTACACAAAGGGGGGTCCTCACGCAATCCAAGTCAAACACAATAAGCAATCCAAAAACACTTTTCCAAAACTTTCGCACTTACTCTTCACTACTACAACACACCACCCTACTCCTTCCCAGTGTGGAATGAACGAGTCCTTTAAACGGCCTTAAACTGTTTGTTATTCCCAATCCCTTGACTCCGTTGTCTGACTGCGGCCTGCTGGGAAATGTAGTGTTTCCTTGGCTCCAGTGGCTTCAATGTGTTGAAGGCCAGGCAGCCATTTCCTTGGGCAGCCCCTTGGGCTGCCACAGTATAGGATACAACAGCCAAATACATTTACATTTTACATTTTAGGCATTTAGCAGACGCTCTTACCCAGAGCAACTTACACAGTTTACATTTCTTTACATACAATCCATTTATACAGCTGGATAGTTTACTGAAGCAATTCAGGTTAAGTACCTTGCTCAAGGGTACAACAGCAGTGCCCCACCTGGGAATTGAACCTGCAACCTCTGAGTTACAAGCCCAGCTCCCTAACCATTACACTACACTGCCAGTCCAGACCAAACTACACTGCTATACCAATAAAATTAGTCCTACCTAAATTGTTCCTACCATGTATTTATGCACATCTTGTAAGTCACCCTGGATAAGAGAGTCTGCTAAATGCTTAAATTGTAAATGTAAATGTAAAATGTAAATGAGTCAATCCAACAATCAATTCAATATATTATTTTTGAGAAAATTGACAATATCAGTTTCGGGAGCTTTACTTAATCGTTTTTGCAACTTGTTCTGTGTAGCTAAACTGTGATTGAGTGCAGTGCTAACAAATGGAAATGTTGCACTGGTTAATGCTATATTAAGCAACAAGTTATGCAAAGTGGTTTCCCAGTGCTTAAATGTAAATTCAATGTTTCTATGCAAACATTTGTGGTGAACTGCATGGTAATTATGTAATGGCAATTTTACATTTAAATTAACCTTCCATTATGGTTGTAACAATCTCAACAACGGGTGGGTGAGTACAATGAAAGACCATAGATTCAACAAGACCGTTTACAATTGTTAATTTAGATTTCAACAACTAGCATGCATGATACTCACAGGTTAATTTAGATTGATTTCCAGAAGTTATTCCAGACAAGTTATTGTATTATTTGTCTTACCTACCCTCCTGTGGCCGATTATACAGCAGAACAAAGAAAAGATTTTTGTTTTGACAAAAATTGATGTCTGGCAAACTAGCTACTGTTACACATTGGATACATTTTGAGATCTTGGAAAAAGCATATAGCAAAAATACTCGCTAGCCTGATAACTGTCAGATGGACAGATGTTTTAACTGGCAACACACAATAAGTTGTCTCTCAAGCTATGTTAAATGATTAATAATGGGGGAGGGTGGAAAGTAGCTAGCTAACAATGTTAAAAACATAAAGGAAGGGGCCTCCCGCGTGGTCCAGTGGTTACAACGTCCGACGCTGGCCACGGAGACCGGGGTTCAATTCCCCGTCTCGCCAAGTGTCGGCTTTGGCCGGGAGTGCCACCAGGGGGCGGCGATTGGCTGTCCGCCCCAGGGAGGGGGGAGGGAAGCCGACGCGACGTTCGCTGCGTATAGTGGCCCTGTAAGTACCGGGGTTCGGTCGACGGCTTGGCGAGTGACGTCTCGGAAGAGGCGTCACTTCGCCTTCGTCACTACCGGTCGCAGGACTACGGCAGCGAACTCACATTACTAGGGGGGGATTGACGTAAAAAAATAGCGGGTCTAATTGGCTACCAAATTGGGAGAAAATGGGATAAAATCACAAACAAAAAAAAACATAAAGGCTTAACTTGCTAGCCAGATAGCTAAATCAAAATACTAATGTACTGGTTTTCTGGGTTAAAATCAGAAACAAATTTTAAAAAAACAAAAAAACAACATAAAGGCTTAACTTGCTAGCCAGATAGCTAAATCAAAATACTAATGTACTGGTTTTCTACTTATGTTAGTAAGGTAGACTGAAGCCCACATACAGTAGGCTCCATTTGTATTCATACCCTTGATAAAACTGAACAAAAGATATTGTATAAAATAAACCATATAAGTAATGAGGTATATTTTATGCAAAAAAAATCTGAAAATTCCAATATTAATGGGTTTTCTTTCCAAGAGAACATATGGATCACAATTATTCATACCCCTAACTATTCTTTTCAATTTAATCCAACAAAAACAAATCTTCATAAATATACAACTTATTTGAAGTTCATTGGAAGGTTATGGAACTATACAGTGGCCTACAATGGTTTCCTGTTTCCCTTGGGTATAAAAAGGAGGGAACACACTGAAAAGCATCAGACAAAAGGCTATTGACCTCTACAGATCAGGAGATGGCTACAAAAACTAAAAAGTTAAAAGATACTGCTTTCCACTTTTGTGTCAATTATTAGGAAGTTTAAGGCCACTGGAACTGTGGCTAGCCTGCCAGGTAGAGGACACAAGTCTAGTGAGACGGATGTGAGACGGATGGTGAGAGTAGTGTAGTGAGACGGATGGTTCACAAGGCAAAAAAAAGTCCAAGGGGCATAGTTCAAGATCTCCAAAACAACGTGGCATCTTGGGGTAACAAGGTGTCTAAAGCTACCATTTGATGATGCCTACATGACAATGGACTTATGGCAGAGTTGCAAGAAGGAAGCCTCTTTTGAAGACAATTCACAGAAAATGGCATCTTGAATTCATCAAACTACATTTGAACTACAATTGGAATCGTTTCTTGTGGCTGAATCAAGCTTTTAGGACATGCACATCAGCATTATGTTTTGCGTCGAAAGAATGCAAGTAATGTTGAAAAGCACCTCATGCCTATAGTGAAACATGGTGGTGGATCTTTAAGGCTTTGGGGTTGTTTTGCATCCACAGGCCCTGGGGCCCTTATAAAAATATATGGAACCATGAACTCCAGCATGTAGCAAGACATTTTGTCCAAAAACCTTCCAGGAAACTACACCTTGGCCGCAGATGGACCTTCCACAAAAGACAACGATCCCAAACATACGTCCAAAGAAACTAAGAAATGGTTGACAGAGCATGTCCTGACGTGGTCATCTCAGTCTCCAGACCTGAATCCAATTGAACATCTGTGGTTTGAACTAAAAAAAACTGTCCACAAACATCAACCCAAGAATCTGAAGGAACTAGAACAATTCTGCATGGAGGAATGGTTGGGGATCCCCCTAAGAAGTTCCATAACCTCGTATGACACTACAGAAGGTGACTACTTGCTGTTATAATGGCCAAGGGAGGAACCACAAAGTACTGATAACAGGGGTGTGAATATTTGTGATTCATTTGGGAAAAAATGTATAAATTGTGAACCGTTCGATTGTGCGATTGTGTGACTGGAAATAATCATTAGACCAGCATACAGTAAATAAAAAGGCAATGCTCCAATGTCTAATATTCTCAGTGTTATACTAACTTCCTAGGCTATTTGGAGAATATGTGATGGTCTGCAATCCAAAAGGAGAGATTTTCTTTTGGGCCAAACTAAACCTCTCATCCCAGCTTTCCCCTGAGGTTAAACTACCAGACTATAGAGGGCAAAGTGTTTTAATGACATTTTTGGAATACCAGTAACAGCACATGCCTCTGAGTTAAGGCATAACCAGTGAATGAAGTTGACAAGCATGCGGCAAATTGGAGCAGACAGTAATATTACATCAAAAGATGTCAAAAGGTACTTTTAAATGGCGGTAATTAGCACATTCTGATTGAGTGTTTACAGGGCTGGTGTTGTGGTACAGGGAGGCCATCGCTGGCAACATACTGTCTTCAAGTTAACTTGGGTCATGGATTTTAATATTAAATACAAATTTATTTGGACAACAGAAAGAATGTCTCTTTCATCTTAACACTGCCGTAACACACACAGATCCTAATGATGGAAAAATGGTAACTTTAGGTGAATATAGGCCTTGATTGTGTCATTATTTCTCGTTCTCCAGAAGGGTCCCTTACTCAAATTGTAAAGGCACCACCAAGCTGTCCTGCTCCACAGTCCAGAAACTACAAATCCTATTTGCAGTAATTCCTCTACCCAAGAACATGCATCTTTTTTAATATAATCCCCCAGAAATTTGGGAATTAGTGGCAAAAATGACAATGATGGTTCATGGTTTATCTGAACCACAATTCAATAAAATATAAATATTTATAATAAAATCATATCACAACAAAAATGTTTTCAAAGTAAAAAATGTTTAACACATATATACAAAGCATATACTCTCTGTACATCTGTATAATACAATTCCTAAATTAGGTCTGTGTACCAAATTATTGACATCAAAATGATGGTTAGTTACAACTAAACTTACATCAATATATTTCACAGAAACTAAACAAGCACTGTTCCAAAGCAATGCTTCCCATATTTAGCTGTGCTTTTTCATCTTGCCATCTATTAGTCCATCTCAAGAGAATGTAGTCTTTATGTGTGTGATCAATGTGTGTTATCTTGATCAATAAATGTCAGCAGAAGTCTGACACTACACAACTTAAGCATTGCTATGGAACAGTGCATATTTAGTTTCTGTGAAATATATTGATTAGTTTAACTTGGCACCATTTTGATATCAATAATTTGGTACACAGACTGAATGTAGGATTTTTATTTTTGTTGAGATATCATATCTTTTTGAATTGTTGTGTTCATTAGGGAACTGAAAGCACTATTTTATAGAATCTGAACTCTTTTCATTTTTTCTAATAAAAATGTATATAATAAAATTTTTAAAAAACATTAGATTTTTCTAATTCAAGCCTGATTGCATTCTTTATTCTCTACAGGGATGTGTCAGTAGACTTGGCTGCATATAATGAATCTGCTACTTTCTCAAAACATGTCTAGCGGACCTGATGTCTATGCTGTTCTTTCTCGTGGTTCTCTGTGGCTCACTTGGTAGAGCATGGCGTTGGCAACGCTTACTTTGTGGGTTCAATCCCCACTGGGGTCACATATACTGAAAATGTATGCATTCACTACTGTAAGTCGCTTTGGATAAAAGCGTCTGCTAAATGGCATATATTATATAATTCAATGGTGTCCCTTCTACTCCGTTTTGAAGAAACACAAATAACTGGTAAGCGGGCAGGTAGGCAGGCAGACAGGGAAGCGGGCTGGCAGGCAGACAGGGAAGCTGGCTGGCAGGCAGGCAGGGAAGTGGGTTGGCAGGCAGACAGGGAAGCTGGCTGGCAGGCAGGCAGACAAGCTGGCAGGCAGGCAGGCAGGCAGGCAAGGGGCCGGGCAGGCAGGCAAGGGGCCGGGCAGGCAGGCAGGCAGGCAAGGAAGCTGGCTGGCAGGCCGGCAGGGAAGCGGGCAGGTAGGCAGGCAGGCGAGCGGGCAGGCAGGCAGGCAGGGAAGTGGGCAGGCAGGCAGACAGGCAGGGAAATGGACAGGCGAGGAGTGAACCTGTACACAGAGAGGATAATACACATATAAACTGATGAGGAATAATACATGTGGAAGAAATCACGGATTTAGGAAAGGTCTGCTGCGAGTAGCTACCTCTGAAGCGGAGACAACGATCTGACTGTGAGTCAATGAGAAACTGGGGTTGATATACACTGCAGGGCTGATGATAATTGATGACAGGTGAGTAGGCAGCGCAGGTGTTGTAGATCCATGTAATCAGGAGGGAGCCGGAGAATACTGAGGAGGAAAGCCCCGCCCACATCACACACGCACAAACACGAAACTGACAGGGTGAACAGGAACACAAGGAAAAGGGAAGGGAAAACGAGGAAACCGTGGCCGTAACAGTACCCCCTCAATGGTTGCCTCCAGGCAACCCACCAGGCCTGTCAGGATGCTCCTGGTGAAAATCCCGGATGAGGGAGGGATCCAGGATGAGGCGATGGAACACCCAGCTGCGTTCCTCCGGACCGTAACCCTCCCAGTCCACCAGGTACTGAAATCCCCGACCACGACAGTACACATCCAGCAGCCGCCAAACGGTGTAAGCTGGGTGGCCGTCAATGACCCGGGCGGGTGGAGGGGGAATGGCCGGGGGGCACAGAGGACTGGAGGAAACAGGTTTTAACTGCGAAACGTGGAAAGAGGGGTGAATTTTCGCTCTGACACACACTGTGCAGGCAAGCAGGAAGGCGCGGGTGTCAAGGCTCATGGTCGGCCACCAGAAGTGTCGCTTGTGGAGGAACAGGGCGCGTTGGGCCCTCAGGGAGGCCGGCGGCAGCAGGGCGCGTTGGGCCCTCGGGGAGGCCGGCGGCAGCAGGGCGTGTTGGGCCCTCAGGGAGGCCGGTGGCAGCAGGGCGCATTGGGCCCTCGGGGAGGCCTGCGACGCCAGGCAAGGAGGGGCCCTCGGGGAGGCCTGCGACACCAGGCAAGGAGGGGCCCTCGAGGATGCCTGCGACGCCAGTCAAGGAGGGGCCCTTGGGGAGACCGGCGACGCTAGGCAAGGAGGGGCTCTCGGGGAGGCCTGCATCGGCAGGCAAGGAGGGTCAGAAGCTGGTGAGGGAGCAGCCAAGGGCTCCACAGCTATGTCAGCCTGGGAGACGAGACCAACGTCCAAACATTTTTTGTCGGTCCCAGAGTCCACCAAAGCCAGCAGGGGGTGGGTTGCCTGGAACAGAGATGGAGCGGGCGCAGGAGGGTTAGGCTGGATTTCTGGCAAAGACAGGCAAGTAGACACAAGGTCCAGTTGATTCCCCATCCGGGTGACGTTGGCAGTGAGGTTCTGTAGCGCCATCCTCAGCTCCTGGAGAGCTAGGCTCTGCTGGCCAATGAAGACGCCCCAGACTTCTAAGGCCTTGCGGAAATTGATTGTGTCTGCTGGGTCCATGATGGTCAGATCATTCTGTTACGACTGATACTGATTGGACCCAAATGCAGACACGGACACAGAGGATGAGGTAAAGTGAGGGTATTTATTATGAACAGGGACTGGGGTAGGGAAGCGATGGTGAGGGCAGACGAAGGAGGCAGGCAGGACAGGCGGGTAAGCGAGCAGGCAGGCAGGGAAGCAGGCAGGCAGGTAAGCGGGCAGGTAGGCAGGCAGGCAGGGAAGCGGACTGGCAGGCAGGCAGGGAAGCAGGCAGGTAGGCAGGCAGGCAGGGAAGCAGGCAGGCAGGCAGGCAGGCAAGGAACATAAGAACATAAGAATACATAATGATGAGAACCCTTATCCGGGGTTTGGTCCATCTAGGCTCATCATGTCCTAATCTAAAGAGTATCTAGTACTACATCTAGCCTGGACTTGAATAGCCCAAGCGTTTATGCCTCTACTACCCGACCTGGCAAGCTGTTCCAGGCATTGACAACTCTCTGTGTAAAGAAAAACTTCCTAATATCTGTGCGGAATTTGCCTTTAACTAATTTCCACCTGTGGCCTCTTGTTCTGCTGACCCCACTTATCTTAAAAAATCTTTGGTATTTTACTTTGTTAATCCCTTTCAGGAATTTAAGAACCTCAATCAAATCCCCCCTAAGTCTCCGTTTGCTAAATTTAAATAGATTGAGTGCCTTAAGTCTATCATCATAACTTTTACCTTTCATACCACGTATCAGTTTAGTTGCCCTTCTTTGGACTTTTTCAAGAGCTTCTATATCTTTCTTGTAGTGTGGTGCCCAGAACTGCACACAGTATTCTAAGTGGGGTCTGACAAAGGCATTATACAACATTAATATAACCTCCTTTGATTTATACTCAAGGAAGCGGGCAGGCGGGCAGGGAAGCTGGCTGGCAGGCAGGCAGGGAAGCTGGCTGGCAGGCAGACAGGGAAGCTGGCTGGCAGGCAGACAGGGAAGCGGGCCGGTAGGGAAACGGGCAGACGCGGAGTGAACCTGTACACATACACATATAAACTGATGAGGAATAATAAATGTGGAAGAAATCACGGATTTAGGAAAGGTCTGCTGTGAGTAGCTACCACTGAAGCAGAGACAATGATCTGACCGTGAGTGAATGAGAAACCGGGGTTAATATACACTGCAGGGCTGATGATACTTGATGACAGGTGAGTAGGCAGCGCAGGTGTTGTAGATCCATGTAATCAGGAGGGAGCCGGAGAATGCCGAGGAGGAAAGCCGCGCCCACATCACACAGGCACAAACACGAAACTGACAGGGAGAACAGGAACACAAGGAAAAGGGAAGGGAAAACATGAGGAAACATAAAAAGTAAACAAAGTTGTGGCCGTGGCCGTAAAAAGAACAACATCTATTCAAAATGGTTAATGCCTAAAGTACATAATTTATTCCAGCTCATTTTATATCCTGTTTATTTGTATTCAAAATATTTTTCATGGTTTCTGTTTCCATGGTGAGATGCATTCATTTAAGGAGCACTACGTGAATCATAGACCCCGCTGTAAATAACTTGATAAGAACTAAGGGAAACATTATGCAGCATTTTATAAAAAACTAAATTGTTATCCTAATTTGGTGGCTAATTGTACCCTCTAATGATTCAATCACCCTCCCCTATGGGCCTGACGCCTGCAACTACAGGACCAGCCACTACCCTGTGACCAGTAGTGACGAGGGCGTGCGAACCGCCTCCTTTGAGATGGACCCAGCTGAGCTGTCGACCCTGAATCCAATACATGCAGAGAAGCTTTCTGTACCTGTGGGGAGCTCGTGCCTACTTCCCTCCCCCTAATTGGGCCGTCAACAGCTAATTGCTGCCCCAGAACGGGGGCGGGGGAGCCGGACTGGCGCAGCCGGGGAATTGAACTCTGGCGAAGTGGGCAACTTG
Source organism: Aldrovandia affinis (assembly GCA_029706075.1). Classification (NCBI taxonomy): domain Eukaryota; kingdom Metazoa; phylum Chordata; class Actinopteri; order Notacanthiformes; family Halosauridae; genus Aldrovandia; species Aldrovandia affinis. The sequence goes on along the minus strand of JAINUG010000295.1, from coordinate 629,809 downwards.
CACTCCGGACGAGTGCCTTTACTGTTACACCACCTGGGGGTCCCACATTATTCAGCAATTCTTAAAAAATAGTCAGATCTCATACAAGCTTTCTTAGGAGGAAGAGAATGGTATTGCATGGACTTGCAGGACTCCTGTTTTTATGTGTTTATGTGGTTTGATTTTGCACGCATCTCCATTTGCTGCTTCATAGAATATGCACACACCAACTATTTTACATGTAAGAAAGATGACCAATAAATTATGTATTTTTGGTGGTGTTCTCATATTAAATCTAGATCAAATAGAATATGTTATAGCTGTTCCATTGTGACTTAAAAAAAGTTTATATTTCACATGTTGCTATATGCCCTTTCACTTTGTGTTTTCACTGAATCATCCCTAAGTCTGCAGAGAACCCAATAAAACAATGCTAATAAAAAATACCTGACTCTGCAGAGTCATCTATGATTGTGGGGAAAGGATCTTGTTAGTTGAACTACCCCACACCAACATGAGTTGCGTTCAAATTCAGCAAAAAGCCCAGGATGTTCGTGGGAAACGGTTTTCTTTGAATGGGTGAAACAGCTTTTACTAACTCTTGCCTTTACTTGACAATTTGAACACACCACAGTATCATGCATTAGTGTACATTCTTATCGCTTTGTTCTTTGTACTTGTTTGCAATACAATAGTATTCAAATGTATTTTTCACAGCACATACTGTAGTTATGGGAAATACAGTTATTGCTTCTTTGCACCACAGCAGAAATTTGTTGTATGCTTAGGGGACTGGGATAGGGAAGCACCCCCACGCCCCCCTACACTAGGTTCATGGGTCACCAGTGCATTATTAATGCACCACTACAATATTCCTGATTAAGCATCACTTTATGCCAAATCCCAATTTGGCTTATCATAAAGTAACTATGCATGTCACCTGTTAGCAAAATATTTAATGCCATTGTAAACTGCATCACTGCAGACTGATCTGAAAAACAAATTGGGCCACTCTTGTAAATAATCTAGAATGACTCAACAAAGACATGGTTGGCTTCTAAGCATTCAAACCAAAAGGACAAACTATGCTGTACAGCGAAAAAAGCTAACATCATGAACGCATTGCTCAAGTAGTTAGGAATTTAACAAGACAAAGTACTTTACCATTTTATAAGCCATTTTCTGCTTTGCACTGAAATAATGAGACGGTTGGATAAAGGGCAAATTGCTCCAAGCAACTGGCAAACATTTACCACCTGCAGAGCATTCTGTATGTTTGTTATTTTATGTGCACATTGCCTACAAGAATAAAGAAATCTAACCAAATTCCTTAGTTACACATTGTAAAGATGATATCACATAGGTGATATCACATAGGTGAGATGTAGGCGTTTGTTCAGACCATTTTCATTAATATGATAATTAACATATCTATATACACTACCGGTCAAAAGTTTTAGAACACCCCCATTTTTCCAGTTTTTACTGAAATGTAAGCAGCGAAGTCCAGTGAATAACCTGAAATGGTACAAAGGTAATCGATAAATTGCTAGAGGTTAAAAAAAAAAGTTACCAAAAACTGAAAAATAATGTCAATTCTTTGGCAGTGAGTAGTTTCCTACACCATCAAAGGGAAGAGGTCTGGCAGACCTAAAGCCACAACAAAATCAGAAGACAAGTTTCTGAGAGTCAACAGTTTGCGTAATAGGCGGCTCACAGGACAACAGCTTCAAGCACAGCTTAACACTGGTCGAAGTAAAGAAGTCTCAGTTTCAACTGTGAACAGAAGACTTCGAGCTGCAGGTTTGACAGGTCGAGTGACAGTAAGAAAGCCATTGTTAAAATGGCAAAATAAGAAAAAGAGGCTTGCCTGGGCCATGAAGCACTGCCAGTGGACTACTGAAGACTGGAAGAAGGTCTTATGGACTGATTAATCAAAATTTGAAGTCTTTGGTTCATCACGCAGGGTTTTTGTATGCCGTCAAGTAGGTGAAAGGATGGTTCCTCAGTGTGTGACACCAACTGTCATGGAGGAGGAAGCGTGATGGTCTGGGGCTCTTTTGCTGGATCCAGAGTCGGCGACTTGCACAGAGTGACTGTTAATCCACATTAACCCATTACTTGTTCTCTGAAAAGGGCCTTTTTTATAACTGACATTATTTTTCAGTTTTTGGTAACCTAAACTTTTTTTTTTAACCTCTGGCAATGTACCGCTTACCTTTGTACCATTTCAGGTTATTCACTGGACTTGAACTGCTTACATTATGTATGTTTGTGTGTATATATATATATATATATATATACACACACATACACACAATATGTGTATTTATAGTTAAGTTAACTATCAGGAGTGTAAGAATAAATTTTTTAGTAAATATTAGAAACATGACATTTGGTCTGAGAATACACAGATGAGCTTTGTGTATTAGAGACTGCATGGATGACGCCCCAATGTCTGGCTGAGCCAGGAGATGTCTTGTAGCAATCGTGCCTCTGGCCCAGTCAAGCAACCCCCAGAGAGAAATACACAGTACATTGTATAAGAGAGAACTACATCTTATGTCTAGAACATTTTGTAACCTGCTTGTGTTCCCATGGCCAGCTGTGTAAGTAAAATGTCCTGTCTTATGCTATGAACACCGGGCCCGACTCTTCATCAATACGGAGATCATTTTACTTGAATTCTGTATTTTGGATTTATCAGCAAGGAGTAACAATGAACGTGTGTGTGTGTTTGTGAGAGTACGTGTACATGTCCGTGCACACGTGTGAGTTGCAGTCTGCAGACTGTGTTGTCCTTGTGCGCACATTCGCCAGGGACTTCCTTCACCTTGTGCTCCTTGTGTTTGATTCATGTGCTGTTCTGATGTGGTGTTAAAAAAACCTGTTGCTAAGCTGGGGCTGTCGCCTTCAAAGCAATGCAGTAATTCTTCTCCCTCACAATTGGAGGGTCTCTCAACACGCACAAAGTTACTGCACAGAGGCTCAGTGGTGCTACGATTGATTTATTCCACCCCCCACAAGATCCGAAAGGACGGCTACGGGCATGAGCCAGAGTCTATGACCCGCACATGAAGAGCTATATCGGGTGAAGCGGACAAGGCGAAGTTCAACAGGCTAGTTCGTGTCGGAGCATGAACTTGAACTTTGACCCTCCCTTAAATGATGGCTCCACAAATCAGACAGCAGACAGCAGCCTTCACACACACCCAGGGTCAAACAGGGAACTTGAGTCCAGTTTGTGACACTACATCACACATGCATGCCACACAATGTCCCCCTCTTTTGTACACAGGATGAAGGGACTGACGTTCAAGAGAACCTTCAACTATACAAACATCTGGCCATGAGATCACTAATCGATTGATTAGATCAGCAGTCTTTTTTATTGCAATTAATATGAATACGGGTTGTGGTTATTGATTAAGTGGCTTAGTGTTACATCCGATATTGTAGGCTACACCTGGTTATTACAACGCAGGTTGATTTCTATCCGTAACAACGACCAATTAATCGCCATTAAGAATTTGATCAATTAGCACGAACTCTAGTGAGTGTAATAATATTGCTTTGAAACAACAGTTAAAACCTTGTTGATTTTATAAAATATATCTAGCAATATTTCACAAAAGAAACAATTTACGACAAAACATTTTTTATAGCCTAACGTTACCTCAGCCGACAATAGCGTGGTCTCTTGAATTAGTTAACCACGCCAACGTTACTTCCGCACTTCCGAGTCTTTGGTGAAATCTTTTTTTTTTGGCACAACAGTATTTATGCATGCCCCGGGATGTTCTCAGTGGCTGGTCTTACTGTAAACAGTCTGCGCACATGGCTCACCCCTGAACACGTGGATATGCTTATATTCTAAAATAAAAACCAGTAAGGGGACGAGTCAGGACTCAAAGGTTAGGAGGTATGTTAAGTTACCAAGCCCTTTAAAAAAAATGTGCATCCCTAATTCCTACAGAGATTAGAGAGAAATCTGTATTTAAGTCTGGTGAAGCCACAGAGTAGTTGAATTACAAATTAATTTAAATGAATGTTCCTAGTTTTTAATATTTGGTGTGCATTGCAGTGCATTGCAGTTTTTGCCGATTTCTCTTTTCATCACAATTTAAATAGTTTTACGACTATCAATGAATTTCTTATCACTGCAATATCATCTAGCAAAAGAAAAGTATGTGCTCTTCTCCAAAACGTGTGCTTTACACTCAGCAGACCATAGTTGAGCTGCGCAGTTCATCGGAGGAACACACCACATGCGCAGATGACACAGGCAGATAACGGGTGCCTGATCAATCAGAGGAGATCACTTGTGTGTGATGAGACATGGACAAACCCACCCACTGAAACCCACCCTCCCTGGGCAACACTGCGGCCAACTATATGCCACACTGTAGGGCTTCTGGCTACAGTTGGAACTGGTACAGTTTGCATCTAGTTAGCTAACCAGCTAGCCAGTCAATTATCTGGTAAATCTGCCCAAGCTGGTATTCTTTTTGATACCCTATATTTCTAGGAACAGAAATTACATTTAACTCTCAACGTAAGTGATATTTTTTCACTACATCACTTATTGCTAGTCCAGCTAAATATAATCAGGCTCAGCATTTTGTGTGATTTCAAAAAGGGAATAGATTTAACATATAATTCATTAATGTCGGCTGAAATATGTAATGTCCATGCAAAATGATTGATCCCAGATGATAACACCATCATTTGGTTCAAGAGTATATTTACAGACTGCTATGGTGTTGAAAGGAGGCCTTTTAAACATTGAAAGGGCTATGACCTTACTTGTAGCGAGTGACATGATCTGTTTTGAGAAGCATTTGTCGCTGGAGCAGAAATGCTAAGTGGCTGCATGTCCTTGGTACGTTCCCCTCTTCCAAACCTCTCCTCAGTGTTCATTGGATGAGATCTGAGCAGGAGATTATCTGTAGATTTAATTTGGTATACGGTAAATTAGAAATATGACCATATAAAATAGAACATTTTATTTATAGATTTTGCAAATTGTATTTAACCAAATAAGTTTTTGTCATTTTTTTGGCACAAATCATATCTGGGTACATTTCCCATTTTTAAATATGTAGTATTTACAAATTAACATATTGGCATGGATCACAATCATAGCATTTGGCCAAGTCTGCTCACTCAAACCTGGGAAATTAAATTAAAAACAAGGCTAGACAGTGCAAACAATGAGTTATTGTTGGATTTTAGACCATATAATTAATTATTGTTTCAGCTCCACAGCATTTCACCCAGGCTTCTTGAGTGTAATACAATCAAACCAACTTCAAAGTGCCCTGAACTGTAGAATGGCATACATTTGGCAGAAACCAAGACAGGACTCTTGGAAGTAAAACATTGCTCTTCTCTGCTAAAAGGAGCTTGAGTTTCTAAATCTTAGAAACAAAAAAGGCTGCTACAGACTGCCCATAGTGACCAGTCAGTCTGCCAAAAGCTTTTGTTTTCTTCCAACATCAATTTAAATGGACGCTTCCTTCCTGCCCCCACGAAACGACCCTTGTGATAATGGGCATAGACCTTACTGCTTTCGGAATCCAAATGATTCTGGTTGTATAATGACAGCTTGGAGGACGAGGAAGGCTGCTTTTCTTCCTTCTCCTCAGATTGATTTGTTTTCTTGTGCGTCCTTTATGTCCAGTTTCACTAAAACGTTTTTGTGTGGTTTTTCCAAGAATATCCCTCTTTTATATGTGCCGTGGAAAAACCCCCCCAGCTTGGAATGTCAGCTTGGTTCTCAGCAGATGGGAAGACCTGTCCATCCACACCTGGTGATGTCACGGTGTGTCTAACATGACATATACTGTATGTGTTTTGTCATGCATGATATCTGAATAGAATAAAATAGAAAATTATAGAATAAAGCAAAGTAATAACTTCATTGTCCATGAATGGGGATTGTCTCGGTCTTCACCAAAGCGAGCACAACATTACAAAATTAGTTTTATTATGTAGTTTTATTGATTAAAAACATCAAAGACCAGATGTACAGATGGCTGGGTGGTTTTAGTGAAATCCGAGTCTCTCCATAAATGGAAGGAAGAAAGGCATGAGCAACCACCTACATATTTATTTGGCATTATTTTACACTTCACTTTAAGCTTCCATTCAACATTTTCACAAGCAGCAGTACATCTGTGAGTCAGTGTGTGGTCACCAATGTGTGGTGCAGATTGCTGTATGTCTGTGTTCTGTTACAACTGCGTTCTCCTTGCGGTTATGTGTGTTCTCTTTTTGCTGGATCAAGCTTCCCTCCCGCCTCGCGCTGGGGCGGGACATTCAATCACTACTCCCAAACGGGATTCCTGGATCGAACCCCAGCTGCAAGTGCCTTTACCGGTTGCGCCTTCTGGGGGTCCGGTTCGCCATGACATATACGCATGATCTGCATGCGGAACTTCCATGGTACTCCTATTTGGAAGAATATAAAATAAAGACCAGTATACAGTTTCCTTTCCATTACCTGTATCTTGGGATTATGGGTGTGCATGGCCGGGGATCCTGAAAGTTGAAGAAGGTTAATACAAAGAAGCCTCTCATTTGCATAATTTACTCTAGTTTTGCTTGTGTGTATTCTGATTATTCTGATTATTTAATTTTTTTCTAAATAGCTGTATACACCAATGCTGGTTCACTCCCGATGTGGACCACGGTATAACGTTTTGATCAAGGACACATGCAATTTTCAAGTGTAGCTCCTGGCTGGCGGATAGTATTTTTTGGCTTAAATATTTTCGCCTCAAAATCTAAACTGTCCTAGTTCTTGTTACAATTTATACTTATTTTCAATTTGAGAGAAGGGATTGATTCAAACTGTCACAATTTTGACCTTTTAACAATATGAGGTCATAAGATACTTCACATAGCTGGCCGTCTGGCCAAACTAAGTAACCGGGCAAGAAGGGACATGGTCAGGGAGGTGACCAAGAACCCAATGGCCACTCTAAGAGAGCTTCAGAGTTCCTCTGCAGCGATGGGAGAACCTGGTAGGAGGACAAACATCTCTGCAGCACTCCCATCAATCAGACCTTTATGGTAGTGGCTAGACGGAAGCTACTTCTGAGTGAAAGGCATATGACAGCCCACCTGGAGTTTGCCAAATGGTACTTAAAGGACTCTAAGAGCATCAGGAAAAAGATTATCCGGTCTGATGAGACACAAATTGAAATTTTTGGCCTGAATGCCAAGTGCTACCATAAAGGTCTGATTGATGGGAGTGCTGCAGAGATGTTTGTCCTTCTACCAGGTTCTCCCATCGCTGCAGAGGAACTCTGAAGCTCTCTTAGAGTGGCCATTGGGTTCTTGGTCACCTCCCTGACCATGTCCCTTCTTGCCCGGTTACTTAGTTTGGCCAGACGGCCAGCTCTAAGAAGAGTTGTGGTGGTTTAAAACTTATTCCATTTCACAATGATGGAGCCCAGGATGGGCTGCAGGTGTGTTCCCACATTTCCTGTTCAGCCATATAGGGAAAAGGGGTGGAGCCAGCATCCCACCACGTACCTCCCGTCAATCACTCGCCCTCGAGTTGCCTCCAGGCAGCTGCCACAATATATATAAAAAATGAACTGCCATATAACAATAGATCACAATAGCAATAACACACTTTGAAGGGAAAACAATTATTTACAACAAAGTCCGTTGTGAACAGTAAAATACTTATATATGAAAGTATACTAAATAAACTATAATAAATACAAAAATGCTATTCAATAAAACATTTCTTCATTAATAAAATATTGTGCTTGCTTGCCTTAGCTTACCATTTTATATAGCTCTGACATGAAATGAAATGGGCAGCAGGTCATACAACATAGTTAATATGACCTGTCATTGCAAGCTATGAAACTAGACAGAAAATAGATACGTTTTAGAGACCCTAAGTTAGCTAAAGCCTGTAATTTAAGATTATTAGACAACCTAGTAAAAATTGCACCATATCTGACAGCAGCTTGCTAGCTAGCTACTTAAACTACTGTACTTTTGGCTTTAGCTAGTTAACATCACAAAGTATACATTAACACTTGTAGAACACAGTTACTTGTAGATCAGGCAAATTGGATCGCCTTTCGTCATTGATATTTCTGAGAGAAGGTATTGTGATAAGATTTGGACCACCCAGCTGACTGAATCCCTCCCTCCCTAGGAAATGCTACTGCTAATTATGCATCGCTCCACAGTTGGCACTGGTAAGATCTGGATTTGATAAAAGAATGTGGGGCTCATCCACACACTAGAACAGTGCCTTAAAAGGATGATGTATTGGTCAACCTTATCCTGATGGAACTAACCAAATTCTGGTGCCATGATTCACCGTGAATTTTGCAATATTTGTGCACCCCGTCAAACCTTTGCTTGGAAGATAGAGAGTGAATAGCCTCTTCATAATTGGTAGAATACTGTAACTTCCTAATCAAAACACACCTTTCATTGGTTAACTAAGAAGCACAGCAGGTCTTTCAGCAACCTCCTGAAAAACAATTATGTGATTCATTCACTTGAGAATCTTTTTTTCCATATAAGCATTTATCTTCCAAAACGTGTATCTGAGGATTTTGTTGATATTCTTCAAATTTTATGAGCTGGGCATGTGAGCATGAGATTAAAGTGTGTGTACTCCAACATCTGTGTATATTCAGTAGGCTAGTTATTTGGTCAGCCATAAAGAAATGTAATGAAAGTAATGAGATTAATTTGATGATCAATTTGAACATATTATCTCATCTGACATCTGAATCACATAATGTTGCTGCAGGTAACAGCAGACTCTAAACAAAGTAACCACCTCACTCAAATTGGTTGCTAGTAGTATATATGAGGCACTACTTTAAGGCCCTTTAATTTCTTTTTTAATTACTTTTTGATTTCCTGTTTGATTTCCTGTTTAATTTCTTTTTTAATTACTTTTTTAATATCCTGTGATAAAGTGGGGAGGGGGTAGTATTTATGGCAGGGGGGTATTGTGTGACGTATGCCTCAGTATTGGCAGATGGTCCCTGTTGGAGCCCACCATATGGTTTTAAGCTTTGTTCATTTAAAAAAAATGTGCGCTGGGGATGTGGGTGTGTGTGTGTGACGTGGCCCCCGCCAGGTAATAAAGGTTGCTGTCTGTTAGGCTAGGGGGCAACCTATGTGCAATCCATACCAACAATGTCTCGGCGTGTACTACAGACTACAGACTACAGACTCTAACACCAACAAGGCCTCTAAACTCCACGCTGAAAGGTTTGTCTCGGGCTCCGAGAAAGAGAAAAGATTACAGAACGCATGCCATGAAACAATACCTGAACAAGCCGGCAATTGTAGAATACGAACGCGCCTTAGCCGCATCGCATTTTTATGCCGGTTACAAGTTTCATAAAGACTGTCAATCTGTAAAACTATACTGCGGTGGTTACCCCTGTGGTCACCCCTGTGGCACAGGGGTCGAGGGTATGTGTCGTGAAACTGTGATGTTCGCTAAAGACTCCTGGAGGGCCTTTCGTGACAAATACAAACCAGTCGCCGATGAGGACACAGTCGTAGTAAATGACATGTTCCGCACTATTGATGAGCTGTTTAACTGTGGGGAGTTGGTTAGTGGCTACAGTAGCGTCAAAAAGAGATTGTTACTGACAACAGAAGACGATGACTGTGCGAGTAGCAGTATGACAAGTATCCAGGCCCCCGCCCCTGAGGACTTCTAGCTATAAAGTACATGCATTATTTTACAGATGTTACAAAGCCTAGGACCATGGACAACCCCGCGGATTCATCGCACGTTACAGGACCCAACGACCAGGAATACCTTCACTGGCAGCACCCGTCAAACCACATGGACAACACGGCGACTACAGCAACTAATACGGGTGTTTCTGAACTGGCTACAAGCGAAGGCTCTGACTGTCTCCTTACACCCCTAGGTGTGAGACTTATAAAGGTTACCACATGTATGCTTCTGGAGAACATAGTCACCGCGAAGCTCCGAGAGACCTGTTACGGGTGTGAGATCGATCATCCAAGCCAGAAGCACCAGCAGAAAAAATTCTGGCCAAGAAAGGTTTCATGGTCCTTGTTAAATGGCTCGGGTGGCCTGCTAAGTTCAACAGTTGGGTTCGTGAAGAGGAGGTTATAGACATCTAGAACCACTAAGAAGCCATGCCTAGTGAGGGCTTTTACATCACACTCCCCTCCAACGCGTCATGGGGGGTGTATCCTGATAACAAAATATCGAATTACCGGACAAAATTATCGAAACCGCTGATATTGAAAGGGGCGTGGCAGGTTGGTCTAGTCGAATTTCAATATCCAAGAACATGGCATACTATAGCGGAATCAGATGCTGTTTTTACGCTCATTGATAAGCAAACGGGTGAGGAAGTAAAATATACGATAACATCAGGGACTTACACATCCATTACGGATATTATCTCAGCGATTAACAAACATATGAACCCTCTGTATGTACTTCTTGGATATGTGTCGGTAAAAAACAAAATATACATGCTGACAAAAAGGGATATTGCTCTAAAGTTCGTTGGGAGGCTAGCTATAATTTTAGGTGTTAATCATTATTTTGAACGGGATAATGCGAATGATAAAAAAGACAAGGTTTACGCTCCGAACCCTGCCGATTTAAACGCAGGGTTCTATAATCTTTTTGTATACACGGACATAATTGAACATCAGGTAGTAGGAGACCACTATGTACCAATGTTGGGTTGTGTACATATAGCCGGGGAGGAGAGGCAAGTGGTCACTATCAGGTATGATAAACCCCACTACGCACCGGTCTCCAACGCACATATTAATGACATAGTCATCGAGATAAAGAGCGACCAGGATCTGCACGTACCATTCACGTACGGTAAAGTGGTAGCGAAGCTTCATTTCAGACCTGCAAGACATAGTGTGTGAAACCATAAATAGCGCCATGATGATACCGTTTAACTCTTATGCACAGAATCCAGGGCGCTATATAGCGTATTATCAAAACCAAGCCGGAGGTAGTCTGCCCGGATATGCCGGCGGTGCTGCACAATATGGGGCCGGTTTGGGGGCGCTTTTTAGGGGCTTTTTCCGTTTTGCAGTGCCTCTATTAAAAAGAGGTTTTAATATAGCCAAACCACATCTTAAGCACGCGGCCAAAAACATAGTAAGGGACGTCATCAGCAACGTCATGTCTACAGCAGGTCGTAGTAACGTTGATCAGGAGGGAAACGGGTTGCTTGTGATGACGCGCAAGACCCGGAAACGGCCCCCAGGAAACAGGATTGGCTCTGTAGGCAAGAAAAGACGTACCGTACGTAGGACCACAACAGTACGTAAAAGAAGGACGAAGCGTAAACACGTTGTTGGTAGACCTGTTTCGGGGCACAAAGGATACATATTCTAAAATGTCCTTATTACATGGATTGAGTGAAGAGTGTATAAAATCAGAATTAGATTTATTCACAGTACCGTTAACCCAAACGGCTATAGAAAAGTGTACCTATGTGGAAATTCCACCATTATCCGCTATAACTGCTAACGGACCTATAGAGTTCAATATACCAGCATCCGGGGAGGATTATCTTGATTTAAATAACACAACATTATATTTACGTATGAAGATTGTTGCACCAGATGGCGGAAATATACCAGCAGGAGCCCTTGTGGGGGTTATTAACTATCCTGCTGCTATGCTATTTTCTCAGGTAGATGTCTCTTTAGGGGACCGTCTGATCTCACAAAGCTCCAATACTTACCCCTACCGCGGTATAATCGAGTGTTTAATGAACTATGATAAACAAGTCCTGGAATCAAACTTCACAGCCGGTCTGTTTTACAAAGACACGGCAGGTCACACCGATGTCAGAATCCCTGACGGCGATAATATGGGGTTAAGGAAAAGGTGTACTTACACGGCGGGGAGTGCTGTGGTAGAGCTGCTCTCCCCTATTCATAGTGACATTTTTTTTCAAGAGAAGTTGATGTTAAACGGGGTTGATATTAAAATCCGGATGACCAGGAGCAAGGATGACTTTTGTCTAATCCGTGATGATGCCGTAGCCCACAAAATACAAATCGTCTCGGCAGCACTGTTTGTCAAAAAGGTTACGCTCTCACCGGCTGTTAGGCTAGGCCATGCGGAGGCCCTACTCACAGCAACTGCAAAATACCCGATAGACCGTGTGACTCTTAAAAATGTCTCCATACCGGTCGACTCACGTGTGTCTAATCATGAGAATCTATTTCTAGGCACATTGCCAAAATCTATAGTGATAGGCATGGTCGATAATGACGCGTTTACAGGGTTTTTTAATAAGAACCCGTTCATGTTCAAGCATTATGACTTGGAGTACCTCGCACTACATCTTGACGGCGTTCAATATCCATCCAAGCCGCTGCAGCCAAACTTCCTCGAGAGGTCGTCAGTTCGCGAGTATTACCAAATGGTGATGTCATCTGGACGTCATTTAAAGAATCAGGCGATGTCTATTGATAGAGACGAATTTATGAATGGTTACACCCTTTATGCGTTTAATCTGACCCCCGACGAGGAACTCGGACAACACCTATCTCTAATCAAATCAGGACATCTCCGGCTGGAACTTAGATTCAGAAATCCCCTACCAAGAACTATAAATCTCATTGTCTATGCGGTGTTTGATAGCCTGATTGAAATATCTAATCGTAGACAGGTTCTTGTGGACTATTATTAGGAATTACAGGTTCCTGATTAGTGCTTCGGAATAGTAAGAAAATAGGGTTAGAATGAATACTATAGAGCTAACGGCCGTTATGGAGAAAATCTCTGCAAACACACATATTCTTGGTGTATTACCTAGCGACCAACAACCCCCGGGTCCTGTACGCTTACTGCCCACATCTGTGATCATTAACACTCATCCATCTAATTTACCCGGCGAGCATTGGTTAGCCGTTTTCATAACCAAGGACAACACGGCTTGTTTTTTCGACAGTTTCGGCCATAACCCCCGCGATGATATGTTTCCTAAATCGATTTATCAATTTTTAAGAAGAACATGTTCATTGTTGCAATATTCAGGTAGACAAGTTCAAGACTTTACGTCGGTCACCTGCGGCGAACATTGTCTATTCTTTATTTACCATATGTCTAAAGGTATGAGTTATGAGTCTGTAATGGATAAATATTCAAATGACCTTTTTAAAAACGACACCATGGTAGCACGTTTTGTGAGAAAAGTACAACCATGTGTATGTAGCTCTAATGTTTTCAACTGTATACAACATGTACAGACGGGTGAAATGTATGCCTGATTATAATAAAATATACACATCATTTATCAATCGTTGTACTGGTGTCACTCTGTAAAATAACGTATGCTAAGACAGGATAAACCATTTCTGTATACCCCCCTGATAAGCAAATAACACACGCAGAAGACGTAATTCTCATACAAAAACAATAATTCGTTTATTAACATTTTCAAACAATGATACACAACACATTTTCACACATTTTCAAGTATGTTTTTCAAGCAGGCATGGCACATTTTCATTTCACAACACATTTTTTTTTTTCAAAAAGACAAATAAAATAAAACAAAATTAAACAAAATTAATAACCGGACCATTTAGGAGCTAAACACAATTTTTTAGAGCGGGGTGACACAACAGCCGGTGATATGAATGTGTCTGTGCTGTCTGTAGGACTAGGCCTTCTCACAGGTGTTGTGGTACCCGAGGCTGTAGGTCTACAGATGTGTTTAAAAGCATTAATCTCGCCTTTAACATGTTTGTTTGGCACAGTAGATAGGGGTATGTTCAGCGCTGCAAGAGCCCTCAGAAACGCGTGCCAGCCATGGGGCCTCCTCCCGGAGGCAATGTTGTGTGGTGCTGTGACGTTTTTAATCAAGTCAAAGATATGGGTATTCTGAACAATGACCCCGTTTAAAATAAACTCCCCCGTATCGGACCACGATGCTATGTCTTTTGACTGAATCATTTTCTCTAAAATATATTGCGCATTTTTCTTACTTCTAGCAGAAATATTTTTCAAAATGTCCGCAACAACGCCGCCTGTATCAGCAATCCCCCCAAGGTCAACGTCTGCCGGTGCCGTATTCTTAACGACGTCCATAGGTAGTGACAGGTTTAATGTGGTAGTCTCGATAGAACCCTGCTTAATCAATGCCAAATATCTTTGCAGCAACGACGAATATTGAGCTGCCTTCTCATGGACACCCAAATCGGGGCTATTCAGAACAGTTCTTATAGATGCATCCAGGTCATTCTCAACACTTTGTCTTAAAGGTATAGGGGTCCAGTTATCTCTTAATCTATCCACCTGACTTTGTGGTACTAAAAACATTTTCTCTGCGTATTCCATAACTATAAACCTAACGCTGTCCCGACAGTAGGCTTGTTAGAAACGGTACGGCAACGGATAGTAGCGGTAGAAGGAAACCACCTCGTTGATTAATAGCACGCTTCTTTCTAGCCAAGGCTACCTTTTTATCGGCTATGTTCTTGATATAAGACTTTTTCTTAGCCAGCTTTTTTATATTGGGGCTTTGTGAGTGGTATCACTCCTCTGAGGATATTAAAAGCAACTTCACACAGCGACAGGATCAGTTCTTTTGAAGCCGTTTGCAGAATAAGGCTTCTTTGTATAGGTTTTGCATTTAAAAGCAGTTGCATAAGCGGCAGATTACGCATGACCCTAGCAGACATGTCGGTATTTCAACGGTTATTTCTTTTTTTTCTGAATATACACAACTTGATACGGTGAAAGTAGATCTGTTCTGAGCCGGAATGAATCAGGGGTCTTTGCTTTATAATCAACCAGCAGATAACCGAATGGTTCGCCTGTAGCATCTTTGAAAGATTCCATAAAATATCTTGTATTACCGGGGTACATTTGTCTAGCCAACACATTAATTTGATTATTGTCACGGGGGTTCTTAAACAATATCAGATAATTAGTATTCAGACTGATTGTACGGCTGGTCTTACCCTGAAAAAATAAATTTTGTACCAGATAGATTGCACTGAGATTACGATGATGAACGTATTGTGTAAATACTTTCTCAACCTGCTGGCTGTTACTGGCTTCTTTCATAACATCATCAATAATTAATAAGCACGTTTTAGACACAGGCAATAGGTTATCGTCATCCAGTCTTTCGGGTATACCATCAACAAATGTGATATCTCTTATTTTTAACAACTCATCATATAACGGCTGCCAACAGTCGTAGATATAAACTATCTTTTCAATTTTATCAGAAATCACCTGATTAGCTAGTAGGTTTTTTACAAAATACGTTTTCCCCGAGTTAGATGGCCCACTTATCACGCAAGAGAAAGGGTGTTGTAACCGATGGTCAAACCCTGTCGCCTCTTTAAGCCCCGGATTATTTCTTTCCATGTTCAGTACCTGTAAGGCAGAGTTGTGTAGTCTGGTAATAAAACACGCTCGTTATAAACTACTTTAAACCTTTTATCAAGTGGGGTGTTTTTTAATGTGAGAGCTTTTTTAACACGATTTATGGTTTCTGATCGCGCGATAACATGACGTGTGGCGCCCCCGTGTATAACAAAATGGTCGACCAGGTCAATCAATTATTTCAAATTGATCACTTTAGAGGCTTCGGCGTTTAAAGTGATCCCTTTAGCTTTCATACAACACGTTCCCTTGAATGTCCTATAACCATAAGTCTTGGGGCCTCCGGAACAGAATTTGATTATGTGGTCGTCATGATTGACCTCACTGGTGAGGTCCCCCAAATACGGGCCGAGTTCTGGCGCCTTATCACCCTCTGCGGTCACAAACACAACACTGTCTGTATCACTATACAACAACCGGGGTCCTAATGTGTTCATCAGAGCATATAGCTCGAGGCGTGCATGCGCTGTTGTGAAGGCCCCTATGAATATGTTTATGTCACGTGTAGTCCCTACAACACCTTCGGGGTGTCGCCACTGAACCATGGCCACTGTGTCTGAGATAAAAGAGAAGTGTGTCACCTCTATATCGGCCGAAAAAATGTATCGAGCAAAATCACTAGGCTCTGACACCATTGATGTGTAGGGTAGATTTTCCCTCATTGAAAACCTACCCCACAAAGAATTTAAAAGAAGTTTATTAATGGCCCTTCGCGCTGGATTAAAATAAATTTTTGATGGGTCAAGGGTAATACCTTCATGTTCAAAATAGTCTGTGATATACCCTTGTTTGTCGTCCTCGGTTACAACATGTGAGGGATAACCGCTAGCCTCCTGTTTATGTTGTAAGAATGTTTTGACATACTCTGAAAACAGAGTGTCAGATCTGTCTGGAAAATGCCAGACCTCATCCACCTTAGTTACAACGTACCCGAATTCTAAAGCTTTTAACAATTCGAGACTCACCCATGTACCTGAGACGGCTCTCTCCACGTCAGTGTGTGCACACATGTCTGACTGATTTTCCTGTTGTGCACATGCGCAGCATAAAGGAAACATCAACTTGCCGTGGCACCTGAATGGTAATACAGGGTGCAGCAATCCCCTAGGGGGCAGTACTGTTGCTTTGATAAGGCCATAATAATTTTCCAAGGGTTCGAAATTTTGCAATATAACCTGTGGATGTCCGACGGGGTATGATTTACGTGATTGACAGTAGGGGTATAAACTAGTAAAATCAAGATTTTCTCACCATCGCTGATCTTGTGGTAAAGCTTGTACGCATTTGTACGACCGCCAAAGAGAGCATCCCTAGGGTTTAAACGTTCGGGCTTAACATATGATGCCATAAAATCAATAACCTGCTGATTGTTGCGTTTTTCATGTTTCCACTCACACTCCCACATAACAACCACATCGAGTCCAAAAAAAAAGCCTGTCTACCTTGTCATCGAACCGTGCTCTTAGGACCTCGTACGGGGTTCCAGACAGAGGATGTGTGTCATGGGGGTTGAATGAACAATCGTGGCCGTGATGCATGCACCCATTAAACTCTAACGCCACCCGGGCATTGTAATCCTCATAATAACCATCAAGGAAGAAATGACCGACCGTTTTCTCGCCTGTGTTTAATGCATGCTCTACAGCAGGGGTCACTAACAGGCGGACCGCGGTCCGGGTCCGGACCCAGAAGCCGTCCTATCCGGACCGCGTCCAAAAACCGATAAATTATTGAGAATTACTACATTTTGACGGAGCATTTCAATTTTAACCGGCGCAGCTTTTCTAGCATTTACGGCACTGGTTTATCATTGCACCACGGACCAGTTCCGAGGGGCGCATTATTTCCTCGCGCACCCCCCGTGCAGCTTTTTTTCTCGTAGCACCCCCGGTCCGCGAAATAAATGATCTGGTCTCAGCTTTTTTTCGCGTAGCACCCCCCGCCGACAGAAAATGGGGCGCCGTTACGTGCCTCGCACCACCGGACCTTGGCTTGAGGCCATTTTATCTAACTGGACCTCTTTGAATTTTACTTGAAGACCCCTGCTCTACAGCGACCCCACGTGTTGATTTAACAAACTCCAACCACTCAATCGACACGTTTGAAAAGGCCTTGTGTTGATTAATATAAGCACCGTCATATGTGTGGGCTATTGTGTCTTTTGGTATAAATCTTGATTTGTATACCGCCATACAACACGATGCTAGGGTGGTTTGTGTGAAAGGGTCTATACCTGTACACGTTATGAATTCTGCGCGGTATTTTAAACACGCCTCTTTCAGGAGAACCACATCATTTCTGCCATAATCAAATAGCTCTTTTTGGAAGTTGAACTCTTCATTTTTAACACCGACGTACCACACGTAAAATTCTTTCCTGGCCTTGTCTGTCATGTATTCGTATCCGTAGTAATGTTTAGAAGGGTATGTGCCGACATAATCGTTGTTTGCTGTGGTATTGAAACGATGCGGGAAAAAGCCTTTAGCGGTTGTTGATAGATTAAATGCTGCAGGTGTTTTAGCTAAAGCCATGCAGAGAAAACTGAAACTATCAATAAATCTCTGGTTGAATAGTTCATCAAACATAAAGATAATGCGTGCACCTGTCATAGTTATTTTATGAGAGATACCTATACTGGTCAGATACTCTGCTAGGATGTGATGGTCAAAACCGGCTGCGTTGTGAGCTATCCATGTGACATTTTCATACTTTGTGTTTCTGAAATGTTTTACGAGGATTTCAACACAATTCACACCTTCAGCATAAAACTCCTCGCCCCCATAGGTGATAGCATAAACGAAATTGGCCGTGTGCCTCCCGTTCTCAAACCGGGTTTCAAAGTCATAGAATATTAGTTTATCGCTATGCTCTTTCGGTTTTGTAGGCTGTATAAAACATGTGTGTTTTGCATCTGGGGTTAAAACTTCACCACAGTGTACACATCTGCCTGTGATACACTTGTGTTTCTTTGTGGTAGGTTGGTAACATCTGTTACATCCCTTACAAAATTTTACAGCATCACAGGGTGCTGGTACTACCCCACCTGCTTGGGTGGGTTTAAGCATTTTGTGTTTAGTAAAGCAGTAATCCGATTGACAAAACCGCATGCAATCTGAGCAATACTTGGTCTTTTTGGGGTGTTTATGACAAAGGGGATCATTACAGACGTTACAACAATATGCACACTGGTGTTGTCTAGCATTGTTACAACCTTTATAACAAAACGTACAAAAATAGCTGGTACCTAGGAAGGTATTCATTTTTCTAATTAAGTAATAGTGCGAATCATGTAAGTATAGAAAGACTGTGTTTTTGTCTGGTGTGTCGTGGGTCAAAAATTTCTCTAACATGTGGTTTGGTGTCCTGTAAAAAACTAAAATTTTCAGACCTGTGACATTCTCGAATGCTGAGACATTGTCAAAACCTATTTTCTGCTCGACCGAAAACCCGGCCTGCGCTTGTATGTCAGCCGCTAAAGACTCTAACACGTGGTCGGGTGATTGCTGATAAAGATGGCTGGCCAGACAGATTGAAAAACACAAGTTGTTTGATGTGTTGGTGGGGCAGTACAGATTTAATTTATTTTTCCTAATTATTTCATCGTGGGCTAGTGTTGCTAATCTTCTACGACCGCCGCCTGACATGCACCGAGCTATTGACACATGTAGTTCGAGACCTTCATCGATCATAACCTGCTCGTTACTCTGTAACACTCTCTCAAACGACCGCAGCAACAGATCAGTGTCATAACCGTTAGAGGTATTTAACATGGTGTTGACATTGCGTGTTAGGCTTTCGCCTCTAATGGTAACATGAAGGACCCCGTTCTCCCCAGCCAATGTTCTAGAAACATTGACTACATTGTCTAATAAATTATGAACCCCTTCTATATACGATGCTATGTCTGTGCTTGCTGCAGGCCTGAAATTAAATGGGGCTTGTAATACCATGCTATTAAAACGTGGTCTTGCTGTAACGGTGTAATTTCCTACAACACCACCCTCAAGTCTAAGTTTTGAAATATTTCGCTCATCTAATGTAGCCGTCGCATCAATGACTACCCGATCATCAACCCTATGACCGGCCCCCATCATGGTTTTAATATCTTTTAGTGTACTATTGAAATTTTCATGACAATGGCTAACATAGTTATCACAACACATGTCTTTTATGTCATCTAATACCGTATTAAAGCGTGCTATGCTGTTACTAGGCTCTATACTATCACGCCTACACCGTTTGTTAGATGGCTCCATTATTAGCTATAAAATAAAAATAGAAAAAAAATATATATATAATAATAATAACAATAATAATAATAATAATATATAATAAGATGATGTTAATAAAATAAAAATGATATTAATAAAATAAAAATGATATTAATGACAAGAGGGCAATACCGCCACATACAGCCTTATGTTTGTTTTATTTGTTGTTAACGCAGTCTGTCCTTGTTAGGCCTGTTGCCGCTGTACAGGAGCCTACAACTCGTACAGAATGCTGCTGCAAGGATCCTGACTAGAACAAAGAAATATGAGCACATTAGTCCTGTGTTAGCGTCACTTCACTGGCTTCCTATAAACTATCGTGTAGACCAGGGGTCTTCAAGTAAAATTCAAAGAGGTCCAGTTAGATAAAATGGCCTCAAGCCAAGGTCCGGTGGTGCGAGGCACGTAACGGCGCCCCATTTTCTGTCGACGGGGGGTGCTACGCGGAAAAAAAAAAGCTGCACGGGGGTGCGAGAAGGAAATAATGCGCCCCTCGGAACCGGTCCGTGGTGCAAAAAAGGTTTTTACGTTTTCTTAAATTTTGCGCCCCTCGGAATTTTGCGCCTGGTGCGACCGCACCACTCGCACCCCCCACGCTACGCCTCTGCTTGCGTATTCCTATCAAATGATTGCATTTGCTGTAACGTTACTGTGCGATACTCATGTGAAGTTGAGTAGACTATCATTCCCTTCGGCTGTATGGTCAACAACTGACTTTCAAATCAAATAAATAAAGTACATTTCAATACTATTTCAACAATATTTATTGTCAGTTTTCTTTTCTCATTTCAATTAAAATAAGGGCTGCATTTAAAAAATAAAATACATATCAGAGAGCTGATACATGAACAATCTTAAAATAAAGTGCTTAATTTTAGAAAAATGAAATAAAAAGTGTAGCTTCAGTTTCCCTTTTTCTTATTTCTTAACTCCATTTCACATTTTAACAGTCTGACAGTTTAACAGTATTTGCTTGATTTTTCTACACAACTCTTCTTTTTGTTTTCCGTCAAGTAAGGTTTCAGCTACCGCATTCATGCACTCCTTGATAACCTCTCCGTCAGTAAATGGTTTCTTATGTTGACCCAAAATCCAAGCAACTCTGAGGGAACATTCGTTAGCACGTTGTTGGGCAGTGAATGAATGGGTTAGGATCCTTGTGGATCGATCATATTGGGCTCTTAGATCGTGTATTTTCTGTGCCCTTACTTCTGATTTCAGCGGGTATTGTTGGTCAAAAGCTTTGTGCTTTGTATCATAGTGGCGCTTCACATTTCCACTTTTAATAAGCGCCACCGTCTCGGAGCATATGAGGCACACAGGTTTTGAACTGCCCGTGGGAAGAATGAACATGTACGAGTCTGTCCATTCTGGATTGAAAGCCCTATTTTCGCTGTCTACTTTTCTAACTTTGGAGCACGCCATGTGATTATTCTTCTCTTAAGCTAGCTATTTTATCTGACTCACTTCTCCGACTGTCTTGTCTCGTCTCTCCTGTCTTGTTCTCACTGACTGACTCGGAATGCACAGATTTGATTGGCTAATAGCATCACGTGAGATGATAAACCAGTGCCGTAAATGCTAGAAAAGCTGCGCCGGTTAAAATTGAAATGCTCCGTCAAAATGTAGTAATTCTCAATAATTTATCGGTTTTTGGACGCGGTCCGGATAGGACGGCTTCTGGGTCCGGACCCGGACCGCGGTCCGCCTGTTAGTGACCCCTGGTGTAGACTATAAGGTACTCCTCTTAACTTATAAGGTGTCGCATGGACTTGCACCCTCTTACTTGACGGATCTACTTCATCCGTACAATCCCCCACGTTCACTTCGCTCACAAGATGCAGGCAACTTGGTAGTCCCTAGAATATCAAAAAATACAGCAGGTGGCAGAGCTTTCTCCTATAGAGCTCCTTTACTGTGGAACAGTCTACCCATCTCTGTGAAGGAGTCAGACACGGTCTCAATTTTCAAGTCTAGGTTAAAAACGCATCTCTTTAGTCTCTCTTATAGTCATTAGGTGCAGATGTGGGGGCGTAGCAATAGAGCCTTCTGGTGCAATGAGCTATCCTTACTGTCACCAATCATAAGTGATGATCCGCCCCTATCAGGACTGCTGATGATGTGGTGGGATGGTCTCTGAGTGCCCTCATGGCTGCGTGCTCCCTGTGCCACTCACCTAATTAGTTATGCTGCCCTAGATTACTTCTGCTGGTGCAAAAGTGTTATCACTACTCTTCCCCCTGATCCGGTGTGATATTTATCATAGTCATAATTGCACCTTTCCTCTTTTCTCCCCGGCTTCGTGGCACCTGCCCGGAGCTCACCTGCCCCAGAGTCAAACCCCCACCCCTGCCATGTGTTAGCCGGATGCCGCTGGCCCAGACCCTAGCTACTGGTTCCATCCCCTGCCCTGCCCTGGTATCTGGAGGGATGAGGTCCACCCCACTCCTACACTTAGAATGCCCTTCCAGTGGTCTGTTAAGCCACATGAGCCTCAAGGACTATTTGTGTTGTTTTTCTCTGTATCCCACAATTTTCCAGGAGTTCATCTCGACCGCCTTTTAAGGGGTCAGGGAATAATTTTCCAGTTTCCTACATTGGCTCCAATGGTTTTCTGGTTTTTTGATTCCCTCTGGAAAATGCCAATTGTGAAGCACTGTGTGACAACCTGTTTGTAAATGGCGCTATACAAAAATAAAGATTGATTTATTGATTGATTGATTGTATGACAGGCCTGTGTTACCCGTGTTTCTGGTGGGGGTGTAATTACTCCTGACACCACTAGGACCTGGCTGTTCGTCAGCTCTCTGTGCGGACGGCTGCCTGTGTAAAGGGGGGCTATTTTCCACCCCGCCAGCCTGTCTGGAGGGGGTGTAATACCTCCTGATGCCGCTAGGACCAGGTTGTTGGTCAGCGCGCTGCGCGAACGGCGGCCTGTGTAAAGGGGATCTATTTGCCTGACCACCAGTCTGCCTCTCTATGGCTAATCATTTCAAAACAGCACCTAAATCATCCCACTTAATTTCTGATGCTTTGGCAACATTGCGCAGAATGGGGGCGAGACTTGAGTACTTTTTAGTTAGGCTGTCCACCTTAGAGGCCAACACATTCTGGCTGTTCAAAAACGTGTCATTTAACTCCTGTTGCACACGACCTGCTTGTACGGCCGTTCTGTCTACTATAGCGGTCACGATCTCCAACACTCCTGCTACTGCTGTGTTGACTGCTCTGTTAACAATGGTCTCGATAACATCGTCAGTAACCATGTATACCATCAGTTCTTCGACACCAGTCTGTACATTGACAACCTCGGGGGGTTGTACTAACCTGTTAAATTCAGCATCATCATCATCATCATCGGACGCTATTAAAATGGTATGTGACTCCGGCGTGGTGGTCTCGTTCACAACCGACGCCTCTTCCGGGGCTTTCTGCTCAAGAGCTGCCGAAGATGACAGAGTCACGCATGATGTTTCTTCTGCCCGTTGTAGTTGGAGCTGGTCCCCGTGATCCAGTATCCAGACGTCTGAGAACAAGGCTCCGTAGTCGATGATTTCTTGAGAGTTAGGGCCGTCTTCTGTGTTGAATAAAGGAGACATGTCACATCATTAGGAGTCTGTACCGTACGCAGTACATATACAACATACACAGCCCATAACCTATATCAATAGAGTAGATCACATACCTTCGGTTAAATCATCACGGGCACTAAGTTTAACTGAAACATTTGAAATATCTTCTAAATTGTTTCGTTTCTTAGTCTTCTTGACGCCGACCCCGTTCTGTGTCTGGTCATTTGGCATGTAGCTAGACACATCTGTAAAACAAATATTGCTCCGGTCATCGTGTGTAATACTGTATATAAACGATATTAAATAATTAAATAATAAAAACACATATTTATCGCATAATAAACATACCGAATAGAGTGTCCCCCGACAACGCTGTTATTTCCTCATGAATGCTTTTTAATAGGTCCATATCGTAGCTATCTGTTAAGAAACGTCCCCTGTTAAGGTATTGCAAATTGCATCAGGATAATAGATACATACACAGACAGATAGACACATATTTGTAACATAACATTTAAAACATTGCTCTGGTAAGATACTCACCCATTTCTGTAGATATTAACAAGAGTATTTCTGTAGATATTAACAAGAGTTCTCGGTTTGTAGTGACCGCGACCGTTGTTCTGGACACTCGCTGCGCAGCTGTGTTCCCGGGGTGTAGGCCTCGCGGTTATTTATGCGGGTATTATCGAGGTGTCACGACACACCCCCACGAGCCTTGGGGGTCACACCCACACACACACACACAGATACACACGCCCCCACCACCCCTCCCCAAAGCACGGCGACACATTTGTTTAATACATTATTTTATTGTTTTACTTCTTGAATAGTATATTTTTCAACCCATAAACATATCCCCGCATGGTCTAGCGGTTAGGATACCCGGCCTTCATCCGGGTGGCCCGGGTTCGACTCCCGGTGTGGGGATCACTTTTTTATATCGTTATATTTTTATATTAAGCAAAACATTATGAAAGGGTATTTAATTTAGAACATGATGGATATACACGTAGATGCATGCATCAAACCTAAAAAAAAAAAAAAGAATAAACGTTGTCAACAAGGCCAACATGACTTTTCAAGCACCATGCGATTAAAGATTAGTTAGAGGGACTGTGAGTTTATACAATACACAGCATAACTGCATAAATCCGTAATATATCTTTCATCCTGACTGAATCACACACAGCAACTGTCACAAATCTAACGCCTAGATGCTAGTTTCTCTCAACGCCGTCCTGTACTTTTCCCGCGGGGTCATACCCACAGCCCCCCCTCAGATCCCGTCCTCCTTCACCCCTCCCACACCTGTCGACAGCATCCTCTCCCGCGCCAACGGCACAATACCTTCACCTTCCACTTTCTCTGAGCCGAGACAATGTCACAAATCTAACGCCTAGATGCTAGTTTCTCTCAACGGCCGTCCTGTACTTTTCCCGCGGGTTCATACCCACAGCCCCCCCTCAGATCCCGTCCTCCTTCACCCCTCCCACACCTGTCGACAGCATCCTCTCCCGCGCCAACGACACAACACCTTCACCTTCCACTTTCTCTGAGCCCGAGACAATGTCACAAATCTAACGCCTAGATGCTAGTTTCTCTCAACGGCCGTCCTGTACTTTTCCCGCGGGTTCATACCCACAGCCCCCCCTCAGAGCCCGTCCTCCTGAGCCCGAGACAATCTTTCATGGCTTGTGTCACAATCCCTTCTACTTGCCGCGGGAGATTACCAACGTGATAAAGATTGGAATTTATATCCCGCCCAGTGGAGATGCTAAGAAGGCCTGTGATATAATCCATTCTGTCACGGCTGGACATCAATCAAAACACCCCAATGCCTGCATCATCGTGAGTGGGGACATGATTGACATGGCTACAAACTGCAAACGGCCACCGGATGTGTTGCAACCTCTACCTCTCACTATGTTTCCGATTGCCACCATTGTTTCTTGTATAAGGTCTTCTACTGTAAATAATGCTATGAAGAGTTCAGTTAAGAGTAACTTAATTGCCATTAAGACGGTGGCGCCGACCTCCATGTGTAAAAATGTTAAACTTAATATGGCTCTTCTAAACATCAGGTCGCTGACAGATAAGAAGACATTTTACATTAATGATTTTATCCTTGAACATAAACTAGACTTCATCTTAATGACAGAAACCTGGCTGTCAGCTGGTTCAGCTGAGCTCATTGAAGCCTCCCCTCCCAACTATAACTTCCTGCAGGCTGTTAGGGAAGGAAAGAGGGGTGGTGGCATTGCCTCAATTTTTTCGGATGGTTTTAACTGTACAGCAGTCTCCTTCGGCAATTTACAAAGCTTTGAATATCTAGCTATATCTCTCAGATCAAAATCACCCACCCTTGTTATTACTCTCTATCGCCCTCCTAGACATTGCCCCAGCTTCCTACCTGAATTTGCTGAATTCATGTCCATTATTCTGATTAACTATGACCATGTTCTCTTAACTGGTGATTTTAATTTACACATAGACAATGTCACTGACTCCAGGGCCGCTGATTTTATTAATCTCTTAAATAGCCTAAATCTGGTTCAGCATGTCTCTAGTCCCACACATAACCGTGGCCATACTCTGGACCTAGTTATCTCAAAGGGTCTGGATGTTGATATTTCTTCTATTTTAAATTTTATTGTCTCGGATCACTGTTGCATTCTTTTCAGTATCAGTTTAGAGGCCACCGCCAAGGAAGTGCCAGCTTGCTTCGTAAAGAAGCGCTACATCGATGACACAATAACTGCACGTTTCTACACTCTGATGGGTTCTTTAGCTGTAACTACTTCTAACTCATCTGTTTGTGATCTTGCTAAAAACTTTAATGAAAAACTAAGAAAGGCCATAGATTCGGTAGCTCCAATTAAAGTAAAAAAACTCTCTTGTAACCAAATTCTACCGTGGAAAAACAGCACTACCTCTCAGCTGAAAAGAAACTGTCGCCAAGCTGAGCGACTATGGCGCAAAACTAAACTCCAGGTTCACCACGATATTTATAAGGAGCGTGTTGCTGGGTACAACAAAGCTATGCGGAAAGAGAGACAAGCCCACTTCTCTAAAATAATCTCTAATAATACTAACAATCCTAGAGTACTGTTCGCAACAATCGATACCTTGCTGAATCCCGCACCCACTGCCGGTATCACTAGCCAAGACTCCTCCGAAAAATGTGAAGAATTTGTATCCTTCTTTTTAGACAAGATCATAAAAATATGCGATGGTATAGTGAATCTTAGTGGAAATCCCACACTGGACCTTCCGATTGACTCTCCCACTGCATGTCTGAGCACTTTCACTGAGATAAGTGAAACGACACTCTGGGACATTGTCTCAAAAATGAAACCATCCACATGCTCTTTAGATCCCATTCCAGCTAAATTATTTAAAAATGCTTTCGATTGTCTATGTTTAGATACTTTTAATATTGTTAATTCATCGTTAACGATGGGTATTTTCCCAGATGTCTTTAAGACCGCCCTAGTAAAACCTCTACTCAAGAAATCAAATTGAGATACTTCCAGTCTAAACAATTACAGACCCATATCCAACCTGCCATTTTTAAGCAAAATTATAGAAAAAGTAGTTTTTCAACAAATAAACTCATATCTTGTTCAAAACGATATCCTGGAAAACTTCCAGTCAGGGTTCCGCGCCAATCATAGCACTGAAACAGCATTACTTAAAGTAGCAAATGATTTACGGCTAAGTGCCGATAGAAACAACGTTTCAGTTCTTATTTTACTTGATTTCAGTGCAGCCTTCGACACCATAGACCATCATATTTTAATTCACCGCCTTGAGAAGTGGGTCGGTCTCTCTGGTACTGTACTAAACTGGTTCCGTACCTATGTAACAGAAAGAAAGTTTTTTGTGCAACTTGGTGACAATGTTTCTAAGCATAGAGATGCTAGCTGTGGCATAGCGCAGGGGAGTATTTTAGGACTTTTATTTTTATTATACATGCTTCCCTTAGGCAAGGTCATCCAGAATCACAATGTAAATTTCCACTGTTATGCTGACGATACACAGCTGTATGTCTCCGTTGAGCCAGATGACCCAAATGCTATGAGCGTTCTTACAGCCTGTCTAGACGATATAAATAAATGGATGGGCAAGAACTTGCTGAAATTAAATGAAGAAAAGACAGAGGTACTATTAGTGGGCCCTAAGTCAAAAAGAGACCGGCTGCTTACAAAGCTGGGAAGCCTGGCCAAACAGACAAAATCTGAGGTCAGAAACTTGGGAATCATCTTCGATGCTGACCTCAATTTTAAATCCCATATAGATAAGGTGACCAAGACGGCATTCTTTCACCTTAGAAACATTGCCAAAGTAAAACCCTTTTTAACTCTCCAAGATGCTGAAAGATTGGTACATGCTTTTATTTTTAGCCGCTTAGACTACTGTAATGCACTTTTTACTGGCCTGCCTAAGAAGTCTATTAGTAGACTCCAAATTATTCAGAATGCTGCTGCCAGAGTCCTAATGAAAACCAAAAAAAGGGAACACATTACACCAGTCCTTGCTGCTTTGCACTGGCTCCCAGTCTCTTTTAGAATTGATTTTAAAGTCCTACTACTTGTTTATAAGGCTTTAAATGGCCTAGCACCTTTTATATTAAAGATATTTTATCACCATATGTACCAACTCGAGCACTTAGATCATCCACAGCGGACTTACTCACTGTACCTGTGGCCAAACGAAAAGTGGTGAAAGTGCCTTCTGTTATGTTGCACCAAAACTCTGGAATACTCTCCCACAAAACATTAAAACAGCAGACTCAGTTGACAATTTTAAAAAGCAGCTAAAAACCTTTCTTTTTAATTTGGCTTTTAATTAATTTATTAGGTTGACTATACTTTTATTGTCTCTGTTTTAAACCTTAGAATTGAGTATGATTGTTATGTGTATTTTCTTGATTTTTATTTGTATTATTCTTTTTTACTTTTGTCTTATGCCTATGTATGTATGTATGTATGTATTTATATGTGTATATGTATATATATGCGTGTATATATGTATATGTGTGTATATATATATGTATATATATTTTTATGCCTTACTTTCCCTGTAAAGCACTTTGAGCTACTGTTTGTATGAAAGGTGCTATACAAATAAAGCTATTATTATTATTATTATTTAATCTAACGCCTAGATGCTAGTTCCTCACCCAGTCTCTACCCCCACCTCATCCCCCTCACCCCCGCTCCCTCCCTCGATTACCTGGGGGCCCCCAGCGTCACACACCCAGCGCACATTTTTTTTAAATGAACAAAGCTTAAAACCATATGGTGGGCTCCAACAGGGACCATCTGCCAATACTGAGGCATACGTCACACAATACCCCCTTGCCATAAATACTACCCCCTCCCCACTTTATCACAGGATATTAAAAAAGTAATTAAAAAAGAAATTAAACAGGAAATCAAACAGGAAATCAAAAAGTAATTAAAAAAGAAATTAAAGGGCCTTAAAGTAGTGCCTCATATATACTACTACTGTTGCTGTTCATGGTCATCTTTAAAGTTTCAAGAACTGAAAATGTCCAACTCAAGCTAAATTCTGTGAGTAGTGGCGCATGCTGAAATTGAGCACAACAGGCCACAGGCATGCCACCAGAGGGGCTATCGCATGTGTTAATTATTTTTGAATGAAAAACACATAGGCTTTGTCTATGTCTATCTGTTTCAGGTGGAACAAATTCTAAAACATACTCTAAGAGCAGTCAGGGATGGAATTGAGAAATAATTGTGCAGTTCACTGCCCTATACATAAATAAGTGTACGGTCAGTGAATTGAACATTAGAACAGGAAGGGCATTTTCCGTAACACAATATCCAGAGAGAGTGTTTGGTTGTCCAAATCACTCAGTGAGTGCACGACTCATCTAGCTGATTGCTTCCAGAGGTTTTGTCTCAGATGTGGGCCAGATCACTCAGGATCTGACCAGTTTTGGCCAGTTCTGTCTTTTGTTTGAGTTAAAGGTCAGTTCAGTAGTGATCAGTGTCAGCAGACACCTAGAGAGTTGCTACCTCAGACAGAAAAAAGAGCCAGTGGGTAAGAGTTGTTATGAACCGTTATCCCCAGGTGACGAGAAAACCTGGCCTACCTCTTAGCTAGGTCTACAAACTAGACCTAAACACTACAGCTAGAAACCTAAAGGCTAAAGAGAGGGCCCTAACCTAGTGTATGTTGTGCATGTGTGCCAGTGTGTACAGCACTGGCTCCCAACCTTTCCCATCCCATGGCACACCTTTTCGCAAAAAAATAATTCTACGGCCCAAAAAGTTTTACCCAAATTAATTTCTGTGACACAAAAGCTACATTTATGTAAAGCCTAAAGCAATTAAAGCCTACATCCAATACATTTATTCAGTATTTAAAACATTTTACAATGAATACTATCACCAGTTACACATGTTAAATATTTTTTTTTCTGTGAGGCACACCATTTATAAATGTGAATTGTGACAACAACACTTTAATGAATATTGACCTGTGATTATTCTGCTAAAAGTATTTTATAGCTATCTATACTAGCTATGCATTTTATAAGCATTTAATTTTCTTCAGAAAATTACATTTTCAGGTTACCATGGATGACTATACAAGTCTATATTTCTCTCACAGCCAAAAAGGTGGAAAGTTTATGACAAAAATCATAACCGATGAGGACATATTTACTTTACCAACCGTAGCAAAAGCCAGCACTGAGTCAACACATACAAATAACATCGATCTATGCATCTATGTGAGATTTTTTGATGGGATGTGTTTTCGGGAGGAACTGCTTGTATTGATTCCACTAGAAGGTCATACTACAGGTGAGATCATAGTATAGTTCATTTAATTAATGTAGTGTAATTTTTATTCATGAGAGTTTTAGGAACCAGACTCGCTATGTTGACTTCTCGAACATTAGTCATAGGCCGACATCACATTGTTACACTGTCTGCAAAGATCATCTTTGTATGTTGTATATATAGTGTACAGTATACATCATAGAGAATTGCCTTTTTTTGGTCATTTCTGTGTATGTTTGTTCATTGAATTACTGTTGAATTGATAACGTAGCTTTGGTGACAATTGTGCACCATCCCTGTCAACTAAATGCGTTAAGGGAATAATTCATAAATAAACATTTGAAACCATTTTGTAGCCTACAATAAAGTATATTTAATCGAATAATATCTATTTACAGAAGTATGGTAGCCAACACTGTTGTGTCCAGACATTCATTTATTATTACATTGCATTACATTATTTAATTAATTCTTTCATTATTGCCTTGAATTAGAAGGTGGTGCATTAGTGTGGTTTGCCTGTAATTGCATCTAGCATTGGTCATGTAATAGATCTACATGTAAACGACGCAAAGTGCATTGTGGAAGAGATTCAATGGATGCTTAGTAAAGTGCATGCTCCTCTGTTCCTCTGCTTCCGTGTCTGATGTTTAATACACTACACTAGCATCAACCTACACAACAAAGTGGTGACGAGAGTAGTAGAATAGAAAGTTAATCTGAAGAGATGGCTCTGCTTTCCTTACAACCTCCTGCCGTTTTCCTGGGCTGCCCAGGTGAACCGAAGATCGCATTTGATGGGTGGAAAGAGTTGTTCAAAAATTACCTGCTTGCTATGGGGTAAATAACTTTCCTGTCGAGAGAAAGAGAGCCCTGTTAATTCACTGTTTAGGGACAGAAGGACATTGAATCTATAGCACCTTGCCACTCACTGCTGACACCTATGAGGGAACTGCTTGCTTTGAAAACATTTTTCACCCCAAAACTGAACGTTGTCGCCAAGAGGTACTGTCACGCCAAAATTTGTCCGGGTGCTCAGGAATGTGTCCGGGTGATCTCATAGAAATTTTGGACTGTAGTTGCTATGCCAACATGACGAGCTTGCATTCCTGAGTGATAAAACCCGTAAGAAAAATGTGTCCGGTTGCGAAGAATGTGTCCGGGTGATGTCATCGGAATTCTTAAACGTTAAATAATTCTTAAATAATTAAACGTCATTACATTACAGCTAGGTGGCTAGCTACAAATAAGCATTGCTTGCTCAGCTGTACAACTAGCTAGCTGGCTAGCTACAAACATAATATTATAATTATATAGCCAGCTAGCTACGAAGATAATAATATGCATTGTCTGTTCAGCTGTACAGTTAAGTTAGCTGGCTAGCTACGAATATAATAGCTAGCCAGCCACGTGCAAGCAGAGGGAAGCTGAAGTTTATCTATAGGTTTAACACGTGGCTACAATCCTTCTGTAGGAAAGAGGGGTATAGATTTGTTGAGCACTGGGACTTCTTTTGGAACAGGGGTGACCTGTACAAGCGCGATGGGTTACACCTGAACCGGATGGGTACCTACGCTCTGGGTCAGCGTATGCTTAGGGTAGCGCAGGATTATTTAAACTAGAGACTCGGGGGGCAGGGAGGATAGAGAGTGAAATGGGTAGGGTGGTGCAGACTGCCCAGATGGAGTCTGTCAAGACTACATATAACAGTGAAAGCATGAATAAAGTCTTGATTAAACAAAATTTTAGCAAGTGTGGCTTGGATTGGAAGGGAGTGAGGGAGCGGGAGAGGAATAGTAGAAACAGTAGTCTGAAATGTCTATGTTTTAATGCTAGAAGTATAAAAAATAAATTTCTGGAAATAGAGGTTGATATCAATAGCAAAGGCTATGATATCGTAGGGATTACAGAGACGTGGCTGGGAGAAGAGGACGGGGACGGATACAATATAGAAGGGTATAAACTTATTAGGAAGGATAGATCCGGTAAGAGAGGTGGGGGTGTGGCACTATATGTGAAAGATAATCTCAATGTGCAGAGGTTTCCAGAAATTAGCCAACGCATGCCTAGCGAGGATATTTGGATAAAGCTCATAGGGGAACATGAGAAGGGATTAAATATAGGGGTGTGTTATCGACCACCAGCTTCAGACAGCAATATGAATATAATGCTTTTTGAAAATATAAAACAAGCTTGCAGAGGAGGTGAGACTATTATCATGGGTGACTTAAATTACCCTGGTATTAATTGGGAATTGGAGACAGGACAAGGAAATAGGGAGGACGAATTTCTAGATGTTATTAATGATCTTTTTTTGGCACAGTATGTTAGACAGCCTACAAGAGGAAATTCAATTCTAGATCTGGTGTTATGTAATGACGCCGACAGAATCAGTAGTATAGAGGTAATGGAACCCATTGGGACAAGCGATCATTCCACAATCGGATTTGATATATTATGGCAAACTAAGAGGGCCCCATCTAACTCAAGGATTTTAAATTTTAGGCGTGCCAACTTTAAACAGATGCAATTAGAATTAAGCATGGTAGACTGGGGACATCTTCTTGATTGTAGGACAGTGAATGAAAAGTGGGACAAGTTTAAAAGGGTTATACTAGATGCACAGTGTAAATTCATTCCTACGGTGCGGAAAAGTAAGTTGAAAAAGCAGTCCCCACCGTGGATAAATAAAGATATGCGACAGAGTTTGAGGGAGAAGAAAAAACTGTTTAAGATATATAAAAACGACAGTACCGAGAGTAATAAGGCTGAATATTGTCATGTGCGTGCTAAGGTCAAAAAAGAACTAAGGGTAGCCAAAAGGATCTACGAAAGGCAAATTGCAGAAATGCTAAAAGTAACCCTAAGTGTTTCTTTCAATACTGTAGTAGGAAAAGAAAAGTCAAAGAGGAGAGTAAGGGAATTAAAAACAAAGACGGGGCACTGCTCTGTAAAAATAAGGATATTGCAGATGCTCTAAATGGCTGTTTTGTAGAGAGTTTTACCAGAGAAGAGGCTGCTAATAGGCCGGAAGGCATATTCATTACTCAGAATGTCTTAGCGGATACAGAGATAGGGGATATGGAAGTATTGGATAAATTACATAAATTAAGACTAATAAGGCAGCCGGCCCGGATGGCATATACCCCAGGGTACTAAAGGAGTTAAGCGAGATTATTTGGCCACTGGCAAGTATTTTTAGACTGTCTTTAAAGACTGGTGAATTACCAAATGACTGGAAACAGGGTATTGTGGTACCAATATATAAGAAAGGGGACCGTACTGATCCAGGAAACTATAAGCCTATTAGTTTAACTTGCATCATCCATCCATCCATCCATCCATCCATCCATTGTCTAAGCCGCTTATTCCTGGTCAGGGTCGCGGGGGGGTGCTGGAGCCTATCCCAGCATGCGTTCCGGGCGAGAGGCAGGAATACACCCTGGACAGGTCGCCAATCCATCACAGGGCACACACACCATTCACTCACACACTCATACCTACGGGCAATTTAGACTCTCCAATTAGCCTAACGTGCATGTCTTTGGACTGTGGGAGGAAACCGGAGTACCCGGAGGAAACCCACGCGGACACGGGGAGAACATGCAAACTCCGCACAGAAAGGCCCCCGGCCTGGTTTCGAACCCGAGACCTTCTTGCTGTGAGGTGACAGCGCTACCCACTGCACCACCGTGCCGCCAACTTGCATCATATGCAAAATATTAGAATCTATTATTAAAGATAAACTAGAAGTATTTCTTGAAAATGACAACATCCTAAGGGATAGCCAGCATGGTTTTTGCAAGGGTAGGTCATGTCTGACAAATCTGCTGACATTTTTTTGAGGAAGTGTCTGGATGAGAGAAAGGCGTATGATATTATATACTTAGATTTCCAAAAAGCATTTGATAAGGTGCCACATGACAAACTCATTATCAAAATGAGAGCAGTAGGAATTACAGGTGGCATTTTAGAGTGGGTTCGGAACTGGTTACGGGATAGAACACAAAGGGTAGTAATAGGCGGGATCTTATCCGAGGAGGGTATAGTGGGAAGTGGAGTCCCGCAGGGATCGGTGCTGGGACCACTGCTCTTTATAATTTACATAAATGACATTGATATGGACATTGAAAGTACATTAGTTAAATTTGCAGATGATACAAAACTGGGAGGCTTAGCAAATAGTCAGGAATCTACTAAAGTAATCCAAGACCATCTGAATAGAATCCAGAAATGGGCAGAAACCTGGCAAATTAAATTTAATACAACTAAATGTAAAGTTCCACATGTGAGGAATAAAAACATAGGACAGGATTATTTTATGGGAGGTAGAAAACTAGAATGTGCACACGTAGAAAAAGACCTAGGAGTACTAGTTGATCAAAGCTTGTCAGGGTCTGGTCAATGTGCGGTAGCAGTTAACCCCCTGAGGTCGGCTGGATCGGCGCCGATCCAAGCAGCAATACAAGTATATTACTATTTCTAACTTCGCGATATTTTATCATACACACGCGGCAAAAACATTGACAGAAACCTTAGAATCGCGACTTTCCGATTTGAGCACTGGCAAATGAAATGGGATTTTTAAAATTAGCTTAATTAGACCAAAAGTAAACCTTGCTTTTTACTCTGTTTTTTACCTTTTAGTAACGTCCCCCTTCTATTGACATGTTAACGAGGTGCTAATTTCGGGGAGGTGCGTCGGGCCATAAACAACACAAACTGAAGAGGACAGTCTATGCTGATATTTATTTTATTTCGCTTGTTTTCAAATACTCGTGAAAATATATATAAATTCGCGTCTTGTGACTACATATTCCGCATGTCGCAATGTAACAAATTGCAATAGGCACAGAAAATACTTTTCAAACAGCCTAAAATGTTATAAAATATATCGTATGTCTGTGTTTACGCTTGCAATCTGCCAGCAACAGTATATTCACGAGTATATTTTCAAATACTCGTGAAAATATATGAATTCCGCGCCTTGTGACTACATATTCCGCATGTCGCAATGTAACAAATTGCAATAGGCACACAAAATACTTTTCAAACAGCGTAAAATGTTATAAAATATATCGTATGTCTGTGTTTACGCTTGCAATCTGCCAGCAACAGTCTATGCTATTGATTTTATTTCGCTTGTTTTTTATTTTTTTACATCTTGTCTGTGTTTACGCTTGCAATCTGCCAGCAACAGTCTATGCTGATATTAATTTTATTTAGCTTGTTTTCAAATACTCGTGAAAATATATATAAATTCCGCGTCTTGTGACTACATATTCAGCGTGTTGCAATGTAACAAATTGCAATAGGCACAGAAAATACTTTTCAAACAGCCTAAAATGTTATAAAATATATCGTATGTCTGTGTTTACGCTTGCAATCTGCCAGCAACAGTATATTCAAGTATATTTTCAAATACTCGTGAAAATATATATATTCCGCGTCTTGTGACTACATATTCCGCATGTCGCAATGTAACAAATTGCAATAGCCGCATGTCGCAATGTAACAAATTGCAATAGGCACACAAAATACTTTTCAAACAGCGTAAAATGTTATAAAATATATCGTATGTCTGTGTTTACGCTTGCAATCTGCCAGCAACAGTCTATGCTATTGATTTTATTTCGCTTGTTTTTTATTTTTTACATCTTGTCTGTGTTTACGCTTGCAATCTGCCAGCAACAGTCTATGCTGATATTAATTTTATTTAGCTTGTTTTCAAATACTCGTGAAAATATAGCCTATGAATATCGCGTGTTGTGACGCCAAACATTCCGCGTGTTGCAACGTAACAAAGAGCCAAAATGAATATTCAGGTTTTTAGCATTTAGCCCTCCCACAGCCTGAAATAAATGTGACCAGTTCTGATAAAAACAGGTTTTTAGCTATTTAGATCTCAGATGTGCTAAACTATTTTCACACCCTTACATAACCAAGACCTTGGTGAACAAACGCACATTGGCAAAACAATTCGTCACTATAGTTTAGTGTGTGCTTTCACATCTTTTGTGACAGCAGAAAAATTTACTATTTTTAACTTGTGTGTTTGTAGATCTATTTACAAGCTGCATATGATACTGACCAAACTATTGATGGCATACAAATGTAGCTGTGATTGTCCTTCAAATAAAAATATCAAACACTTTGGAGTAAGTGTGTGTTAAATTGATGAAATTGAGATAAATATCAGACCATGCCAAAATCTAAAAACATTAAAAGCTTAGCACGGACCTCAGGGGGTTAAAAAAGCCAACAGGATGCTGGGATACATAGCCAAGAGTATTGAGTACAAATCGAAGGAGATCATACGCACCCTATACAATGCCCTTGTTAGGTCACACTTGGAATATTGTGTGCAGTTCTGGGGACCGCACTACAAAAAAGATATAGATGCGCTGGAAAAGGTCCAAAGAGGGGCAACCAGACTGATTCCAGGCATAAAAGACAAGTGTTATGAGGAAAGGCTAGAGATGCTTGGACTGTTCAAGCTTAGTAAAAGGAGACTTAGGGGAGATTTGATTGAGGCTTTTACATTTATTAAAGGAATTAACAAAGTGAATTACAGGAAATTATTCAAGTTGAGTTCGGTTAGCAGAACGAGGGGGCATAAATGGAAACTGACAAAGGGTAAATTTCACACGGACACTAGGAAATATTTTTTCACACAGAGAGTGATCAATGTGTGGAATAGCTTGCCTGGACATGTAGTGGAGGCTGAGACACTAGGGGTATTCAAGGCCAGGCTCAATCCAGTGTTAGACACTCTACCCTTTGGGTAAACTAAGCATTGTGAGCAGATTAGTGGTAGGAATGGATGAGCAGTGTTGGGCTGAATGGCCTGTTCTCGTCTTCCCCTTATGTTATGTTAGGTTATGTTATAATATATGGAAGTCATTACAGCTAGGTGGCTAGCTACGAATAAGCATTGCTTGCTCAGCTGTACAACTAGCTAGCTGGCTAGCTACGAACATAATATATACATTTTATAGCCAGCTAGCTACGAAGATATAATATGCATTGTCTGTTCAGCTGTACAGCTAAGTTTGCTGCCTAGCTACAAATATAATATATGGAAGTCATTACATTACAGCTAGGTGGCTAGCTACGAATAAGCATTGCTTGCTCAGCTGTACAACTAGCTAGCTGGCTAGCTACGAACATAATATATGAATTTTATAGCCAGTTAGCTACGAAGATAATAATATGCATTGTCTGTTCAGGGCGGCAATGTTAGCATAATGGTTAGGGAACTGGGCTTGTAACGCAAAGGTTGCAGGTTCAATCCCAGGTGGGGCACTGCCGTTGTACCCTTGAGCAAGGTACTTAACCTGAATTGCTTCAGTAAATATCCAGCTGTATAAATGGATTGTATGTAAAGAAAAATGTAAACTGTAAGTCGCTCTGAATAAGAGTATAAATGCCTAAAAAGAGCTAAATGCCTAAAAATATAAAAAAATGTAAATGTAATGTACAGCTAAGTTAGCTGCCTAGCTACGAATATAATATATGGATCGCCTGCTTAGATGGCTAGTGAAATACCTAGCATCACTAACACTAGCTAGTGCTAGCCAGCTAGCTAGATGTACAGCTGAGCAAGCAATGCTTATTATTTTCTTCGTAGCTAGCTGGCTATATAATTATAATATTATGTTCGTAGCTAGCCAGCTAGCTAGTTGTACAGCTGAGCAAGCAATGCTTATTCGTAGCTAGCCACCTAGCTGTAATGTAATGACGTTTAATTATTTAATAATTATTGAACGTTTAAGAATTCCGATGACATCACCCGGACACATTCTTCGCAACCGGACACATTTTTCTTCCGGGTTTTATCACTCAGGAATGCGAGCTCCTCATGTTGGCATAGCAACTACAGTCCACAATTCCGATGACATCACCTGGACACATTCCTGAGCACCCAGACAAATTTTGGCGTGACAGTACCGATTTAGGCAACGAGCCCAAGCTGTGGGTGAGTCTACGTCTACGGATCACTATGTGGCAGAGCTGCGCGAGCTTGTGAAACAATGTAAGTTTGGAAACATGGAAAGTGAAATGGTGCGCGATCAGATAGTCGAGAAAACATCTTTGCCTCGCATATGTGAAAGACTGTTAATGGATGATCATTTGACACTTGATAGGGCTTTGGAAATAGCTAGGCAAACTGAAGCTGCACTAGCTGATGCAAAAGTAATTACAGATGGTGATACCAAGCACATAGCTGCTGTTCACGAAAAAAAGGGAGCGGGCAAGCAGAAATACAAAACAAATCCAAATGATGAAAAGCAAGAAAATGCATCTCACACCTGCTATCGTTGTAGTTCAGCTAATCATCTAGCTAATGATAAATCCTGCCCTGCTAAAGATGGCAAATGTAAAACATGTGGGAAACTGGACATTTGCAAATGTATGCAAATCATCCTCAAAGTCAGTTAATGAAGTGACTGTGCCTGAAATT
Organism: Aldrovandia affinis; assembly: GCA_029706075.1. Classification (NCBI taxonomy): domain Eukaryota; kingdom Metazoa; phylum Chordata; class Actinopteri; order Notacanthiformes; family Halosauridae; genus Aldrovandia; species Aldrovandia affinis. The sequence goes on along the minus strand of JAINUG010000295.1, from coordinate 591,272 downwards.
ACTGTCTTGACTGCACAAAACTGCTTTATTGACATAACTGACATACTGCACCTCCTACACAGACCTGTACTATTGAGCTAATAGTTGATACAGGATCTGGTGTTTCTATACTGCCTGAGAGTGTATACAGTGATTATTTTAGTTCAAATAAGCTAAGTGAACCAAAAGCACAGCTTGTCAGGGCCGTCTTTTGTGGGGGGCAACCAGTGCGACCGCCCCAGGCCCCGCCATTCAAGGGGCCCCGTGGTGAGAGGGGAAAAATTAATTTAAATAATAATAATAATTTATTACATTATTTTTTAAATTATTATTATTTAAAACAATATATATTAAATATATAGGCTATGTTTGTGAAGCACACCCAGACATGCAAATACATTTATATAGCCTAAATGGCATTTTGGCAAGTTGACATTATATGGAAAGTGGCTGCATTCAAGCTCAAACAGCAGAGACCGAGACAAATTGATTCCGCTCATTGAGAATTCCCCTGAGAAGATGTTTGAAACAGAATATTTTCTTGTAATCGTGGATAAAGCTCTCGTGTCACTCGCGTCAAGATTTGAACAAATGCAAGGTTTCGTAGCTAAGTTTGGGTTTCTATTTGATGTGACCAAACTGGGTGAAATGATGGAAGATGACTTGAGAAGGTAGTGTATGGATCTGAGCTACGCTTTGTCTGATGGAGAATCTCACAACATTGACGGCCTGACCTCTTCTCCGAGCTCAGAGTATTGCGAGAGATGATCCCTCAAGGAACCAACACTGCACTTCAAGCCCTTCAATTTCTGAAGTAAATTGAAGGTACGTTCCCAAACACTGAAGTCGCATATTGGATTTTATTGATTATTCCAGTAACAGTGGCTTCAGGAGAACGAAGCTTTTCCAAATTGAGAAAAATAAACAATTATTTGCGGACAATCATGTCTCAGGAGCGGCTATGTGGACTTGCAATGCTCTCTATCGAGAAAGACGTTGCTTCAACCCTCGACGATGTTGATCTTATTGCTGAGTTTGCCGCAATGATGGACAGAAAGATCACACTGTAGACAGTCAGCTAGTCAGTCAGATTGGTGAGATGTTCATGCTTATTAAAATATTTTAATTCAAGGCGCATATATGGATGGTTTGTGTGATGTCGTAGCCTGTAAAACTTTCGCTCATAGTTATCAGAGCCTATATAATTGCTACGATGTAGGCCTACAATGGGTTGGCTATTATAAACAATGGTTGCTAAACTGTTGCTATGTCTATGATGTCATCGCATTAACAGCTGGGCCCCGCATAGGTTGACTCGCCCCAGGCCCCGCCCACCCCTTGAGACAGCCCTGCAGCTTGTTACATATTCTAAAGAGAAATGTAATGTACTTGGATGTCTTAAGGTTGACATTACCTACCATGACAAAAGTGCCTCCACAGACTTTTACATAGTGAAAACAGGGACACCTATACAAGGTATGGACCTTGTGACTGCTCTCCAGTTACAGATAAAAGGAGGATAGCTAATACCAGAGACTACTACTGTCTGTGCTGCGCTCAACCAAACCAAAACTCCAACCACTAAATGCATACAGAAAGGTGAGACTCCTGCTGCATTTGGATGGGCAAAGGATTTCATACTGTCACACGCCACGCGACACACCCTGGACGGGAACAGAGCAGTCCAGACACGGAGTGGAGTTTTTCGGTCTACGGACCGGACTTTTATTTATTTTATTTTTTCGGCGCGTTCTCTGTTCCCCCACTGGGCCGAGAACGAGCACCGGGAGCGTAAAATAATAAACACTAATAAACACAACTAAACACGTTACCCTAATTGCCGCGAAGCTTTCGGGTAACTAAATGAAAAGACCAAAACTAAATCACACAATATCGAACCGGCTCTTTCTTAGTCCGTTCGATATTTTCTTTACTTTGGTTCACTTTTCTTTTGTTGTCCTTTCCTCGCTCCTCGGTCTCAAACGCCTCTCTGGTTCCAGCCACCTACTGAAGGGAACAGAGCAGTCTTAAAGCACACAGATGTAATTATTATCGACAGGACCGGTGTGTGCGCTTACTGCTCTGCCAGTAGGCGTGGCCGCTAATCGTCCTGATTAGCTGCTGAGACCGACGCCTTCCACACATACATAAAGTGAAGGTATGTACAACAAAAGCTTCGCCTCTTACCACTTTCAGTGCATGATGCTGTTTCCAGTGAACTCAAGAACCTAGAGGAAAATGGAATCATTGAGAGATGCATCTGAATGGGTATCCCCAATCGTAGTCACTAAGAAGAAGACAGGTGGCATACGCATGTGGGATGACTTAAGGGAACCTAACAAAGCTGTGATTGTTGATAGCCATCCCTTGCCACTGATTGTCTGAGCTGCGTGGATCTGTCATGTTCTCTACCCTTACATTACATTACAGGCATTTGGCAGACACTCTTATCCAGAGCAACTTACAGTTTACATTTCTTTACAATCCATTTTTGTAGGCGTTTCTGCCTCTACTACCCGACCTGGCAAGCTGTTCCAGGCATTGACAACTCTCTGTGTAAAGAAAAACTTCCTAATATCTGTGCGGAATTTGCCTTTAACTAATTTCTACCTGTGGCCTCTTGTTTTGCTGACCCCACTTATCTTAAAAAATCTTTGGTATTTTACTTTGTTAATCCCTTTTAGGAATTTAAAAACCTCAATCAAGTCTCCGTTTGCTAAGTTTAAATAGATTGAGTGCCTTAAGTCTATAATAATAACTTTTACCTTTCATACCAGGTATCAGTTTAGTTGCCCTTCTTTGGACTTTTTCAAGAGCTTCTATATCTTTCTTGTAGTGCGGTGCCCAGAACTGCACACAGTATTCTAAGTGCGATCTGACAAAGGCATTATATAACATTAATATAACTTCCTTTGATTTATACTCAATACTTTTTGCTATGTATCCCAGCATCCTGTTGCCACTTTCCACTGCTTTTTTCACTGCTGTAGCACACTGCTTTGATGCAGATAGGCTTTGATCAACTACAATTCCTTTTTACAAAGTCTTTTTCAAATTGAACACCTACTAACTTTTCTCCTCCCATAAAATACTCCTGTCTAATGTTTTTATTTCCCACATGCATAACTTTACATTTAACAATATTGAATGTCATCTGCCATGTATCTGCCCATTTTTGGATTTTGTTTAAATCATCTTGGATTACTTTAGTCGATTCCAAACTGTTTGCCAAACCCCCAAGTGTAGTATCATCTGCAAATTTAACTATTTTGCTACTAACGCCCATATCAAGATCATTTATGTAAATAAGGAAGAGCAGAGGTTCCAGCACCGATCCCTGCGGGACACCACTGCTCACAGCACCGAGGTCAGATACGGCCCCACCTACTGTTACTCTTTGTATTCGCCCTTGCAGCCAATTATGAACCCACTGTGAAACTACCCCTGCAATTCCTACTGAGTTCATTTTAGCAATGAGCCTCTCATGTGGTACCTTGTCAAATGCTTTCTGAAAGTCCAAATATATAATATCATAAGCCTGGTTCAGGTCAACACACTTTGTAGCCTCTTCGAAAAAGTCCAGGAGGTTTGTTAGGCATGGCCTCCCTTTGAGAAAACCATGTTGGCTCTCCCTTAAAATACTATTATTTTTCAAGAATGATTCCAACTTATCCCTAATAATACATGTATTGGACTAGTGCATGGTATAGCAAGTTTGTGCCCAATTATGCTACTGTTATGGAACCTATGAGAGCTCTGCTGCGAAAGAACTGAACATTTCAATGGAACGATGCAGCACAAGCAGGCTTTGACCAAGTCAAGAAGATGATCGTGAATAGCCCTGCTTTAACACCATTCGACCCTAAGAACATTTGACATTTGACATTTTAAGCATTTAGCAGACGCTCTTATCCAGAGCGACTTACAAGATGTGCATTAATTCATGGTAGGAACAATCATAGTTAGCGCACCAGATCAGTGCAGGAATACAGCAATAGACATCATTGCAGGCATCTGCGTACCATACCTGTAACACCGGGAAGGAAAAGGCTAGTTAATTTTTTTGGGGGAGTATAGTGTTGAATGGGAGTAAGAAGCCTAGCATAGTCTCTACAGATGCTTCAGACTATGGGCTTGGAGCTGTCTTGACTCAACTAGACAACACTGGTGAAGAACAGACTGTTGCTTTTGCTTCTCGCAGTCTATCGGATGCTGAGAGGAAATATTCAATCGTAGAGAAGGAAGCACTGGCCTGTGTCTGGGCTGCTGAGAAATGGCGTACATGGCTCTAGGGAAGGAAATTCCTGCTACGCACTGATCATCAAGCACTGACAACGCGCCTGACTACCAGGGGTAATAACCGTACTGGTCTACGGATAGCCAGATGGTCTGCTCACCTGAAGAGTTTGACTATGATGTTCAATACAGAACTGGATCTTTGAACTATGTTGCTGACTGTCTATCAAGACTTCCACTTCCTGAGACAGACACTCCATGCGCAGAGACTGTGGAATCTGTTGCAACCATTCTAACTGATCTGAGTGCTGTTTCTATGAATGACTTCCAGTCTGAGTGCCGTGCCTGCCCTGTGCTCACAAAGCTCCGTGCTCAGATACAGAAAGGCTGGCCGTCACAAAAGAAAGCACTTGATCCTGACTTACTACCATTCTTCCTGATTCGCCATGAGCTTGCAGTCGTGGATGATTGTATTGTCAGGGGGACCCATTGTTTACTCGTGTCTGAGTCACTGCAGAAAAGACTCATTGATATTGTTCACGAAACCCACTAAGGCATTGTTCGCACAAAACAACGCCTCAGAGAACTACTGGTGGCCCAAAATAGACTCTCAGACAGAGATATTGATAGAGAACTGTACAACCTGCAGACAAAATGATAAGTCGACTGTTACCCATGATGCTCCCCTTCAACCTGTGCCTCTTCCAGCTGCTGCCTTGGAGAAGGTTTCTGTGGACATTGTAGGCCCATTTGAGATAGCACCTGCTGATTGTAGATTTGCCATTACGTTGGTAGACTACTATAGTAAATGGCCTGAAGCAGCCTTTACTCCCCGTCTGGACACAGCTACTGTCATTCCGTTTCTGACCGCTGTTTTCTCCCGGGAAGGAAACCCAAAGGAATTAATCAGTGATAATGGACCTCTGCTGAGTTTTCAGATTTTCTCAAAAAGAGGGAAATTATACACCTGAAGTCTTCAGTCTACTATCCAAGAGCTAACGGATAGGAAGAAAGATTCAACAGAGTTCTAAAGGACTGCCTACAGACCGAGTCGATCCAAGGAGAACCCTGGAAATCATTCCTGAGAACTTACCTGATGGACTACAGAGCAACTCCTCATTCGACCACAGGAGTATCCCCTTCAGAACTGCTCCACAACCGACGAATGAGAACGAAGTTACAGATAATGGACATGCCTGTACCTCCTACGGATGAACACGCTGTGCATGAAAGAATGAGAAAAAACAAGTGAAAACAAAAGAATACACAGATGCTCACAGACATGCCAAAGCAACTGACTTCCAGTCCGGTGACAAGGTACGGATTAGGAAGCCATGGAAAGTGAAGAAAGGAGACCTCAAGTTCACAAAACCAAGGACTGTTGTGATGAGGAAAAGCCCAAACACTTACCTGCTGGATGATGGAAGGATCTGGAATGCCTCACGTTAACCAATCACATTTCAGCCATCATTTGTTGCCAGGGTCAAAGAAATCTGCCCGGAGGCCTTCACAATCCGTTCTGCAGGCCCTGTAGCATAAAATAAGTGTTGATCAAACTGTTGCTTCAACCAATCAGATTTTGAGTTGGGGACACGAAGGCCTTCTAGAAGGCCTAGGTAACGTCAGCGTATTCACACCCTTTGATTGGATAGTCAGAGAGTGTCTGACTATGATGTAATGTGATTGGTTAAATGCTTTAATATGAAAATACACGTCTGGATGCAGCGCAACCAGGGGAACAGCTATGAAAGGAAGCGAACAGACCATTTGGAATTATTTAATAAGTATTCATGGACAAAATATAATTAACATCAGTCTGTGATTCAGACATTTGAGCGGACATTTTCAGCCCTAAAGCGAATTAAAACTTATGCCAGAAATACGACAGGGCAGGCTCGACTTTCAGCATTAGCTTCGATGGCGATAGAAAAGGATGGAACTTCTTGATGGAACTGAAACACACGGATAATCTGTACGACAGAGTAATTGAACTCTTTTTGAGGAAAGAAAGGAGAATGGATTTTGTGTACAAATAATAAGGATTTTTGGTGAGTAAAATGTTGCTATTTTCCTAAATAATATTGCAATTTTATGAGGTTATTATTATTATTGATGCTTTTTTATGTGTGTCGCAGCTGTAGCACCGAAGTTTGTTTCTTCAGTAAAGGCATTTATTCTGGATACACGAGTTATCTATCTGCGATGCAACGGCAACGGGTATTTGTTCAGTTTGTTTTTGCACTTTGTTTATTTATCTTTCTTCAGTCATGTTTCATGAGAGAGAATGACAGCGATAGAGACGAGAGAGAATGACAGCGATAGTTAGAAGCGTGAGATAATTAGTGATTAGTAGTGTTAGTAACTTAATCTAAATCCCTAATGTTAGTAGATTAGTTGGTTAGTACTATATACATCTAACTAATATATACAAAGTGTAATTAGAAAGTAAGAAGGAAGTAAAACGAGATTAGAAACGAAGACGGAAAAAACGAAACATCGAATTTCCCGAAGTGCATGACAGAACGAGAATGAAACATGACTGAAGAAAGATAAATAAACAAAGTGCAAAAACAAACCGAACAGACACTCAAAACATAACAATAAGATGGCTTTTATAGCCATAAAATAGTTATTGAGGGGTGGATTGATTCAGACGGAGCACTACTGAAGGCCTAGGTGTGAAATGCACGGCCCGCCACTGCTTTTACCCTGTGTCTTTTGTTTTAGACTGGGTGTGGCTTCCCCGCATTCCGCACTCGGTTCCTTTTTTCCCCTCTTTAGATTCAGCCTATCGCACCCACTCCCCTGCACATTCCGCATTCTAGAATCAATTTAGTAATTTCACCCTTTCCTATTTAAGTTCAGCACTCACACACTCCAGTGCCAAACCGTACTCGTGTATCTTGTACTGCCCTAGTTTGGTTCACTCTGTTTTTCCAGTTGTATTTTGTTGTTTGTTTATTCGTTTTCTGTCCACAGTCAAATTGTCAGGAACTCGGTATCTCTTTCTAGCAATCTCTGGATTTTTCGGGAAGAGATGAGCGGGCTGGTTGCAAAGAATGCATACATTCTTGTACAGAAGCTGAACGGACCGTGAACTTGTAGAACTGCATGCAGTAGATGCACTGAACCCAGAGCAAGTGCGCCGTCTCTTCATCTGTGCTGACTCTTTCTCTGCCTCTGATGCACGAGTTGACTTTGTGGTGACCTGGACAGACTTGTTGTACAAATCACGTCTACACTCCATGTGGTATCTCAGTCTTCCCACATTTTGTGCCTCCTTCATGTGCTCCAAAATTGTAGCATCTTTAACTGCTTCTGCATACGCTAACAGAGTAGGGTAGCCTTTAGTAGTTGCCTGTGCGAGCTTCTGAGCTGGCGTCTCCGGGCCTTCACAGATGAAGCAATTGAGCGGAGGTGGAGGATAACGTCTACGTCCATACTGCTAGACTGAAATGCCCTACAAAGGAAAAAGGCAGTAACTTCATTTTTCGTCGAAAATGAGTCATAATCATTCTTGCAACATTAAAGGCCAAGGAGTGGTTTTAGTGCAAAATAAATGCTTGCAATTGATTCAGAATCATGAAAAAACCCTAGTTTGACCCCTCACAAGGTACTTAACCCCCTGAGGTCGACGGGAGCGGCGCCGCTCCCAGCAGCAATAAAAGTATATTACTATTTCTAACTTCGCGATATTTTATCATACTTTGAGCACTGGCAAATCAAATGGGATTTTTTAAATTAGGTTAATTAGACCAAAAGTAAACCTTGCCTTTTACTCTCTTTTTTACCTGGTAGTAACGTCCCCCTTCTATTGACATGGTAACTAGGGGCGAGTTTAGGCGAGGTGTGTGGGGAGGGGCGTGGGGCCATGTGTGAAAACGCCGGCGTAAACACATAAACTGTCCCGACAATTTGAAGCAAGATTTTATACAGACATACAATTTTATTCAAGATGGAAAGATTTTCTGCGCTGCAGTGTTTGCGAGTATTGATGAAAAGCGACGAAGACAATAACTGACGAGGAGTAAGTAACTATATTTGATTTGCCATGTTATCAAATACTCGTATATATATTCAATATATGAATTCCGCGTGACTACATATTCCGCGTGTTGCAACGTAACAAATTGCAATATGCACACAAGATCTATGGAAGAATACTTTTCAAACAGCCTAAAATGTTATTTATTTAGCTTGTTTTCAAATACTCGTGAAAATATATGAATTCCGCGTCTTAGTGACGCCAAACATATTCCGCGTGTTAGTAACTTAATCTAAATCCCTAACGTTAGTAGATTAGTTGGTTAGTTCTATACACATCTACCTAATATATACAAAGTGCAATCTAGAAAGTAAGAAGGAAGAAAACGAGATAATAAGCGAAGGCGGAAAACCCCCAAAAGTATAAACTCCCGAAGTGCATGACAAGACAAGGTGTGGATCTCGAAATAAACGGAACAAGGACAGACAGGGAGCAGAACGTGACAGAACAGGGAAAATGCAATACTGGATAAAGAATAATGAATAAGGACTGAATGAAAAATAAACAAAGGCCAAAAAACAACAGAACAGGAACTCAGAATATAACACTGATGGCCCAGTGAGATGGCCCATCTGACAGTTCTTAGAGGTGTGGACAATGAATAATGAATATTCAGGTATTTAGCATTTAGCCCTCCCACAGCCTGAAATAAATGTGACCAGTTCTGATAAAAACAGGTTTAAGGCAGAAATAAACATTTTCAATTTTTCACAGATAAGGTTCCGGGTACCCCAACTTTCAGCAGCTGTCATGACTCACAAGTTTTCCTATGGGAGTTGAATTTAAATATTTTTATAGGTGTTATTAGACACCTTTACAAACACATTGGTGAAGAAATTTCTTGGTAAGGAATTTATTCCAAGATTGGCCAAATATCTGATAATATTCCCTGACTACAATACAGTAATCCAGAGAGTAGTTGGGGACAGACAAAGTTCAAGCAGGGGCAAACCAAGCAATTGGGAAATCCAGAGAGTAGTCGAGGACAGGCAAAGTTTGTTTCCAGGTCCAACTGTGTCGCAGGCAGGCAGGCAAGATGTGGTCAATGGGCAGACGTAATCAGAATACAAAAATCAAGTAACTGTATTCAGCTCGCGTTATATTTGAAAAACGAGTAATCTGAATACAGTTACTTTAATAAACCTGAAGTGAATACATTTTGGAATACTTATTGGAATTCTTGGGGGAAAGTTTTCCTTACAAACATTAATGAGCTGATATTCATTACTAAAGCTACAGCATGAAATGCTCACGCCTACATGATTATCATCACACAGCTCACGAAAACTACCGCGGCTGCACAGAACCAAAAAAACTGCGTTAAAACAAATGCGTTTAAAAAAAGCGCGCGCCCACACTCGGAGAAACATTGACAAGGAAGAAAAGTCAGCTTTCAGTTCGTGGCGTTATCGACACCATTTCCAGTTTAAAGAAGAACATGGGAAAAATCTGTCGGTCCAGTGTACCTTGTGTCTGGAATAAAGATACTGTTGGCATCAAAGGACTCGACTTCGAATCTTAAAAAGCACTTGGAGCTAAGCCAACGTTAGCTAACGTTAGTTAACCTTCAGCTTACTGAACACAGTTATGCAGTAATTTGTTGTTAACTGACCTTAGCCTATGGTTTGAGGCATCGCAATAACTGCTCTGCTAATGTTATACTGCTTTCTTTATTGTTGAAACGATGACATTTCAAAACGTCTTCATAAAATACAACACCACTTTGCCCTCAAGTGCTGCTGTGGAGCGCCTCTTCAGCCATGGTGGCAACCTGTTCACTCCCCAACGCAATCGCATGACTGATGAACACTTTGAGCGCTATAACAGCAAAATCTGCACTGTGGCAGTAGAGTGAAATTGACACCTGAAACCTGAGGCCAAATGTTTTTTTAAAATTTATATTTCTTTTCTTTTATTCTTTTTATTTTTCCCAGTTTTCTCCCAATGTGGTAGCCAATTGTACCCTACTATACGCCAATTACGTTATGCACTACCGAGCATTCGCCACTACACAGCCCGCCAACACTGGCACTTTTCTAAGCCATATCCCTCACAAGTCACTGTTATTCCAGTGCCAAAAAAGTTTCAAAAGTTATTACATTGATGATGTTGTGTTTGTGTTATACTCATGATGAGCCATTATAACAGTAAAATAACTTGCCTTTCAGTTTCCCTTTGCTTTTTATTATGATACATTTTTAATCTGTCCATTCTAATCCCATAACATATTAATGATGACAAAAACAAAAAAATGCAGATACAATGTTGCATATATTTAGCTAAATTGACATCTCAAATGTATTAGTATTTATTATTAAATGAACAGAAGCTGACCTGACCTCTACACAGTGGAAAGTTGAACATGACATCCTTTTTCAAAGTGTAATGCATAATAACTATTTAAATGTATTACTGATAAAATAAAAAAGTGAACATGGCATTGAGCACCCTTTTAGTACTAAGTAGCACCACCTTTGGCTATATAACAGCTTCCCAATGTCTCCTGTACCCCAAAACATACCCATCTGTGATGGAAAAAGTAAGTATTCTAAAAGTAACCTGAATACGTTACTTTTTTGAGACATGTAACTGTATTCGTATCTGATTACTTTCAGAGTCGTGTAAACAGTATTCAGGCACTAATTACATATACAAAGTAACCCTCCCAACCCTGGAGGTCGGTATCAGGAAAGCAGTCCGGGGAACACAGAGAGGAACGAGACTGGGATACACGGGAACACGGGAACACAAACACGATGGCACAAGACTCGGGTAAACAAAGAAACCGCTGGAAAGTAGTGAATGCATAAGCAGAGCACAAGACAATCTGGCAACGAACATGGGAAAACGCACAGCTTATATACATCAGACATAACGAGAAACAATCAGGAATTAACACGAATGCAGCTAACTGCAATCAGACCCATGAGGAACAAGTGAAAACAATAATACAATGCGTTCGCTGCCTGTTTTCACTTGTTGCAGTAGCAGCTCTCGTTACTTTGTTAGCTTAATTAGTAGCTTGTTGCTTTTGTTCCACTGTTTATTAGTTTCAATTACTAGCTTCAGTCGCTGCTTAGAAGATTTCGTTCAAAGTTGATTGATACTTCGCGTTTCAATCGGTTTTGTTTTAACAGGCGTAGCACCGTGTCTGTAGTTGATTAGTGGGAGGAACCTGTGAGTTGGTAATCAGTCTCTATTGTTGTCAGGGGGCATTTGCCACATATAAGCAACCATAGTTGTGGAAAGCGGCAGCTTTTTGCAGCAGCCTCACCTTCCTAGCCTCACCGAACGAAGACTCGGTGGACAAAGATGAAGGAGTCTACCTGCAAGACTCGGCGGCCAAAGACAAAGGAGTCTACCTGCAAGACTCGGCGGACAAAGACGAAGGAGTCTACCTGCAAGACTTAGTGGGCAAAGACGAAGGAGTCTACCTGCAGGAGTCCACCGAGGGGGGCCAGCTAGGGAGTGCTCGCCGCACGGTAAGTATCATAGTTTTGTATCTCCCTGTTCTACTTCCTCTGCATCTAACACTACATGCTACCTCCCTATCCCAGTCCATGTCTAGATTGCCTAGAAGGAGAGATTCTACTCACACCCAAAACCTCTCCAATCTCATCCCTGGCTAACCAACTCCATTCGGGCTAACTGACTAAACTGCGAGCGGCAGAAAGGAAATGGAGAAAATCTAAATCCCCTGTAGCTCTGACTGATTTCCACACACTCCTAGCTTCCTTCTCCTCTAACCTCTCCTCTGCTAAGTCTGCATTTTTCCTTTCCAAAATTCAATCTTCAGTTTCTAACCATCGTAAACTCTACTCGACGTTTTCCTCTCTCCTCATCCCTCCTCCTCCCCCACCCCCCTCCTCTCTAACCATGGATGACTTCGCATCCCTCTTTCATGAGAAGGTCGATGACATTCGCAACTCCTTCCCCCCAACCTCTCCCTCACCCATCTTTCTACCTAAACCTCTCACCCTTCTGTCCTCCTTCTCGCCCCTCCTTGACTCAGACATCCTTCAACTTGTCCTCTCCCACTGTCCCACCACCTGCCCTCTTGATCCCATTCCTTCCCCTCTCTTCCAGTCCATTGCTATGGACATCCTCCCCTTTGTCTCCAATGTCATTAACTCCTCTCTTTCCTCTGGCTCTGTCCGCTCTTCCCTCAAATGCGCTCATGTTGTCCCCCTCCTCAAAAAACCCTCTCTGAATCCTGCTGTCATTTCAAACTACCGACCTGTCTCTCTCCTCCCATTCCTTTCCAAAACGTTAGAGCGGGCTGTCTATAACCAACTGTCTGCTCATCTCTTACAGAACAACCTGCTTGATCCCAACCAATCTGGGTTCAGAGCAGGCCACTCCACAGAGACTGCTCTCATTGCGGTCACTGAGGCTCTTCACGGGGCTAAGTCCCAATCCCTCAGCTCCGTCCTCCTCCTCCTCGACCTGTCGGCAGCATTCGACACCGTGGACCACCGGAGCCTGCTCTCATCTCTCATCGAGATGGGAATCTCTGGATCAGTGTTGACATGGTTCGAGTCCTACCTGGCTGACCGGTCCTACCAGGTGACCTGGAGAGGATCCCTCTCCTCTCCCCACACCCTCTCTACCGGAGTCCCACAGGGCTCGGTGCTAGGCCCCATCCTATTTTCTCTGTACACCAAGTCACTTGGCTCTGTTATTTCTGCTCATGGTTTTTCCTATCACTGTTATGCCGATGACACTCAACTCTTTCTCTCCTTCTCTCCATCTGATACCCAGGTCCCGGCACGGATCTCTGCATGCCTGGCTGACATCTCCGCATGGATGTCCACCCACCACCTGAAGCTGAACCTGGGGAAGACAGAGCTGCTCTTCCTCCCAGCGAAGGGCTCCCCGATGATTGATGCGTCAATCACCGTGGAAGGCTCCATAGTGTCTCCGTCCCAGTCTGCCAAGAGTCTTGGAGTAACCCTGGACAACCAGCTGTGCTTCTCGAGCCATATTGCAGTGATCACTCGGACCTGCTGATTCTCCCTCCACAACATCCGGAGGATCCGACCGTTCCTCACCCAAGAGGCCACTCAACTCCTGGTCCAGGCCCTGGTGATCTCACATCTGGACTACTGCAATTCCTTGCTGGCAGGCCTTCCGGCCTGTACCATCAAGCCGCTGCAACTAGTCCAGAAAGCTGCCGCTCGTCTGGTGTTCAACCAGCCGAAGTTCACCCACATCACCCCTCTACTCTCCTCTCTGCACTAGCTCCCCATCGCAGCACGCATCAGATTAAAATCACTGGTGCTTGCTTTTCAAGTGGCCAGAGGTACTGCTCCCTCTTACCTCCAGTCACTCATCACTCCCTACACCCCTCCCAGACCCCTCCGCTCCGCCTCCTCTGGTAAATTGACTGTCCCTTCCCTCCGAGCACCTGGCAGCCGCTCCTCGCGGTCTCGCCTCTTCTCTGTCCTGATCCCTCGCTGGTGGAACGACCTTCCGCAATCGGTCAGGAATCACTTGCGATCTTCCGCAAGAGACTCAAAACCCACCTCTTCAGACTCCACTACCACTGAACTCTGTCCATCTAGCTAAATTGTCTTCACCACTGTTTACTTGTTCAACACTATAAAAAAAAAAAGAAAATTACACTAAATTTTTCCTTCCCAGTGTTACAGGTATGGTACGCAGATGCCTGCAATGATGTCTATTGCTGTATTACTGCACTGATCTCGTGCGCTAACTATGATTGTTCCTACCATGTATTAATGCACATCTTGTAAGTCACTCTGGATAAGAGCGTCTGCTAAATGCTTAAAATTTTAAATGTAAATGTACAAGACAATCTGGGAACGAACATGGGAAAACGCACAGTTTAAATACATCAGACATAACGAGAAACAATCAGGAATTAACACGAATGAAGTTGAAGTTAACTGAAGTTAATCAGACACATGAGGAACAGGTGAAAACGATAATACAATGACGAGACTGGAAACAGGTAAACGAAAGTGAAAACACGGACCGGACAATCAGGAAAACATGGAATAAACAAAAACACCTAATTACGGGGAACACGAACACGAGACGTGACACAATGGATGGTTAGTAAAGTACACGCTCCTCTGTTCCTCTGCTTCCGTGTCTGATGTTTAATACACTACACTAGCATCAACCTACACAACAAACACGAACGTGACAAATTCTGTGGATTATTTCCCGATTGGCCAGTTTTTTCAAGAGTATTTCATCATACATTTCTCAACAAAATATGTTATATTCTTAGTATCATTAGTTCTACGTAATGCAATACCAAATAAAAATGTTATCGACCAGGGCTTAACCTTGACTATGGAAGATATTATGGCACTTGTTTCTTTACACACAATTTTAAAAGACCAATCTGCATGTGAAATGCATATGTGTTTTTAAAACAACACAACAAGGCATAGCTCACAAAGTGAAATTTCGGAGTTAATATAATACATGCCATCTAGCAGATGCCTTTATCCAAAGCGACTTACAGTAGTGAATGCATACATTTTTCAGTATATGTGGTCCCAATGGGAATCGAACCCATAACCTAAGCATCGTCAACGCCATGCTCTATCTACTGAGCAACACAGAACACTTGTTCCATCAGAACCACCAAATTAGCTGGCTATATTTCATAAATATTTTGAATTGGGCGATATTAAAATTCAGTTTTCATTCAAAATACTTTTTCAAAATATTTGCTAAAGTTTTCCGCCTAACTTCTGAATACCCCCAGTACAACAACCTCTATTACACTTGATATACATTTGATTGTAGCTCAGCAAGAAGGATCTTTTGGGCTGCTGAATATGATAGCAAATTGCAGTAATATATATTTGTATATATGAGAAGCACATTATATAATGTCTACCCACATCATCATCATCGGCGGTCACTCGAGGTCGAGTATGACTGTCCTCCCTTTTGGTCCCTGTGGGTCTTCAGGTGGGCGAAGAGGCCGATCCTGGAGCCGCATATTTTGGTACAGTGTGGGCAGGGGTGGGTGGTGGTGGTCGTGGGTTGGGATTGGGCCTTTTTGGTGGAAACTCTCTCCTTTCTGAGTTTGCGCTTGTCTTCTGCAGCACGGCAGAGATAGTTATTATATAGTGCAGCACCTTCACTGACAAGTTTTCTCCAGGTCGCCCTGTTAGTTGCTGTGTCCTCCCAGGTCTTAGGGTCTATGTGGCATTTTTTGATGTTCGCTTTGATGTTGTCCTTATACCTTTTCTTTCGACCTCCCGGGGCACGTTGTCCTGTGAGAAGCTGGGAGTATAGGACTTGTTTTGGAAGGCGAGAGTCAGGCATACGGATGACATGGCCAGTCCATCTAAGCTGCTGTTGGGCGATGGTGGCAGTGATATGTTATGCCTCCTCCAGGACGCTGGTGTTGGTGCGTCTATCTTCCCAGGTGATCTTGAGGATTTTTCAGAGGCACCTCTGATGATGTGCCTCTAGTGCCTTCAGGTGCCTGCTGTATGTGGTCCAGGATTCTGACATACTGCAGCTCCATGATGGATAGGATGGTGGTTCTGCTTTTAGCCCTGAATCTGTTGATGTTAAGGAGTTGTCCGTCAGTTCTGTACATGATTCTGACTCCTTGAGGCAGGTATTTACCCGTAAGATGGAGTATAGCAGAAATGAAAATGGAGAACAGGGTAGGAGCAATAACACAGCCCTGCTTGACTCTAGTGTCAAGCCTAAAGGGTTCCGTTTCATCTCCACTGCCACTGAGTACTGTGGCTGACATATTGTCATGCAACAGTCTCAGTATCCGGATGTACTTGTCTGGGCAGCCAATTTTTGCCAGAACCAGCCAGAGAGCCTGACGGTTCACAGAGTCAAAAGCTTTGGAGAGGTCTATGAAGGCCATGTATAGTGGCTGATTTTGTTCCCGGCATTTTTTGTTCTCCCTTCTTAAAAATCGAGACAATTATGGCATCCCTAAGTTGTGCAGGGATTTCCTCCTTTTCCCATATTTTGAGGAGCAGGGCATGGATGTGGCTAAGGAGATCTGGCCCACCGTCCTTCAGGATTTCAGCTGGAATGCCATCAGGTCCAGCGACCTTGTTGTTCTTCATCTTCCTTATAGCATCCTGCACCTCGTTCCTGTCGTGGAAATTAAAACTCAGTAGGATCAGGGAGAATTCCTTTAAACAGTATTAAAGCTTTAATTACGAGCAGCCCGTGCCACACAGGACAGCGAATCTCCCGCCTTCAAATTCAAATGGATATTTATATCCAACACAACGGAAGGGGAGGGAACAATCACAAGGGGGAAATAACAGGGCGTTAACTTACAGGTAAATGGAGCTATGGGCTAACATGAAGATATAACAGGTTGTTAGAACAACCCTCCAAGGGTCTTAACCCAATGGGAAGGAGTTTCCTGCCGTGGGGGAAACGTTACAAAAGAACAAATGTTCCTTTGAAGTTGTGGCGCGAAAAGCCTTTTGTCTCTGACCGGACCACTCCGAACTGCAGCGTCACACTGAGTTAATTCGTGTCTACATCCCCTGTGGATGTGGTCTAGCATCCCAACTTGATACAGAATTTCTTCCTCCACATTCCGACTGGGTGGTGCTCCCATATTCTCATTGATGGGTTGTTGAGGGAGTTGGTCAAGGGCCTCCATCTCAGGAGTGGTGTCCCTGTTCAGTAGCTCCTCATAATGCTCTTTCCATCTGTTTGCCATTGACTCATTATCTTTCAGCAGCATTAGCCCATCTTTGGAGCGAAGGGGGGCTAGGCAACGGTGGCTGGGGCCGTATACCGCTCTTGTGGCATCGAAGAAACCTCTGGTATCCCCACAGTCAGCAAGCTGCTGGATCTCCAGAGCCTTCCTTGTCCACCACTGGTTCTTCAGTTGCCTAACCTGAGATTGACCGGCTGCCTTTGCTTTGGCATGGGCTGCTCTTTTAGCCTTGCAGTTGATGTTATTTTGCCAGGCAATAAAGGTTTGCCGCTTGATGTCAATGAGCTGTTGGATTTCGTTGTCATTCTCATCGTACCAGTCTTGATGTTTCCGGGTTTTGTAGCCAAGGGTGCTTTTGCAGGAGTCCATGGTGATAGACTTAAGCAGGTCCCAGTGTGTTTCAATATCTTCTGAGTATTGCTTCGGCAGATCAGCGCTGAGAGTAGCCTGGAGCTGTTGTCGAAAGGTGGTGTCACCCAGCCGTTCGATGTTGAGCTTTGTCCGGCACTGTCTTTTTTGCACCCTTCTTTTCCGCATGAGACTGATGGACATGATGGAGCGGATGAGGCGGTGGTCTGTCCAGCAGTCATCCGCGCTGGTCATCGCTCTGGTGTTGAGCACATCATGGCGGTCTTTGGTGCGGACGAATGTTTTGAGTTTATTCTTTTGGCGGAAAAGTGTGTTGGTGATGACCAGGCTGTGTTCTGAGCACTTTGATAGCAGTAAAATGCCGTTGGAGTTTGTGTTGCCAACTCCTTCCTTCCTTATTGTGCCTCTCCATAGATTGTGGTTTCGTCCCACCCTGGCATTGAAATCTCCAAGCAGGATTAGCTTGTCCTCCTTGGGGACTTTGGTTAGGATGTTGTCCAGGTCAGCATAGAAGGCCTCCTTCCCTTCATCCTGTGCATCAAGTGTTGGAGCGTAGGCACTAACAACTGTGGCCTTTGGGCCGCCTGCAAGTGTCAGGCGTATGGTCATTAGGTGTTCATTGATGCCCACAGGGAGTTCGGAGAGGTGGCTGATGAGGCTGTTCTTAATAGCAAAACCCACACCGTGGATCCTTTCTCCTCCTTCAGCTGCCCTTCATCAGCCAGTCGGGTTATATCGATCTGGAATCTCCTTAGCTCCCTGGCGATGATGGCAGTTCGCCTTTCAGGTCGATCGCTGTGTTTATTGTCCATAAGGGTCCGCACATTCCAGGTTCCAATATAAATCTTTAGTTTATGTTTTCGACCGCGTAGTGGTGATCCCTCTGGGTGCGGTAGCCCAGACAGGAGTTTATGAGGCAGGCTATTGTAACAGGTGTCTCAAGGAACACTGCTACTAGAATGCTAATATTGAAACAGGATATGGACCAGATAACCGAAGATACCAGATTCGCCCAAAGAGAGATGGTCAACCACAAGAATGAACTCACACACAGATGTCAGCTTTAGTTTAAAAGGTAAGAGAATGTTTTTTTTTTATTTCTCTCTAACCGGTGCATAAAAACAATAACAACAGACATATAATACAATGACAAACTATACTAACAATACAGTTTTTTCTTTCCACAGGACAATTCAAAGTTTCTCTTCAATCACAGATAAGTATGACCCTCCTATCTATTTACCCCTATAGCGTAGGCTATTACTTTTAGAATTTGTAGATAGGCAGGGATATACTTATCATTCCAATAGGAATCTTGTTTTAAACCAAAAACTCTTATACTGAAACTAGAACTCTTATTTTGAAAGAAATTCGATCGTAAACCCATTCAGCAGTATTACTCAATTCTGGATGTAAAAATAAAACATCGATTCAAATATGAAAATAAAATATTGATTCACATATGATTATCAAACACAACGGTCATATCATCACAAACACATCAGTACTTTATAATTAAAAACAAATGAACCTGCACACTCCTTTGAGTGGCAAATTAAATTACTCAGTTCTTGAATATTGCAAAATGAATCCTCTGGTTCCGTGACAGTTTTACTTTCCTCTCTCTCTCTTAGGTCAAAAGATGGTCGACTTGGGTGGCTCGCCAGTCCACACTCTGCCACAGCGTCTTCAGTGAAGGCGCGCAGGATGCAGACAATGTCCAGGATCCGGTGAACTCAACAGACTTTAAAATGGACTCCAACAGGAACAAAAAACCTGGCCAAGGGAGATTTTCGAATGTACAGCAATTGGAAACTTGGAAGGATGATTCGGTCTCGGCGAAACTTGCCGTCTTTTTCCAAGGCAAACGGAAAAAACGTTGCCACTACTTTACTAGCTCTCTTATCTAAAATTCTCAGTTCGATTTCTGTAGTCGTTACTTCTTGTTTCTCTCGGATAATACTATAAAAATCCTCGCTAGATAACTATTACTGAAAGCTAATTCGATATCTTGCTGTTTGTCTTCAGAGCAAACTCACGTCTGTAGCCTAGTCGACTTGAACATGACTTCTCGCAGAATGAACATGTCTGGACATGTCGTCTCTCTGAATGACCTTTTCCAGGTTTCTCATTTCCCTCCAAAAATGAACTAAGGGCGGGTCCTACTTTCTAATTGGCGTACTCTCAACAAGATTACTTTTCTTATTGGCTTATCACTGTCAGATAAAATACGCAGACTGAACATGTCTGGACATGTCTTCTCGCAGAATGACCTTTCCAAGTTCCCCACATAAAACACCATTTTGGCTCCAGGTCCTTCACATGAAACACCATTTTGGCTATACATGTCACAGTTCAGTCAACATTCATGTCACAGTTTCCCTTTATTAACTTAAATTAGTTAAATTATAGTTTTTTCTCTTCAGTGTCTAGTATCCAAGATGGCAGCACGTCTACCTGTCTGTGTCACATCGTTGTGTTTTGTGGGAATTTATTAGTATGTTTATATTCTGACCTGACTGTGAATTAATGTGCAGAGCTCATGTTCCTTTTCTATGACCCATTGTATTCAAAGAAAGTGGCAAACTAGCTCGGGGGCCATGTTTATGTTATTGAGTTCTTGCACCTGTTTTCAGCAAGGTTAAGATAAGACCGAAGACAGGGCTCATTGTCTCCATAGACAGATGTTGCTAATTGGACAGTCTGAACCGATAGGAAGACACGCTGACGTAAGTGGCTTGCCGATTGGAGGACCTGGGAAAACGTCAGCCAATCAGCAAAGACCTGATGTTACCTTAAGGAAAAGTTTCAAGACGGCCCGGGAGAAGCGCTCCCCGGAAGAGAGCTGGACAAATCAATTGAGAGATTTGTGTAGCTTGCTTTTGATTCCTGTTACTTTCTACTTGTCTCTAATAAATTCTGAGTTAAGAATTATTGGGTCTTAGCATTTTGCCTCCTCAACGCCTCCTTTGATACACGACCTAACAATTTGGTGACCCCGACGTTAAGGAGCGAGGTTCGCCCCAACGGCAGAATGGCAAGCATACCTGATCACTGATAAGTCCGACACTTACTGGCGCCAATCTGACAGGTAAGCAGAAACCTTTTTCATAAAATTCTGCATTAGTCTAGGAGTGAAGTGTCTGACTGTTGGATGAGAAGGTCTAAATTTAGGGAATTGTTTGTTATATTAAGAGAGACAAATAGATTGTAACGAAATGATATACAGAGACACAACATTAGTTTAAATAGTTAGGGGAGACGTACGGGCGATCTCGAACTCAAATACAAGTAGTTTGCGAGTCGATTGGAACTGCGCGTGGCCAGTTGATTCAAGGCAGACAATTTGTGAGCAAGGACGGGCCTAGGGTAAATACGTACAGTCTAAAGTGAAGTGGTGTGTGGGGAGAGACCCACGTGGGGAGAGACCCACGATACCGGTATCACCTGACCTGTTAAGAAAAAGAAAAGAGGTAGATACGGGCATAGTCAAATAATTAACAACGGGTCAGGATCTCAACTTTAAAATATAAACTATTAGTTTAGCAGTTGTCTCTCTGCATATTTTTTCCCGTTTTTCGTTTTTTCATTTCTGTCAGCTGACAAAACTGTGCAAATCCACTTCTGTGGTAAGGGGGGCATTTCAAGCGCTTGAGTATTGATGTGTTAATACGCAGCATACACCCAGTGCTGACACACAATACTGTTAATTGGAGTGAGGTTTAAGGGTTTGTACCTGGATCATTGCGACAATTCTAGCGATTGAAACTGGAGGTTTTTTCTTGTATACATTATTGACATTGGCAATTTGGGAAATTATTGTGGTTCGTGTGTCTTGTTTAAAATACAAAATTAGGATTGGCAAAAGGGAAATCATTGAAGTTTGTATGTCTAGATTCAAATAAATAAATTAGGACTGGCAAAAAGGCAGTCCAAAATAGGTCAAAACGTAGGAATATGCCGGCAATTTTGTGAGGAGTGTGTTGTGAGCTCAAATGGCGCCTGCGAATATTCTATGGGTAAAATGGGGTCTTCATGTGCTTTACGAGATCTCGTATCATGTGCAAGTGCTGGCTTGCATTTATGTGATCTTGCGCGCGTTTCGCGAACTTTCCTATAAATGTCTTCGCAATCGCGAAGTTGCTGTACAGGTGTAAGTCCTTTTGTCTTGTAAAATAGCGCACGCGATGTATGAGATACTTGCTAAATGTTAGACAGCCTTCAGTATTACAGATAAGGGTTATTTTTGGAAAGTGGAATTGTAATATTGTTATTATAAGTATATAGTTTACATTAATAATACAATAAGACTTGTCAAGACCACGGGTCCAGTAGGATAAGGGCCGTGGCGAATGAGCCCCGATTTATAGTTGAATGAGCCCGAAATAAGGGACATATATAACGGATAAAGTTAATGAGTAAATGATATAGGCACCCCTGTTTCCACAATAAAGAAAGTAAAAACACACGCACTACTGGCCCTACTAGAATACATGGGGACTTAATATCGACAAGTCTTAATTTAGAAATGTAGATATAAGAGCATGAAAAATGATGTGTTGATTGTGTTTCATGTGTTGCAACAAAACGCTGATAATGGTATTGAAGAGGGACACTCTGTTTGCATACATACAGAGTTTAGAGTAGGGGAGAAGACAAAGTGGGAAGTTGTCCGTTGCGAGAGTTTGTACCGAATTGTGTCAATGTGAGACAAAGTGTGAGAAACAAAATACATTGCTTATGTACAGTTGGAGGAAAGCGTCTGCTAAATGGCGTATATTATATAGAAATATAAGGAGTTGAAACACCGCTTCAGGAATGTTTTAAAGGTCTTTGTTCGACAAACTTTCTTAATAGTTTAGTTTACGGAGTTCAGCATTTTGTTGGCAAATTTTCCTTGTTCTGGTCTGTTAGTTATTTTATCTCACCTCCATCATAATTTCAGTTTAGCGCACCGGTAGCGTTTCATTTGTAGTTTGGGACATTGATAGTTAGATTCTTTAAAGACCATTCAGTTCAACCATTCTAAGTGAGTCTTATAATTACAAATGTTCTATATTTTGTCCTGATATTTCGATACTGTTCAGGAACGTGTATGAGCTTAGATTTTTTCCATTTTAGTGTACTTTCAAGCATTCTTACTTGAATGCGTAATCTTTGCAGTGTTTGATTTGTTATCTGTTTCCCTGGTCTCCGGAATTTAAATACAACCTTTACCAGGGTAGGCAGGGGATTAGGCACCCCGAACCTAGGCCGGAACAGGCGGCGGCGGAATTGCAAAGTTCCGAGGGCACGTTAAAGACAAAGTATAGTGCCGGGGAGAAGACTGAAGGCCCCCGTGTCTGATGAAGTATGAATTGACATACTGCCGTGGTACCGTCTAGTCGGCGTAGCTGTCGCATGTAAGTATGCAGGCAGTACGTGGTACGTGGATGACAGTCCACACCTAGCAGAGGGGTAAAGAGACGACCTCTGTGAACAGGCAAGGCTGGTGAAAACGGTCAAAGTTTCTATACCCATAGCGAAGTGGGATAGGGATCAGACCGTCGGTTCCTAACTGGGTGGTTAACAGCCACTACGGGGTCCTGATTAGATGCAGGAAAAGGGATCGCTATCGACTGGGTCACCGGCCGGTCGGATCGCAGATGGCATTAAGACCATGAGAAATGGCTGCCGCGTTCGGCTCTATGTACAGTCAGGCCACTATAAACTGAAACCGAATGCGTTAGTAAGTGAGTAGTGCTTTCTGTGATCAGTATTTTTGAAAAGAAAATACTGGGAAGCAGAGAGGCTGAGAGCCAGCCCTTCACTCCGAGGAGTCGGGGGGGGGGAAGGAACTCAGTGGAAAGGGATCTAGCCTAGAGCTGCGCCCTAGAAAGGGAGGCTCGAAGGATCAAAGTGTTTAATTATTTCGTCCTTTCAATTAAATATTCTAGGAATACTGTTTGTAGCGTGTTGAGACAAATAGTTCGCTAGCATAAACCTACGTTCGAAAGTTCCGTGGCAGGGTGAATGCTAAGTGGGGGAAAAGCGAAAATTGTGGGGACAGCAGAGCTACACGGAGTAGAAAGTGCGCGCGAAGGGGGGTCGATTCAGAGACAGGCAGCGGGCAACAGAGCAGCAGAAAATTGAATTTGCAAAGGAGGGGGCTACTAGGAGTGAGAGTGGCAGACAGAGACTGTTTTCATCTCACCAGTTGAAACATTTTTCGGCTTTCAATTATTTTCATTCTTGGGGGCACTTTCAAACATTTTCATGTTTGCTCTTGGTTTTTAATAAACCATTTTCCTTATATTGGATTTATTAACATCAAAGTGTATTACATCTGCGCCCTCAGGAGTTTTATTGTATTTTCCCAGTTTTCATTCTAAGTGCTATGAGGCACCGCTTCGGTACAGTTTTGTAACACAGTGAGTCATTCGCTCGTGTACATTTAAAAAAAAAAAAAAAAAAGAGGAACGCGAATTGTTCGTTACTAAATAAAGATAAATATAGATAAAATAACAACCTAGTTTATTACGCGTAATATACAATATATTTACGGAGGGACGCCTCTCTAAATAAGCAGTATTAAATAACTGGAATAAAATAGATCGCAACTTCAAACACCAAGCGAGGTGCTAAACATGGCAGGTGAGGGAGGTCCAGGGTCTAATGTGCCCCTGGTACTGCAAAAGGCCTGGTGGGTCTTAGAATATAAAAACACAGCGAAGGAAGGCGGACACAAAAGGCAAAAGCAGTCATGGAGGCACCAGTGGTTACGGCACAGCCCCACCATTTCAACAGGTGGCTGCAACTCAGCCACCCCCACACCAGACAATGACAGCAGGCTGGCAAGGTCAGCCACAATACCCAGCACCCTCATTCCAACAGAAGGGGGGCTATTCACAGGGTCCTATAGTCTGCTGGTTCTGTGGATGGCCAGGACACATATTACGTAATTGTCGGAACAGGCCTGTGGGGATGGCCACAGGCCCAGGGCCCAGAGGACGAGGTAGTGGTAGAGGCAGGGGAGCTATGGGAAGGCCGCAAGGGGGTCCACCTAGAACACCAGTGTGGACAGCAGGTCCCAGGCCACAAGGGCCACCAGTAAAGCACCAGTACAGGAATATTGGGGACAGGAGGAACCCCTGTATTGACGGGGCCCAGAGCATCACACAGCGAAAGTACCCGTAATGACTCCCCACATGATTAAAGCAAAATTTGGACAAAACGAAATGGAATTTATGGTTGACACGGGGGCCACAGTATCGACAATTAAGAGATTCGTAAATTAGAGGGACCCCCATCCCAATGTATAGAAAAACACAGATGCTGGGAAGATAAAACGTGTGTTTGGGGCGCTAAATAAATAAGGTTTAATTCAAGCGAATGGGTGAAATTCCTACAGCCAAAAGGGATCTCAAGGGAGAGAGATGTATTATTATTATTACTATTTAAATACTCTGATGTTCTTCATGCGAAGCAATTATAAAACCTCCAAATTTAAGATCACAGTCTCGCTTCCTTTGAATAGCAAGTATTAAACAACCAGTTTTAAATTAATGAGATGATAAACGTCCATCAGATGGGCCGCAGCAATTCCAATGGAACAGTGCACTGGACCATCATAGATGGTTAGGGAACCCATCCCTTCTATTCTCGTAGGAGGATTGGAAGCCCCACATTGGAAACTGCGGAGTCTGTGGTGGATGACACCATCCTGAACTGAGATAAAGGGTGAGACTGTTTTCTGGACAATTAATGTTAGGTGGGGTAAGCAGGACACCAGTGTAAAAGAATAGTCCCGCTCATGGAGCTGTTCCCTAGTGTACAGACTGGAGGAAGTTTAGGAGGATTTGGGCGGAGTAATGTGACACTTACCGCTCGAGGGTAAGTATTTGATAAATGTTTTATGACTATATGGGATAAAATCATAAAAAGGAGGGATTGATAGAGAAATTCTGTTTCTGTTCAAAATAGTATTTGAATCTCTTCTCACGCTGGCACAAGGTGTGGCACTGTGCCAAAAGAGATAGGCACAAAGCTGTGTGTTTCTTAGGAATGTTTTTGCAGAGAGTTAATTAAACCACAGAGGTCAGAACAGTGTGCCTTGCCAAAAGATACGAACTTCTCCCAGAGATGGAGAAGTACAAGTCTTGTGAGGAATTGTTTTCTAAGAGGTGGAGTGTTTATTCATAGTATGAGTGAATAAAAAATGAATGTGATATGAATGCAATTGCGAATGACTATGAGTGAATAAAAAGTGTAATAGCAAAGGTGGTTGTGGTTGTTGTTGGGTGTAAAAGAAAGTGATGGTTAAGTTTACCTGCCTCAGGATTTAAGGAAATGGAATTGAGGTTTACGGGGCAGGAGATTGGGTTGAGCATGTGGAAAGAAAAGTTTGGGAGTTGAAGGTCCCGCAATGTGGCAAGATTGTGAATCTAAGTGGATAAAGCTAAGCAAAAGAAATATGGAACTAAGTATTATATATAATAATATTATATTATATTAAATATTAAATATGGACTGTTATTCGCCGAAATGTGGCTAAAAGAACGCAGCATGCTGAGTCCAGCTGCTGGACAGAGATCCAAGGTTGTAAAAATATCATTCTTTGCCTGTACAAAGCTGTGTGCATACACAACTGCAATTTGAACCGTACAGCACGCTGCTGGCTCTTTCCAAAGACCATCCTAGTTACAAAATGAATGATCCATCTGCGCTGTGCTGTGTGCATTTTGCATTTTGCACTTTGGGCATTTGGCAGTATCTGTGATTTTTTTCCCCTCCTGTATGTAGACGACATATGAATTGCTCTCCTTCTCGGAAGAAGGCATGTTTGGACATTCCGGCCTCACAAGGCCAAGGAGATAAGCAAGGGGGGTGTGGACCAGAAGTAAAATATCTGGGACACGCTATCTCAGCTCGAGGCCGAGCCTTACAGGATAGAAAAAAAAAAAAAAAAAAAACAATACTGCAGGCCCCAAGCCTAAAATAAAATAAAACATGATGGGGTTTTTTATGAATGATAAATTTCTGCCGAACCTGGATGTGTAATTATGCACAATTGATGCAGCCACTGTTAGATTGTATTTACAGCGAACCAATGGAGGCTCGAGATCCAATCAAATGGACTCCTGAAGTCAACGAAGCCTTTGAGCAGGGTAAAACAGGTTTGGAGGTAAGCAAAGACCAATTGCTTATTACTCCACAGAACTGGATCCTGTAGCACGAGGACTGCCATGCTGTAGAAGCAGCAGCATTAGCAGTAAAAGCCTCACAAACCATAGTATTATACCAACTAATGACACTGATGGTACCACATGTAGTTTCTGTATTACTAATGCAAACAAAACGTACATTCTTGTCGCCAGCAAGACAGCTGAGCTGTATGGCGACTCTACTAAGTGCCTTATCTAACAATTGTAAAATGCACCACACTTAATCCGGCTACCTTGCTGACAACTGCTGAGGATGGAGATCCTCACGATTGTGTAGCTGAAACATCTAGGTCTGTGGCAGCACGCCCTGGGTTAATGGACACACCCATTCATGACACAGAAGTAACTTTCTATGTGGATAGATCCTGAAAAAAGAATGACTTCAACAAGTGAAACCAATATCAGAGCGACCATTGATACTGGAACTGATGTGACATTTTAGAAACCCAAATCACTGACAAGAGGTAACTGTGCAACACATACGAAAGGAACAGATGAGGTGTCCCTGGGGAATGCATTCGCAGACTTGCTGCAAAAGAAGCAGCTGCAGACACTCTCTTGAGAGACATGCAACAAGCGAGTGACCAGATAAAAGCGAATCAAAATGTACTGAGAACGAAACTGGCCTGTAGGTGGGCCCAGAAAAGAAACCTGTATTACCGAGATCTTTGTTTACCATAGCTGCAGAGTTGAGTCATGGCATATGCCATGTCTCAAAAGGAGGGAGGGTAGATATGATAAACAAACGTTATACAATTTGGAGTGAAAAAAAAATATATATATATATTTGTAAAAGGTGTTTAACATGTTTTGACTATTTGAATCTTGGATGATGGATTTCATCCACCTCACACCAAGTGAGGGGAAAAAGAGCTGTTTAGTAATGATTGACCCATTCTCAGGTTGGGTAGAAGCATACCCTACCTCAAAAATTGATGCACAACTGTGGGGAAAAATAAATAAATAAATAATAATAATAATAATAATTTGTAGAGAAATAATACCTAGATGGGAAAAGCCTATCACCTACCGCAATTTGGAGATAGAATCACCCTGGACGGGACCGTACCAGGTGATTGAAGCTTCGGACAGAGCTGTTCGGGTCCAAAGGAGGGAGATACGGTTTGGCACCACTACGGAGACTGTTCCAAAACAGTCGCACCCACACGCACGCTCACACAAACCAGTAACAGATTTGGAAAAACCCACGTCAGCCCCAGATACCGTAATTAAACTAGATACAGAAAAGATAACCTACAAAACATTCCTGAGGAATACAAACTTGTAGATGAAGTAGCGGCCGGCTTTGAGAGTTTTCCCCTATGGTCAGCTATTTTTCCGGTAACAGTCAACAAAATTGTGAATAGGATAAACATGATTCACTACAATGTACAACGATGAACATAACTAGGAGGCGTTGTATACCATGCCTCCGAACATTGGTAACTAAAACAATTGATAGAGCCATGACTGCCAGAGAGGACATGCCCCCAAAATAACAGCTTGTACTGTTGGGAGAGGGATCATTGGAGAAATCGGGGTCCCCCGGGGCACTGTCTATCTTTCCCGCTCTTAGTATTACCACCTTAGCCCCTAATGATTTTGAGTGGCAAAGTTGCACGCCTAGTGCGGCGGCTGAGATTTTGTGTCCACAGATAATTGGGGAGATGGAGAAAGCCTGGGTGAAGCCGCCAGGACCTTACACGGAGAACTGCCCCATTGGAAATCCATACTGCAGATACGGGAAGGAGCCAGGAGCAGGATGGCGATGCTGGGACTGGGCCGAGATATTCCGCCCGGAACAGAACAACCTGACCAGGGAACTTCACGCCGATCCTGAGTTTGCAGCATGGTACTACTCCAACATGTTCGGAGTCGACCCATACCCTGACCTGATGTTTGAGCTGTGGAGAAGGGAGTGATGAATGTTGTCTATCTGTTGTTCGTTTGTTTGTTTGTCTGTCTATATGAATGTTGCTAAGAAAACAAAAAGGAAAAGAGGAAAAATTGAAAAATGAAAGTATGGTGTCGCATTACACTAATGTTTTCTACTTATATTGTTAACATTCACTAAGAAGTAACTTTATACTTATTTTTACACCTATTTTATATTCACTCTATACTTACCAAGTAACTTTATATTCTAAGCAAGAACTTAAGTGTATAATCCATCTCTAATATTGGAAGGTTGAAATAACCATGTGATCTGACGCTTTGCTTAATGGCTCATGTGCTAGACCAAGCCCCTTGATAGTAGCATCCCAGGATGCAAATGCTGATAAATTGTAAAACGCGGGGTCTGGTTCGCTGTTTAGACACCCGGTTGGTTTCGCTCAGAGCGGATGCTGAGTGCTCCTTTAAACACTCCCACTGGCAGCACTGCCAAGCCAGGACAGTGTGGCTTTTGACCCAAAGAGGTTTTTCCCAGTGGCTGAGTAGAGCCTTCGGGGTGACATTGCTCTGCTGTGCTAGAATGCTTAAAAGGCCTAAATTGATAATTTTGTGTAAAAGTAGCATGCCCAAAGGTTGGACTGAGTAGGCACACGCCGGCCGGGTTCAAGAGCCGAAAAGACCAGCCAGAGGTTGATTTAACCAAAGGCCTGTATGTAACCTGCTGTTAGTGCATACAAGTCCCGCACCTCCAGTTTAAGAGGCGTATATAATGTTGAGACAGTATGGGGAAACTTTTGTTTCTGGAGCTCAAGTTGCTCTCTTTAATTGTGTTGCTCCCATAAATGTGAGCAAAGGAGGGAATTGTGGGAATTTATTAGTATGTTTATATTCTGACCTGACTGTGAATTAATGTGCAGAGCTCATGTTCCTTTTCTATGACCCATTGTATTCAAAGAAAGTGGCAAACTAGCTCGGGGGCCATGTTTATGTTATTGAGTTCTTGCACCTGTTTTCAGCAAGGTTAAGATAAGACCGAAGACAGGGCTCATTGTCTCCATAGACAGATGTTGCTAATTGGACAGTCTGAACCGATAGGAAGACACGCTGACGTAAGTGGCTTGCCGATTGGAGGACCTGGGAAAACGTCAGCCAATCAGCAAAGACCTGATGTTACCTTAAGGAAAAGTTTCAAGACGGCCCGGGAGAAGCGCTCCCCGGAAGAGAGCTGGACAAATCAATTGAGAGATTTGTGTAGCTTGCTTTTGATTCCTGTTACTTTCTACTTGTCTCTAATAAATTCTGAGTTAAGAATTATTGGGTCTTAGCATTTTGCCTCCTCAACGCCTCCTTTGATACACGACCTAACAGTTTTTAGTGTTTTTTTGCTTTTATTGCGTTTTAAGTCTGTAAAGTTTTAATACCTGCCGTATTTTTGCACAAGTGGAAGCTACTTCTGAGCAAATTGGATTCTTGTCCGTGGTTGGATTGGCTGATTGTGGTCACCGCGCCGCTATTCGAGGGGTATCGCCTAACTGTGCGTTACCTGGTGGTGGTTTCTACGGCTCCGACTGGCTGGACCCGCTCCGCTCGGCCGGGACGATTTTTGGCATCTGTGGCGGATGTCCGTGTGATCCCGGGCTTGTGTTGCTGGAGTCTACCTGGTGTGTCTACCGGGTTGATTGGCTTGTGGGGTGTGCGTCCGGATACTGCGCGTCTCCGTGCCCGGACTGGTGTGTGCCTGAGCTGTGTGTGTCAGCGGGTCTACAAGGGCGCTACGTGGGGGCTTGAGAAAATGGCTCATATCGTGATTCTTCTGTGCCTTCTGACTGTTTTGGACGGTGAGAAGCTCTCTCTACATGAAAACTTGAATGGATCCACGGCTGTTCTGCTGCCCGCAGTGAGCGTTCCCTGCAAAGGTTCGGGTGTGTTACACGGACTATTTCGCGTCACTCTGCTACCTGAGTCTATCAGCGTGGGTAACTATGTTTGTTTTATTCGGTTCCCCTCCATTATGGTTCTGCAGGACTACTTCATGAGCTCCGTTCATTCTTTCACGGACTTTGCTAACTATTTTACGGTAAAGGACGATTTTTGTGCTTCGACTAAGAGAAGAAGATGCCTGGTTCTTTTGTTATTATTGCTGTTGGGAAATGTGCAACCAAATCCTGGACCGCCCAACAGTAGTCAGATTACTACTCCAGCTGACTTTAAGTCTAGGTCGGGGTTGGGTTTTATTCACTTGAATGTGCGCAGTCTTTTATCTAAATCTAAACTAGATTTTATCCGCATTTGGGCGGACTCGACAGATGCTGATGTTATTGTTTTAACAGAGACGTGGCTTAACAAAGCTATTTCAAATTCTGTCATCTCCATGAATGGCTATAATGTATATCGTTCCGACCGATCTAATAAGTCAGGTGGAGGCGTTGCCATCTATGTGAAGAATCAATTTTATGTATCTATGTTGATTTCCAAATCGATCTGTAAGGAACTTGAATTCTTAGCCTTGAATATTGAAGTGTCCAAGGGCCAACAGGTTACGGTGGTGGGTTGCTATAGGCCCCCCTCAGCTGTCAAGGAGTCCTTGTCATCATTGGCTAGCCTTTTATCTCAACTTGACTACAAGGAAATAGTGATACTTGGTGATCTAAACTGGGACTGGCTAACTACAGTGTCAGATGATCTCAAAAACCTTTGTATCTCAATAAATGTCACTCAGATCGTGGATAGTCCTACTCGCCCTAATATTAAGTCCCCTAGTAAATCCTCTTTAATTGATCTCATTCTAACAAATGTTCCCCATAAATACCCAGCAGTGGGAGTGTTTGCTAATGATGTGAGTGATCATTGCGTAGTAGCTACGATTAGGGACACAAAGGTCCTGAAAGTTAAACCGCGCTTTATTACTAAGCGTGACACTAAACACTTTGTTGAACAGGGTTATTTACATGATCTGTTTTACTTTGATTGGGGTAAAATTGATCTGATTGATGATGTTGAAACTGCATGGTCTTATTTTTATTCTGGTTTTAAGGAAATTATTGATAGACATGCACCCCTGCGTAAATTTAGAGTGAAGGGCCGAGATAATCGCTGGTTTTCTGCTGAATTATCTAATCTCCTACATGAGAGGAACAAGGCCTGGGCAAAGGCTAGAATGTCAGGTTTAGAGCTAGACTGGCTTCATTTTAGGCAGCTAAGAAATAGCTTTACATCTCAAATCAAAAGCGCTAAATCGAAGTATTATCTGTCAGTTACCACTGAGAATCTGAACAATCCGAGAAAATTCTGGAAGGCCATTAAATCTGTATCTGCCGATGGAATCTTGAATGAGCTACCTCTTTGCCTTGCCACTGCATCTGGCACTATATCGGATAGGGCTGCTATGTTGAATTGTTTTAATGAGCATTTTGTGTCCTGTGGCTCACTATTTGATTCTGTTTCGAACTCTGCTTCTGTGAACACCACTGTTTGTGATTCTGTACAAGGGGGTATAGATCACCCCTTCTATTTTTCTCCTTTTACTGTTGATCTTGTTCATGAAGCCTTAACCAAGTTAGATCCTAAGACACCGGCTGGTCCTGACAACTTAGAACCTTTCTTCTTAAAGATGGCTGCAGATTTTATTGCACCACCTCTTGCATATCTTTTTAACCTCACCCTCAGCACCAAGGTGATTCCAAAAGTGTGGAAGTCAGCCTATGTTCTGCCTTTGCTAAAAGGAGGGGAGGCCACGTTATTAAATAATTATAGGCCCATCTCTAAATTATCAGCGCTGGCAAAGATCCTTGAAAGCCTTGTGGGTGAACAGATTTATGTAAAAATGACATCCTATCTAAGCACCAGTCTGGCTTCAGAAAGCAACATAGCACCATTACCGCAACAATGAAGGTGGTGAATGATATTACGGGCATTTTAGACAAAAAACTGAGTTGTGCAGCTGTTTTTATTGATTTGTCCAAGGCGTTTGATACTGTTGACCATCAGATATTGAAGCAGAGGCTGACTAGTATCGGTATATCAGACCATGCTGTGGGGTGGTTTGTGAATTACCTCTCAGACAGGTCACAATGTGTTCAATTTGATGGGCTCACTTCTAAGTGGCTAAACATTAGAAATGGGGTTCCCCAGGGCTCTGTTTTAGGTCCGCTTTTATTTTCCATCTATATTAACAACTTAGGGCAAAATGTGGATGGAGCCAATTTTCATTTTTATGCGGATGATACTGTGATGTACTGTGGCCCCTCCATTAAGGAGGCTGTTCACAAACTACAGGCAGTTTTTAATATTATTCAGACCCAGCTTGTGCAACTAAAGCTTCTCTTAAATGCTGACAAAACCAAGGTAATGCTGTTCACAAAGGCCAGGAAGAAGCCTGAAACCACCTTAAATATAAATATTGTAACTGCTCAGGGAAAGGTATTAGAAGCTGTTTCCTGTTACAAATATCTTGGTATCTGGCTTGATGATCACCTTTCTTTTAAACCTCAGGTTGATAATCTCCTTAAAAAGTTGAGGTTGAAGCTAGGTTTCTTGTTTAGAAACAAGGCCTGTTTCTCCTTTGAGGCCAGAAAAAGGCTAGTTTCAGCAACCTTTTTACCAGTGCTTGACTATGGTGATCTGTTTTATATGAATGCTCCTGTCCATTACCTGCTCAAGCTAGATGCCGCTTATCACAGTGCACTGAGATTTGTCACAAACAGCAAAGCACTTACTCATCACTGCACTCTGTACGCCAGGGCCGGATGGCCATCACTTACTTTACGGAGACTCGGTCACTGGTACATGTTCATTTATAAAGCTATGTTAGGTAAGCTGCCTTCTTACATCTGTTCTCTTCTTGCACAGAGACCTGTGGGTAATTACAGCTTGAGATCGCAGGATGTGGTTTTGTTACATGTGCCAAGTGCAAGGACTGTCTTTGGAAAGAGAGCTTTTATGTGCTCTGCTCCGCTTGCTTGGAATAGTCTCCAAAAAGACTGGAAACTAAGCAAAATGGTCCCTCTACCTGATTTTAACCCTCTGAGGTCCGTGCTAAGCTTTTAGACGTTTTTTGATTTTGGCATGGTCTGATATTTATCTCAATTTCATCAATTTAACACACACTTACTCCAACGTGTTTGATATTTTTATTTGAAGGACAATCACAGCTACATTTGTATGCCATCAATAGTTTGGTCAGTATCATATGCAGCTTGTAAATAGATCTACAAACACACAAGTTAAAAATAGTAAATTTTTCTGCTGTCACAAAAGTTGTGAAAGCACACACTAAACTATAGTGACGAATTGTTTTGCCAATGTGCGTTTGTTCATCAAGGTCTTGGTTATGTAAGGGTGTGAAAACAGTTTAGCACATCTGAGATCTAAATAGCTAAAAACCTGTTTTTATCAGAACTGGTCACATTTATTTCAGGCTGTGGGAGGGCTAAATGCTAAATACCTGAATATTCATTATTCATTGTCCACACCTCTAAGAACTGTCAGATGGGCCATCTCACTGGGCCATCAGTGTTATATTCTGAGTTCCTGTTCTGTTGTTTTTTGGCCTTTGTTTATTTTTCATTCAGTCCTTATTCATTATTCTTTATCCAGTATTGCATTTTCCCTGTTCTGTCACGTTCTGCTCCCTGTCTGTCCTTGTTCCGTTTATTTCGAGATCCACACCTTGTCTTGTCATGCACTTCGGGAGTTTATACTTTTCGGGGTTTTCCGCCTTCGCTTATTATCTCGTTTTCTTCCTTCTTACTTTCTAGATTGCACTTTGTATATATTAGGTAGATGTGTATAGAACTAACCAACTAATCTACTAA
The DNA here is from genome assembly GCA_029706075.1 of Aldrovandia affinis. NCBI lineage: Eukaryota > Metazoa > Chordata > Actinopteri > Notacanthiformes > Halosauridae > Aldrovandia > Aldrovandia affinis. Next base: position 557,033 of record JAINUG010000295.1, on the reverse strand, counting down.
CGTTAGGGATTTAGATTAAGTTACTAACACGCTGAATATGTTTGGCGTCACTAAGACGCGGAATTCATATATTTTCACGAGTATTTGAAAACAAGCTAAATAAATAACATTTTAGGCTGTTTGAAAAGTATTCTTCCATAGATCTTGTGTGCATATTGCAATTTGTTACGTTGCAACACGCGGAATATGTAGTCACGCTGAATTCATATATTGAATATATATACGAGTATTTGATAACATGGCAAATCAAATATAGTTACTTACTCCTCGTCAGTTATTGTCTTCGTCGCTTTTCATCAATACTCTCAAACACTGCAGCGCAGAAAATCTTTCCATCTTGAATAAAATTGTATGTCTGTATAAAATCTTGCTTCAAATTGTCGGGACAGTTTATGTGTTTACGCCGGCGTTTTCACACATGGCCCCACGCCCCTCCCCACACACCTCGCCTAAACTCGCCCCTAGTTACCATGTCAATAGAAGGGGACGTTACTACCAGGTAAAAAAAAGAGAGTAAAAGGCAAGGTTTACTTTTGGTCTAATTAACCTAATTTAAAAAATCCCATTTGATTTGCCAGTGCTCAAATCGGAAAGTCGCGATTCTAAGGTTTCTGTCAATGTTTTTGCCGCGTGTGTATGATAAAATATCGCGAAGTTAGAAATAGTAATATACTTGTATTGCTGCTTGGATCGGCGCCGATCCAGCCGACCTCAGGGGGTTAAAGCTCGCATAGGTGAAATGTTAACTGATTCAGCTGGTACTTGTCAATGTGTGTAGGTATTTTAACTTCTGACTTCCAAATGCACTTTCCTTTTGTCTTTTCTGTTGTGTACTGTATGTTCTGTCTGTAACCTATTTGCTGCTATGTTGGCCAGGTCTCCCTTGAAAAAGAGATCGATGATCTCAATGGGACTACCTGGTAAAATAAAGGTAAAATAAAAAATGTAGTACTTATTCATTTCTTTTATGGGTCATTCTATTTATCATTTTATAACACGAAGTGCATTATAACTATGCTCTATTTGTCTGGGTTACACTATGTTTAGGGCACCTTTTCTAGCCCCTTCCCCTACTGGGGTGAGCAGAGTGGATCCTATATAGGACTGCTCAGTCATGGGTGCAGCTGCCGAAAAGCTCTTTCTGCCTCAGTCCAAGAGCTTAGCGACTGAGTCAAACAACCACCGCCTGTGTGTCAGGTTGTAGCTAGGAGCTTCCAGACTTCACGGTCCTGCCCCCGTCACCACTTCCTGATCGCCACAGGACTTTGAAAATCCAGGATGTTAAACGATCCGATTCCCTTTCGGGAGGACGCCTGTGCGTGCAATATTTTAATGTGGGGAGACTGTTACATCGCTGTCCGCCCTGTTCACTTTCCTTGTGTTTTTCTGCCACTTTGTTCCTTACGTGTCATGTCTGGTTTTTGCGTTCTCCCTGGGTTGTCTGTGTTGCGGGGCGCGGCTTCACCGCAATCTGTCAATTGTTGTTCCCTGCACATTTTGCACGCTGCCCCAATCTGTTTCTTGTTCCCTCGTTTCGTTTAGCCTGTCACTATTGTTGTTCCCTGCACATTTTGCACGCTGCCCCAATCTGTTTCTTGTTCCCTCGTTTCGTTTCAGCCTGTCACAATTGTTCTCCCCGACACATTCTGCACGCTGCCCTTATTAGTTAATGCTTTTGCCTATTTAAACCCGGCACTCGTTTAGCCCATTGCCTTTGCGTACTAGTTTTTCTAGCACTGCTTTCATTTGGTTACCTGTTCCTGACTTCGCGAATATTCCTGAATCTGCCTGTGTTTATTTTGTTTCTTGTTTAGTAGCCGCACGGCTTTCCTGTTTTTTGCCGGTTGTTTTTGGATTCCCTGTTTCTTGTTTATTTAGCCGCATGGCTAATCCTGTTTTGCCTGTTTGTTTTTGGACGGCTTGTTTCCGTCACTTTTATTTGTTCCGTGATTAAACGCCTCCTGAGCGGAGCGCAATTACCATCTCCGTGTCGAGTCCGCTTTTGGGTCCAGGTCTGCATTTACCGCACGTAACAGAACGCAAAGGCCATTATGGACCCAGCAGACTCGACTGCGCTCCACCACCTACTCGCCTGCCAGGAGGCTCGTATAGACCAGCAGGAGCGACACATGAACACTGAGGAGTATGAGAGGCTATATTTCTCAGGTGGGAGAGCAGGTGTCCCAACTCAGCTCCAACGTCTCTCTTCTGACGCAGACGACTTCTCCCAACCCCCCTGCGTCATCGCCGCCTGCCAGCCTGCCGGTTGGACAACCCAGGGAACCCCGCATTCCCCACCCGGATCGCTATTATGGCGATTTGGGGAACTGCAAGGGGTTCCTCATGCAATGCGACCTCATCTTCCACCTACAACCATCTTCATACGGCTCTGAGCCGGCAAGGATCGCATTCATCATGGGCTGCCTTGGGGGTAGGGCGCTGGAGTGGGCCACTGCCATCTGGGACAGCCAGCTCCCAGCCAGTTCCCAGTACTCCACATTCGTGACAGAGATGAGGAAGGTTTTTGATCACCCGGTGGGTGGGAAGGATGCCTCCCAGCGCTTATTCCATCTCCGTCAAGGGGACCGCAGCGTGGCGGAGTACGCGGTGGTGTTCAGAACCCTGGCGGCGGAATCCGCTTGGAATGACGCGTCGCTCCAAGGGGCCTTCCGGAACGGGTTAGGTGAAGTGGTGAAGGGCCGAGCTGGCTACGAGGACTACCCTGACTCCTCGACGCTCTGGTTTCCCTTGCCATCAGGGTCGACAACCGCTTGCGGGAGCGTCAGAGGGAGAAGACTGGTCACCTCACCCCAGCGAGCTCTTCTTCTCCGTCACCTCCTGATTCCTTCCTCTCCCGAACCACCGAGCAACGGTCAGCCCCGGGGCTTGCAACTGAAGAGCCCATGCAGCTGGGCAGAGCTCACCTCTCCCGGAGGAACGCAAGCGGAGACTCAAGGCGGGAGTTTGCCTCTATTGTGGTAACACGGGCCACTACCTGGCCACCTGCCCGTCGCGACCAAAAGCCCAGGCTCACCAGTAAAACTGGGCCTACTGGTGAGCCACACCCAGGGCTCCACAACCGCCCAGTCTCGCTTCCAGTTGAAGGCCACGCTCAACTGGAACCGTCAACCCCTGTCGCTGTGTGCCCTAGTGGACTCCGGGGCGGATGGAGATTTCATTGATGCCCAGCTAGTGCGACAGGCTGGCATCACCACTCGTCTTCTTGCCGTCCCTCTCCGGGTCCACGGACTGGATGGGAACCTCCTAGCCCAGGTCACTCACACCACCGAACCCCTACAGCTCCTGGTCATCTCCTCACCCCAGTCCCCTCTGGTTCTCGGCCAACCCTGGCTCCAACTCCACAACCCTCATCTGAACTGGATCACCAGCAAGATCCAGAGCTGGAGTCCCTACTGTCACGCCACTTGCCTCCAGTCGGCTCGAGCACCCACGGAGGGTGCTTCACCTCCCGCCAGGTTGGTTCCTCCAGACATGTCCTCGGTTCCCCCCCATGTATCACGACCTGGCGGAGGTGTTCAGCAAGAGCCGAGCCTCTTCGTTGCCCCCTCATAGGCCCTATGACTGCGGCATCGACCTGCTTCCCGGGCTCTCCTGCCTTCCGGTCGCCTCTTCAACATCTCGCGGCCGGAGAGAGCAGCGATGGAGTCATATATTCATGACTCACTGGCGGCAGGCATCATCCGACCCTCCTCATCCCCAGTCGGTGCAGGGTTCTTCTTCGTGGCCAAGAAGGACAAGTCACTCCGTCCCTGCATCGACTACCGCAACCTCAACGCCATCACCGTTAAAAACAAGTACCCTCTACCTCTCATCAACTCCGCATTCGAACCTCTACAGGAGGCCACTATTTTTCTAATTGGACCTCCGTAACGCCTACCACCTTGTTCGAATCCGGGAAGGGGACGAGTGGAAGACGGCGTTCAACACCCCCCTGGGCCACTTCGAGTACCTGGTGATGCCGTTCGGGCTCACCAACGCCCCCGCTGTGTTCCAGGCGTTGGTCAACGATGTGCTCCGGGACTTTCTCAACCGCTCTGTCTTCGTCTACCTTGACGACATTTAAATTTTCTCCCGCAACCTACAGGAACACACTACCCATGTCCGGCAGGTCTTGGAGAGGTTGTGGGAGAACCAACTGTTTGTCAAGGCGGAGAAGTGCGAATTCCACGCCTCGTCGGTGAGCTTCCTGGGGTACATCGTGGAGTGTGGACAGGTGAGACCAGACCCGGCCAAGATCCAGGCGGTGGTGGAGTGGCCTCAACCGTCATCATCGTAAAGGAATTGCAACGATTCCTGGGGTTTGCAAACTTTTACCGGCGATTCATTCGGGACTACAGCAGGGTAGCTGAACCCCTCACCCGACTCACCTCCCCATCCATCCCCTTCTCCTGGAACCCTGAAGCTGAAGCCGCCTTCATCGGTTTAAAGAACCGCTTCACTTCCGCTCCTGTCCTGGTCCATCCTGAGGTGTCTCGTCAGTTCGTGGTGGAGGTGGATGCCTCGGACTCCGGGGTGGGGGCCATCTTGTCCCAACGCTCTGATAAGGACCAAAAGCTCCATCCTTGCGCCTTCTACTCCCGTAGGCTGTCCCCCGCCGAGCGCAACTACGACGTTGGGAATCGGGAGTTGCTGGCGGTCAAACTCGCCCTGGAGGAGTGGCAACATTTATTGGAGGGAGCGGAACACCCATTTATCGTCTGGACCGACCACAAAAACCTGGCATATATCCAGTCGGCCAAGAGACTCAGTTCTCGCCAGGCCCGGTGGGCACTGTTCTTTGGCCGCTTCAACTTCACCATCACATACAGACCCGGATCCCGTAACCTAAAACCCGACGCCCTCTCCCGCCAATTCTCCTCCAAAACCGGACAGATGAGTCCCGACACCATCCTGTCCCCCTCCTGTGTGGTTGCTGCAGTGACCTGGGGAATTGAGAGGCAGATCAGGGAGGCCCAGGCCACTCAACCTGACCCCAGACCTAACCCCAGCCCTCACCTGTTTGTCCCTGTTTCCGTCCGTTCCCAGGTCCTGCAGTGGACGCACTCCTCCCGTCTGGCCTGCCACCCCGGGTTCCAGCGCACCCTGTCGCTGCTCAAACGCAGCTTTTGGTGGCCGTCCATGGCCGCGGACGCCCGGGAGTTCGTACTGGCCTGCACCACCTGCGCCAGGAGCAAGGCATCCCACCAGCCCGCCAGCGGTCTCCTCCGTCCCCTACCCATCCCAGGTCGTCCTTGGAGTCACATTGTTCTGGACTTCGTCTGTGGACTCCCCCCCTCTGAAGGTAACGACACTATTTTGACCATTGTCGACCGATTCTCCAAAGCAGTCCATTTCGTTCCCCTTCCCAAGCTTCCCTCAGCCTCAGAGACCGCAGAGCTCCTGGTCCAGCACGTGGTTCGCTTACATGGGATCCCCGTCGACGTTGTGTCGGACCGTGGTCCCCAGTTTTCCTCCCACGTCTGGAAGTCGTTTTGCCAGGCCCTGGGGGCCTCCGTCAGCCTGTCCTCCGGCTACCACCCCCAGACGAATGGCCAGACCGAGAGGGCCAACCAAGACCTGGGGACTGCACTGCGGTGCATCACAGACCGAACCCCTCCTCCTGGAGCAATCTGCTACCCTGGGTTGAGTATGCGCACAATTCCCTAACCAGCTCTGCCACCGGTCTCTCCCCCTTCGAGTGCTCCCTAGGGTATCAGCCCCCCCTGTTCCCGGCCCAGGAGGAGGAGATCTCCGTCCCGTCTGTGCAAACCCACATCCGGCGCTGTGTTCGGTTTGGGAGGACACCCGCTCTGCTCTCCGTCGCTCCACCGCGCGCACTCAACGCCTGGCGGACCGCCACCGCACACGCAGCCCCCAATACTCTCCGGGACAGCAAGTCTGGCTCTCCACCACTGACATTCCCCTCCAGTCCACCTCCAAGAAACTCCAGCCACGTTACATCGGTCCATACAAGGTACAGTCTATCATCAACCCCTCTGCTGTCAAACTCAAACTCCCTCCAGCCCTCAAGATTCACCCCGTCTTTCACGTCTCAAAGATCAAACCTGTCACTACCAGCTCACTGTGCCCTCCGGCCGTTCCCCCTCCGCCCCCCCGGATCATCGACAACGCCCCAGCATACACCGTCCGGCGCATCCTGGACATTCGGCGCAGGGGTCGGGGCCACCAATATTTGGTGGACTGGGAGGGTTATGGCCCCGAGGAGAGGAGCTGGGTTTCCCGCCAGCTCATCCTTGACCCTTCCCTCATTCGGGACTTCCACCGAACCCACCCTCAGAAGAACAGGCCTGGTGGGTCGCCAGGAGGCTCCCGTTGAGGGGGGGGTTCTGTTACATCGCTGTCCGCCCTGTTCACTTTCCTTGTGTTTTTCTGCCACTTTGTTCCTTGCGTGTCATGTCTGGTTTTTGCGTTCTCCCAGGGGTGTCTGTGTTGCGGGGCGCGGCTTCGCCGCAATCTGTCAATTGTTGTTCCCTGCACATTTTGCACGCTGCCCCAATCTGTTTCTTGTTCCCTTGTTTCGTTTAGCCTGTCACTATTGTTGTTCCCTGCACATTTTGCACGCTGCCCCAATCTGTTTCTTGTTCCCTCGTTTCGTTTCAGCCTGTCACAATTGTTCTCCCCGACACATTCTGCACGCTGCCCTTATTAGTTAATGCTTTTGCCTATTTAAACCCGGCACTCGTTTAGCCCATTGCCTTTGCGTACTAGTTTTTCTAGCACTGCTTTCATTTGGTTACCTGTTCCTGACTTCGCGAATATTCCTGAATCTGCCTGTGTTTATTTTGTTTCTTGTTTAGTAGCCGCACGGCTTTCCTGTTTTTTTGTCGGTTGTTTTTGGATTCCCTGTTTCTTGTTTATTTAGCCGCACGGCTAATCCTGTTTTTGCCTGTTTGTTTTGGACGGCTTGTTTCCGTCACTTTTATTTGTTCCGTGATTAAACGCCTCCTGAGCGGAGCGCAATTACCATCTCCGTGTCGAGTCCGCTTTTGGGTCCAGGTCTGCATTTACCGCACGTAACAGAGACTGATGCACAGGCAACCTCCACACAGTCCTTGGCATAGAACGGGCCAGGATCCAGTGGCACGGAAACCAAGACAACTGGGGGCCCATTATTGCTGCAGCCTTCTTCCGCCTTTGCGGCCGTTGTGGTGCTCCTCACATCCACCATCTTCCGCCCGTTCTGCCGTTGAGGACTTGGTTGCTATTAGCCCATAGCTGGGGCAGTGGTTGAGAGGCACCAGGGTGTGTCCACACACCGGTGGGCCTGCATGCCTTCTCTCTGGGGCCCACTGCTGCTCCGAGATCCCCTACAGTTTGGCCGGGAACCGCAAAGTACCCAGTTACCGTGTGTGGCCACGAGGAGGCACTGCAGGAGTCTTGGCGGTGGAGAGGCTATGTATCGGCAGGAGGAGACTTACGCACTCGGCTCCTCTTTTCACCCCCTGCAAGAGGGCTAGCCGGCGGCAGTAGCTGAAAGCAGAAAGTAGCAAGCAGAAGCAGCATGCAGCATGCACTATCTACAGGCACTACTACCCCAGTAATACTGCACTGACGCGTCACACACGCCCTGTGTGCAGTAACACACCACACACCTACCCACATACACCAGCCTATCAGCACACCAATGTGGACCCATTCATCAAGCTTCCACTGATAATATATTTTTCTTAAAATGCCAAGGACTATGTAATAGCAAATACCTTCTCTACTAATTCGTTTTTCAAGTGGATAATAACACAATATCAACCTGACATTTCCATGTGACAGTCTGACAGAGTACACATTAAACACTTGCCTGATGTACACCACAGATGCACCGATAATGAGGACTTCTTAAAGTGTACATTACACATTCATGAGTGTGGCATTAACACTTTATAAAGCGTGTTATGGCTGTAGTGTTATGGCTGTGTGCTGGTGTTCCAGCTCCTTGTAGGGCCATTGTTAAGCCCCAACAATAGGGTGGTAGTTATGGGTAGTTTGGCTTCTACTCTCCTATTGTTCCAGCACACAATGTCTTTCAAGGAAAATGAGAAAAAGCTAAATACATCACACAGTATTAGTGTCTATATGAGATGGGGTGTGGGTGAGAAGGGGGTGTGTAGGGGGCTGGGGATGGTGGAGGAGGTACAATTGAAATTGAAAGTGAGATTCCCTAATATACATATCAGAAATTGAAACAAACTGTCAAACAAAGTCTAACAAACAATACAGAATATTCAGTATTTTTCTTGATGGGATGGTACATTTTTGTTCAAAAATATTGTTTTGCAAAAATATTGTCTCCATAGTTTAATCTTTACATCTGTCAGTTTAGTGCTTCTATTATAATAATAATAATGTAATATGTTGTGGAGCGTGGCTGTGTAGACAGTAAAGCAGTGGCGGGCCGTGCATTTCACACCTAGGCCTTCAGTAGTGCTCCGTCTGAATCAATCCACCCCTCAATAACTATTTTATGGCTATAAAAGCCATCTTATTGTTATGTTTTGAGTGTCTGTTCGGTTTGTTTTTGCACTTTGTTTATTTATCTTTCTTCAGTCATGTTTCATTCTCGTTCTGTCATGCACTTCGGGAAATTCGATGTTTCGTTTTTTCCGTCTTCGTTTCTAATCTCGTTTTACTTCCTTCTTACTTTCTAATTACACTTTGTATATATTAGTTAGATGTATATAGTACTAACCAACTAATCTACTAACATTAGGGATTTAGATTAAGTTACTAACACTACTAATCACTAATTATCTCACGCTTCAAACTATCGCTGTCATTCTCTCTCATGAAACATGACTGAAGAAAGATAAATAAACAAAGTGCAAAAACAAACTGAACAAATACCCGTTGCCGTTGCATCGCAGATAGATAACTCGTGTATCCAGAATAAATGCCTTTACTGAAGAAACAAACTTCGGTGCTACAGCTGCGACACACATAAAAAAGCATCAATAATAATAACCTCATAAAATTGCAATATTATTTAGGAAAATAGCAACATTTTACTCACCAAAAATCCTTATTATTTGTACACAAAATCCATTCTCCTTTCTTTCCTCAAAAAGAGTTCAATTACTCTGTCGTACAGATTATCCGTGTGTTTCAGTTCCATCAAGAAGTTCCATCCTTTTCTATCGCCATCGAAGCTAATGCTGAAAGTCGAGCCTGCCCTGTCGTATTTCTGGCATAAGTTTTAATTCGCTTTAGGGCTGAAAATGTCCGCTCAAATGTCTGAATCACAGACTGATGTTAATTATATTTTGTCCATGAATACTTATTAAATAATTCCAAATGGTCTGTTCGCTTCCTTTCATAGCTGTTCCCCTGGTTGCGCTGCATCCAGACGTGTATTTTCATATTAAAGCATTTAACCAATCACATTACATCATAGTCAGACACTCTCTGACTATCCAATCAAAGGGTGTGAATACGCTGACGTTACCTAGGCCTTCTAGAAGGCCTTCGTGTCCCCAACTCAAAATCTGATTGGTTGAAGCAACAGTTTGATCAACACTTATTTTATGCTACAGGGCCTGCAGAACGGATTGTGAAGGCCTCCGGGCAGATTTCTTTGACCCTGGCAACAAATGATGGCTGAAATGTGATTGGTTAAATGCTTTAATATGAAAAAACACGTCTGGATGCAGCGCAACGAGGGGAACAGCTATGAAAGGAAGCGAACAGACCATTTGGAATTATTTAATAAGTATTCATGGACAAAATATAAATAACATCAGTCTGTGATTCAGATATTTTTTAGGCCAGCAGAGAAGGCCTTGCAGGCCCTGACGGCCCACCACTGCAGTAAAGTGACCAATGTGCATTCTCGGAAAACCCCCAAGCCAGTAGACAAGCTCACAAACAGACCCAAACAACGGCATAGATCAGTGCATCTGAAAAAATTAAGTCATTCAAGGGGAGGCCAGCATAATTGCATGGGTTCTAAATATAGGCCTTTTTATTTGAAGAAAAACTGTCAACAACTCCAAGCAAACATGGGGGAGACATGGAAAACAGCTACCCGTGTTAATGCCACAATCCAGAAAACATGCTCTGTTTACAGAAATGAGAAATCCAGCGGCTGTTGTTTCTGCTAATGAGGACAGTTGGGTGGGGGGGGGCTTTGACTCTCACACCATACAATTATGCGGCTCTTCATCCAATATAGATGATGAAGCTCTGAAATTATAATTATACAGTGGTTGGCTCATTCTGTCGAGACACTGTTCCAGTGTGGATGTGCCCCACATTCTTTTTTGTTCTTGAACCGACAGCCCCTTATTGTGGGGCATAGTTGGACATATCATCACCCAAGGGTGGATGGGTTTCAGTCGGCAGGTTTGTTCATGTCTCATCGTGCACCGGCGACTTCCACTGGTCGATCGGGCTCCTTCAGTCTGCATGGTGTGTACTTCTCTGACATGATGGGGGGTTGGAGTGATGGCTGGCAACATATGCTAGAAGAGAGGCCTAGAAATATCAGGGGACATTCCAGATAGGGAAAAATGAAAAACCTGGATTAAAAATTGGTTAAAACATAAAAAATAAAATGAATAAATATATGTCACATTTAAGGACCCCTTATCCTAACTGCAAGCCACACTCCCTGCACCATGCCCCAGTTCCCACCCTCACCCCTCGTCCCCTGTCCAGCGATGTATGTAATGTAGATCAGTTTTCAGTCATCTTCCAGCACAGCGCTTACATTGTATTTAAATGCAGTTTGTGCTCCAGCAAACTTCTGTGTTTTCCCTTTTTGGGGGACATCATAACTTTTCCATAATTTCTGATTTAAAATGACATCCAGGTTACAAGGAAATTAGTGTTTACATATCATATCTGATATTAATGTCCATTGTAATTGAGATATTTTGGGGAAATTATAATCATATTCTTTAAATAAATCAACTGTCCAACTGTTTTTTAAAACAAATGCTTAAGCATTTCTGAAGACGGTAATTAAATGTGACTTTGGCTTCCTCTTGCCTGCAGTGATTGCTTCCCAGTTTCATTGCGCAATCGTCCTGACGAGTTTCATTGTGCTGTGTTGGAGCCAGAGCGGCTATGGTTCAGCAAACAGACTTTCTCGTAAGCCATTAAGTGTTTCTCCCTGACTTGCCAAGATAAGCGAGCTGGCGCTCAATTTGTTTATGGCGGTGGCGGTGCTTTTCACAGGTCACAGATGGAGTGGCTCCATGCTACATCTCAGAACTGCAAGCATCAAGAGCAATAGACAAAAGCATTAACTTAAGTGTTAGCAGAACTGAAGAAGTGAGACTATTATTGTGAGGTATGGGATAAGGACCCAGACGCAGACCAGGATCAGGCAGAAAGGAACGTTTAATTTGGGCAAGGATCAAAACCAGTAGACAGAGTAGCGAAGACACAAAAGTCAAAATCCAGAGAGTAGTCAAAAAACAATCCAAGAAATCAGAAAATGCAAACAAAACAGAATCGGCAGGCAAACTCGAAGTGAAAACAGAAGGGGTGTCTCGGGAAAATGCAACAGACTCTGGCTTACTGATAACCGGCACAGGGAATGATGATCAACGTTCTGACAAGGAGTGAACATAAACACGGAACTTAAATACTAGCAGGGAAGGGAAACACAATACGAATCAGGTGTGACTGGGAGGACAGAAGGCCAGGAACACAGGTGAGAACGATAGGATTCACTAATACAATAATGAGGGAAACGAAAGACACGGACTGGGAATCACATAGACACATTGACAATATACGACCTGGAAGAGCAGGCAGACACGTGCACAGTTCGAGACGCAGAGAGAATCTGCATACAGAACAAGCGAAACGTGAGAAGCGTACAGGGATAGGACAACGAGAGAGAGAATGATAGCGATAGATAGAAGCGCGAGATAATTAGTAATTAGTAATGTTAGTAACTTAATCTAAATCCCTAATGTTAGTAGATTAGTAGGTTAGTACTGTATACATCTAACTAATATATACAAAGTGTTATAGAAAGAAAGAAGGATGTAAAACGAGATAAGAAACTAAGACAGAAAAGACGAAAATGTGAATTTCCCGAAGTACATGACAAAGACAAGGAGTGGATCTCGAACAACAAGGAACAATGACAGACGGGGAACAGAACGTGAATGAAACTTGAATGATGAATGATATATAAACAAAGTACAAAAACAAACCGAACAGACATAGCAAAACATAACAATTATAACACTACTCGGCACAAATCTCTGCAATTAAAAGTAGATTTTGTACATTGTGGAGAATTGCTTTACATCCGCAATGAACAATTTTAAGCTTAAATCAATACCCTCAGATGCACACATTTCTTCAGCATATCCTTTCATGCTCAAACATCCTAATATATACAATTGCTTTAGATTGGTGTACTTTCCAAAATATTCTTCACAAAGTAAACCAAACAGTTAACAATTTTCCACATTTCAGAATCAAGTTGTTTGATTTACCTGTTCTCTTCCCAATTTAGAATGCCCATGTCACAGTACTGGCCAATGAATCAGTCAAAAAATCTGCATTATATTATATTTAATAATGTATCGAAAACCAGTGTACTGCCTGATTGTGGTCTGAGCTCACATTCTAAGTGAACGTCTTCTAGTAGCCACACACTTGAACACACCTGAACCCACCTGCAATATGAATTAGCTTAACTTCCACTTTCTACTATGACAGAGTTTATAAATGGTTCTGTAAAGTTGTGGTGAATAATAATGTTGTAGCAACGTTTCTTTTTTAACCAAGCCAGACCACAAGTTTACTTTTCAGGTACATTGCAAAGATCACACTTACACTTAATTTTCCTGCAGGAGAATAATAATAATGAATAATGTTTGCAATTCTAGGTCCAAATTAAACAAACTGTAACTGTGGGATCTCTGTGCAACTGAGTTGGTGCAGGCCGATTTCAGGCACCCATTCGAACAGCGGAGTCACTATTGAGTGATGACACTACCATGGAAGTCTGGGCATTAGTACAGTCAAGATTTCATCTAGACCGTAGGACACATTATTGGATTCTATCTTAACCTAAAAGTAAATGCAGGTGCATTTAACTGGTGGTTCATCTTGTTAAGGCACTGTCCTCGTGTGTGGATGAGCCCCACTGTCTGCATCCTGTTAAGGCACTGTTCTATTGTGTGGATGAGTTATTTTGGATGATATTAAAGCAGCTCATGATAAGGAAATGTCGGCTATGAAAGCTACTGAAGTTGCTCATAACCATTTTCAATAAGAGATTCAACTTCTAGAGTTTAAAGGGAAGGGATTAGATATGCAAAAACATTTGAAGGAGTTAGAGATGCAACAAAATCTGCAGGAATTGGACGTACAGAAGGAGTTGTGAGAAAAGGAACTGGATATGGAGAAAGCTTTGCGCTTTGAGGTTGAGGCTAGTAAAATTGCTGGCAAGAAAGAGCAGTCTTTTGACTTTGATGTGACGAGAACTATCCAAATGGTTCCGCCGTTTCGTGAGGCTGAGGTGGACAAATATCTTTCTAATTTTGAACGGGTTGTATTCATCACTATCGCTAGAACAGAGTTTGGATTATGAGGTAGCAAAAGCTTCTATTTTGAGAGCATACGAGTTAGTGCCAGAGATTTATCACCAACATTTCAGACAGTTTTGAAAGTCAGACAGAAAATCTTTTGTTGAATTTGCTCAAGAGAAAGAGTCTGTTTAACCGTTGGTGTGTTTCGCAAGGAGTGCAGATATTTGATCGAATTAGAGAACTGGTCATTTTGGAAGAATTAAAAAATTGTCTGCCTGAGCGTGTAGTAACTTACTTAAATGAACAAAAGGTAAGCTTGGTTTCGCAGGCCGAGTTTGCTGATGAGTATGTCCTTACTCATAAGAATGTGTTTGTGGACAAGTCCTCAATGCGTCGTAGTGACATTAGCGAGAAAGAATCTCCAAAAAGCACCGGTAGTTTGGTGAAGGATAGTACTCCCACTGCTGCTGGTGGTGGTAAGCGGGAGGATTTAAGTGAAAAGGAAAAAACTCGGTCACATTCTGGCGGATTGTTATCCTTTGAAGAGAAAAAAGTCTTCGAAAGGGGTTGCTTTAGTGCAGTGCTTCTCAATTATTTTCTGTTACGCCCCCCCTAGGAAGAAGAAAACATTTCGCGCCCCCCACTCTCCGCCGCGACTATAAATAGTATAATTTGTCTATAAAATTGTTATAAGTACACCTCTGCATAACATTGTATCCTTATTAACATTAAAGAAATGCTATGGTGTGGGTTTTTTTGCACTGAGCAATTTGGTACGCCACCTTATATGATGCTAACAGTGCTCGCTGGTTTTCTGAAGTAGCATTCACAAAGCGGGATGATTGTCGGCAATATTCGGCACATTTTCGCTTAAAAAACTCAAGCGGCTTATCAGCGTGATTGGGGTGTAATGTCTTTAAGTGATGCCTTAATTTATTTGGCTTCATGCTGTCCGCTGCCAACATTTTAAGACACAGTAAACACACCGGTCTTTCCTCGTCTCCCACCGTAGTCACAGTGAAGCCAAGCGCTACATATGCTTCGTCATATTTCCTCGTCTTAGCTTTCGGGTGACTTTTGTTTGTCTAATTATCTTCGTCTCTCTCCGCCTTTCTTTTCAACCCTGTTAAATATTTTTCCATGGTGTCTCTTGAGGGTTTGTTCACTGCACTTCATATCTGCAATTACACTTTATTCTAGTACGGCAAAAAAAAGCATGTTCCCCGGGGTCACACGCGCCCCCCCTGGCATCTCACCGCGCCCCACTATTTGAGAAACACTGCTTTAGTGTAAGCAGTGTCCATATTGGGTAAACCTACTACTGAGTGCTCCTCTAAGGAGGATGGTGTGGCTCAGGACTATGTGCCATTCATTATACATGGATTTGGGTTGCTAATTGAAGAACCAGTTGTGGAAAAACCTGTTAAAATTTTGCGAGATACTGGTGTGGCTCAGTCCTTCTCACTAGAAGATGTGCTGCCATTATCTGAAAAATTGTCTTTAGATTCAACCATGTTGGTGCAAGGATTCGGAATGGGTTATATAAATGTAATGCGAAAATCTGATCTAGTGACTGGATGTGTTATTGTGGGCGTGCATCCTTGAATTCTTGTGGAAGGTGTAACCTTCATTTTGGGGAATGATTTAGCTGGTGGTAAAGTTTTAGTTTAGCCTGAGGTGACTTCTGTCCCATGTGTCACTAATTGCCCACCGTGTTTATACAGAATAATGCATTAGGCGGATATGGGTTAATCAAATAGTTAATTGCTCACAATCATTGCCTTGCTGGGAATTTGGGTGTAAACAAAACATATGACCGGGTGTTGAGAGACTTTTTTGGCCTAGTTTGAAAGCGGATGTGGCAAAATATTATAAGACTTGTCATGTATGTCAGATGGCTGGCAAACCGAATTAAACGATTCCACCAGCTCCTCTGTACCCGATCCCTGCTATTAGTGAACCATTTGAAAGGATAATAATAGATTGTGTTAGCCCATTGCCTCGCACCAAAGTGGGAAATCAGTATTTACTTATGATCATGTGTGCCTCAATGCAATTTCCTGAAGCTATTCCGTTTCGGACGATAACTGTTCCTGTCATTGTTAAGGCTTTAATCAAGTTCTTTTCATTATTCAATCTTCCCAAGACTATTCAGTCAGACCAAGGATCAAACTTCATGTCTCAAACTTTTGCTCAGGTTTTAAAGCAGCTCACTATTCAACATTGCAATCGAGTGCTTATCACCTAGAGTCACAGGGCGCTCTGGAGAGGTTTCATCAGACTTTGAAATCTATGCTGCGTGCATACTGCTTGGAATTCGAGAGAGATTGGGACGAGGGGGTTCCTTTGATGTTGTTTTCCACGCGAGAGGTGACACAGAAATCTCTAGGGTTCAGTCCTGTGGAATTGATGTTTGGTCACACAGTACAAGGTCTGTTAAAACAACTAAAGGAAAAATAGCAAACAGAAGATTCTACCATGAATACGTTTGTGGCTTTCATCTTAAACTCAGTAGGGCTTGCAAAATAGCTATAGACAACTTAGCTATTGCTAAGAGTCACCCAAACTAAGATGAAGATATCGTGCACGATTATATTATTCAGACTCCTGATCGCAGAAAGAGAAGTCAACTGTGTCACATAAATATGCTGAAACGGTACTGTGATCAAGAGAGTGAGGTAACTGATGTACAAAATGTGAAGCCCACGATGCCCTGCACTGTTGCGGCTCTGCCAGTGGAATCCAAAGAGGTGGAGGTGTTTATGCCTAAATCTGTGCGAGTCATTTGCGTAGTTCTGAAATATTTTGAGTCTCACATAGTTGTTTCCCGATGTGCCTACCCATACCCACCTTATTGAATATAACCTTATATCATATTGATGTTGGGGCTGCGCAGTCGATTAAACAACATGCTTACCGGGTAAATCCTATAAAATGCTCCCGACTAAATAAAGAGGTGAATTATATGCTGGAAAACGGAATCGCAGAGCCCCCCCAGAGTTCCCCTTGTATTTTAGTGGATAAACCTGATGATACTTTTTATTATCAGGTTGTATCTTGGTAAGATCGTTGGGCGAGGCCAGGTTTGTCAGGTGGACGTGAAAGTTGAGGCTGTCTCTCAGTTCCCAGTTCCTATATCTTGACGAGAATTACGATGCTTCCTTGGTATGGTCGGATATTATCGTAGCCTCTGTAAAAACTTCACTGCGATTGCTACCCCCTTAACAGACCTGTTAAATGTAAAGGAACCTTTTCTTTGTTCTGCACCGTGTCAGCTAGCTTTTAACAATGTTAAAGCTCTTCTGTCTAGTGTTCCTGTTCTCTCTGCCCTAGATTTAGCAAAACCTTTCAAACTTGCAGTGGATGCGTGTGACTCAGGTGCTGGAGCTGTGCTCCTGCAGGACGATTTGCAGGGAGTGGAACATCCAGTTTGTTATTTCTCTAAGAAATGTAACCGTCATTAGCAAGTTTATTCAACCATTTGAGAAGGAGGCGCTCACCCTGATCTTCGCAATCCAGCATTTCGACGTGTACTTGGGGTCTGTCCCTCATGCAGTTGTGGTCCTTACTGATCACAATCCTCAGTTTTTTCTCCGTTGGATGCGGAATCCAAATCAACGTCTCATGTGGTGGAGTTTGTTCTTCCAAGAACATAATCTTGACATTCGACATATTCGTGGCAATGATAATATCCTTGCTGATGCGTTGTCTCAAGTGAATGAGGTAAGATTTGAACCTACTTGAGAATCACAAAGTGTAATTGTGTTGCTTCTTTAAATAAAAAAATGTGCAGAGATGTTTGTCTGCCTGGTGTATATATATTACAAAAATGTATATATTCTAGATTTCCTAAAAGGAGAGATTCTACTCACAGCCGCAACCCCTCCAATCTCATCCACCCTCCTAAATCTTCCGGTGTCGACGTGGTGGTAGTAGGTGGACTATGGAACTGCCAGTCCACTGTCCGGAAGGCCGATTTCATCTCAGCCCAGGCCTCAGTACTCTCCCTGCAGTTCCTGGTGCTCACAGAGACATGGATCACTCCGCAGAACATGGCCACCCCTGCTGCTCTCTCCGCTGCCTACAACTTCTCCCACACTCCACGACCCACAGGTAGAGGTGGAGGGACAGGTATACTGATCTGCCCCCTGTGGAGATTTTGTATTGTTTCTCTTCCTCATTTCTCACCCTCCTCCTTTGAATTTCATGCTGTCACTGTTCCATGTAAACTGCACATCATTGTTCTCTATCGCTCATCAGGTCCACTGGGGAGTTTCCTAGATGAGATGGATGCCCTACTCAGCTCCTTCCCTGAAGATGGCACTCCCATCTTATTCCTCAGTGACTTCAACCTGCTGCTGGACACCCCTCAGTCCTCTGCATTTCTCCCCCGGTTTCAGTCCTTCAACTTCACCGTGGCTGAATCCCCATCTACCCACAAGGCTGGTAACCAACTGGACCTGGTCTTCACTAGGAACTGCCCCTCACCCAACATTGTGGTATCTCCTCTGCATGTGTCTGACCACTGCTTTCTTTTCCCCTCCCCTCTCCTCTGTACCTAAACCATCTTCACCTGCCCCCACTGTCCTTGGCCGTCGCAACTTCCGCTCTCTCTCCCCCGCTGCCCTGTCAGCTACTGTTCTATCTTCCCATCTCCCCAACTGATGCCTTCTCTCAGCTACCTGCTGAGGAACCATCATCCATCCTACTGTCCTTTGTCTCTTCCTCCTTTGATTCACTCTGTCCTCTATCCACTAAACTTGCTGTCTCCGACCCCCCACCCCCTGGCTATGTGACTCCATTTGGGCTGACCAACTCAAACTGCGAGCAGCAGAAAGGAAATGGAGCAAATCCCCTGTGGCTCTGACTGACTTCCACACATCCTGGCTACCTTTGCCTCTAAACTTTCCTCTGCTAAATCTGCATTTTTCCTTTCCAAGATTCAATCTTCTGCTTCTAATCCTCGAAAACTCTACTCTAATTTTCCTCTCTCCTCACCCCTCCTCCTCCCCCACCCCCCTCCTCTCTAACCGCGGATGACTTTGCATCCTTCTTTCGCGAGAAGGTCGATGACATTCGCAACTCCTTCCCCCCATCCTCTCACCTACCCCTCCCTCACCCATCTAGCTACCTAAACCTCTCACCCCTCTGTCCTCCTTCTCGCCCCTCCCTGACTCGGACATCCTTCATCTTGTTTACTCCCACCATCCGACAACCTGCCCTCTCGATCTCATTCTTTCCCCCCTATTCCAGTCCATTGCTATGGACATTCTTCCCTTTGTCTCCAATGTTATCAACTCCTCTCTTTCCTCTGGCTCTGTCCCCTCTCCCCTCAAAAGCGCCCATGTCGTCCCGCTACTCAAAAAACCCTCTCTGAATCCTGCTGTCATTTCCAACTACCGACCTGTCTCTCTGCTCCTATTCCTCTCCAAAACACTAGAGCGGGCTGTCTATAACCAACTGTCTGCTCATCTCCTACAGAATGACCTGCTTGATACTAACCAATCTGGGTTAATGGCAGACCACTCCACAGAGACTGCTCTCCTTGCAGTCACTGAGGCTCTTCACGTGGCTAAGTTCCAATCCCTTCCAATTCCAGTTCCAATACCCTCCTCCTCCTTCTCCTGTCAGCTGCATTTGATACCATGGACCACCAGATCCTGCTCTCATCACTCGTCGAGATGGGAATCTCTGGATCTGCACTGACATGGTTCAAGTCCTACCTGGCTGACTGGTCCTACCAGGTGGCCTGGAGAGGATCCCTCTCCTTTCCCCACACCCTCTCTAATGTAGTCCCGCAGGGCTCGGTGCTAGGCCCCGTCCTATTCTCCCTGTACACTTGGTTCTGTTATCTCTGTTCATGGTTTTTCTTACCACTGTTATGCCGATGACACTCAACTCTTTCTCTCCTTCTCTCCATCTGAGACCCAGGTCCCAGCACGGATCTCTGCATGCCTGGCTGACATCTTTGCCTGGATGTCCACCCACCACCTGAAGCTGAACCTGGGGAAGACTGGCGAACTCCCAGCGAAGGGCTCCCCTATGATTGATGCCTCAATCACTGTGGAAGGCTCCATAGTGTCTCTGTCCCTGTCTGCCAGGAGTCTTAGAGTGACCCTGGACGACCAGCTGTGCTTCTCGGGCCACATCGCAGCAATCACTCGGACCTGCCGGTTCTCCCTCCACAACATCCGGAGGATCTGATCGTTCCTCACCCAAGAGGTCACACAAATCCTGGTCCAGACCCTAGTGATCTCACATCTGGACTACTGCAATTCAATCAATCAATCAATCTTTATTTTTGTATAGCGCCATTTACAAACAGGTTGTCACACAGCGCTTCACAATTGGCATTTTCCAGAGGGAATCAAAAAACCAGAAAACCATTGGAGCCAATGTAGGAAACTGGAAAATTATTCCCTGACCCCTTAAAAAGCGGTCGAGATGAACTCCTGGAAAATTGTGGGATACAGAGAAAAACAACACAAATAGTCCTTGAGGCTCATGTGGCTTAACAGACCACTGGAAGGGCATTCTAAGTGTAGGAGTGGGGTGGACCTCATCCCTCCAGATACCAGGGCAGGGCGGGGGATGGAACCAGCAGCTAGGGTCTGGGCCAGCGGCATCCGGCTAACACATGGCAGGGGTGGGGGGTTGACTCTGGGGCAGGTGAGCTCCGGGCAGGTGCCACGAAGCCGGGGAGAAAAGAGGAAAGGTGCAATTATGACTATGATAAATATCACACCGGATCAGGGGGAAGAGTAGTGACAACACTTTTGCACCAGCAGAAGTAATCTAGGGCAGCATAACTAATTAGGTGAGTGGCACAGGGAGCACGCAGCCATGAGGGCACTCAGAGACCATCCCACCACATCATCAGCAGTCCTGATAGGGGCGGATCATCACTTATGATTGGTGACAGTAAGGATAGCTCATTGCACCAGAAGGCTCTATTGCTACGCCCCCTTCACATCTGCACCTAATGACTATAAGAGAGACTAAAGAGATGCGTTTTTAACCTAGACTTGAAAATTGAGACCGTGTCTGACTCCTTCACAGAGATGGGTAGACTGTTCCACAGTAAAGGAGCTCTATAGGAGAAAGCTCTGCCACCTGCTGTATTTTTTGATATTCTAGGGACTACCAAGTTGCCTGCATCTTGTGAGCGAAGTGAACGTGGGGGATTGTACGGATGAAGTAGATCCGTCAAGTAAGAGGGTGCAAGTCCATGCGACACCTTATAAATTAAGAGGAGTACCTTATAGTCTACACGATAGTTTATAGGAAGCCAGTGAAGTGACGCTAACACAGGACTAATGTGCTCATATTTCTTTGTTCTAGTCAGGATCCTTGCAGCAGCATTCTGTACGAGTTGTAGGCTCCTGAGTGAGGCATTGGAACAGCCAGACAGTAATGCATTGCAATAATCTAATCTAGATGTAACAAAGGCATGTACCAATTTTTCTGCATCTATTAATGACAGGAAGCCCCTAATTTTGGCAATATTCCTCAGGTGAAAAAAGGCTACTCTGGAAATGTTTTTGATGTGACTATCAAATGAGAGACCAGGATCTATAGCAACACCAAGGTCTTTTACCACCAAACTTGCAGCAACAGAGCAACCATCCAGATTAAGAGATAAATCAGATAACCCTCTTCTGAGGTTTTTGGGCCCCAAGACCAACATCTCTGTTTTATCAGTATTCAACAATAGAAAATTATCTGACATCCAGTCTTTTATGTCTTTAAAACAGGCCTCCAACTGTTCAAATTGTCCTTCACCAGGTTTCATTGATAGGTATAATTGTGTGTCATCTGCGTAGCAGTGAAAATGTACGCCATGTTTACGAATGACATCACCAAGTGGCAACATGTAAAGGGAGAACAATAATGGCCCCAAAACAGAACCTTGAGGGATACCATATTCCACCTTGATGAGAGCAGAGGGCTCGTCATTTAACTGCACAAATTGATACCTATCTGATAGGTAGGATTTAAACCAGGAGAGTGCCTGTCCACGCAGTCCAACTAGGTTTTCAAGTCTGCTCAGAAGAGTTTGGTGGTCTATTGTGTCAAACGCAGCACTTAAGTCCAAAAGCACAAGAATAGAGACGCATCCACAGTCAGCTGATATCAGTAAGTCATTGACAACTTTAATAAGAGCAGTCTCAGTGCTATGGTGTTGCCTAAATCCTGACTGAAAAGTTTCATAGATGTCATTTGATGTCAGGAAACGAAGTCAGTCTCTAAGCTACAGCTTTCTCTAGAATTTTTGAGAGAAAAGAAAGATTAGAAATTGGCCTGTAGTTACTGAGATTTTCTGGGTCAAGGTTTGGTTTCTTTAAAAGTGGCTTAATTACTGCCACTTTTTGAGAATTTGGCATATAGCCTGATGAAAGAGATAGATTAATAATGTCTAGCAGGGATTGCCCCATAACAGGAAGAAGTTCTTTAACAAGTTTTGTTGGGATTGGGTCTAATTGACAAGTAGATGGTTTGGAGGACATAACCAATTTAGAAAATTCAGTCCACTCCAGAGCACTAAAAAACTCAAGAGTAGCCATAGGACCCCTGTCCTGGTAAGCCTGTGCTTTCTGATCAGTGTCCGCTACAGCAGAAGGTGCCATTTTAGAAATTTCATCTCTAATTTTCTCAATCTTCTCAGAGAAAAAGTTCATGAAATCATTACTATTATGGGCTGCCGGAGGCTTAGCATTGGTTTCAGTCTGGTTCTTTGTCAGTTTGGCCACTGTATCAAAAATAAATTTTGGATTATTCTTATTATGCTCAATCAGATCAGACAAATAGGTTGACCTTGCGGAGGAGAGAGCATATTTGTACTGTACCAGACTGTCTTTCCAGGCAGAATAAAATACTTCTAATTTAGTGGATCGCCACTTACGTTCCAACTTGCGAGAAGCTTGCTTAAGAGCACGTGTGTGGTCAGTATACCATGGTGCAAGCTTCTTTTGGCTAGTTTTTTTCTTTTTGAGAGGCGCAACAGCATCAAGTGTGTTGCGCAGGGTGTCATTTAGATTGTCCGTCAGCTGATCAATAGATTGTAGACTAGTGGGATCCTGATTAACAGTAAATGATTCTTGGAACAGGCTGACAAAGTTAGGTATGGTAGAGGAATTTAGGGAGCGACTAAAGTAGAACACTGGTTTTGATCTAATAGCAGTGGTAGCATGAATTTCAAACGTAATAAGGAAATGGTCAGAGAGCACAGGATTATGAGGAGAGACAACTAGATTGCTAATGCTAATACCATAGGATAAAGCTAAGTCTAGTGTATGTTGATGACAATGAGTCGGCCCAGACACATTTTGGACAAAACCAACGGAGTCAAGAATAGAAGCAAAAGCCTTCACTAGAGAATCATTTCCATTATCAACATGAATATTAAAGTCGCCTATAATCACAACTTCATCTGCCATAACTGCTAGGTTTGATAAAAAGTCCGAAAACTCTGAGAGGAAAACAGCATAGGGTCCAGGGGGTCTGTAGATAGTAGCTAGTATAAAAGATGAAGTAAATGCAGATCTATTATCTACATTAGTCTGTATGGAGCCCAGGGAAAGCACTTCAAATGAAGGGAATGTGTTTAAAGATTTCTTAGTAAGGCGTAGTCTAGTGTCAAAAATAACAGCCACGCCGCCACCTCTGCC
Organism: Aldrovandia affinis; assembly: GCA_029706075.1. Lineage (NCBI taxonomy): Eukaryota > Metazoa > Chordata > Actinopteri > Notacanthiformes > Halosauridae > Aldrovandia > Aldrovandia affinis. The sequence goes on along the minus strand of JAINUG010000295.1, from coordinate 533,854 downwards.
TGACTGTCGAGGGTTGTGACAACCAGAGTATCCAACTGGGGTAGATGCATTTAATGCTATGTACTCATCAGGTCTAAGCCAAGTCTCCGTCAAACTTAAAATGTCAAGTTTATAATCAGTGATCAGTTCGTTCACAAGGGCAGCTTTAGGAGCTAGTGATCTTATATTTAGCAACCCAATTTTAAGGAGAGTTCTATCGAAATTAGGTTTAGCATTTGCATTACGATGGTTCGTGTTGATCCTTATCAGATTATTAGAAAAAATCCCACGGGGAGGTTTGAGTTTCAATAGACTACGGTTTTCTCTACGTGGAACAGACACAGTCTCAATTATGTGGGAACTGGGGTGGAAACTAGTCACGAGTTCAGGGAAACTTGCAGACAGTTGTTTAAGACCGTCTGTCTGCTGCCTGGCTGTAGCTCTTGAATGTCAATTTCGCCGATTCAGACTATGGCCTATGTTATTAGATAAAAGAAGAGCACCCCTCCAGCTCGGGTGGAGTCCGTCTCTCTTCAGTAAACCAGGCTCTCCCCAAAACGTAGGCCAATTATTAATAAACCCTATGCTATTTGATGTACACCACTCAGTCAGCCAGCGATTTAGCGACGTTAATCTACTGTAGATTTCGTCACTTCTACGAGCTGGGAGGGGACCAGAGACTATTACTTCCCGACACATCTCGTTTGCCAATTTACACAACGAGACAAAATTTGTTTTAGTGATCTCCGATTGCCTCAACCGGACATCATTAGCGCCGACGTGGATAACAATTTTGGAAAATCTACATTTACTTTTAGCCAGCGCTTTTAAATTGGATTCAATGTCGGTAGCTCTAGCCCCCGGCTCCTTGCTAGCAGGCCTACCGGCCTGTGCCATCAAGCCACTGCAACTAGTCCAGAATGCTGCTGCATGTCTGGTGTTCAATCAACTGAAGTTCACCGAAGTCACCCCTCTACTCTCCTCTCTGCACTGGCTCCCCATCACAGCATGCAGCAGATTCAAATCACTGGTGCTTGCTTTTCAAGCGGCTAGAGGTACTGCTCCCCCATACCTCCAGACACTCATCACACCCTACACCCTAGCCAGACCCCTCCGCACAGCCTTCTCTGGCAAACTGACTGTCCCATCCCTCCGGGCGCCTGGCAGCTGCTCCTCGCGGTCTTGCCTCTTCTCTGTCCTGACCCCTCGGTGGTGTAACGACCTTACACAATTGGTCAGGACCACGGAATCACTTGCGATCTTCCGCAAGAGACTCAAAACCCACTTTTCTCAACTTAATGCACCTCCCCACAATGGAACAGGTTGAAACTTTATCCAAAGAAAACAAGAGAAAATATGCAGTGCTGATTCGTGCATTGCATGCAGAATTCTGTCGCCGGTTCTGGGATTTTAGAATGTTAGAAAATGGCATGGCTTTGATTTCTTCCCCCTTTACTTTCAATGTGGACAACACTCCCAATGCCCTCCAACTTGAGCTGATTGACTTGCAGTCTGATGCACTGCTTGTGGAGCAGTTCAAGTCTCTGCCACTCTTAGTTAACCGTAGTCAAGAACAGTTTCGCTGAAAGCCACCCTAGAGGGAAGTACAATTCCAGGTGTTAAGAGCAACCACATAGTTAAACTAGGACCCTGTAGGTAAATCTGTAGCCACGATTCAAAGGCAGCAATAAAACAATCAGTGCGGAAAATATCGGCGAAATAATGCCTAAACCTAATACAATACATAAACAAGTAAACATGAGTGCAATACTAGACAACTATGTCCCTAAGTAACAAAACCGGACTACAGGGAGAGGTGCACCCTGAAGAGGTGAGTCTTCAGTCGTCGCTTGAAGGTGGCCAGGGTCTCGGCTGTTCTGACTTCCACGGGAAGGTCATTCCACCATTGAGGAGCCAGAACCGACAGGAGACGTGACCGGGAAGCACAGGTGCGGAGGGGGGGAGGCGCCAGGCATCCTGAGGTAGCAGAATGGAGTGGTCTGGCAGGTGTGTAGGGTTTGAAGATCTTGAGGAGGTATGTTGGGGCTGATCCCTTGACTGCCTGGTATGCTAGGACCAATGTTTTGAATTTGATGAGAGCTATAACAGGCAGCCAGTGGAGGGTAGTGAGCAGGGGGGTGACATGGGAGTGTCTGGGAAGGTTGAAGACCAGGCGGGCTGCAGCATTCTGGATGAGTTGCAGGGGTCTGATGGCAGATGCCGGAAGGCCAGCCAGAAGCGAGTTGCAGTAGTCCAAGCGGGACAGTACCATTGCTTGGACCAGGAGCTGGGTAGAGTACGTGGTAAGGAAGGGATGGATTCTCCTGATGTTATACAGGAAGAATCTGCACGCCCGGCTTACCGCTGCAATGTTCTTTGACAGGGACAGCCTGTTGTCCATCACCACACTGAGATTCTTAGCGCAGGGTGATGATGTCACCATAATCCGTCAGCGACGACCATCTTGCGGCAGTGCTGTGCATCGCAACTTCAGAACTGACACTGGACTTCACGTCTCTTGTGAATGCCCAGGCGAGACTCTCCTCTTCGCGATAAATGTGTACAGTACAATTTCACATGTGCTAACTGTTGACAGCAAAATTGTCTCATTGAATACATTTTTTATCGCTGGCCTACAAATGAATAATTGAAATAGGTGTCAATACGTGTAAACTTAGTTGTGTTTTTGGGGGGTTCTAGTTCATGCCGGTAGGAGACATGTGGCCCATGGTGTACTGGGTTCCAATTAACTTTTTTTCTGCTTGTAGCACAGGAAAAGAGTAAAAGTATAAAGAGTTAGGTATCAAATAAGTGTTGATTATAATATTTCACAAGGGTAAAACATTAAAAGATTCACCGCTGTATTACAATAATTATAGTTTTTTCATATGCATTGATTTCTCTGGCAGTCTACATCTCAGCTGTGACATTATTTACATTTCCTCAGGGTGACTTCAAAACTTCAGCTATTCATTTACAACCTTAATTTCTTTATATTTTTATTTTCGTATGATACAGCACCAACACATGTATTCGGATCACTCAAGCTCTGAGTCAAAAATGTTTTGGTCGTGCGATACACGTGTATCGTGTGTGAGATATCACATACCCCCTTGACTTCTGGGTCGCTTTTTGAAAACCTTTGTTTTAGGACAGAACTCATTCATCATACATTTCTTTAAAAAAATTGTTATATATGGTTGAAACTTCATTGTTATAAAGACAAAATAACTATTTCCGTATGTGGATCACTCACAGGATGCTGCCAATATAATAATAATATATTAAACATTTATCATGTTATGTGCAGTATATATCAATTTAGGCAGATACATTTGTTATCTCCATAGTTAATAGTCAATTGTTTGCTGTGAAAGGATTTCCGTGACCATGCAATTTCAGAAACCTGGCCAGGCAGTCCCAGTCTTCTCCTTTCAAACTTAATCCTCTATTGAAGTGACCAATCGCATCGCAGCGCTCACGCCATGCCGCCTGTGCCCACTCATTGAAAGGGGACTTTTATGTATTTTTTCTTTTACCTACCCATTTGGCTCCACCTATAAAGACAAGCTGTGCAAAGGCCACAGTTATGTCCCTTCATACGCTTTGCACCAAGTAGAATGCAGCTTGTTTACTAAAACCTGACTCAATGGCTATGCACAGTGTGATTCAAGTGGACGTTTTAGATGTTACTGCAAAACACTTGTACGCTGTGTGCACATGGGACAGGGCAGGGATAGGGCAGGGGTTCCCAAACTATAAATGCAGTTTTTGTAACCTCCACCCCACACAAAATTGTAAGTTAACATATGGTAAAATATTCTTAAGTAATATAATTTAAGAAATGAAATGCAAATGAAAATATGTCAACATAATTATGTATATACATACTATGCATTATATCTTATGACCCATCAGAAGGTACCAATCCATGTTTTGGGAACAATTTGTGTAGGGGATAGAGCACTGCAATCTCTTAACATTTTAAATCTACATACATTGTAGGAAAAATTATGTTTTAACCCTTTTGGATGTCACAAAGATTCTCAAAACATGAACTTAGTAGCCGTTTTAGTTTAACCACTGGACCACAACTTGGATATTCTTGAGTTAGTGTGCTGCTATGAATTGCAGGTTGAAAACTGGGGTTCCTTGCTATACCTCCAGACCTTACATCACAGGAGAGACCAAAGCTCTGCATGCATGGAAGGACTCCGGTGAAAAGGCCTGATGTCTAAGCCCATGTGAAAGACATACTACAAAACCTTTTAAAACGCTTTGAAAATTGTTTGTTATGTAAACCCTTGATATGGGTAAATAGAAAAAGTAATAAGAGGCCAATGTTTACTATGTACAGATAGACATGAAATAGCACAGTAAAACACTGTGTTCCAGTGCTCAAGTCTCAGGCACAGAACTACACCAACTGGCTTACACTGTTCCTGAGCTCTGGTGCTTGTGCTACATTCCAACTTTTTGTATTCTGGTAGCATTGAGCAAATAGAAATGAGGCCCCTCCACTGGTGTTGGTTACATCCCTGTGAAAGCAGGCAGGCAGGCGGTGGTGGTATAATGGTTAGGGAGCTGGGCTTGTAACGTTAAGGTTGCAGGTTCAATCCCCAGGTGGGACACTGCCGTTGTACCCTTGAGCAAGGTACTTAACCTGAATTGCTTCAGTTAATATCCAGCTGTATAAATGGATTGTAAAGAAATGTAAACTGTGTAAGTCGCTCTGGATAAGAGCGTCTGCTAAATGCCTGTAATGTAATGTAATGTAATGTAAAAAGCAAATTAAGTCAATGGAACATGAAGAAAAAATGTTTTGTGGGGTTGTTTCCCTGCTGTTTAGCACCTGTTATACATGTAATTCAGCAAAATGAGGCAAAATGTTACTTTTTATACTGTACTGTAGATGATGAATATGCCATGCCTTCCCCCCATCCCCTTTAAGGGCTCTAGTGTAATGCGCAGATAGTATATTGCGCAGACAGCGCTAATGTACAAGTATATTGAAAGATACAAAATATATTGAAAGCAGGTGCTTCCACACAGGTGGTTCCTGATGTAACAGGTATGACCTGTGACGGTGCTCGGCCACACCCCTACCTGGTCATCGCCCACACCCCTACCCGGAGATAGGCCGACCCTTTAAATACGCACTTCCCTTTTGAATCAAGGAGCTGTCATGTCAAAATGTGTCCGGGTACCAAAATGTGTCCGGGTGACATCATCTGAATTCTTGGAATGTAGTTGCTATACCAACATGATGAGCTAGCATTCTTGAGTATAGCTCCGGCTTGCTTTTACCTCAGAATTGCCGGAGATCGTCGGAGACAGATCACTACATCAGATAACCTTTATAATTTCCTTTTTTATAGGCTACTGTGCTTATATTGTTAATTGTTTTAGATTTGAGATTGTGTTAGTGATTCATTTTGAAGTAGCTAGTCGTTTAGTCTTTTACTGAAAGTAACTAGCTAATGTTAGCATCACTAGCACTAGCTAGTGTTAGCTAGTTAGTTAGCTAATCATTTATTGCTTGCTTGCTAGTAAAATAAAAATTGTTAGCTGTTTAACATATAATAATAATAATAGATATGGCATCCCTCAGTGACATCTTTTTCTATCTGTCCAGAGCAGAGAAGTACCAGGAGGGTGTCTCTGAGGGGAAGAAGCGTTCTATCTGGAGAGGGGCAAGGAAATACATGCTTCAGTGTAAGATTTGTTAAAGAAAGATCGATAGAATGATAGATAAATAGATATATAGATAGATACTTTATTGATCCCTGAAGGGAAATTCGGTGTTCCAGCAGCATCCAACAAAAGGCACAAAATAGACACAGAATAAAAGGCAAAAAAGCTAGAAATTGGCAATAAACAGGCATAAATAGGCACAAAATAAGTTAACTGTATAACTGTAAACTGTATTGTCCAAGAGAAACGTCTGGGCACTAAAGCAAACTGTCTTAGCTCCCTCCGAGCTGGCTCAGGTCCATAGTATCCAGCCAGTCAGAGGATGCATACCCATAAAGCAATAATGTAATTTTTTTAACAAGCCTTGGTCATTGTTCTCAGTCTATAATCCTTTTTTGATATTCTAGATGGTTGCATGTATTTGAGGCCCAAGGATGGAATGCCACCAAGGAGGATCATCCTGTCGGACGAGGAAAAGGAGGCAGTGCTGACCGAGGTCCACGCCGGCCACTTCGAAGTGAAGCACATGCTGGGGAAGATCAATCAGCGCTTCTTCTGGCATGGCATCGTGAATGATGTGGAAAACTGGGCAAGCAAAACTATTTTTTTTTTAGTTTTTAAAAAAAAAATCTTTTACAAACTGGAGCAGATCATATTTTACACACAGCTAAAGACCACACATTTAATTTCTATTCAACTTGCACTTTACTGTTCATTTCAAGGTCCGAACCTGCGTGCCTTGCCAGAAGTTTGAGAAGGTGAAGACCGAGGCACCTGAGCTGAAGAGCATCAAGCCTGTTTCACCTTGATACATGATTGGTGAGTTCTACACTTTTGACTTGTTTCCCACCATGTTTTCTTTCAGTATTCTCTTTTAGTGTGAATGTTTTACTTCCTCTTGTCCAATAGAGTTTGCCAATATTTATTTGCATTACATTACATTACAGTCATTTAGCAGACGCTTTTATCCAAAGCGACTTACAAAAAGTGTATTTAACGTAGGTAGTCAAGAGAACTACTAGTTACCAGAAATCATAAGTACATCTCCCTACTAAACAAGTAACCAAGAGCATAACCTCTGAATTGTGGCTACAGATTTACCTACAGGGTCCTAGTTTAACTATGTGGTTGCTCCTAGCACCCAGGAATTGTACTTCCCACTAGGGTGGCTTTCAGCTAAACTGTTCTTGACTACGGTTAACACTTTGTTGTACGTCGCTCTGGATAAGAGCGTCTGCCAAATGCCTATAATGTAATGTAATGTAATGTAATAACCACTGCTAAAGTATCAGTGCAAGAACAAATCAATACAAATACAATGCAATATCTGCTAAGAGGAAGGATCAGGGTAGTACTATTTGACTATGCTAGGTGTAGACCTCATCGGACCGTTCAAGGCCTCGTCCAGGAATGGCAATCACTACTGCCTCACAGCGACTGATTTCTTCACCAAGTGGGTGGAGGCCATTCCCATCCAGGTGTGTTATATCTGTGTGTTTGGTGTTGATCTCTGATATAAACTGATAAACATGATAAACTGATCATGATCATACTTTTAAAAAGTGTACTTGATCTATTTGTCAAGTTCATCAACCGCATGTATCTACATTTTCATCTTGAAAATTAACATAAGCATTAATATAATAGTACCATATATACTGTGTGTATACACTGCTAGGACAAGACAGCAGCGGCAACATCCCAGGCCCTGATGGACATCTTCCACACCCATGGTGCACCGGAGGTCATCCTGATGGAGCAGGGCTGAGAGTTCTGGAACCAGGTCAAGTACTTGCTGGCTACCGTTTTATTGTACAAGGAAGATTCTAGGGGATGAGATGAAACTGGGGCAATACAAATTTAATGACCCTCTCTAGGCCTGTACCTTGCCATGGTGAGAGGGCTTTTCACTAAAGCAGGCCATTGTTTTGCCCACTGACAGCTTTCTCTCAGTTTCTCCTTCTCTCCCCACCCGCTCTGTCTTTTCCTTTCTCTGTGAGACGGATGCGTGAGGGTTGGACCTGAAATGCATGACTCAGAAACAAAGACGTAAAATAAAGACCCGCAAGGGCTTTATTAGAGGAATGTTCAGGAGACGTAGTCAAAACAAAAGCAAAGTCCGATAAGCAAAAAATCAAGCCAATAACCAAAGTACAGTACCGAGGGAGAAGGCAGTCTCGAACTCGGTAAACCATGCAAAAATCCCAAAACAAACCAGAGTAGCTGTCAGCGGGGCAGAGGTACAGGAGGACGGTAGGCAGGCTCGTAGTGAGGGACGGTGCAAGAGTCAAGACCAAAGTCTGCTCCGCGGGGCAAAGGCACAAAAGACAGCAGGCAAAAACTTGTGGTACAAAACAGGCAGTGGTAACAAAACGGCAGGCAGTAACAATGGTCAGGAAACAGGCTTGGATCATAACAAAGAAATCAGACTTGGAAAACGCTCAAAAGTGCTATAGAAATACTGTATAGGCAACAATTTTGCATGGATGTGAGCTTATATGGAGGTGTAGACAGGTGCAGACACTTAGCTTGAGAACAGAGCAAAACAGAAACAGCTGAGGAGAGCGTAACAAGGTAACAAGATAATTAGTCGTTGTTAGTAATGATCCTATCCTGACCTAGCGTTAGTAGATTAGTAAATTGACATGAACTAGAAACGAAAAGAAACATGAATACACATGGTTAGCAAGTTAGTAATGAGTAAATCTCCAGCACGTCGGCAATTAGAGTTACTAAATTGCCAGTCATGCTAGCAGAAACAATAAACCTATCTAATCGTTAGTAAATTAGTAGTCAGACAAGGAGAGGTTAGAAACAATAAGGAAACGTGAGCGACAGCAAGAGAGAGAGAGAGAGAAAGCATGAACGCAAGATTTGCGGAAAGAACATGAAAAGGTGTATGCTTTAAACATGAACAGTAACGTAACATGAAAACCGAATCAAGACATGACATGAAATGAAACGTGACATGAATGAAACATAAAATGTGGCAAGAATAACATGGAACCGTGACACTCTGTCCCTTTTTACAAGGTGTAGCCGGTTGATGTGGCCCTAAAGGAGACCGAAAAGGCGGGTGTTGAAGATGCTGCATGGTGTACTACCATCACCCACCTACCATACACTACAAATTAAAAAAATTATCCTGTATTATTGCTGTGTGAACACGTATAAATTGTGAACTAAGAAAAAACTATGGTTGTCTTTGTTGTCTTCAAAGCAGAGGTTTAGAGGCTTGTGAGACCATAGCCATCATTATTCCTATGGTAAACTTTGAAGTTATAATAATGAATATAAATGGTGCAGTGAGTTGTGATTACTAGCTATATCTGACAGCATCCACAGCTTGATATCCACAACCATGGACTTGGATACACACTACCCTTAAACTACAGGTATAGAGCATGACAGGTACTGACAACAGATTAAGAAACATGGAGGGTGGCTGTGACATGAAGATAAGACAGGTAGCAGGTAGGTTACAAAGCAATGGGTATTTATTTACACAGAGTGTATAATATAGCCATGGATGGATTTAAATCCCAGCAACAGTATTCTGAATTACTGAGTTATGTTAACATAAGAATAAGAATACATAATGATGAGAACGGACCGTTCGGCCCATCTTGGCTCATCCTGTCCTAATCTAAAGAACATCTAGTACTACATCTAGCCTGGACTTGAATAGCCCGAGCGTTTCTGCCTCTACTACCTGACCTGGCAAGCTGTTCCAGGCATTGACAACTCTCTGTGTAAAGAAAAACTTCCTAATATCTGTGCGGAATTTGCCTTTAACTAATTTCCACCTGTGGCCTCTTGTTCTGCTGACCCCACTTATCTTAAAAAATCTTTGGTATTTTACTTTGTTAATCCCTTTTAGGAATTTAAAAACTTCAATCAAATCCCCCCTAAGTCTCCGTTTGCTAAGTTTAAATAGATTGAGTGCCTTAAGTCTATCATCGTAACTTTTACCTTTCATACCAGGTATCAGTTTAGTTACACCACCTCATCCAATTGTGGGATGGACTAGCTTGCTATGTATACAACAAATAACACTGCAAGGTTTAAAATGATTGTGTGTATGAAAGAAATCAACTAGTCAATGGTATGACTTGTGGGTACTACAGTAAGTTAATATAGCAAGCTAGTCCATCCCAATTGGATGAGGTCGCCACCCGGACAGATTTTGGCAACCGTTATCTACGATCGGGAGATCAGTTTGAAACTTCATTTTTAACACGCTTGCTAGGTATGTACAGGGTTGGGTTGTAATGGAATACATGTAACGGCGTTACGTAATCAGAATACAAAAATCAAGTAACTGTATTCAGCTCGCGTTACATTTGAAAAACAAGTAATCTGAATACAGTTACTTTAATAAACCTGAAGTGAATACATTTTGGATTACTTATTGGAATTCTTGGTGGAAAGTTTTCCTTACAAACATTAATGAGCTAATATTCATTACTAAAGCTACAGCATGAAATTATCACGCCTACATGATTATCATCACAGCTCACGAAAACTACAGCCGCTGCACAGAACCAAAAACTGTGTTAAAAAAATGCGTTAAAAAAAAAAGCGCCACACTCAGACAAACATTGATAGCGGCAAGATGGAAGAAAAAGCAGCTTTTAGTTCGTGGCGTTATCGACACCATTTCCAGTTTAAATCAGAACATGGGAAAAATCTGTCGATCCAGTGTACCTTGTGTCTTCCAGTTGTAAAGATACTGTCGGCATCAAAGGACTCGGACGCTAGGCGAATCTCAAAAAGCACTTGGAGGTAAATCAACGTTAGCTAACCTTCAGTTTACTGAACACAGTTCTGCAGTAATTTGCTGTTACCTAACCTTAGCCTACTGTGGGAATTTTTTTGAGAAGTTTTGAGCCCCATGCTCTGTCCCTGTCTTTCTGGTGGGTCAGTTTGTGTGGCCTAGTGTCTGCACATGGCCAAATTCCTGCATGGTTTGCTAACCGGGCCAGCAGCAGCCCACGTTATACACGGCCTGGTCCACCCTGTCACTAGGATTTATGAGCCCAGTTCGAGCTCCACAGCACGAGGGGTGAGAGGACGTGGCTAACAATTAAGCAAGCGAATCCCACCATGCTTTAGACTTCTAACTTTGTATTAGAGATCCCGTAGTTTACTGCCAGCATTCTTAGGCTGCGCGGCGAGCATACTATGTTTTCTTGTAGGTGATTTCGCATACAATAAAACCTGATTACATCTGACTCTGAAGAATGTGTTAAATGTGGTTTCGGATCACTCAGTCTATCTGGCCCTGGCTGAGATCTGATTCTCCCACACTACGGTTTGAGGCATCGCAATAACTGCTCTGCTAATTTTATACTGCTTTCTTTATTGTTGAAACGATAACATTTCAAAACGGGATAAAATCGAAGTTAATAGACTGCTGCTGAATGCATAATATACTGGGGGCAAGTGACTGACAACAAGTGAGGCTGAGCTAATGGTAGCTAGTAAACAATTGATTGTGCTTATGTAGCCGAGCTAAATTTTGTATTTTCTTTTGTGTTTTTATTTTCCCTGAAATCCTTATTTTTCTTATGATTGAACTCCCCCAAAATGAGTCTCTATGTAAATAGGTTCCTATTATTTTTGTTTGCATAGCATACTTGCTTTCCGTTTTTTGTTTCCCCTAAGACACTAATTGGTGTTGCACGTTAAGCTCAGCTTCAGTGAGCGTAAATGCTCGGAGCTGGTAAGCTCTTTTGCTCTCTCCAATATTTTGTCTTTTCTCTTAGTTATTGGCTTAAAGATGACTTTGATAATACTCACTGTGATGGGATGAGTTAATGAATGTGTTGATCTAGCCACCGTTGTGTGTGTGACCTGAAGTTTTAGTTTTGAACCGTATTTCCTAATCACGATGTATAAGTGGTGTACTAGCTAGCTACAATGCTTGTAGAAACGGTGTTAGCTCCGTGAGTGTATTGGTAGAATAACTATGGAGTCATCTTAGCTATACATGTTTCTGTGTTTTATGTTTAATATGTTTTGTGTCATTTTATTTTGTAGTTATGTGTGATGGAGAGATGCTGCCAACCGAAGTGTGACACCTTGTGTCTTTCTCTGTTTATTTGAAGGTATGCTTGCCCATATAGTAGTTAGCTAGTTATCTTAGTTGAGTTCATGCTCTTTGGAAGTAGTTTCATGTTAACCTATGTTAATACACTTTGGTTTTATGAATAGGTTTATGTTGTACAGTAGTACATGTGTTTTGTATAATTTTACTGCACTTTATTTTGTGTTATATTTTGAATACTATACTTTCATTATAGTTTTACATAGTGGTCTTGATGTTATACCTGTATAGGTTAATGTTAAGCTCAGCTTGAGTGAGCGTAAATGCTCGGAGCTGTTATGTGTGATGGAGAGATGCTGCCAACCAAAGTGTGACACCTTGTGTCTTTCTCTGTTTATTTGAAGAAGGCTGAATAAATCCCTCTTTGAGACCTTCAGTTCGGGCGTCCGTCTCACTCAATTGTGACAACACAACACAGAGTCAAACCTGCTACAAATGGTGCCGTGACTCGGATTCCTGAGATCAGCCGCTGCAGATCGCCGAGGTCAAGCTGTGAGCAAGTACGCGTATCGTGCCGTGGACAGAAGGAATCCGAGAGTTGTAGAAAAGCTTGACTGTTGACAAAAGCCTTCTTCTTTTTTATTTTTTATTACTTATTTTATGATCTGACAATCATTTGTTGTTCCCACACTGGGTGTATACTGTTAGCTGTATTGATTCTACTGTAACGATTGCATTGTATTGATTGAGTTGTACTGATTTATTTTGAGCTACAATGGATTTTACACCATTTGCCAGTCTTGGGAGGGGTAGAGGGTTCACGTATGTCGATGATCTAGACAGGGAGCAAGTTAGGCGGCCAGGCTTTAATAGTAGGCTAGATATGGATGATGCCCCACCTGTAGTGAAGCCTAAGACCTCCACTCCCGCCACTGCTAGTAATGACACATTAGAGCAGTTACGTGACCTTCTAGGAGAGCTAGGAACCCAGATTGGTGACACTGGTTAGTCGCATAATGGCCAGTCAGACACCTATCCCTACAGTAAGCCCTCCATCCTCCACCACTCTCCCACCATTAGAGAATATACCCTCCCCACTTGACATGTCCCGACTGAATGTGGTGGTGAAGACAGATGCCAAAGAACCCGCGATGTATAGAGGGGATGGCACAGACAAATACACAGTCCAAGAGTGGATAGATATGATGAATGTGTATTTACGCAAAAAGAGTTGCCCTACCGAAGAACAGGTAGATGAAGTTCTCAGCCATCTTTTGGGACGCGCAAAGAACATTGTCAAGGTAGGGCTGAAGAGTAGTCCTGACAAGCGTGCAAATCCTGAAGTAATATATGATATACTCAGAAGATACTTTAGTGACTCCCCCATGTCCAGTCTACCGCTGGCCGATTTCTATGCCACACAGCCAGAAGCAGGTGAGAGCCCAGTGGATTACTGAAAGATGGAGAATATGTCTGCAGAAGTTGCTATGATGTTCATCAGGAACTGCTCCAACCCTGACCTCTCCAGTGTGTTCAAGTGTAAACCCATCAGCAAATGGTCAGCCATGGAAGTCCAAGAGGCTATCGATGAGCACCAGAGGGAACATCAGGCAAGGAAGAGGTCCAGCAAAGTAGAGAGATTCAACGTGGCGACAGCAGCCGCAGCTACATGCAGCCCTGTGGTGGAAGAGTTTACCACAATGAGAGCTGGTGTTCAAGAACCTCCCACACAGGGGAAGGTGAGTGCAGTCACTACCTCAGAAGCAGGAGCACTAGAGAGAGTACTGAGCATGCTGGAAGGCGTCCTGGCAAGGACAGCCTCTGCCTCACCGATCCAACAGTCGACCCAGTGGACACGCCCCGGTTCCTGTCGTGTGTGTGGTGAGAAGACACATTTCACAAAAGAACATTGCATGAAGGAGAGGAGGTGTTTCGCATGTCTGGAACCTGGCCACCAGAAGAAAGACTGTACAAAAGACAGGCCACGCCAAATGCAGTCAGAGAGCCACACACCCAACCAGGAAAACTGAGTCACTCACACTCCGGAGGGCAAAGTGTGAGTGCATCGTGTCAGACCCTCAAAATAGAAGAAGACCTATGTTTTGTATATGAAGAAAGCTGCAAATCTGCTCAGAATGGTAACAGCATAATTTGTCAGAACATACACAGACTTGAGAAAGCAGACGACTTATTTTACACTGACGTGATGGTGAACGACCAAGTTGTATTGCAGGCCCTGATTGACAGTGGTTCGATGGCTTGTACGATGAGTGAAGATGCTGAAAAGGAGCTCCACAAAGCAGGATTGCTACCAGAGATCACTCAAGACAGTATGGATATTGTGCTGGTGGGTTGTGGTGGTGTACAAGTACGGCCCAAGTGCATTTATCAGTTGAAATTGAGTGTATATGGTCAGGAAGTAAGCGTGCCCACTTTAGTCGTACCAGGCCAACGTGACCAGATGATATTAGGTACCAATGTACTCAAACACCTGCTGCGTCGATTCAGGCAAGACCCTAGCTACTGGCGTGTGATGAACCAAGCCGACTCCTCTGGTGAGCAGAGTATCGAACGGTTCTTAAGCATGCTGTCGGGCATAACAAGATGGAAGGGCGATAGAATTCCAGACACCATCGGAACCGTGAAGCTCACTAGTGCTGTGACACTCATGCCCAGGCACGAGCACATAGTGTGGGGCAAGCTTCCTAGTAATGCTCCTGTCTCAGAGGGAAGTGCCATTGTAGTGGAGCCATCGAGATCTCAGTCACACAGAAAAAACATCCTGGTAGGGAGAACTGTGGCTTCGATGAGTGGTGACAGGTGGGTACCTGTAAAGGTCGTAAACCCAAGTGACAAGCCTGTGACACTGAGGAGGAACATAAAACTAGCCCTGTGTGGCACTAGAAGACTTCGAGCTTAAAGTGGACCACCCTCCTGACACAAAGTTAAAGACACACAATCAAAGTACACAGAAGAATACTGATCATATCTACCGCTCCCCTGTAGCTCCTACCCTTCAGGACAGTCTCAGCAGTCTTGGATTGGCTGACATTGACGTCAATTCGTGTGAAGTGTCACCCTATTGGAAGGGCCAGCTGGTGGAGCTCATACAGAAGTATGAAGATGTGTTTTCCAAGGACAAACTGGATTGTGGCCAGGCCAAGGACTTCGTCCACAGGATCCATCTAACGGATGACCGCCCATTCCGACTACCATACCGCCGTGTTCCACCAGGCCAGTACCAGAAGCTGAGACAAACCCTCTCCGAGATGGAAGAGAAGGACCTCATACGTAAATCCTCCAGTGAGTGGGCTTCTCCACTGGTACTTGTATGGAAAAAGAATGGCGAGCTACGTATCTGTGTGGACTACCGGTGGCTTAATGCACGCACAGTGAAAGATGCCCATCCAGTTCCTCACCAAGCTGATTGTCTGGCTGCGTTAGGGGGCAATGCTTTTTTCAGCGCCATGGACTTGACGTCGGGGTACTATAACATCCCCATGCACGAGCAGGACAAGAAGTTTACTGCCTTCACAACACCAGTAGGCCTCCACGAGTTCAACAGACTCCCACAAGGCCTGTGTAATAGCCCGGCAAGCTTTATGCGGCTCATGATGAACATCTTTGGAGACCAAAACTTCTTGACCCTGCTGTGCTACCTCGACGATGTGCTCGTCTTCGCCCCTAATGAAGAAGAAGCCATCAAAAGACTCGAAATGGTTTTTGGTCGGCTGAGGGAACATGGACTCAAGTTGGCTCAGAAGAAGTGTTACTTTCTTCGGCGCAGCGTCAAGTTCTTGGGTCACATCATTGACGAGAATGGAGTTGCTACCGACCCTGAGAAAGTGCAAGCTATCACTGGCATAAGTGAAGCGGATCTGATGCTGGAGGATGGAGTTACGCCTTCAGCAAAGAAGATCAAGTCTTTCCTTGGTATGGTGATGTACTATCAGAGGTTCATACCAAACTGTTCCAGCATGGCAAAGCCTCTGTTCTCTCTGACCGCTGCTGAAAAGGGCAAGACCAATGCCAGACGTGCTACACACTTCAGAAGACTCAGCCCAAGCGATTGGACTCAGGAACAGAGTAACGCATTCGACCAGCTGAAAGCCGCTCTGCTGAACTCTGTAGTGCTAGCTCATCCTGACTTTAGTCGCCCCTTTGTCCTCTCAACAGACGCCTCATTCGATGGACTGGGCGCTGTACTTTCTCAAGTCCCCGAGGGAGGGAGCAAGGCACGTCCCATCGCCTTTGCGAGTAAGTCCCTGACTCGGCCCACAGACTAAGTACCCAGCTCATCGTCTAGAGTTCCTCGCTCTCAAATGGTCTGTGTGCGACAAATTCAGTCATTGGTTGAAGGGGCACTCCTTCACTGTCTGGACAGACAATAACCCGCTAACTTACATCCTCACAAAGCCAAAGCTGGATGCTTGTGAACAGCGGTGGGTGTCTAAGTTAGCACCATACAACTTTAGCATCCAATATATCCCAGGCAATAGGAATGTCGTTGCAGATGCTCTGAGTAGACAGCCCTTTGTCAAACCGCTGGTCGGCGAGAGACTCATGGCGGAGCCATATGGAGCCTTGCTCAAGAAGCAGAGCAGATCCAAGATGAACCCATACAGAACGTCTTCCGGGATGAGCGCAAACTGTCAAGGGGTGAACCAGTGTACATCTGAAGTGGGAAGTCGCTCCATGAGCAGTGAGGAAGTGACAGCTGTCCTGGATGGCCAGATTGAGTGGGAGAAGGGACCAAATGGAAGAGTGATCTCCTGGTTGACCCATGATGTACAAAAGCTCATTCCACCAGGCCTAAGCGCATTACCTGTATTTTCCCTCCAAGAACTCCAGGAGAAGCAACAGGGAGACGCTGTACTAGCGAGAGTCATCCACTATGTGACACGGGGCAGGAGACCATCAAGGAGAGAACGAGTCAAGGAGCCTCTCCAAGTCCTGAAAACACTAAAGCAGTGGGACAAGCTGAAGATGTTGGACGGCATCCTGTACAGGGTGCTCAAAGACTCGCTGACTGGGAAGAGGCGCTACCAGTATGTCACCGCTGCAGCACTGGTCAAGCAAGCCCTGCAAGGCGTCCACGACGAGGCTGGGCACCAGGGACAGTACAGGACCCTCTACCTAGCAAAGCAGAGGTTCTTCTGGGTCGAGATGGAACGTGATGTCCGGAACTACGTGAAGACCTGCAAACGCTGTGTAGTGAGCAAGACACCAGAACCCGAAGGTAGAGCTCCTTTCGAAAGCATAAAGACAACAAGCCCTCTTGAGATAGTCTGCATCGACTTTTGGTCAGCTGAAGTCCCAAACGGAAAGAATGTGGATGTCCTGGTTGTTACTGATCATTTCACAAAGATGGCTCACGCTTTTCCATGTCACGATCAGTCAGCAAAGCAAGTAGCTCGCCAACTCTGGGACCGTTACTTCTGTGTCTACGGCTTCCCGGAGAGAATCCACTCTGATCAAGGCGCCAACTTTGAGAGTCAGCTGATTCAGGAGTTGTTGCTGATCGCCGGCGTGAAGAAGTCAAGGACAACAGCATATCACCCCATGGGGAATGGTGCTGTGGAACGCTTCAACCGGACACTGGGAGGGATGATCAGGGCACTACCACCGAGACTGAAGCAGAAGTGGCCTCAGATGTTGCAGACACTAACTTTCGCATACAACTGCACCGCCCATGAGTCAACAGGCTATGCTCCGTTCTATCTAATGTATGGAAGAACCCCTAGACTCCCAGTGGATGTGATGTTTCACAATGTGGAGAGGGATTGCGACATCGTCGACTATGACAAATATGTCCTTAAGCTGAGGAGGATCTCAGGGAGGCACTATCATCTGCCCAGGCCAATGCAGTCACCAGCCAGCAACACCAGGCCGAAGTGTACAATAGGAGGACCAAAGGCCATGACATCATGGAGGGAGATCAGGTCCTGCTGTCCAACAAAGGTGTAAGAGGGTGTAGGAAGTTGGCGGACAAGTGGGAATCGATCCCATACGTGGTGGTTGCAAGGGACCCAAAGTGTCATACCTACCGTATCAAGAACACCAGCAGTGGGCATGAAAAGGTTGTCCATCGTAACCTCCTCCTGTGTGCAAACTTTTACCACTTGAGCTGGAGGATGAAGATGTTGAATCATCGTTTGCTGAGTCAGCTGATTCCAGCACGGATATGACAGGTAGTGGAGTGTCGGAGGTGGCAACAGATGTTATTGAAGACAGAACAACCAATTGGGTTTTGGATAGTCCTGTCCCCAGTCCGCCCTCAGAGTGCCCTGGCGCTAATGAAGAATCCGAAGATGTTGAGCTGGATGATAGTGTGAGCCAGAGGGAAAGTGTGGTGGATGGGATGTTCAAGGGCAATGGCCCCCTTAGCTCAGTGAGTGGCACAGTATTTAGAATAAGGACACGGGTAGGCAGGTTAGTGAAACCTGTTGATAGGTTGATTCAAAACATGACTCAGAAAGTGATTTAAGTCTCTGATTTTGCTAGGTCTTTACTCCCTTCTAGAATATTAAGTAAGACAGTCATCTAGCCTAATGTTTGGGCTCAGCACATAGTATAGTGGCAGTGATAGTGATTAGACACTCCCCATTTTGAAAAAGGTATACGTGGTGTTACCTTTAGTGTAGTAGTGTATGAGGTGGTATACAAGGTACCACTTTTTGCAAGTGTATCCAGAAGGGTTGCGCAGCCTTTGTGGATCATTTTCTCAGTAAAGTGAGTAACTAATTAGTTGCAAAAGTAGAATGTATGGGAGTACGCTGCTAGGCTGTGAAGTATTTTGGTGAAGTTCAGGGGGGAGTATGTAGCCGAGCTAAATTTTGTATTTTCTTTTGTGTTTTTATTTTCCCTGAAATCCTTATTTTTCTTATGATTGAACTCCCCCAAATGAGTCTCTATGTAAATAGGTTCCTATTATTTTTGTTTGCATAGCATACTTGCTTTCCGTTTTTTGTTTCCCCTAAGACACTAATTGGTGTTGCACGTTAAGCTCAGCTTCAGTGAGCGTAAATGCTCGGAGCTGGTAAGCCGAGTTTCTTTTGCTCTCTCCAATATTTTGTCTTTTCTCTTAGTTATTGGCTTAAAGATGACTTTGATAATACTCACTGTGATGGGATGAGTTAATGAATGTGTTGATCTAGCCACCGTTGTGTGTGTGACCTGAAGTTTTAGTTTTGAACCGTATTTCCTAATCACGATGTATAAGTGGTGTACTAGCTAGCTACAATGCTTGTAGAAACGGTGTTAGCTCCGTGAGTGTATTGGTAGAATAACTATGGAGTCATCTTAGCTATACATGTTTCTGTGTTTTATGTTTAATATGTTTTGTGTCATTTTATTTTGTAGTTATGTGTGATGGAGAGATGCTGCCAACCGAAGTGTGACACCTTGTGTCTTTCTCTGTTTATTTGAAGGTATGCTTGCCCATATAGTAGTTAGCTAGTTATCTTAGTTGAGTTCATGCTCTTTGAAGTAGTTTCATGTTAACCTATGTTAATACACTTTGGTTTTATGAATAGGTTTATGTTGTACAGTAGTACATGTGTTTTGTATAATTTTACTGCACTTTATTTTGTGTTATATTTTGAATACTATACTTTCATTATAGTTTTACATAGTGGTCTTGATGTTATACCTGTATAGGTTAATGTTAAGCTCAGCTTGAGTGAGCGTAAATGCTCGGAGCTGTTATGTGTGATGGAGAGATGCTGCCAACCAAAGTGTGACACCTTGTGTCTTTCTCTGTTTATTTGAAGAAGGCTGAATAAATCCCTCTTTGAGACCTTCAGTTCGGGCGTCCGTCTCACTCAATTGTGACAACACAACACAGAGTCAAACCTGCTACACTTAGACTGCCATCCTACTGTATACTATGTTAATCTGCTCTCAGGTCTGTAACATTACTGGTAATTTGTTTTTAATAAAGTTTTTATAAAAAAGTGAACATGGCATGTGCAAAAGTTTGAGCACCCTTTTAGCACTAAGTAGCACCACCTTTGGCTATATAACAGCTTCCCAATGTCTCCTGTACCCCAAAACATACCCATCTGTGATGGAAAAAGTAAGTAATCCAAAAGTATTCTAAAAGTAATCTGAATACGTTACTTTTTTGAGACATGTAACTGTATTCGTATCGGATTACTTTCAGAGCCGTGTAATCAGTAATCAGGCACTAATTACATTTACAAAGTAACCCTCCCAACCCTGGGTATGTATCGCTCTGCTACTATACCCTTTATGCTTCGCATAACCCTAATTAGCTAATGGCAGTGATAAGTTGTATACCGATGGTCCCTGACGATACATAGCCTTTGCAACATGACTTTGCGTTCGTAAACAGCGCACCGGTGCTATTCCTCATAGGCCTCGCTGGCCACTGCCAAGGGTTCAGGCCTGCAACAAGCTGCATCCATGCCCATGGTTGTTTTAAGATATGTTTGGGTTTTAAGGTGTATCCATGCATACTATTGTGTGTTTTCTTGTATTAAATCATCCTCCTATTTCACTGTAGACACGGCTGCAGTATCTGGTGCACTACGTAGCCTATGCCCTCTGTAGCTACATTAAGACAAGGTATGCGCTATCGTTTAAAATAAAAACGCAGTGCCTTATGCTTTATAACCATAGGGAACCTAGCGCTGTGGTACATTTTATGATGCTTATGAAATCAGTCATGTGTTGTGTCAATGCCATTTTTATATGTTTTGATAACAGTTATCGAGATCAGTCAGATTAGTTTAAAGGGATGGTGTATTCCACCCTAATGCTGTGGTTTTAAGATGAATAGTTAAAGTATGTATAATGTAATTGTAATGTTCTGAGTATGGCCAGAGGCGGCACTGAGCTAGCTTTGCTTGTTTGTTTTAGGACTTGCCTGTACGTGTTACCACTTTCGACTGTGACCACTGTTTTCCCACTGCTAAAATAGTGTTAACACCAATGTAAGGCAGAGCACAATTATGTGGATTATTTTGGCTAACCCCTTGTCCCCGATAGGAGCCTTGGCCCCCATTCTTTGCGCCCCTGTACGACACTAGGGTCCCAGCCCCTGGCTTTGTCCTCCACTTCTGGTTTCGGTTGCCCGTTAGAGGGGTGTACTTTCCCTTGCAGTGCAGCAAGATAATCACAACCCCTAAAGAGTGCCCATAGTGGGATGTATTCTATTTTGCTGTGTACCAAAATAATCACGACCCATAAAGAGTGCCCATAGTGGGGTATATTCTATTTTGCTGTGTACCAAGATAATCACAACCCCTAAAGAGTGCCCATGTCGGGGTGTATTCTAAGTTGCTGTGCATAAAGATAATCACACTCCCTATAGATTGACGCCCTAGCGCCATCCCTTGTACTGCCCCCTTAGTACTTTGGTGGCTCAGACCGTGTAGACGGGTGAGCGTGCTCCTGGGCCTTGCTCCTTCCTCCCCCCCTTCTTGCCTGTTCTAGTAAGGGAAGTAGTACCTCTGCTTTTCAGTTGGTCCTTTTTCAGTTAATTTGTTTTGTGCCTGCCAATCTATGGTGTCTTTGTATCCCAACGCTCTGTCCCCAGTGAGTCTCTAAAAAATATGACAACCAAGCCAAGAGACATTGGTCTTAGCCTCTGTCTAAGTTCATTTAATTGAACCTCCTTGTGCTTGGAAGTACTTACCAGGTCAGGATCTCTCACCTGTTAAATGAGAGTGGCGTAGTCACTAATTACCATTGGTTAACTGCCAGGCTCTATGTCCTCGGTGGGTTACACTGAGTTAATTAAGTAATTAACATCCCATCATGCTTAGGGCCATGTATAAAAATGCTGGGCAGGCCCAGGTGCCCATTTCTTTGGCTACCATTGTTAGAAGAAGAGATCTCATTGACTTTGAAAGAGAGGTGATTTTTGGGGTACGTTTAGCAGGAGCTTCAGTGATGAAGAATGCTCACCTTGCTGATGTTTCACGAGGAACAGTAGCTAAGGTGATGTTGGTATGGAAGTCTGAGAGAAAGACATCATCAACTAGTCGCAACTGTGGTCAAAAATGAGTCATCCTTCACCCTATTCTCAAGAAGCGGAAGAGTGCATGTGTGGCACACGGCAAAAGAAACCTACAGGTCTGAGTGCTGGTTTCCCACGATCACTCAGAATGATTTGTATTTATTGGCATTTACCTTGCCCTCTAAGGTGTGGAGTGGACCTAAAACATGCCAGGAAAATGCACCCCACCCCATAAGTGCCACCAGAGCCACCAGAATCATTCATTTATTCACATATTTCCTTTATTTTGGCAGTTACTGTGCTTGGCAGCTCCAGAACGATCTGTCTGCACATTACATTGTCGATAAATGTGCGTTAAACGTTAAACACCTACACTTGTTTTAAAAAAAGTTCTGTTTATAACTAGAGATGCACCGATTGCGATTTTCTTGGCCGATTCCGATTTCCAATTTTTCATTAGTCTGACCTGCCGATACCGATTTTGGCCGATTCCGATTTTTTTTCCTAAAAACAATAATTGACAACTTACACAAACATTTTTGTAACTTTGCTTTAATAGAAAATTAAGATTGACAATTCTGAGGTAGGTCAGAAGCATGAGGTAGGTCTCACTAAAACACATTTCAAAATAAAAAAAGTGTTCCAGGTTACTGGACAGAGCTTTTCTTTTTTTGTGCAAATTAAATTCAATGATGAATAAAAGAGAATCCAACAACAGTGGCATGTAGCTTTTAAGTAATAAATAAAAAGAAACGAGTAGTTTAAATTTACTGACATGGTGACAGACCATTAGTCCGAAATATTTTTTAAAACACTAACGTTATATTCTGATGACAGATGACACAAGCCCTTTTTCCATTAAATAATTATATGGCTTCAACTTGATGTGCATCAGAAAGTTATTGCGACAATGCTAATGGAAAACAGGTTAGTTCGAACCTATGATGCGCTAGACTAACTTAGATCCCAATTCTATATAGTGCAATGGAAAACACTTGTAGCGATATAAGGGCGGATGTTTCAGTTGCGGAGCTTGTCAAAGGCATTGAAACAAGCCGCTCTTCAGCAGAATTTCGTTATTTGCGTGAGTCAGGTAGCCTAACGACTACGACTTTAACTAGCTTCAAAGCCTAGATAAAAATGTTTCAAACTAGGAGTAATTGGAAAAGAGGCGATGCTGCTGTTTCTGAGTTTTTGATAGTGGAAACGCACAGCTGGCACCTTCATGCACAACACAGTTAATACACCATTTGTGGTTTAGCTAGAAATCGTTGATGAATTTATCATTAGGTCTAATAAGTTCGATTTGTATGAGTGAATAGCACTGTTTCATAACGTCACTCATTAGCGAACATAATGATTTCAGTGCAATTCAGTGCTTCAGCAGGGCATTATTACGTCAGGTTTATGCACTACTATGTTCTATTAATGGAAAATGGTTCAGAGGAACCGAACTAGCGCAACGGGGTTAATTGTTAATTAACCCCGGTACCTACGGTACTGTAGAAAAACGACTACCGTCACATTTTCAGAATTTGGGCATCGACTTGGGTGATGACTTTTCAAGTGTCTGATTAGGTTGGTCGTTCCGAACGTTTTCGAGGTTGTTCCTCCGCGGCTTATTTTCGATTGACATGTATGACAAACTGCAAGCTTTAAGTCGTCTTCACTGACTGTGAAAAACGCCCATACTAAGGACATGTTGAGGCGTTTTCAGCGCTGCGCTCATCTGATCTGTTTGCATTGGCTCACGGGTGCGCGCACGCCACGTGAAAAGAGGGGGCGAGGAGCCAACCGGCGCACAGAATCGGCTATGTGGAGTGATCGGGATCAAGTCACCGATTGAGGCCGATCAGCTGAAAATCGGCCATTTCCGGTCAGAGGCCGATCGATCGGTGCATCTCTATTTATAACTTTAAACAAGTTTGCACAATACCAACAAGGTAACAAGGTACTGACAGGGTGGTTTAACAAAAATATTTTAATAAGCAATTTTGCCCCCCCTGCCAACTATGCCTTTTCCAGAGATACAGGGGGTCCATGAGAAGTTCAGTTAAGGGCAGCTGGTGCACTCTGACTCTATGTGGGGGGTACAATACACAGGGCGGGTTGAGGGGGGGTTGTTTTATGGGTCATCATGTTTCTGTCAAGGCCAACACAAATGTATTTTGCACTCTCCCGTCCTCCTAGCCAATCTGCAGCTGTGATCTACAAGTAGGAGTAGAAGAGTGTGGGGTATTAGTTAAAAAACTGCTCCTGTAGCCTGAAGGTTGCAGGTTCAGTTCCCAATATTGGTATGTTAGGTATTTAGACACAACAAGATACATATGCTGAATTGCTTTGCCAATCATTCAGTTCAATATGTGTTGAATTTTGTTCCAAATGCATTTTATTCAAGGGTTTTGATTAGGCTGTTAGGCTGATACTGACTGCTGAAACCTCTTTGTGAAACCTTTGTATCACACTCAGTTTTGAATGGAATATGAAATACAAATCATGGCATATGTAAAATGTTCACTTTTGTGGGGAAGTGGCACCCATTTTCTGACATGAAAATACACATTTGTCACATGCCACGTGACCATCCCTGGACTGGACCAGAGCAGCTGATGGTAAGAACTGGCAGAGGAGTGGGGTTTGCCGGTCTATGGACCGGATCTTTATTTTTTTCTGTCTCTCCCCCTAGACATGGGAGAGAGACAGTGGGAGAGCAGGTTAAAATAAAACAAACACAGTCTTCACCCTACTTGCCGCGAAGCTTTCGGGCAAAAACTATTAACTAAAATAAGAAACTAAAATAAACAAACAATAAATGAAAACCCTGCCTCCTCCGAGGGGGGTGGGGAATCCCCTTTCGGGGAACACACAACAAACACACAGTCAGCGGCTTTCCACACCACTCTCATACATCCACATTTAACACACATCAACACTTAACGTGTGATTTGTGATTTGACAGTGTGCATTGTATCTCGGTTGGAATCATCTCGTCGCGTGCTAGAAAGTGTAAGTTATCCGGCGTTAGATTTGGTGTTTAGCTTCTGCGTTCGTACCCTGTTCACTGGTTGCAAGTAGCACTTAATGCTACTTTGTTATCTTAATTAGTATTGTGTTGCTGATGTCCAGCGGTTATTAGCTTCTATCGCTGCTTAGAAGTTTTATTTCAAAGTTGTTTAGTACTTATCGGTTTTATTATATCAGCCCGTGTCTGTAGTTGAGCGTTCCTTGAGTAGCGGAAGGAACCTGTGACTTGTTAAGTAGTCTGTATTGTTGTCAGGTAGGATATAAGTGTGTTATTGCCAGAATCCCAGCAGTGTGCATTGTATCTCGGTTGGAATCGTCTCGTCGTGTGCTAGAAAGTGTAAGTTATCCGGCGTTAGATCTGATGTTTAGCTTCTGCGTTCGTACCCTGTTCACTGGTTGCAAGTAGCACTTAATGCTACTTTGTTATCTTAATTAGTATTGTGTTGCTGATGTCCAGCAGTTATTCGCTTCTATCGCTGCTTAGAAGTTTTATTTCAAAGTTGTTTAGTACTTAGCTGTTTTCAATCGGTTTTATTATATCAGCCCGTGTCTGTAGTTGAGCGTTCCTTGAGTAGCGGAAGGAACCTGTGACTTGTTAATTAGTCTGTATTGTTGTCAGGTGGCACTCGCCACTTAGTGCCTAGCATCACTCGGCTATATAAGCAACCATAGTTGTGGATAGCGGGAGCTTTTCGCGGCAGCCTCACCTTCCGAGCCTCACCGAACGAAGACTTGGCGGACAAAGACGTAGGAGTCTACCTACAGGAGTCCACCGAGGGGGGCCAGCTAGGGAGTGCTCGCCGCACGGTAAGTATCATAGTCTTGTATCTCCCTGTTCTTCCTCTACTTCTAACACTACATGCTACCTCCATATCCCAGTCCATGTCTCCTCTTCTAGATTGCCTAGAAGGAAAGATTCTACCCACACCCGTAATCTGTCCAATCTCATCTACCCTCCTACATCTCCCGGTGTTGACGTGGTGGTAGCAGGCGGACTATGGAACTGCCAGTCTGCTGTCCGGAAGGCTGATTTCATCTCGGCCCAGGCCTCCCTATTATCCCTGCAGTTCCTGGCGCTCACGGAGACGTGGATCACTCCTCAGAACACGGCCACCCCTGCTGCTCTCTCCGCTGCCTACACCTTCTCTCACACTCCACGACCCTCAGGTAGAGGTGGAGGGACAGGTATACTGATCTCCCCCCTGTGGAGATTTGGTATTGTTCCTCTTCCTCACTTTTCACCCTCCTCCTTTGAATTTCATGCTGTCACTGTCACTGTGCCATGTAAACTGCACATCATTGTTCTTTATCGCCCTCCAGGTCCACTGGGGAGTTTCCTAGACGAGATGGATGCCCTACTCAGTGCCTTCCCTGAGGATGGCACTCCCGTCTTACTCCTCGGTGACTTCAACCTGCCGCTGGAGACCTCTCAGGCCTCTGCATTCCTCCCACTGCTTCAGTCCTTTGACTTCACCATGGCTGAATCCCCATCCACCCACAAGGCCGGTAACCAACTGGACCTGGTCTTCACCAGGAACTGCGCCTCACCCAACATTACGGTATCGCCTCTACATGTGTCTGACCATTGCTTTCTGTCTTTCTCCCTCCCCCTCCCCTCTGTGCCTAAACCATCTTCACCTGCTCCCACTGTCCTTGTCCGTCGCAACCTCCGCTCTCTCTCCCCCGCTGCCCTGTTGGCTACTGTTCTATCTTCCCTTCCCCCTACTGATGCCTTCTCTAAGGTTATGAAATTGAACCCGTAAACAGCCTAGACGACTGAACAAAAGAAACTTATGAAACGCCCCTAACCACGAGCAAAGTTTCTAATGTAGGAACAAAAGGTTATGAAATTGAACCCGTAAACAGCCTAGACGACTGAACAAAAGAAACTTATGAAACGCTCCTAACCACAAGCGAAGTTTCTAATGTAGGAACAAAAGGTTATGAAATTGAACCCGTAAACAGCCTAGACGACTGAACAAAAGAAACTTATGAAACGCTCCTAACCACGAGCGAAGTTTCTAATGTAGGAACAAAGGTTATGAAACGACCTTAAACCAAAACTCTGATTGTCCAAAACAAGAAAGGCAGTTAGCCAAAAGAACCAGTTAGTAACCCGAACAGTCAAGCTGACTGAAAACACAGAAACCCCACTAAAAGCTCTCGTAATCAGCAAGGGTCCTAATGAAGGTAAACTAAATAAGTTATTTGGTAGACACAGAGTTTTCCCCAAAAACGTAAACGGCTAGGAGAGCCAAAAGAACAAGTTAGTAACCTCAAAGCAGTCGAACAGACTGACAAACGAAAACCAAACGAAAACCCCCATTTAGAGAGAATGGTTTCCACAAAAGGTACAACTAAATAAGTTATTTCGTTTTAAAAAAGGATTGAATGGAGATGGTCATTTTCTAAAGGAAGTCTTTGTGAACGTCTTGAAAAAAGACATTCTACCTTACCGGCTACAAATCGTAAAGATGGCTTACGATTTCGCCCCGATCAGAAGTCAGGTGCGAGTATTTATAGGGAGATAATTGATCATTCGAACCAGCTGTGCGCCTCTCAAGGGAAAGGTGCAACACCGCCATCTGGTGGTGAATCTGGGGAACAACCGTGACAGCCATGTTTACGAATGACATCACCAAGTGGCAACATGTAAAGGGAGAACAATAATGGCCCCAAAACAGAACCTTGAGGGATACCATATTCCACCTTGATGAGAGCAGAGGGCTCGTCATTTAACTGCACAAATTGATACCTATCTGATAGGTAGGATTTAAACCAGGAGAGTGCCTGTCCACGCAGTCCAACTAGGTTTTCAAGTCTGCTCAGAAGAGTTTGGTGGTCTATTGTGTCAAACGCAGCACTTAAGTCCAAAAGCACAAGAATAGAGACGCATCCACAGTCAGCTGATATCAGTAAGTCATTGACAACTTTAATAAGAGCAGTCTCAGTGCTATGGTGTTGCCTAAATCCTGACTGAAAAGTTTCATAGATGTCATTTGATGTCAGGAAACGAAGTCAGTCTCTGAGCTACAGCTTTCTCTAGAATTTTTGAGAGAAAAGAAAGATTAGAAATTGGCCTGTAGTTACTGAGATTTTCTGGGTCAAGGTTTGGTTTCTTTAAAAGTGGCTTAATTACTGCCTTAATAATCTTCTCAGAGAAAAAGTTCATGAAATCATTACTATTATGGGCTGCCGGAGGCTTAGCATTGGTTTCAGTCTGGTTCTTTGTCAGTTTGGCCACTGTATCAAAAATAAATTTTGGATTATTCTTATTATGCTCAATCAGATCAGACAAATAGGTTGACCTTGCGGAGGAGAGAGCATATTTGTACTGTACCAGACTGTCCCTACTTCCTCTCTCTTTCCTCTGGCTCTGTCCCCTCTTCCCTCAAATGCGCTCATGTTGTCCCCCTCCTCAAAAAACCCTCTCTGAATCCTGCTGTCATCTCAAACTACCGGCCTGTCTCTCTCCTCCCACTCCTTTCCAAAACATTAGAGCGGGCTGTTTATAATCAACTGTCTGCTCATCTCTTACAGAACGACCTGCTTGATCCCAACCAATCTGGGTTCAGAGCAGGCTACTCCACAGGGACTGCTCTCCTTGCGGTCACTGAGGCTCTTCACGGGGCTAAGTCCCAATCCCTTAGCTCCGTACTCCTCCTCCTCGACCTGTCGGCGGCATTCGACACCATGGACCACCAGATCCTACTCTCATCTCTCGTCGAGATCTCTGGATCTGCGTGGACATGGTTTGAGTCCTACCTGGCTGACCGGTCCTACCAGGTGGCCTGGAGAGGATCCCTCTCCTCTCCGAACACCCTCTCTACCAGAGTCCCACAGGGCTCGGTGCTAGGCCCCGTCCTATTCTCTCTGTACACCAAGTCACTTGGCTCTGTTATTTCTGCTCATGGTTTTTCCTATCACTGTTATGCCGATGACACTCAACTCTTTCTCTCCTTCTCTCCATCTGATACCCAGGTCCCGGCACGGATCTCTGCATGCCTGGCTGACATCTCCGCATGGAGGTCCACCCACCACCTGAAGCTGAACCTGGGGAAGACAGAGCTGCTCTTTCTCCCTGCGAAGGGCTCCCCGACGATTGATGCGTCAATCACCGTGGAAACCTCCATAGTGTCTCCGTCCCAGTCTGCCAGGAGCCTTAGAGTGACCCTGGACAACCCTTCTCGAGCCATATTGCAGCGATCGCTCGGACCTGCCGTTTCTCCCTCCACAACATCCGGAGGATCCGGCCGTTCCTCACCCAAGAGGCCACTCAACTCCTGGTCCAGGCCCTGGTGATCTCACGTCTGGACTACTGCAATTCCTTGCTGGCAGGCCTTCCAGCCTGTGCCATCAAACCACTGCAACTAGTCCAGAACGCTGCCGCTCGCCTGGTGTTCAACCAGCCGAAGTTCACCCACGTCACCCCTCTACTCTCCTCTCTGCACTGGCTCCCCATCGCAGCACGCATCAGATTCAAGTCACTGGTGCTTGCTTTTCAAGCGGCCAGAGGTACTGCTCCCCCATCCCTCCAGTCACTCATCACTCCCTACACCCCTCCCAGACCCCTCCGCTCCGCCTCCTCTGGCAAACCCCATCCCTCCGGGCACCTGGCAGCCGCTCCTCGCGGTCTCGCCTCTTCTCTGTCCTGATCCCTCGCTGGTGGAACGACCTTCTGCAATCGGTCAGGGCCGCGGAATCACTTGCAATCTTCCGCAAGAGACTCAAAACCCACCTCTTCAGACTCCACTACCACTGAACACTGTCCATCTATCCAATCTGTCATCACCACTGTTTACTTGTTCTACACTATTACATTTTTTTTTAATAAAAAAAAAAAAAAAAAAAAAACGCTAACCTTTTCTTTCCCAGTGTTACAGGTATGATACGCAGACGCCTGCAATGGTCTATTGCTGTATTACTGCACTGATCTTGTGCGCTAACTATGATTGTTCTTACCATGTATTAATGCACATCTTGTAAGTCGCTCTGGATAAGAGCGTCTGCTAAATGCTTAAAATTTAAAAATGTAAAATGTTAACGGGATAGGGTAGAACTCTACGCATTGTCCGGACACACACTACATCTTAACATTACACCGCGCCTCTTCAGTCCAGAGTTCCTCTCGAACCCCACCAGGCACACACATATCCAGTGACTTTTCAAGTGATTCCCAAACCCATGCACACAGACACTCAAACTTTTCAGTCCGAGCTCTCTTTTGACCCAAACACAGAAACCCTCGCCACTCCTCACAGTGAGTGTTCTCTGGCAACCAGCCCCGAGACACTCTCCACTGCCCGAGTGCGAGTTCTCTTCCAATCACACCGAGGGCGAGAGGCGGACCCTCTTTCAGGGCGCCCTCTTTCATGATCACACTGAGGGAGAGAGGCGGACACTCTTAGTGCGCCCTCTCTCCCTCTTTCCCACACACACACAGGAAGCACTCTGCTCAGTCACTTTTGACAAACGCACACAGAACTCAACATAGATTCCACACTCCCAGAAGCTTGGATTACAGACACGCACCACCATGAGTCATATCAAACGGCACGCCCACATGAACGAGATAAACACTTCTCCAGACACACATGGATGACAAGACTCAGGCTAACTCTCTTGATACACACACCAATGACACAGTACATCACAGCTGACATTAAACGTATACTCGACACGATACGATATGCCATGTAAACACACAAACATGAATTTTTACACATCAATGACATGACAAGACTAACTGATTCCCCACTCGCCCTACCTGCTCTTAAATAGGCTTACTTTCTGCCTGGCTCAGGTGGGACTCGTGAGGCAATCACCCATCTATTATTCACTCACCCAATCACAATTACTCAATGCCAAACAATTCACATTCTCACACACAAACCCAATCAGTCAATTGAATTCCACATCAATTACCAATTAACACCAATTAAATAATAATTAAATCAATTATGGCCTTTGGAGCAACCTTCCGGGCAACAGTTCACTCTCACACCCTGTGAGAGTGCCAGTCCTGCCCCCGGAAAGTCTCCCTGTCCAAAGGCCTCCACAACATGGAAAAACAAAGGCAACCCTGCCACTCCCATGTTGCCGAGACCGACGCCCTCCACAACATTATATGGCACAAAACAAGCATTACATAGTACGACAGTACATTTTGCGGCCCAAAATAGTAGTATGGGAAAAGCTTCAATTGGATCATTAAGTTTAATGATGCATGTGTATGGAGGTTCTGATATATTTCATATTTGTTGCCTGACTTTTATATCAGTTTCAGAGCAGAAATTATACCCCAGCCATGGATATATCTTTCCCAGCACCATTAATGGCTAAAATGCAAAGAAAAAATTACTGTGTCTCCATCTGATGTAAACTGTAATTAAGCAGAACTAAGCCAAGCAAAACACACAGTAAACATACATCTGCTGACTTCAGCAATCTCCCAGACTTGTGAGTGGGCTTTAATGACACGAACCACAAAAGGAGACAAGGGCAAATCACTTGAGGTTTGCATGTTTAAATACTTTTAAAGTGTTAATTTTTATATAAATGAGCAGCAGTGATTAAATACATACTTTTGCGGTATTTAAAGGTGTCACTTTTAAACCACTCGTAAAATCATCCAGTCCTTGGCGCTCAGTTTAAGTATGTGTCAAACGCTTTGTTGATAGAATCAAAAAGACCAACAGTCTGGCACTTGCAGTCATGAGATGTGAAGCTGGGGTTCTACAGGGAAATGAATGATGCGGTGAAGCATAAACACAGAAGTAAAATTAATACAAGAAAAGCACACAGACCTGTGTATTGTATGAGGTTCTCACACTTTGACCCTGACGTAAAGACTTTTGGGTTTATACCTTACTGACTGGTTTTAGATAACCTTTACAGGTCTGCACCCACTGCACCCTCAAGAATATGAAATCTAATTAGCATTGAAGGTTATGAACCACATTATTACATAGTCATGGTCTTTTATGCATTTTGCCTTGTTTAAGGCTGTTTTAACCATGTACTAGTATGTAAAGCACTTTGAGATGTTCCTTGTGCAATGAAAAGTGCTATATAAATACAATTTATTATTATTATTATTATATAAGTTGTGCAATATGTTGCTCCAGCTTTTTACTGATGGCACTACGTATGTACAGTACCAGTCAAAAGTTTGAGTACACCTGCTGGAAACTTAATATACATAATTTACAATGTTTTACACCATATACGTTTTTTAAATACTTGAAAATTACAAAAAACACATGTAACGATAAACAAAAGGAACATCAAAGCAATGTTCAATAACATTTAATTGAAAATGTAATCTTGGATTCCTCAAAATAGCCACCCTTTGCTGTGATAACAGCCTCACAAACACGGGCCATTGGGTTAATACGTTTCAGCAGGAAATCACCCGATATGTCTTCCCAGCTCTCCTGCAGCAATTCCCAGAGGCACTTGTGGGTTGCTTTGCTTTGACTGTTCTCTCCAGTTCATCCCATACAAGTTCTATGGGATTGAAGTCTGGACACTGGGCAGGCCAGGTCCTTAGTTTGAGTTGTCCTTCATGTTCCCCCTTCACCAGATAGTTCTTGCACAACTTCAAGGTGTGTTTCAGGTCGTTATCTTGCTCAAGAATGAAGGAGTGCCCGCTTAGCCGTAGTCCAGATGGAAGGTGGACTCAAACTTTTGACTGGTACTGTATGTATGTTTGTTTGTATTTATGTACTGTATGTAAGCATAGACGGATGATATGTTATGTGTCTATGGTTTTTGTAAGGCAGCGACACTGAGTCCAAGACAAGTTTTCCTACGGGGACAATAAAGTACCGTATTGACCCGAATATAAGACGGGGTTTTTTCCCTAGGAAAAAGTCTGAAAAAGTCGCATCGTCTTATATTCGCGCCCCAAATTTTTTAACGTAAATATTCATTCACAACAACAGAGGGCGCCAAAGGACTGTTCCCCAAGCCAGCCACTGTGTTTCTCCGTCCACATGTGACCGAAACTGTTGTTTTATTGCACTGTTTTATTGCACAAGTTAGGACAATGTGCCCCACTGTTTCATTGCTGTAACGATTCGACCAGCAATCAGAAATTTACGATAAAGTTGATTCTTGTTTTTGTTTAATATTATAGTTCCTCTGTTTAGTTAAATCCGTGTTTTGGATTACGTTTTGGATTTGCTGCTTAGCTAGCTTTGTTTGTTCCAGTTCGTTTATCATTTTGGTTTGTTTGGTTAGTTACGGTATTTGCGTGTCGCCACAGACATTGTTTTGCTTACGTTTGTGGAAAATAAATACCATAAACGTATTTCCGTATTTTGGGTCTCTTTCGCGCCTGCATTTGGTTCCACCCCTACTACACTCCTGACAATTGCACTACTGTTTTATTGCAATCTAGACAATTGTTGAATCAGAGTTTCCGTTAGAAAAAATTGGTGCCGGTCCACGTGTCCTGGAAGATTTCAATGTCCCGGACAAATCTGAGAAATTCCGGTCAAATATTATCTGTGTTTATTGAGCTTAAAAACAATTGATAGGCAGGCTATATAAAGAATGACATCATCAAGGCATGTAGATTTATAATATTTTTTATTGAAAAGTAGGCTACTTTTGCTTATACATTATATTCCAAATAAAATAAGTCCCGTCAATAGACTCACGTGCATAACGCTATTTTAAAAATAAATAAATAAATATTACGCTAGCCTACGTTCGTTGGGGCAACACGTAAACACTTCAGCTTTAGGCCTACATATTCTCATATAAAATAAAACAGAATAAAAACTATTTGCAAACGAACAAAAAGTTGGCTCATAACATTTTAATTACGGCGTGCTGCTGCCGACTTGAAATTAAATAATTTCCGTTCGCTACAGACCTTTTCTCAGATAAAATAAAATTGAATACAAACTATTTGAAAACAAACAATAAAATAACCTATTGCTGGCTCATATGATTTTACTTCTTACGCTTTTTCGCAGCAGTGAAGCGTGCAGCTGCCCACTTAAAATCAAAGGTGCCAAGTGTCTCTCCACAGCTTGCAATGCGCATAAACCTTGCGACCTTGTCCTCCCCAAGGCGACTTCGCTGCGCTGTTTTGATTCGGTTCTGCAGAGAGAACCCTCTCTGCTGGCACACTGGAGACGGGGATCAAGCAGGCTACCTTGGCCAGTTTGGCCCACTCGGGATAGATTTCGCTGATGGTGGTTAGGCAGGCTACGGCATTCAATCCGAGCGCGCGCTTTATCAGAGTGACGCAACAATGAAACAAATGTAACGATTATTTTGTTCATCGCATAGGCTAGCCTATAGCCTACACATTCATTAAAAAAATGAAGATTCCTTTTTAATAGAAGGATATGTGGAAATTAAATTTTAGCCTGTTTTAATACAATTCAAATTGTGCTTAGAGGGAATTATTTTCACCGGACATTATGACCGGAGAGATTTAAATATGTCGGACTTCAACAGATTTTCCCGGTAAAAAAACGGCAATTACCGGATAACGGAAACTCTGTGTTGAATATTGAAAACATGATTTTACCCAAAGATGTTACAAACAGCCTACATTGTTTTATTCAATGTGAAGACAAATAAAATGATTTTCTTTATACAAACAAGATTTGGTCTTCAAAAAAGTATTTTTCCAAAAATGAGTCTTGAAAAAGGGGGGTCGTCTTATAATCGGGGTCGTCTTATATTCGGGTCAATACGGTATATCTTATCTTATTGTGATAAGATATTGGCTGCTCCAAGTTTTACTGCCCGCATTTTCTGCATCTTTATACTGGTTTAAATACTGGTTTAAATACAAAACTCCTTTCTATTTTTTAATCTTTTTCGGTTACTCCTATCTCATCAACTTATAAGGTAAGCACAAACGATGGCTGCTTCCTCTCCCCTCTCTTGCTCTGGTTGTAGCATGTATCATCTTAGCTCTCCTGCCGATGTTACTGTTAATGATAATTTTACATGCCATAAGTGTGAGCTTAATTTAGTGTTGGCGGAGAGAATAGTTGAGTTAGAGGCCTGCATCCGGACTCTCAGAGAGATTAAAGATCATGAGAGTTTTATTCAGTCGTGTGTAGCTACGCCGGATGCACCTGTGAGCGCCTCTCCCATCGCACCAGCAGAAGAGCCGACGCAGCACGGCCAGTTTGTCACGGTTCGGCGGGGACATAGTTGTCAGCCTAAACCGGCCGTACACCACCCAACTCACGTTTCAAATAGATTCTCCCCACTCACACCTATTGAGGAAAAAGAGAAAGCTCTTATCATTGGCGATGCCATTCTTCGAAACGTGAGAATAGCGTCTCCGGCGACCATAGTCAATTGTATTCCGGGGGCTAGAGCTACCGACATTGAATCCAATTTAAAAGCGCTGGCTAAAAGTAAACGTAGATTTTCCAAAATTGTTATCCACGTCGGCGCTAATGATGTCCGGTTGAGGCAATCGGAGATCACTAAAACAAATTTTGTCTCGTTGTGTAAATTGGCAAACGAGATGTGTCGGGAAGTAATAGTCTCTGGTCCCCTCCCAGCTCGTAGAAGTGACGAAATCTACAGTAGATTAACGTCGCTAAATCGCTGGCTGACTGAGTGGTGTACATCAAATAGCATAGGGTTTATTAATAATTGGCCTACGTTTTGGGGAGAGCCTGGTTTACTGAAGAGAGACGGACTCCACCCGAGCTGGAGGGTGCTCTTCTTTTATCTAATAACATAGGCCATAGTCTGAATCGGCGAAATTGACATTCAAGAGCTACAGCCAGGCAGCAGACAGACGGTCTTAAACAACTGTCTGCAAGTTTCCCTGAACTCGTGACTAGTTTCCACCCCAGTTCCCACATAATTGAGACTGTGTCTGTTCCACGTAGAAAACCGTAGTCTATTGAAACTCAAACCTCCCCGTGGGATTTCTTCTAATAATCTGATAAGGATCAACACGAACCATCGTAATGCAAATGCTAAACCTAATTTCGATAGAACTCTCCTTAAAATTGGGTTGCTAAATATAAGATCACTAGCTCCTAAAGCTGCCCTTATGAACGAACTGATCACTGATTATAAACTTGACATTTTAAGTTTGACGGAGACTTGGCTTAGACCTGATGAGTACATAGCATTAAATGCATCTACCCCAGTTGGATACTCTGGTTGTCACAACCCTCGACAGTCAGGCAGAGGTGGCGGCGTGGCTGTTATTTTTGACACTAGACTACGCCTTACTAAGAAATCTTTAAACACATTCCCTTCATTTGAAGTGCTTTCCTGGGCTCCATACAGACTAATGTAGATAATAGATCTGCATTTACTTCATCTTTTATACTAGCTACTATCTACAGACCCCCTGGACCCTATGCTGTTTTCCTCTCAGAGTTTTTTCTGACTTTTTATCAAACCTAGCAGTTATGGCAGATAAAGTTGTGATTATAGGCGACTTTAATATTCATGTTGATAATGGAAATGATTCTCTAGTGAAGGCTTTTGCTTCTATTCTTGACTCCGTTGGTTTTGTCCAAAATGTGTCTGGGCCGACTCATTGTCATCAACATACACTGGACTTAGCTTTATCCTATGGTATTAGCATTAGCAATCTAGTTGTCTCTCCTCATAATCCTGTGCTCTCTGACCATTTCCTTATTACGTTTGAAATTCATGCTACCACTGCTATTAGATCAAAACCAGTGTTCTACTTTAGTCGCTCCCTAAATTCCTCTACCATACCTAACTTTGTCAGCCTGTTCCAAGAATCATTTACTGTTAATCAGGATCCCACTAGTCTACAATCTATTGATCAGCTGATGGACAATCTAAATGACACCCTGCGCAACACACTTGATGCTGTTGCGCCTCTCAAAAAGAAAAAAACTAGCCAAAAGAAGCTTGCACCATGGTATACTGACCACACACGTGCTCTTAAACAAGCTTCTCGCAAGTTGGAACGTAAGTGGCGATCCACTAAATTAGAAGTATGTTATTCTGCCTGGAAAGACAGTCTGGTACAGTACAAATATGCTCTCTCCTCCGCAAGGTCAACCTATTTGTCTGATCTGATTGAGCATAATAAGAATAATCCAAAATTTATTTTTGATACAGTGGCCAAACTGACAAAGAACCAGACTGAAATCAATGCTAAGCCTCCGGCAGCCCATAATAGTAATGATTTCATGAACTTTTTCTCTGAGAAGATTATTAAGGCAGTAATTAAGCCACTTTTAAAGAAACCAAACCTTGACCCAGAAAATCTCAGTAACTACAGGCCAATTTCTAATCTTTCTTTTCTCTCAAAAATTCTAGAAAGCTGTAGCTCAGAGACTGACTTCGTTTCCTGACATCAAATGACATCTATGAAACTTTTCAGTCAGGATTTAGGCAACACCATAGCACTGAGACTGCTCTTATTAAAGTTGTCAATGACTTACTGATATCAGCTGACTGTGGATGCGTCTCTATTCTTGTGCTTTTGGACTTAAGTGCTGCGTTTGACACAATAGACCACCAAACTCTTCTGAGCAGACTTGAAAACCTAGTTGGACTGCGTGGACAGGCACTCTCCTGGTTTAAATCCTACCTATCAGATAGGTATCAATTTGTGCAGTTAAATGACGAGCCCTCTGCTCTCATCAAGGTGGAATATGGTATCCCTCAAGGTTCTGTTTTGGGGCCATTATTGTTCTCCTTTACATGTTGCCACTTGGTGATGTCATTCGTAAACATGGCTGTCACGGTTGTTCCCCAGATTCACCACCAGATGGCGGTGTTGCACCTTTCCTTGAGAGGCGCACAGCTGGTTCGAATGATCAATTATCTCCCTATAAATACTCGCACCTGACTTCTGATCGGGGCGAAATCGTAAGCCATCTTTACGATTTGTAGCCGGTAAGGTAGAATGTCTTTTTTCAAGACGTTCACAAAGACTTCCTTTAGAAAATGACCATCTCCATTCAATCCTTTTTAAAAAACGAAATAACTTATTTAGTTGTACCTTTTGTGGAAACCATTCTCTCTAAATGGGGTTTTCGTTTGGTTTTCGTTTGTCAGTCTGTTCGACTGCTTTGAGGTTACTAACTTGTTCTTTTGGCTCTCCTAGCCGTTTACGTTTTTGGGGGAAAACTCTGTGTCTACCAAATAACTTATTTAGTTTACCTTCATTAGGACCCTTGCTGATTACGAGAGCTTTTAGTGGGGTTTCTGTGTTTTCAGTCAGCTTGACTGTTCGGGTTACTAACTGGTTCTTTTGGCTAACTGCCTTTCTTGTTTTGGACAATCAGAGTTTTGGTTTAAGGTCGTTTCATAACCTTTGTTCCTACATTAGAAACTTCGCTCGTGGTTAGGAGCGTTTCATAAGTTTCTTTTGTTCAGTCGTCTAGGCTGTTTACGGGTTCAATTTCATAACCTTTTGTTCCTACATTAGAAACTTCGCTCGTGGTTAGGAGCATTTCATAAGTTTATTTTGTTCAGTCGTCTAGGCTGTTTACGGGTTCAATTTCATAACCTTTTGTTCCTACATTAGAAACTTTGCTCGTGGTTAGGAGCGTTTCATAAGTTTCTTTTGTTCAGTCGTCTAGGCTGTTTACGGGTTCAATTTCATAACCTTTTGTTCCTACATTAGAAACTTTGCTCGTGGTTAGGAGCGTTTCTTAAGTTTCTTTTGTTCAGTCGTC
This sequence comes from Aldrovandia affinis, assembly GCA_029706075.1. Classification (NCBI taxonomy): domain Eukaryota; kingdom Metazoa; phylum Chordata; class Actinopteri; order Notacanthiformes; family Halosauridae; genus Aldrovandia; species Aldrovandia affinis. Next base: position 495,450 of record JAINUG010000295.1, on the reverse strand, counting down.
TAGGCTGTTTACGGGTTCAATTTCATAACAATTTTTATTGTACCTACTTTAGAAACTTTGCTCGTGGTTAGGAGTGTTTTCGTAAGTTTATTTTGTTCAGTCGCCAAGGCTGTTTACGGGTTACAATTTGGTTCTGGTGGCTCCCCTAGCCCCCTGCGTTTTAAACGCTCAGAACTTTTCATAACCTTTTTTCATTGTACCTTCATTAGAAACTTTGCTCGTGGTTAGGAGTGTTTTCGTAAGTTTATTTTGTTCAGTCTGATAGGCTGTTTACGGGTTACAATATGGTTCTGGTGGCTCTCCTAGCTCCCTGCGTTTTCACACGCTCAGAACTTTTCATAACCATTTACTTTGTTCCTACATTAGAAACTTTTGCTCGTGGTTAGGAGCGTTTCGTTAAGTTTATTTTATTCTGTCGCTTAGACTGGTTACAAGTTCTATGTGGTTCTGGTGGCTCTCCAAGCTCCTCCGCGTTTCCGGACGCTCAGATCTCTTGGTATAGGTTTTACTCTGTGGTTCTGTCGGTCCCCCTTAACCGTTTCGAGTTTTTGCGGACGTCACATGTGGGTCTAGTTGTGCCCTGTTTGTCTGCCGATCCCCCCTAACTGTTTCAAGTTTTTGCGGATGTCAGATGTGGGTCAAGTTGTGCCCTGCTGTCTGCCGATCCCCCCTAACTGTTTCAAGTTTTTGCGGATGTCAGATGTGGGTCAAGTTGTGCCCTGCTGTCTGCCGATCCCCCCTAACTGTTTCAAGTTTTTGCGGATGTCAGATGTGGGTCAAGTTGTGCCCTGCTGTTCTGTCGGTCCCCCCTAACCGTTTCGAGTTTTCGGACGTTCAGAACTTGTGGGTCAGGTCTTACCATGTTATTCTGTGGGCTCTCCAAGCTCTTCCGCATTCTCGGACGCTCAGAACTTTTGGCTATGTCCGGTCATAATAAATTATTTACTTGTCACTTACTAATAAAAACCTTTGCTCGCTATTAAGCACTTTTCATTTGGTTTTCGTTTGTTCAGTCGTTTAGACTGTTTTCGGGTGACAACCTTGTTCTGTTGGCTCTCCTAGCCTTTCACGTTTTCGGAAGTTCAGAACTATTGGTTCAGGTATTTACATAATACTTATTTAAATTGTACCTTCATTTGAAACCTTGCTCGTTTGTTATGGGCTTTTGTTGGGGTTCGTTTGTTCAGTCACTTCGACTGTTTCGGGTTGCAATGTGGTTCTGTGGCTCTCCTAGCTTTTCGCGTTTTTCGGACGCTCAGAACTTTTTGGTGTTATGTAAACAAAGGAACATGTGTAATTGTACCTACTTTAAGAACCCTTCTCGCTATTAAGCGCTTTTCGTTCGGGTTCCTGTTGTTCAGTCTGTTAGACTGTTTCCGGGTTACACCATGTTCTCTCGGCTCTCCTAGCCTTTATTGTTTTGGGAAACTTGTGTCTTAACTTACGAACTTATTTAGTTTGTACCTATTATAAAGAACCTTGCCCGCTGGCCGGTGCTTTGACTCAGGTTGCTTTTGTTCAGTTCGGTTCGACTGGCTCAGGTTACAATCTGGTTCGTTTGGCTATCATAGCCTTTGTGTTTACAGACACTTGGAGTAACCACCCGTTGGGTGTGATTTTCCGTTCCTCCCTGGTTATTATCTTCCCTATTTCTCTGTTTTGCAGAGCTAGTGGTTAGACTGGTTCAGTCTAACTTTTTGATCCCCTAGGGTTTCTGCGAGTGGCGCCTATCACCACCAACCCTTACAATGGCGTACATTTTCACTGCTACGCAGATGACACACAATTATACCTATCAATGAAACCTGGCGAAGGACAATTCGAACAGTTGGAGGCCTGTTTTAAAGACATAAAAGACTGGATGTCAGATAATTTTCTATTGTTGAATACTGATAAAACAGAGATGTTGGTCTTGGGGCCCAAAAACCTCAGAAGAGGGTTATCTGATTTATCTCTTAATCTGGATGGTTGCTCTGTTGCTGCAAGTTTGGTGGTAAAAGACCTTGGTGTTACTATAGATCCTGGTCTCTCATTTGATAGTCACATCAAAAACATTTCCAGAGTAGCCTTTTTTCACCTGAGGAATATTGCCAAAATTAGGGTCTTCCTGTCATTAATAGATGCAGAAAAATTGGTACATGCCTTTGTTACATCTAGATTAGATTATTGCAATGCATTACTGTCTGGCTGTTCCAATGCCTCACTCAGGAGCCTACAACTCGTACAGAATGCTGCTGTAAGGATCCTGACTAGAACAAAGAAATATGAGCACATTAGTCCTGTGTCAGCGTCACTTCACTGGCTTCCTATAAACTATCGTGTAGACTATAAGGTACTCCTCTTAACTTATAAGGTGTCGCATGGACTTGCACCCTCTTACTTGACAGATCTACTTCATCCGTACAATCCCCCACGTTCACTTCACTCACAAGATGCAGGCAACTTGGTAGTCCCTAGAATATCAAAAAATACAGCAGGTGGCAGAGCTTTCTCCTATAGAGCTCCTTTACTGTGGAACAGTCTACCCATCTCTGTGAAGGAGTCAGACACGGTCTCAATTTTCAAGTCTAGGTTAAAAACGCATCTCTTTAGTCTCTCTTATAGTCATTAGGTGCAGATGTGGAGGGGGCGTAGCAATAGAGCCTTCTGGTGCAATGAGCTATCCTTACTGTCACCAATCATAAGTGATGATCCGCCCCTATCAGGACTGCTGATGATGTGGTGGGATGGTCTCTGAGTGCCCTCATGGCTGCGTGCTCCCTGTGCCACTCACCTAATTAGTTATGCTGCCCTAGATTACTTCTGCTGGTGCAAAAGTGTTATCACTACTCTTCCCCCTGATCCGGTGTGATATTTATCATAGTCATAATTGCACCTTTCCTCTTTTCTCCCCGGCTTCGTGCACCTGCCCGGAGCTCACCTGCCCCAGAGTCAACCCCCCACCCCTGCCATGTGTTAGCCGGATGCCGCTGGCCCAGACCCTAGCTGCTGGTTCCATCCCCCGCCCTGCCCTGGTATCTGGAGGGATGAGGTCCACCCCACTCCTACACTTAGAATGCCCTTCCAGTCGTCTGTTAAGCCACATGAGCCTCAAGGACTATTTGTGTTGTTTTTCTCTGTATCCCACAATTTTCCAGGAGTTCATCTCGACCGCCTTTTAAGGGGTCAGGGAATAATTTTCCAGTTTCCTACATTGGCTCCAATGGTTTTCTGGTTTTTTGATTCCCTCTGGAAAATGCCAATTGTGAAGCGCTGTGTGACAACCTGTTTGTAAATGGCGCTATACAAAAATAAAGATTGATTGATTGATTGATCTTATATTATCGTATTATGAGTGCAACGATTCAACCGGCAATCCGAAATTTCCCCGTAAGCGCCAATCAGGAGGAGTGCAAGAATGCACCTAGCTAATCAAAGTCATTACTGACAGCTGTGATCATTTACCGGGAGGACATTTAACCAGCTGAATTTCTCTGTTCCTTGCTTGGACATTATCTTGCGTACTTTGTCGTAACCTCTATTGCCTAGTTGTGCTTGCCTCTCGTGACTTTGTTTATTCGTGTTCTTGTTTGTTTTCTAGATTTCCAGTGTTTTGTTTATTCCGTGTTTCTGGAATATGTTTTGGTGTTTCTTATTAGCTAGTTTGGTTTGTTCCGGTTCGTTGTTTATTTTGTTTTGTTTTGTTAGTTCTCTGTGTTTTCCCGACACGGTTTTACTTTCGTTCCTGCCAGCGTTTAGATAATAAATATTCTGAACGCATCTACGCATTCTGGGTCTCTCTCTCTCTCGCACTTGGTTCCACACCTACTACATCCCTGACAATGAGCGATCATATAAAGCTTTAAATGTTCCCATTCATTTAAAGAGAAGCATGTAAGCAATTTCTGCATCAGCAGTTGTGTTTTAATACTCAATAGTTCTTAAACTTAGGTATGAGTGCCCCTTGGAATACTTGGGATAAATTGTTGAATTTTTCAGTGCTTTACAAATTTATTGACCATATATAAATATGTTATATGTTCTATTGGTTAAAATGATAGAATACGTACTTCCCCTTACAATCAAGAAATATACTGTTTGGCCTCCAACTTTAGTGCTAAATCAGTCTGTTTTAGATTAACAAATGCTGATCGATACATGCTGCATTCTTTTCGATCTTGGGTATTGCAATGTTCTCATTTATTTTGTTCAGTTAAAACAGCAAAAAGGCATCTGCTTTGATGCTCAAGGGCTAGATTTTATGTGCAGTAAAATACAAATATTGCTTTTAAATTGTCACTTTGTTCATCTAAAGGCCTTTCTCTTCATTATTCATTCTGCTGAATTCCACAGATTTGACAAGAGAGCTTGCTGATTACGAGTTTTGGATGTGTACACGCTTCTTGAAGTGAGGTTCTGTTGCCCTGTGAGTTGATTACTAATTAGCACCTTGGCGGGTTTATTTATTTGTTAGGTTTTCTCGACTCACTGGCTCTGTTCCTTGAGCCTCGTGCTTTTTCCAGTTTGCTAATGCGATGCTTGTGCTTTTCTCCCTGGTATCCGGGTAACTGTCAATGGCAATCGTACCAGAGAAAATAAAAATCTGGGTATAAATGCATCCACACTCCATCCAGTTTAAAGGTGTACAGCCCCAGTGTGACCATACATTAGTGTGACCATACATTTGTTTAAGGAAAAGTGCTGTAATTAGTCTTTCTAAACACCTATTTCACACTCTTTAGAGTACAATTAGAAAAATCACATCAGACGACAGATTGCAAAAGGAGGTTGGCAGAATAGGATATTTATTTGATTGGGTGTGCTGTAAATTTAGATGTTTGTTACAATAGTCAGCAGGACATTTGCAGTGAGAGAGGCCAGCATTCAGAGAGGGAGTAGTATAGCCAAACAATTAGCCAGTGTCCAGGCTGCTCTACAGCAACAGAGAGCTGCTCTTCTATACCTGGTCTGGCAATGCACTGCCTTTAGTCATCAGATTGTGATTGTCCTAAAACCTGACATACCATACTGACGCGTAGAGCACCATCACATATGCACACATACTTCATATACCGCAGATGTGTAGAATTACACAGAGTTTTCAAACTATACTATGTAAAGAACAATGCATTATTATAATTATGGCATATAGGGGGTAGACAAAGTACTGGAAACACCAAACAATATATAAATATTTATGAGCTAATAAGTACTCCTCGGAATGCAGTTATACAAGTTTTTAACTGTTTCTAGTGGGATATTGGAACATTCTTTGAGAAGGAAAGCCTCCCTGGCTGCGCTCCTTCCAGACGTGTATTTTCATATTAAAGCATTTAACCAATCACATTTCAGCCATCATTTGTTGCCAGGTCAAAGAAATCTGCCTGGAGGCCTTTACAATCAATTCTGAAGGCCCTGTAGCATAAAATAAGTGTTGATCAAACTGTTGCTTCAACCAATCAAATTTTAGAAGGCCTAGGTACGTCAGCGTATTCACACCCTTTGATTGGATAGTCAGAGAGTGTCTGACTATGATGTAATGTGATTGGTTAAATGCTTTAATATGAAAATACACGTCTGGAAGGAGCGCAGCCAGGGGAAAAGCTATGAAAGGAAGCGGACAGACCATTTGGAATTATTTAATAAGTATTCATGGACAAAATATAATTAACATCAGTCTGTGATTCAGACATTTGAGCGGACATTTTCAGCCCTAAAGCGAATTAAAATTTATGCCAGAAATACATCAGGGCAGGCTCGACTTTCAGCATTAGCTTCGATGGCGATAGAAAATGACTTCTTGATGGAACTGAAACACATGGATAATCTGTACGACAGAGTAATTGAACTCTTTTTGAGGAAAGAAAGGAGGATGGATTTTGTGTACAAATAATAAGGATTTTTGGTGAGTAAAATGTTGCTATTTTCCTAAATAATATTGCAATTTTATGAGGTTATTATTGATGTTTCATGTTACGATCTTGTTTAGCTAGCTTTCTAACCAGCTAAGTTTATGTAATAAACATGAGCTGTGACTCGAATAAAAATAGCGATCGTAAAACAGGTCAGAGATGCATGGTTGGCAGCAGCTTGGAAGCAGGAGTGGGAGTCGGCCGGGCCCTCCCGAATCCACCGCTACATTTGGGACCCAGGAGATGGCGCCATTGGAGGAGACGACCTACCACGCCGGCAATGGACCACGCTGAACCGTCTACGGACTGGGGTTGGTCGCTTTGGGTCATCAATGAAGACGTGGGGCTTGGCGGACAGTGCGGCATGCGAGTGCGGTGACCCTGAGCAGACCGCCGACCATATAATCAACATCTGCCCCTTATATGGACCACCCTCGGAAGCCAGCCTCTTCGACCTAGGACCAGAGATGCAGGCATGGCTACGCGACACCGAGTTGGACATCTGACGTTACACGAAAGAAGAAGGTCAGCTAGCGATTTTTATTATTATGATCAGTGTGTTTGTATGATTTAATGAAGTGGCTAACTTATTATAGCCTAGCTAACCACCTTAGTCTTTAACATTAACTTTGTATCATTCAATTTTTAATAACAAGCTAGCCAGCATGCAAGGCAGATAATAACATGGCACGGCAGGCTGCATTACAAAATGTTATAGATAGCATAACTATCCCACACTGAACACAGGCTGGTTCTGATTCTGCCGATCCGGTCTCGGGGTGAGAAGAGAACCGTGTCTCTCTGGTGGCAGCAGTGAGTTGTCTTTCTGTAAGCACAGATTCTCACCCGCTGTGATGAGGCAGGCCTGGGTCTGTGAGAGGGGACAGTGACCCCCCCCCATCTTCCTCTGTTATGTCCTGTCCCTACACCGTCCCCATAGCCCCATGTTTATACTGCATTTCTGCATAATAAGAATAAGATGGTTTTTATAGCCATAACATAGTTATTGAGGGGTGGATCGATTCAGACGGAGCCATAGGCGTAGCGTGGGGTGCTACTACCCCCGTCCGCGAAATAAATAAACTGGTCTCAGCTTTCTCTCGCGTGTAACCCCCCCCCCGTCCGCCGAAAATGAAACCGGTGAAAGGTTGGGCACCGTTACTGCGCTACGCCACTGGGCAGAGCACTACTGAAGGCCTAGGTGTGAAATGCACGGCCCGCCACTGGCTTTTTTACATGGAAAACGTTTTTGTTTAGATAAAATAAACAATGCAGGTAATTAGCTACAGGTAACTGCATTTAAAAGATTATACAAGTGTCTGTAGCTCATTACTTGTATTGTTTATTTTATATAAACAAAAATGTTTTCAACATTTCAGTTTCAGTTTCCTGGCAGAAGGAACCAGGTTTTGGGCCAAAATGTCTCGGTACTTACTGGAGTTCATGATTCCAATCACCTTAACAGATGCAAAACAACCCAATAACAGCAAAGAACCATCACCATATTTTACCGTAGGTATGGTGTTCCTTTAAACATAAGCATCCTTCTTCTGACGCCAGTAATTTGGTAATTTTTTTAATTTCTAAGCAATTATTAAGTATTAATATTAAATAATATAAATTCCGCCTTTTTGAGCATACAATATAGCTTGTTACCTGTATTGTTTATGTTTATTTTATACAGTCTTCTTTGCTCATCTTTATCAAGGGTGTGAATAATTTTGGAGGGTATTGTATATGTATTCCAGGACAAGAGGCTTAAAAAGTATGTTCAGCCTTTAATACATTTATTCCTATATTTGAATGTGCCATTTATTGTACAGAAACATGAAACACAGCTGAAGTTCATAACTGACAGATAAGATTATCACGTTAAATTGAATCGTGTACAGTATGCATGTTTATACCACATTTTTTGTACGTCTCCCCTCGATGGATCAGAAAACACATTGTCTGACCTCACTAATACATTTCTGGGTCAATTGTAAAGTCAGTACCTTTTGTTTGTTCCATCTGGAATACAATAGAAGCATATTCCCAGGCTGTACAGCTGGAAGTGATGCTTCCCCCCTTTCCTTTCTGCTCCATTTCCTCAATGACCTGTCTCCTCCTTTCTGCACAGCTCTCTTTACACCTCACCCGGGTGGGCTGAATGCCCAAACTCCCACTGCGCAGGCTAAGACCCTGCTGGGAAAAACGGTTGGTTAAAAACCCAGGCGGGTAATGACTTCTCTGAGGCCATTTTCTCTGTTGATCCACAGCGTATCCAGGGACGAGGGACATCTTTCCTATGAGCTGAGGGCTGGCTCAGGAAGTATCAAGTTTGTGTCACTTTGGGAACACCTCTAACAGATCTGAAGGAATAGATGTTGGTCAATCACAACAATAGAAAAGAGAAAATCAAAAGATAAGCGAGAACCATATTATTACAATATTTGTTCACAACTGGTTACAAATGCTAAAATGCCCTTGTAAATTATCATTAATGCAAAAATGCCAACCCATGCTTATATAAGGATGTGTCCTCTGCCAAGCTCTTATTGTTTATCAGTGGTTCGGAGAGTCTAAACCTCCTCAAAAATGCTGTAGCCCTGGGCACAGTAACTTTCAATGCAATATGTTCTTTATCTTTGGTGATTTTCCACTCTCCCCCTCAAAATGTACTTCTAACAAGTTACAGACCTTTTTCTGTATAATAATAGATATTACAAAGAACAAGTGCCTAAAAAAGCTCTTCCGAGTGATTCAATCGCAGACATACTTTGAATAAATCTGGTGGTTGAAATTAGGTACATGTAAGAGAAATATAACCTACTCTCCATTCTTAGAATATTCTCCACTTGTTTTCCATGATTTGGATCTAGCAATGGAAAACCAGAACCCATCTGGCTATATTTAGAGGAGCTGCTATGGTCTACATAGTAACTTGAGGATGATGTGCAAGTGTCAAGAAAAATAGGAAGAGTATTTAGGGGAATATGTGGAAATACTTTCTGTGTGCCAGGTTGACTGGCTTTGTATGTTGTGTCTGCACAGCATGTTTGATGTGGACTGGACCCCTCTGAATCAGTGGCAAATTATGCTGTAGTTTAAACTACTATGGACTTAAGTCAAAACTCCATAAATCTCAGTCTCTTATATAGAGACTTTGCTTGATCTGTGACTGGAGATTTACTGTAACAGAAATTCATGACACACTCTCTCTGACTCCATAACTCTGTCTCTCTCTCTGACTCCTCTCTGACTCCATAACACTGTCTATCTCTGACAATTTGAGTAATTCATACTGAAAAAGGATATATCAAAAGTGTAAATCCACAGAGGGCCTTTGTACTGCCTGAGAAGTAATGAGCATGTTGAAACATGCTTTTATTCGTTTTGGATTACATCATAAAAAACACAGCTAATGTGCTGAATTTAGTCAGTTAACAACTTTCACTTGTATATAGCACCACCATGAAGTTGTGGCTTAAATGGTCACACAGGCACAAGTAATGTAACTGTAATGTAACTGATGTAAATGCATAAATACAATATAATACAATACAAATACAAATTGGTTTTCCATTGACTTGGTACTATATAGAAATCAGATGTCCTCCTACTTAAGTGTATCACGCACCGTGTTTAATAGTGTTCATATTTATTACTTGTGTATCATGAACTTTGATTCCATCTCTTAAATTTTAATTATTTTTACTGCCGTAAAATAATTGGCAGATCTGGATTCACATAACATGTCTCCATATCATGTCCGTCTCTGAAAATGAATGATTTTCTTCAATTTGTTTGACTCCTAGTTCACCAGTTATGTCAATTTCAAGTCTGTTATACTCTTGGCAGACCGATCAGACACTCAGAAAACAGTTTTTCCTTTTTTTCTTTGATTATGTAAATAGATCATGCAACAAATTATTATTATTATTATTATTTTTAAAAATCACCTGGGACTTTAAATGTTCTAAGGCACTTTCCATATTATAAAGCAATCCTGATAATAACTGATTGGTACATTAAAAGTCTGTATTAATTTGCAGTAGATCAAAGCAAAATCCTGCTTTCCTCCTCTCCCAGCACATGTGGCCTGCAGAGCTCAGCTCAGACATGTGGTATTGTTTAGCTTTGGTGGAGAGGTTAAACAGGAAACTTGGAAAAGAGAAAGCTGGTCTCTCAAACATTTTCAGCCCTGACTTCTTGTCGCTCTCCTTTTGTCACTGAAGCTGGAAAAGGAATTGCATAGATGTTGGAATGAAAAAAGGATTTGAGAGTTTTAACTTCAGGATCTTCCCTTTAAGGTTCCCTTGTATCCCAGAATGGCAGAGCTATTTCCCTGATCCAAACCTGGCTGTGAATACAGAGTAATGAGCATAATGTCACTCAATAATATCACTATTAACTTTTTTGAATGAGGGCATTCGGAATAATTTTGGCAAAAGTTAATTTCTATGTATTTTATTCAATTTAACTGAATGAACATGAAGTTTATTTCATTTTATGAAAGTTCAACTGTATTTTACAATAGCAATGCCTACTGAAATTGAAAATAAAACTGGTTTTGAGTCCCTGTAATCATACAGGTATAAGATAAAGGACAAGATACAGCTGTAAGACACATAAAGCTCTAGTTTGGGAAGGGCGGTAGTGAAAACCCACCTGGACAGTAGTGTGATTGCTAGTTTCGGCCTTCACCAACAGAATATTTCTTGCCTCCGCCCAGATTGGTAGTCTGTATCAACATGGGTTGGGCAGCGCAATGGGGGTTATGTCAATAAATACATTTAGCGATATCCAAGTTTCATGTCTGATAATTTGATTTCATTTTCGTCCACCCTTAACTTAAACGCAGGACGTTATAGGCTTGTTTGGTGACGTTATTAATAGGCACATTAATTGAACAGATGGGGCAGATATGCGATAAATCCCACATCACACAAGACTGCTTTGTGGATGTTCTGTACTTCATCTCACTCTGAGGCTAATCATTCAAGAAACAACTATTTGAAATACAAACCGTATTCCATTAAGCAGTTCAAAGTAGGCTATTTGAACTTTCCACTTGTAAGTGGTTCAATGCTCGGAAATGAGAGAGACCATCTATACACCTGTGCAATTATGTAAGATGCATGTTTTTTTAATAAATATATGCACCAGTGGCGACTGGTGACCAAAAACATTGGTGAAGCAACCACCCAAGCAACCCCCCCCCTTTTAAAACAGCACTCTGTCTTTATATGTGTATAAGCAACATATAATTTAGCAGATAAACCCAGCATATTATGTTCATGAGCTTGTAACTGACATAACATGTAACTGACATAACAACCTCTCTTCTTATCAAATTACTGGTCAAATTATTTGATTGGGTTGATAGATAGCAAGCAAACAATAATGTTAACGTTAGTTGCATTTTGGTATTTATTGGGTATTTATGGCCTGGCATTCAAAAATACAACCACATATTCTTTAGTATTGCTCAGTGCTGCTACCTTGCATTACAGTTTCTCCACATTTGTATAGGTCAAAAACAGCACTGCAATCCCCCAAAAACAGTGACTTGTGATTTACTGAGCCCTCTCTCTGCACCAGCTTGATAAGAGATGAATGGTGAATGGTTTAGATCATCCTGTCGCAAACGCGCAAAGATCGCACATCATTGGAAAGACTAGGTGAAGCAGTGCTACACTGGGTGGGCTTTAAAACGTGTCATAAGCCATAATTGTCCAATCAACGACATATAAAGTACTATATTGTGTTACATTGAATTGTATTAGAGAAATTATATTGAGAAATTTCTGCTTTACTGAAGTACCTTTTAATGACCTGAGGCTGGTGCTGTTTTGCACAATATTTTTTTTTTTTAAGTTAGACTTTTTTGCATAAAAATATTGTGATGATTTTTTTGTGAGGAAATAGTCATTGTGATTTATTTTATTTTTTTATACATTTATTTCTTTTTTCCAGTTTTTTATCCCAATTTGGTTGCCAATTATACCCTCTATTTATTAAACTAAATTAAACTAATCTGTGCCACAGAGATTACATGCCTCTCAAGTGACATGGTCAGGAATTTCTACTGACCTTAGTAATGACAAAACTCAGATTCTTGGCTCAGTTTCAGGTTCAGAAAAATTATAAAATAATTCTATATTACCCCTATGGAGCAAGGGTATTATATGCAATATAATACTTTACACACTTCAGTTATTTTTTCAAAAAATTAAATAAATGTTAATTTATATATATGAAATGATTTTGTAAAGACTTTAACTATGTTATATTCTGTGAAATTATGTACACTTTAAAACAATTCTCACCTATTGAAATTGTAATTGTGTATAACAATATTATAAATATAAATTGTTATTTATTATGGCATTGTTGTATGGAGTGACACCTTACTTTGTAATGAGCTATATGTGCTAAGCAGGAGAAAGGTATTCCATCAGAAACAAATGCAACCAAAGGTAAAATATTTATTGGTTAAAATATCATTTTCACAGATATAACTAAAGGCTTTTCCCATCATGCACTTTACACACTGTACAACAGTGGATTTTTATGGTACACCATTGAACACACTGCACTTTATGAAACAAATGTACATCCAAGTTGCTTTTTTTCTGTGGAAGATGTTACATAGGTCTTTCAAGGTCCAAGGTGAAATCAGATTCTGGAAAATGCTTGAATGTAGTGATTTTCTGCCTGATGTGTTGCAAAATAAATAATTAATATATGTCCCACAAAACACTCTTGTTTTTGTATTTTATGATGTCCCAACCACATTTTCAGTGCAAACATCATTGTACAGTAGCTGACAAAAAATCCATTAGCCTCTGCAATTTAGTGCCAAAATATCATAATGCAATGTCATTAAAGAAAGGACACCAAGATATTCAATTGTATCCCATTGTGATGTGTACATTTAGCATAACAGTTATGCTAGTGCCTAGTTTTTCATTACTTAGACTTAGACTTAGTTCCTCCCGTTCCTGTTGGAACATTGGGTAACGAGTCCCCTCCATCTGCACCGGTCACTGGCGACCCTCCGTGCACCATGCCAGCTGACACCCATCTCATTTAGGTCTTCCTTAAACGTGTGTCTCCAGGTCTTCTTTGGCCTCCCTCTCTTCCTCTTGCCACCCTCTGGCACCCAGTCCATTGCCACACTCGCTGGTCGTTCTCTTGGCAGTCGGAGTACGTGTCCAGCCAGTCTTCTTCTCCTGTCAGAGACCCCTGTCCTTCTCATCACTTCTGCATTGGTGATGTGGTCTCGCCATGAGATCTTCAAGATGGTTCTGAGGCATCGTCGGTGGAAGACATCCAACATGTTGGTGATGCTGGCTGTCTTCATCCACATCTCGCAGGCGTAGGTCGCTGTTGGAATGACCACTGACATGTAGAGGCGTAGCTTGATGGCTGTAGTGATGGCATTGGACAACCATATGTTGCGGAGCCGTTGGAACACTCCTGCAGCTTTGCCAATTCTTGTTCGCACGTCCTTCTCCACGTTTCTTGTGCTCGAGATGTTGCTGCCGAGGTACGTGAAGTTGTCAGTTTTTCATTACTCACATAAAAGTATGAGTTTAACAGAAGAAATAGTGGACAAAGCAACACAAAAAAGGCAAAAACATTTTAAATGTCATCTTCAAAGTTAAGACATATATAGGACAGAACTGGGCAAAATGAATTGAGATGGACTTTTCTGCTGTTGGTAATTAAGAATCGGCATATACATTTTAATACACAGTCTTCTGAAAAAACATTTTAACCAGTGCCATCGATGGCATTACAACTTTAACTCTTAAACAGCAGCCTTTACAATGCATTTTCAAAACAATCATTCATGTCAAGTATGAAATACAACCTCGCTCAACAATTTAGTTGACCCATCCCTCTTTTTCATAAAAAACTGATATACAAATTCTTCCCATATTTGTTTAGGAGCCTCCCACAAAAGTAAAGAGAAATGTAAAGATATTCAAGCATCAGAACAGGATGTTTTGGAGTTTGTCATTAAAATACATTTTATTGTAATCAATTCTTACATTCAGTGGAATGTTTTGCTGACATTCTTATTATTATCAATAAATATAGTGCTAGATCTTAGGCTTGGATTCAATCAACATGTGTTCTTAATTTTGACTTAAAAATAAATACAAGTGTTCCTTATTTTTGTCTACCAGAGAAGGCGAGTTCATTTTGGCAATTACTGAACTCACCAAACGGTGTTGGTGAAGACAATAATTAACTAATTTCATTGTAAATCAGTTCAGGATAAATATTGATTGAATACAGTTTCGTTATATTGTAGTTTATCGACATGATTATGATTTTGTCATTCTACACCCAGGGGCGGCTATCCTTTATTCTTATACTAATGAATGAATTCTGATTGTTTAGTGTATGCGTAAGGTACATGAGAAAGTAAGATGGACTTGAAGGGATAATTACTTAAGCAAATAATGGCCCAAGTGCTTCTTAAACACATTATTAAAATAGAGATCAATGAAATAGATCAGATCAAAGTGTAATATTTCTAAACTAAATGTTTCTGTGTGGAAATTCCAAATTATTTAAGCAAAAAAACTATTGTGATCAAAAACATCACCAATAAATAATTTTCCAGAGTGAACTCTTGGACTGTTAGGCAACATGGTACACAGGTATGTAACCTTGGTACTAGAGTGCAGCCAAGCTTCTGGTTCTTGCCTTTATTTACAGAACTGGATCAATTTCCAGGCTGAATAAATGCAGGAGATCTCATTCTCAAGGTGTACCCCATTCAGATGAGTCCATTCTGCAGGGTTGGGCCCATTCTGCAGGGTTGAGGCCCAGACATAGAACACTCTTGTATCCATTTTTAGTTCTCACCACTCCACTCTAAGTACATTTTTGTAATTAATGCTTGTTAGCTCCGTTACTTTCAATGCTGACATCTGTGAGGATTGTACCTCTAGTAAGGCGAGTAATTTTATGCCTCCATGGTGACTAGAATCTCTGGAAGGAGAAGGTTATGCCATTGGTGCCCATCAGGTGGTGAAGGAAAGGGGGAGGGGGGTGTGATGGATGTTGCCAGGGGCTGGCTACACGTCAAGGTCATCTGGCCTTGCTCGACTGCTCATCCGACTGCTGGCCCGGCTGGTCGGCCGAGGGTCCAGCAGCCCGAGGGGCAGAAGCTCCTGGCCTGCAGTCAGTTTCTTGTGATCCTGGGTGTCCTCTGGGAAATGGAAAGGCTGGGCGTGGGAATTTGAGATGGTGCTCCCATTCCGGCCCAGGCGGGTCTGCTCGGTGCTGTAATTGGCCCAGTTCTGCTCTTTAGCCTGCTTGTTGTAGTTGCGACTGGAGCCCGTGGTCCTGTCCCCGGTGACCAGCTTGTACCCTGGGGGCGACACAGGGGACATGGGCCCCTTGGGGGAGGAGCAGCCATTGTAGTAGGCGTACTTGGAGGGGGACATGTCCTTGGTGGTGGAGCCGAGGGTGCCAAGGGTGCCGATGGTGTGGAAGTGATCCTTCCCTTTCACCCGGTCCTTCACGTTCTTGAAGAAGACATAGAAGAGCTCGATGGCGTTGAGGAGCAGTGAGACTAGGGACACCACCAGCATGAAGATGATGAAGACCGTTTTCTCTGTGGGACGGGAGAGGAAGCAGTCGACCCTATGCGGGCAGGGCAGCCTCTCACATGTGTACACGGCTGCCAGGGTGAACCCGTATATGTACCACTGTATCACCAGGAAGCCCACCTCAAAGACAGACTTGAAGACGATGCTTGTGGCGTAGGTGCGCAGAAGGGCGCCCTTCATCTTCACCTTGCCATGCTCCTGCAGTCCGTACTTCACCCGCTTGTTCTCAATCTTCAGCAGCGCTGCATCCACATCGCCGCCCTCGCCTTGGATGGCCTTCAGATCCTCCTCCTTCTTGTTGAGTTTCTCCTCCTTGTGTGTCAGGTAGAAGACGTGACCGAGGTAGAGGAGCGTTGGTGTCGAGACGAAGATGATCTGCAGGACCCAGAAGCGGATGTGGGAGATGGGGAAGGACTTGTCGTAGCAGACATTTTCACAGCCTGGCTGCTGGGTGTTGCACTTGAACGCCGATTGCTCATCCCCCCAGGCCGACTCCACAGCCGTCCCCAGAACCAGGATCCGGAAGATGAAGAGGACAGAAAGCCAGACCTTTCCTCCCGCTGTGGAGTAAGCCTGGACCTTGTCGAGAAGTCTCCCCAAAGCACTCCAGTCGCCCATTTTGATCGAGGCCTAGCTGCAATTGGACAAGAAAAAGGCATATTAAGGCAAAACTCCACAATGGCTAATCTCATACTTCTAGAAGGGAATGTACTACTTTTAGTAGCAGATTCACATAAGGTGGATTGTAACTTTTGATGAATCTGAAGTCAAGTATTGTTCTGCTCATTTTATTGTCCAACACTATTCTCTCTTTGAAACTCCTTTAATCCATAGCTAGTAAGCATAGTGGGGGTAATTTCTGAGAATTTGTAGTGGCAGGGAAATAAAAAAACTTCAACAATTAGTTGTTCCTCAGGCTTGAGTGAAACTCCTTTAATCCATAGCTAGTAAGCATAGCACATTATGCATAGCATTATGCATAGCACCAGCCCAAAGCACTGAGCCATGCCCATGCCAATTTTTTTCGGGCTCCGTCCCTCATGATCTTTTCCTAAAAAACAAAAAGAAATCGAGCCAACACAAGCTCCCGTTGATTTTGCAATGAGTGAGATGGTCTAAACAGGCATTGCATTCATAGCTACTCTCCATACCATCCCAATGCAGACATACGGTACCATGTGGGCACACTAAAACAGCAGGCTAACAGCTACATCCCACGTGCTATAGCAGACCTGCTGTGCTCCTCCTGCAGCAACACATCCCAGAAGGCCTTCCATCTAAATCATTACACCTCATTGAGACTGAAGCTAAATTGGTTCACTGAAGACTGTGATTGGTTAAATATTGCAGATTATTGCCATACTGGAATGAATTCATGCAGAAATAATTGTGCTCTTCAGGACCAGGTATGAGTAGTCCTGCGGGCACTGTGGCCCTCTAGGACCAGGTTTGAGTAGGCCTGCAGGCACTGTGGCCCTCCGGCACCAGGTTTGAGTAGTCCTGCAGGCACTGTGGCCCTCCAGGACCAGGTTTGAGTAGTCCTGCAGGTGCTGCAGCCACCCAGGACCTGGGTTGGGTAAGGCTGTGCTCCAAGGCCGAAATTACCATATATATTGGGGGGGGACACATCCCCCCCCAATATTCAGATATGCTCAAAATGTCCCCCAATATATAGCCTAGCTGATTTTTTTTTTTAAATGTCCCCCCCAATGTTGACTCCATGGTTACGGCCTTGCTGTGCTCAACAAGGGTGTACAACGTTTGTTTGACATGGACATGCACACATAAAGGTATCTCTTGAAACTGTAGACTGTTAAAGTGCTCCTCAGTTCCTGGTTCCAATCAAACTATTGTTTGCAAACAACTCTCATAAACATTTGTGTTTTTTATCTTTAAATAAAAGCAGCAATGCATAGCAGCTCCACAGACAGCTCTGCTCAGTGGATGCATTTAACCTTCTCCATGTTACACAAAACCAAGAATTCTTCATGCATATCTCCTGACACGCTGGCCTGGCCACCGGCCCAAAGCACTGAGCCATGCCCATCCACACACAGACACGTGTAGATATCTGAAAAGCACAGTCTGAGAAAACCTCTTACTGGCTAGAGACAAGAACTCTCAAATTGCAAGCGACCCAGGATTGCATCACACTCCAGAATCACCCCAAATACCTTGACTGACAACAGAGAAGACCCCTAGATCTTGCCGGAAAGCTGAAGGAAATCCTGAAATCACAAACCATGAATGCCCCTGCGCTCTCATCCAGTCAGAATGGAAGCCAGTTCCGTCCTTGTGTAGTGTGATTATTTTTTTATTTTATTTAGCTTAGCAGATACTTTTATCCATTTGATGTGCATAGCTTACATTTGACATATTGACAAATTTAGTAAGCTAGTCCAATAAAAAGATTGACTTTTATAGATTTAGTAATTTTGGATTTTTCCACAAAGGCACAATAGCAGTTTCTCACCTGGGATATGAACCAACAACCTTCAAGGGGTAGAGTCCACTGGTCCAACCACATTACAACAAAAGTGACACCAGAGATATAATACCCCATCACTGCCTCTCTTTATGGTATCACTTTAGTGATCCAGATTACATTCACAGAGGGAGTGTTTATTTACATGGTTCCATACTCTTAATGTTTTACATATCTGTAGGTGGAATAAAATGAAGTGTGTCTAATTATATAATTCCCCATTATCTGTCAGAAATTGAGATTTGTAAAAATTGTAAAAGGGAAAATCCTTCTACAATCTTTGGCGCAAATTTCCGCTGTCTGGAGTATAGTACCTTGTATATTCGAACAGGACAAAGAGACATTCTCAAAGAATACTGTAATCCAAGGTGTAACTATAAAAATCTTAAAAGTTGCGATATACAATGTATAAATTGCTTAATCGATTAATTCCACCTTTGATTTTAGACTACAGGTTTTGCTTAATAAATGTTCCAAAAGTTAAGGTCAAACACTTACGTAGCTGAACGATAATTGCAGTGTCATCAAGATTTCATGTTTCATGATACAGGCATTGCTTGATTCTATCCTCAATATGAACTACTTCAAAGTAAATGCAAACAGTATGTATAGCTGCCTCAACTGTGCCGGCCAGATGTGAGCTCCGCAGAACTACAGTTTGCGTTTAGTTTTCTTGGTTTTGGGAATGTGAATTTTGTCCATTTGCACTCAGCTGCACGTGTTTGACTAAATTAATTCTGATGATATACTAAAACCATAAAGCACGAATAGTTATACTTTGCTGTAAGCTTGAGAGGCTGTAGAGGTACATTTAGTTAAATCAGAGCAACATCGCCCTTCCCTGTAGTCTCTTAAATCTATGAAATATTGAACCGTTGAATTAAGGAATACGGTCATGGCATTTATTTTGGTTTAGCAAAAGCATGGCCCCTATTAACTTTAGCCCAATGTCATAAAGCTATTTCAAATCAATGCATCAAAAGATAACTATTGCTATACACATAATGATTTACTCATTAGCGCATGTGTTACAATTGGACAACCACAGCGCATATCGTCAACATATATCGGATGTAGGCTACATAGTATAAACTATACACAGTGCAATTGAATATGCATTTTCTAAAGAGAATATTACAAGTTTGTTTGAGTTTGAAGGAGTACCTGGAACGTCGCCAAGATGAAACAACTGATCCGTGGGGCACTTCCTTCGCAAACGTCTGGAAACCAGCTTTTGTCTTGAAATCCAAGATCGAGACGAAAGAAACTGAGACCGACTTGACAAACTTCCCTTGCTTATAGCCCCCTTCATTGAGTTAGGGAGCAAAAGAGAGAGAAAAGTTTGTAGTCACCTGATTTCTGACGTAAATTCTGGACCTCTTGGTTTCTCTTTTTTTCTTTGCCGAAGACATGCACTTTGACAAATTAACACGGTATGCATTAAAACCATCGAATTAGTTTTTTTCAGAATATTCAACTGAAAACATAAGTACTGTTTGAATAGTGTTCAAATACATTTTACAAAGGAGGAAAAAATACGTTGTCAGAAACTAATTTTCCCCATAATTCCCGCCACCGTGTTACAGTATTCTCACATTATATAAAAAAGCTCAATGCGGAGTTGGAAATCGAATTAAAATATATTCATGAATATTATACAATATTAAACTAAAGTGGTATTTGATGAAAGAAGCATTCCTGTTTTCAAACTGTCTTTATTCAAAATGGATAAAAATGTCAGTCATAATGCAATAAAATGTTCATACAACGAAAATACTGTTTCGCAAATACTATTCTCATATTGTTTTGTTTATTTTGTAGTTAAACTATGTCCATACATTCATTATCTTGACCATATAACACGTGAAGACATTTTTTTAGGAAGATCATGTGGAATTATGTGGAATTATACCTCCATCTAGCGTACAAGTTGTACTACTGTAATGAATCTTCCATTTTTAACTGTACACGCTCATTTTCAACAGCCCCACGCTGAGTCCAAATAGTGTCTCCCAGTGGCGGCCGTCTGGAATTTGCATAGCACTAGCGCAGCCCCCCAAGCATTTCCTTACAGTTTTACCTTTTCATTAAACACTTTAAATCAATATAACTACCAGCCGACAGTTATTTTAGAATTATTTTAGAATTATTTTAGAATTATTTTAGAATTATTTTAGAATTCCGTGTAGAGGCCCTGTATGTGTGTGTGTGTGTGTGTGGGGGGTTATTGGCATGTTCAACAAAACTGTCGTGCAAAAAATATCAGACAATCCCAGAAATGCGAAGTATACTCACCATGATATACAGAACGAGTTAATTGAAATTATGGCAAATATGGTTAGGGAGCAAATAAGCAGTGAAAGGAAGGAAGCTGGCTGTTTGCATTGATAGTTGACGAAAGTAAGGACGTCAGCAAAAAATAACAGGTGTCTGTGGTGGCACGCTATTTGCACAATGATGTTGCACGATGAATTCTTACATTTCACTACAGCCGATGGATTAGACGCTGATTCGCTTTTAAAAACAATCAAACTGACACTAATACTAAATGCAACATTGACCACAATACGTGCAATGCTCAATGCTATGACGGCGCAGCCGTTATGTCAGGCTGTCATAACGGTGTAGCAGATACATTCAGAAAAGATGTCCCACAGGCACTGTATATCCATTGCCACGCTCATCGTCTGAATCTTGTTTTGGTGGACTGCGTTAAAAACCGGCGGCAGAGTTCTTTGAATCAGTGCTCCGTCCCTCATGATCTTTTCCTAAAAAACTAAAAGAAATCGAGCCAACACAAGCTCCCGTTGATTTTGCAATGAGTGAAATGGTCTAAGCAGTGCTTATCTGTCATGTTGTGGCAATGTTTTCCTGGCGATTGGTATTGAAGGTCTGGGTCATTGTATTAATTTTTGAGTGCGTGAGATGGCAGTAGGCCTACATAAGCTAAATCAATGCATAGCATGTTTGTAGCCGTGCTGTAATATCTGACTAGATGGTTTAAACATTATGCGTAGTAATGTAGCCTGCATAGCCGTGGTCTGGAGCACCCCCTCACAACCATAACGCACCCCCTAGCACCCCCAACCAAAATTTTTTGGCACCGCCCCTGGTGTCTCCTCTCCTCGCATAATTAATTGAACTTCGGAAGGAGATGAGCACTGGAGACAAGGGTAGAGGACAAGGAAACGAGAAGCACATCACTGCCTGCAGGACTACTGTAGCTATTTATAAAATTAAGTGTTTCATGGTTTTGTTATAAATGTGCTCTTTCAAGTTTATTTCGTGCGTTAATTGGTTGGCAAGTAATCAGGGGCATTGCTAGAGTCTGGTGGGGCCCTAGGCAAAAATTCCTAGGGGGCCCCTCCAACCAGCGTTCATCGCCATTATGTTATAAATATTGTGACACCAATGAAAAATGTACGCTTGGTCCAGCCCTAATCTATCTGAGTTCTGTGTACACATGTAAGGTCAGTGTGTAAGTAACAACCACTAGGCTGAGGACTCAATCGCACGACTCAGAGACAGGATCACAGTTCAAATATTTTACTGCTGATGTGGTGAATACAAAACAGCTCAGAACAAGATACGTTAAAGTGAGACTTTTAAAAATAAAACCTAAACATGACTAAATCTGATCAATGGCTGTTTTAGTTTTGAGCCTCATCTGGAGTTCATGCCAACTCTTCATATTGCTAATGTGTGTCTTTGAATACTCATGTTCCTTTAAATGACTAGCTAGGTTCTTCCAATGTCTAAATCCCCCTTTGGTTAGTGCATTGTCCAGTTTTCCAAAACGTTTGCACACAAAACAGAAGACTGAGTCTGTGCTAACTGAATACAGAAGCCATGTTCGCTGTATCTTCTCCCCATTTTTCATGACCATTTTGTAGTGTTCCTTTGTGAATCTACGTGGATTTTTCTCAGAATTCTGGGGGAAGACTATATCTTTGACCTGTATAGGTCCTCTTGTTACTATTGCGCACAGTTCAGTATGGCCTAGGACACTTGGCCATTGTGCAGGGTCTTCTGATGTGGTCAAGCATTTTATAGTGGTGGTGATGCTACTGCTTGAGGTAGGGGGTGACGTGTTATCTTCATCATGGTCAGGTGTTGCTGTCTCACTGGAGGTGGATGTTGACGGAACTGATATGACAAAAAAAAAAACCAGGGTATATATTATCATAATGAATCTTTAGAGGGCATGGCATGTTATCAATTAAAGTGTAATACTGAACTTACAGTTTTCATTATCAGCATTTGGAGGGGGCACTTTATCCTTCCCTTTTGCTGTCAGAAACGTACATAATGATCCTGAGGAGAGATAAAGTGATATAACGTTAGTGGGTCCAGCTCTGCTAGCTAGCTAACATTATCCGGCCAGCAAGCTACACGTTAGCTAACTAGCTACTAGCTAGTGTAATTGTAAAACAGCAAGACACGGTAACCAGTGGCTAGTTAATGACACAAAACATTCAGCTTTCAGGGTGCACAGTATGGAAAAACATCAAACGTAGCTGTCTAACTACTAACTACTAGCACACATATAGCTAGGTGAACTAACAAAAAACGTGAAACTTAATAAACACTATTAGTCTAACACCGCTAGCTTAGCATCGTTCTCCCGTCTCCTGGTAAAATGCTAGCAGCAGCTAGCGTTAGACTAATGGTGTTTATTCATTCAGCATTCAGTTATTTTATACTTAATCATAATTATCTGCCATTATCTGTTCCACTTACCACTGTATTTCTTTCTTTTTTCCTCGTCTTCTTTTTGTTTCTTTCTTTTCTCGCTTCCAGAAACATAGCTCCTCTTCATCACTTTTCCTTTCTGGATTCATTCAACTGACTGATTCAAACTTGGAGACGCGAGAGAACATCACCAGGGGAGTGACATGGGGTCCCAGGGGCGTAGCACACAATTCTGGGCCCTATACATATGCAGTCTCGTGGGCCCCCTTCCCCTCTTGATCCATAACTCTCACGCATCTTTAGAATTTTTTTAGATTTTTTGATTGAATCAACAACTACACACATGAATCTGTAGTGGTTATTAGGGTAATCGCTAATTAACTGCTTATACCACATTTAAACAAATAATTAGTAAGATTAGTAAGATTCTCTGGCCATAGTCCTGGGTCCTCTGGCAAATACCCTTCTGCATTCCCCTCACTTTTTTCCACTTCCTCCTCTGTCTTCTCCTCATCCTTCTCACTACCCTCAGAGCAACCTTCATTTTCCTTGCTCTCTTCACCTCCATCATCCTCTTCACTAGCCCTACTGCTACTCTCTGCCTCTTCTTCCTGCTCACTCTCTGCCTCGATCACATCTTCTCTCTGCTACAAGGACAGGCCCTTCTACAAGCATGAAGCATACAGGATTGCTATTAGCCTCTTAACCTGCTTATAATATACAATGAAACAGGCTACAGGCTAGATTCTGCTTAATTTACCAGCTAACTAGCTAACTATCATAATGTAGCTAGCTACGTTAGCTTGTCTTGTTATAGAACTGGATCAAATGAGTCTTCAAAAACAAAGTTTCAATGCATTTCACCATCACCAGTAGTATGTTTGACCGCATGTGCGATTGCTTTCAGCCAGTAGCGAGAGTGAAACTGAAATGTGATTAATCGCGATTTTTTTAAAATGAACGCGTTATCCATTTGAAATTAATCGCATGCGTTAACGTGTTAATGTTGACAGTTCTAGTTCAATCGAAACAATGTACCTATATTAGCTTAAACCACTCTTAAACAGTGTTAGCAAGTTGCTTACTTTTCTTTTGAAAGAAATTAGTGAGCAGTTGTTTTCCCTCAGTTTGCCTTTTTTCTCTTTCTTTTATTTTTTTCTTCTGGAAACACATGATTGACTGAAACTTGCGGGCTCCAGCATCAGCACCAGCCAGTGTGATTAGCAGTGTTTGGGGACAAATCTTATCGTAGGTACAGTATGTTACAAAAATTTTAGATGTTATAAATCTAGCCTGAATTGGATACCTTATTTACTCTCATATATTAAGTTTTAAGCAAGTTATGGTAATCTTTACAATTTCCATATTGACCCCCACATTTTCAGTAATTACAGATTGAAGCATTCTAAAAAAGATATATCTTAATTTGAATTATCTGAAATTACATTACATAATCAATTAATCACATAATTACATATTGCGCACACGCCGCGACACGGCAAAAACCACGGCAGGCAGTGAGCATTTGGGCAAAGATATCTCACATTTCGGGTCAAAAATATCACATTTCACATTGACAGATTTCAATGAAATTTCACCAGAAACAAGATAAAATGTTAAATTAACGTCCTGAATACCTTTTATTTAGTCCTGAACTTGCGATATGTCATTTTGAAAGCACTGAACACGAGTCTATCTCTGAAGTGTAGCGTATGATCAAACCGAGCAATGATTAATGAAATTTCGGAAACAAGATGGAGGATCGAGTTTTCAACTACGTTATATCGCAGACATATGGTGAAAAAAAATGCAGACAGCCCTTGAAAAGCCTGCATTTTTGGGGTACGGCCATAGTCTCTCATAATCGCTCGCACAGGGACACAGGCACATCTAGACTGTCGCTGCGCACGGGAATTGTAACATACCTACTTAGTGCAGGGGGACGGACTAAACCATTTGCGCTTTTCAAGATGGGAGGGGGCCCAGTATCCAATATTTTTATGGATACAAAGTTCAGTCTCTCAAGCTATTTATTCAGCCAATATAATTTAGTAATGACACTAATTACTTAGAAATGTAAAATTGCAGACAAATTTTTTTTTTTTCATTCCAGGCTTTTCAAGGGCCCTCCCCCGCTTGGGGCCCTGGGTAGTCAGTCCCCCTTTTCCCCCCGCTACAACGCCCCTGTGGGGCCCCCTTTAGGGAGGTTTCCTACTGAGATGTCATTGCAAACCCATTGGTTGTTTAAGCCAAGGGGAGGGAGTTGCTCTTTTAACTTTAAGCCAAGTTGGAGAGGCGTTCGTCAATCTTCACACAGGCCTGAAAAACTCTTCCGCCGCGTTGTCTGACGACATTGAACCACAATGCATCTTTATTTATTTAATATTTAATAGGTATTTCTTTGATAATTGACTGTTAGAAACATTTAACATGTTTTGGTATTCTGTTCCATGACCATGGACCATTCATTTATAACTAAAAGCCTTTCCCCCCAATCTCCCTTGTCCTCTACCCCTTATCTCCTGTTTTCCCTGATGATTAAGTTGTTAAATTATTAACTCATATGCATTATAAAATAGCTGCTTCTTGCAATGCTGTATTAACCTGCAATGACAGAATCTGGCAGACTTTCACGAACTGTCCCAAGTCAGGTAACCAAAATATAGGAAAAATCGACATAAATTGTCTTAATAGGGCATTGGGCCTCCACAAGCCAGAACAGCTTCAATGCGCCTTGACATAGATTCTACAAATATCTGGAACGCTATTGGAGGGATGCAACACCATTCTTCCATGATAAATTCCATCATTTGGTGTTTTGTTGATGGTGGTGGAAAATGCTGTCTCAGGCAACGCTCCAGAATCTCCCATAAGTGTTTAATTGGGTTGAGATCTGGTGACTGAAACGGCCATGGCATATGGTTAACATCGTTTTCATGCTCATCAAATCATTTAGTGACCACATGTGTCCTGTGGATGGGGGCATTTTCATCCTGCAAGAGCCCACTGCCAGCAGGATAGAAATGCTTTACTATCAGATTAAGGTGATCACTTAGAATGGCTTTGTATTTATTGGTGTTAACCTTACATTTTTTACATTTTACATTTTAAGCATTTAGCAGACACCTTGCCCTCTAAGGCATTGAGTGGGCCTAAATCATGCCAGGAAAATGCACCCCAAACCATAACAGAGCCACCAGAACCCTTCATTTACTCAAGTGTTTTCTTTATTTTGGCAGTTACCTGTATATCTTTCATGAAGGTTTCTGTTTACCGATAGATTCTCCTTCCTATTAGAATGGGATTTTCCAATTCACTCTGTGTACCTCGCGTACAATAAAGATCAGTGAATCTGAAAGCATAACTATATAAACTGTATAACCCCCAATCTGGTGTTCAGTATGGTGTTGTAGTTACGTTTGCAACATGAACAGAATCCATCAGTGCTTATGCTGTGCTGTGAGTAGAGCTCTTTTCAGCCTCAAACTTGAAGTTCATTTTGTTCTGGATTCCACTCTGGGACGAGCTGTCTCCAAATAAACAGGTGTGCAGTGAGATGGCTTGGGGTCCATGGCACCTGCTCGACCCACATTTGAGCCTTGTGCAGATCAGATAAAATATCTCTACTATGTTTAACAGCAGAGACACGGAAGCCATCACCAGCATGAAGATGATGAAGATGCTCTTCTCGGTCGGCCGAGATATGAAGCATTCCACCATGAACGGGCATGGTTTCCTTGAACACACAAACATGGGTTCCAGTATGAAGCCGTACAGGTAATACTGGCCCACAATAAAGGTGGTTTCAAACATGATTTTAAACAGCACATTCACCACATAGCTGCCCAGCAAGTTGCCCTTGATCCTGATTTTCCCTCTCTCATCGGTGTACTTGGGCACCATGACGACCTGAAGCTCTCCATGGTTCTGTAAACGGCGCCTTTGTTTGTTCTCCTGGTGAATGACATGCAGGACATGCCCCAGGTAAACCAGAGTAGGGGTGGAGACAAAGACAATCTGGAACACCCAGAAGCGGATGTGGGAGACGGGGAAGGCGTGGTCATAGCAGACATTCTCACAGCCAGGCTGCTTGGTGTTGCAGATGAAACCAGACTGCTCATCCCCCCACACGTTCTCTGCCCCGGCCCTCAGAACCAAGATCCGGAAAACAAAGAGTACGGTCAGCCACACCTTCCCGATGACTGTGGAATGGATCTGTACCTTGTCTAGCAGCCGGCCAAGGAATGTCCAGTCTCCCATTGCTCAATATTTTTGCTGCACAGGAAGGAGAGGGCAAGGAAGGAGGGGGGACAAGAGACTTGATGTGATTTCATGCAGAAGACAGATTATGAAGGCAGGCTGGGCCCTGCCCTCACAGGGTCAAGCCCAAACTGTGTCACTAGCTGACCAGGAGACTGCAGAGGCAGGACACAATCAGTCCCTCCTACCAGGGGTAGGGTACATTTAAGTTCCTGAAAATTCTGCTCCATTAATTCCTTCCACCATAGTGCCAGGCACCCACAGGCCAGTGAATGTCATCAGTGAGAGATCTGTCTCTCCTCCTGTGAGTGCAGGAGATTGCACTGCATGAGTGCAGAAAAGGAACTGTGCTGTCTCAAGTTGCACATTTGGTGATTCCAAATTGGGGAACAATTGTTTAAAAATAGTAAAGTCTTTAAGTCATGCAAATAAATTAAATTGTGAAACATTTTGAAATAATGATGCACATACTTTCATTACAATTTGGTTAAAAATAACCTCATAGTCATGAATACACCCATCTGGTTCAGAATGGTCTTGCTTCTGGTTGGAGGTGCATTTAGAGCTGTAGGTCTCAAGCAATTGGCTTTCGTATGCATGGCTCATGTAGATGCCTAAATGCCATTGTTATGTTCAGACCAGACTGATACCACTAACCATAACCCAATATGCTCTTGCTTTGTCCGCTTCACAGAACGTTAATCTGATCTGAACAAAAATGCCATCTCAGTGAAGAACTGCACAGTTGAGAGGCCAATGATAAGCGCTTAGGGTGCAACCTGCAGTGAGATAAAGTTGGTCTAGATTGAGGACACAAGACTTGTTAATGGTGAGTGGGAGAAGGTCACTGCTGTCTGGTGTTTTTCACTCAGCTCTTTCAATAATTAATCTGCCTCCTGTGAAACACACAGCCGTGTACAAAGCTGGGTGTAAAGCACCATAACCAAATAAAATATACCAACGTTTACCAAAGGGTTTTTCACAAAACAGTTTGTCAGATTTAAATGTATACATTTTTAATTATTGAAAAATGTAACATTTTCATTCAATTACAATTCTGTACTATACTACTCATTTGAGTGTTATCAGAAGTTGTTCCCTCATGTTGTACTTTTAGATGTCCTTAATATATTATTTGCACTTGATATTTAATGAGCTATTCAAACACATTTATAATTAAATCAAATTCAGGCCATTCAATTCAAATAAAATTGCTACATATATGCTGGGCTGATCACTGACATAGGGGGAGATTACCCCACATGAATTTAACTTCACAATGACACAATCTATATTTGATACAAAAATAAATCATAAGTACAAGTACTAAAAATTACCTTCTGACCAGCATCATAAAGACAGTGTAAGGAAATGGCATTGATTTGAAATGTCACTGAAATATGTAACTACCTGTTATAGCATATCACATTTAGCTTTATTACGTTTGGAAATTAGCTGTACCTTTAGAACACAAAACTTGGCAATCTGAATCCAAACGATCTGTTCATTCTAACTTGAGTTCTGTGTTTTTGAGGAATTGCACAATTGTGTTACATGAACAAACAGACTGCCCCCCTGTGTATGACACATGTCAGTGATAGAACTGGTTTGATATAAAAAATAAAAATAAAAAAAAATTCTGATTAAATGACACACACATGGTCAGCAACTGTAAGGGTTTTTAATAACATCTTTTGACTCTCACAATGTATTTTCTTCAGTTTCCAACATGGATGAAACAGCATTGTAGCAAATCAGCTCTAAATGGGAAAGTGGCACATTAAACAGGGCATACCTGTACTATTATTGAGCTGTACAAGTTTGCTTTAAAATAAGGGCAGCTTCTTGATTTATTGACATGGATAATGTATTTTAGCATAATTTAAAAACTTGATCGCACTGACTGTGATGCTGCAATAAACAACGGTGTAATAAACATTAGAAATGGACTTCATCCCTGATCACAAAACAGACGAGGTCTACATTTTAAAATCAGCCAACAGCCATACAGTAGTTATATTTGTTACATTGCAATGCATTGAGGGCCATTTGTGTTGGATTAATACCGTGCAGATTCTGCACAGACTCACAACAAACATGCATTTATTATCACATGCAAATTACATGCATTTAGGACAGCTAGCTTCTACTTAAAATGTTGTATTAGCTCGCATTAAAATTCCCATCTGCCTCGTTTCAATTTTCTTAAATCTGCGTTGAGCAGTACATGGATCAACTCAGGGCTGCGATTCGTTCTCAACCTGCATTTTAACCTCAAACAGATCAAATAAAATATCTCCACCACATTTAGCAGTACAGACATGCAATACAATCACCATGATTTCAGTTGGCTGAGATATGTAGCACGCTACGCTGTGTGGGCAGGGTCCACTTGAACAGAGGAATGTTGAATTCCAGCATAAAGCCATACAGGCAACAGTGTTCCAGGATAAAGACAGTTTCAAACATGATTTTAAATAGCAGAGATTTTAAACCACATATCTGACTGCCCAGCTGCCTTTGATCCTGATATTTCCCTTCTTGTTGGTGTTGTAGGGTCACTGGGGGTGGGTGACACCTTTTCACTAGGTGTAGGCAACAGAAGAAAGGCAGAGAGGAGGCAGGATTCCCAAACAAAAGACTAATTTGAATGAATTCTCCAAATACTAAATAAAGTCTTCATCTATAATTTTACAACTGAAGAATCTTCTCAAAAAAAACCCAACCAGAACTCAAACATGGATAAACCACAGCATGAGGCCGGCAGCCATGGCTCCTCCAGACCCTCTGACCCTCCCAACCTCCCCTCTGTTTGGCACAATCAGTCCTTTTATTGAGTCCACAATTCGTGTCAGCTGCCACGGGTCCCTTTTGTGTGATTCAATTCAGCTGGCGACCAGGTGTGGAACTCCAGGCTGATGGGAGCTGTAGTTTCTATAGCTCTAGTGGATCACAAGATTTAAAGGGGCAGGCAGACATTTCCCTGGGCTGCCTCTTATGACACCACATTGTCTTTGGGTGTCTTGGCAATCTGAAGCCCTGCTTGTTCTTTAACTGCTCTTTTTCTCCTGGTGAATGATGAGCAGGATGTTAAAAGTGTTGCCATGGAGACGAAGACAATCTGGAACACCCAGAAATGGATGTGGAAGATGGGGAAGGCCTCTTTGGAGCACGTGTGAGTGCAGCGGGACTGCCATATGTTAGGAAACTGTCCGGCTCATACCCCCACTAAGTCTCTTACCCGGAAACCAGAACCACGATCCGGACCACAAAGAGGACGGTCACCCACACCTCCCTAATGACCGGGGAATCTGTCAGTAGTAACTGTCTTGTCCAGCAGCCGGCCAGGAAAGGTCCAGTCTCAATGTATTTGTGAGGCTGAACAGGGAGAAGAGGGGAAGGAAAGAGAGGGGTAGGCGAAAAGACAACAGGCAAGATCAAATTTAATAGAGATAACTGGTTCTTTGTTCTTTACATAATCGGTGCATGCTATATTCACAGGTTCGAGCCTGATAAGTGTCATTAACTGAGGTGGGACACAATTTGCCTCATCCTGCCTGGAGTACAGGGTTTACATTTAAGTTTTTACAACATTGAGTCCTCCTATCATCAGACTAGGCACCCATAGGCTACCAATTGCCGTCAGTGGAAGATTTGCTTCTCCTGTAGTACTATGTGGCTTGTAGAGTATAATGGTCACTGACCTGCAGGCAAGAACATTTGAGGAGTGCAATCACAAGTACCAACATTTAGCAAAGGAAATTTTAGAAAACAATTCACAATTTGTATGTAAATGACTGTTCTGTGTAATATATAGATTTTGAATTCTTGTAACATAGGCCAGGTGGTGCAGTGGATAGCACTGTTGCCTCACAGCAAGAAGGTCTTGGGTTCGAATCCAGGCCGGGGGCCTTTCTGTGTGGAGTTTGCATGTTCTCCCCGTGTCCGCGTGGGTTTCCTCCGGGTACTCCGGTTTCCTCCCACAGTCCAAAGACATGCTCGTTAGGCTAATTGGAGAGTCTAAATTGCCCGTAGGTATGAGTGTGTGAGTGAATGGTGTATGTAGTGCCCTGCGATGGATTGGCGACCTGTCCAGGGTGTATTCCTGCCTCTCGCCCCAATGCATGCTGGGATAGGCTCCAGCCCCCCCGCGACCCTAACTAGGAATAAGCGGCTGAAGATGAGATGAGAGATGAGTAACATAGGCCTAAATTCAATCAACATTTGTCCTGTTCAATCTCGAGCCATACAAATGCATATTGATATTTAAATCAATTAAGTAATTCAACTGTTCTTTTAACATTGCTGCATTGGTTCCAAATTTATTTCAACAACGGTATCAATTTGACACAATCTATATTTGATATAACATGACTTCATCTAATAGGACTGACATTTGAATTTGGTTACTTCTTACAAATACATCAAATTAAGTAATATTTCCTGATTTGAAGACAAGTAACATTTCTTTATACTACACCTTCCCATCACCAGAAGCCTCTCAAATTAAATTTTACATTCATGTTGAATATAATGTAAAAAAGCACTGGAAAACTCATGGACACTCATGGTTCAACTTGGTTGAACTCATGGTTCAAAATGTCACACCACAAAGTGTTAAGATTAATCATAAACCAGTACATCACAAAACTTCACTAATAATTAGAATAAAATGATCATCATTTTGATATATATTTTGGTGAAAAAACAGATAACACATTAATACAGAATTATGTTTTTTATGTGTGGGGGAATTCAACATGGTGATTAAGCTGCAGAACACATGCATAAAATCATGCCTGTGAATTCAAATAAACTGTAACCCTGATACGTTTACAAAGTATTCACTTGAATACATTCTGTTAAAATATGACAGTCTCGACTGGCACAAGAAGGCAAAGGGTTATTGAATCAAGAGGGCCTTTTATTGACTCTTGACAAATAAGTCAAGCATTCCTGGCAGCTCTCTGAAGTGGTAGAATAGGTGCATTTGTTGTAGAATGTTTGTCATAAACTAAGAGTAAATAAACAGGCTGACCACCAAGTGGACAGACAACAATTCAGCCTCATTTGGCATGACTTTATGGCAAGAAATCTAAGTGTGGGACTTTCTAATTATTGTGTGGCATGTGTCTTTATTGTTGTGACAGTTCACATTATGTAAAGCTAGTTTACACCAGAAGATGGCAGACTTTGACATTTCAGTAGAGTGGTTTCAACAGTTCAATTCTTTTTTGTCGTTTGTTAATTGATTGTATTACCATCCATGTTAATTTCATACATTGTTGATTTGCAGAGCTGGATTTTTACTTAAACTATGAACCCCAGAGAGTTTTGTTGAATCTACAAAACACACACACACAGTGCATCCGGCACAACACATATTGCTAGTTGATTTTAAATTACTGTTGTTTGATATGTTCCCAGAAAAGTGTTCTTGCTTTTAATGATGCAGTTATTTGTTCTGGTCTGTTTACTGTTCTGTGTTTGTAAATTATCTAACTTTTAGAATGTTTTCATAACTGAATTTTTTACTCTACATTTTACTCTGTATATGTATTCTGTCTACCCATTATACTCTTGTTTATACTCTGCATTCAAATGGGATTATCTTTAAACCTGCCTGCCTTTCTGCTGGCCACAGAGAGAAAGACTCATACATCTGGTTCATGGTTACAGAGCATTCACAGGGCTGTGAGCATTCACAGAGCTAATACAACAGAAAAAACAATAAGAAGAGATGGAAATATGTGGACTGGCCCAGGAATCTTGTGGCCTGATTGACACGGAACAAAAAAACTAAATAAAATGTAGAAAAAATATGTGCTCTAAAAAAGGCAAAGGGAACCATCAAATGAAAAGAGCCACCTTAACTATTCAATAAACCTTTACTGAGAAGTGAGTTCCTGTGTGTGTGTATGTCTGTGTGTGACTATGTGTGTGTGTGCGTGTGTGTGTAAGAACAGTGCAATAGGGACCACCTTGAAAATTCAATGAAAGATTAAGTAGTTAATTAAATAGAATACACAGAATGAAATACAATAATGCAATGATGCAAGATAAATAGAAAATGCACATTTATGGTATCGTAATGAAAAACAATACACACATTGGAATTAAATGTACATTGGCATATTTTTTTTCCTCTCAAGTACATTGCTTTTCAGAATGAAATGTTTTCTTGCTACACTGAATTTCAATCCACACCTTAGAACACAATGCATAGGTGCATTGCATTTCAGTCAGAGAGCCTTCAGGGGGCTTTCACCAAACTGAAAGCAAAGCAATTGTGTTGACTATATATCAATGACATTAAGAACAGTTTGAGAATGGGTCATCTTTTTTAGTCACAACAAGTCATTGTACATGAACATTTAGCATGCAGAAAGGCACTTAACCATTTTCTGAGTTTAAGACCAGCTGAATATATGCCCCCTACTGGTTTTGTTCTACAACTTGACTGAATGCACTCTTTTTTTAATTTTATTTTATACATGTTTTTATTGGATTTTTGTAGGCAGAACAAGGTAACAATGTACAAGCATACAATCCGTTTAGAACTTTCCACCTACCATACTCTCCCCCCCCCCTCCCACAGAGAAAATACCAGTAGTACCAAAATACAACCAGTAGTGCAGTTCATGACTTAAACGGGTATATTACTGGCAAAAGACATGAATGTAGCATTAAGGGTACACAAAATACAAACCGTAACAAGAAATGTTTTCAGACAAACATTTTTCTTTATTTGCCACATTAAATTACAGGGAACATCTCAGGTTAAATGTATCATAGTATCAAATAGCACTTCCCATCATCACATTCTTGCCAGGGATGCTTTCATATATGTCGCACTGTACAGCCCTTGCTAGGAAGGTTAAAACGTTTTCTATAATGAACTACCAATGATCTATGAAAACACATCTGTGCCATGGAGCAAGGATTAACCAATTTGCAAGACTTTCTGATTATTTGCACAGGACAAACATGCTTACTTCCACTCAACTCCCCTGCGCAGGTCTGCAGTTGGCCTGTTTATCCAGCATTTCCGTCCAGGGAGAGTAAGGGTTTTTCAAACAGAACAGCTTCTCTTCGTTATAAATTAGCCACGGGAAATCTTTCTTCCACTCGGGATTATACTTGTACGTTTTCTCTCGTTTCTCATTATTTGGCAGTGGTTCCACATGGGCTCGTTTGGGTGTAGCTTTTTCGGCTTCTTTATCGTTACTTTTATTTAGGACAGGGGTACTCAACTTCAGAGGCCAAGAGGGCCACATTTAAACCACAACAGATGCAAAGGGCCACAACATATTATTAAGATATTTGTACAATTGTATTCACTGTATTTAATACTGATGTTTAATATGCTGCATAGTCTTGCTAGTTTTAATGCATCCCAAAGCATCATGGAATATTACAAAAATATTCTCAATTTGAGTAACAAAACAGTTATGTGGGTAAATAAAGTTTGTCTTGCTATTCTTTTTTAATGCATCACGAAGCATCATTGAATGTGGAAAAAAATATTCTCAATTCGAGTAAAGAAAAACCACAGTTAGCCTATGTGGGTAAATAAACTTTGCAAGCCATGGTGGAAAATAACTTACTTATTCCTAGTGAGAAATCTGAGTCTGCATTATTTTCACAAGTAGCCTACTTTCAGATCTGATTGTTGCTCAGTTGTAGCTGCTTTTAACAACGCTGCGGAACATGGATTGCTGGGCTTGAAACCCACCTAGCAACGTTTGTATTTTGTGTTTCCTGAGATCGCTGCCAGGTGGATAGACATCTCGGAACTCGGGGTGAAGCTGTTCGTGGTGGCGTTGTAGATTAGCTCGCTTTGACACAGCAATTGTTTTTTGACAGATGAGACACATTGGTTTCCCATGTATCTCCGCAAAAGCAAATTCCATTTCCCACGCAGGGTTGAAAACCCTGTTTTCCCTCTAAGCACAATGCGAAAAAGGGTAAGAAGTAAAATTATATGAGCCAGCAATAGGTAATTTTTTTTGTTTGTTTTCAAATAGTTTTTATTCTATTTTATTTTATCTGAGAACAGGTCTGTAGCGAACGGAAATTATTTGATTCCAAGTCGGCAGCAGCACGCCGTAATTAAAATGTTATGAGCCAGATAGGCCTACATGTAACTTTTTGTTTGTTTGCAAATAGTTTTTATTCCGTTTTATTTTATCTGAGAATATGTAGGCCTAAAGCTGAAGGAAATTCTTTGTGTTTACGTGTTGCCCCAACGAGCGTAGGCTAGCGTAATATTTATTTATTTATTTTTAAAATAGCGTTATGCACGTGAGTCTATTGACGGGACTTATTTTATTTGGAATATAATGTATAAGCAAAAGTAGCCTACTTTTCAATAAAAAATATTATAAATCTACATGCCTTGATGATGCCTTTATATAGCTTGCCTATCAATTGCAAGAGAAAAAAGAAAAAAATTGGCTATCGCACCGGTGCTACGGCAGTAAAATTATTCATCGCACAGACAATTTTTTTCGTAGCACGTGCGACATATATGTCGCACTGTACAGCCCTGCTAATGGTGATCTTCACACTTCTATATTCAGAAAAACTTCAGACCATAACACAATTCTTAGAGCCAACAGCTTTCACCCACCGTGGTTGATTGAAAACATACCATTCAGTCAACTCCAAAGACTCAAGCGTATTTGTGATTCGGAGCAAGATTTTGAAGTCACAGGATATGTGCCGCAGATTCCACCAGAGTGGTTATGAGTCACGGGTTCTTACCCAAGCCTCTGATAAAGTTAAGTCAATTGCTAACGAAAAAAACTAAACGAGACCAGTCAAATAATCGGACACACTGTGACAGTTCACAGCCGTGAGGCAGTACAAATTAAACAAATTATCAAACAAAATTGGGACATTATAAACAGTGACAGCTCATTGCGCGATGTCTTATAGAATACCCACAAGCTTTTTAAAGATAAACAAATCAACATAATGGATCTTTTAATTTGAGTCATTGGTGCTCCACTCCCAGTCCTTTATTTTGTTTTAAAATTTGTTTCTGATTTTTATCCCATTTTCTCCCAATTTGGTAGCCAATTAGATCCGCTATTTTATGTCAATCCCCCCCCTAGTAATGTGAGTTTGCTGCCGTAGTTCTGCGACCGGTAGTGACGAAGGCGAAGTGGCGCCTCTTCTGAGACGGCACTCGCCGAGCCGTCGACCATAACCCCAGTACTACAGGGCCACTCTTATACGCAGCGAACGTCACATCCGCTTCCCTCCCCCCTCCCTGGGGCGGACAGCCAATCGCCGCCCCCTGGTGGCACTCCCGGCCAGAGCCGACACTTGGCGAGACGGGGAATTGAACCCCGGTCTCCGTGGCCAGCGTTGGACGTTGCAACCACTGGACCACGCGGGAGGCCCCAGTCCTTTATTTTAAAAACGTAATTACATTTTTATTTTTTACTATTTTCTTAGTAGATTCCCTAATCCAGGAAGTCCTTGGGCCCTATTTACGTGCTGGCGCTAAGCGGCATTATGCCCTAGCGCTGGCAAATTGCCAGTTTCGTCTGTCGCAAATGGAATATTTCCCGTCTCCGCCGAGTTTGGCAATTTCGTGGTGTGCAATGAAGGCGTTTGCGCAACTATGGGTTGGGCAGTGCAATAGGGGGTGTGACAATGAAAACAGTCGGCGCTATGCAAGTTTGGTGTCAAATAATGAGTTTGCATTAACGTCCAACTAGACCACCTCTTAACGCAAACGCTGGCGCTCTGTGCAATTTGGTGACTTTATTGATGCGCACATATGAACATAAGGTTATCTGAAATCACATGAGAATGTTTTGTGAATATTGTGAATTTCCCCCCACGTTGAGGCCAATCCATGGGTAACTTGCAAGCGTAATCAATTAAGCTAAAAACTATTTCACCACAGCTTGTGGTTATTCAATGCACGGACATGAAAGACTGAAGCCAGCAGGCCATCCATTGCTACCGTTCAGTAAGATACACCTGTTAAATAAATATATGTTTGTATGCACATTGTTTTTCTTATGTGAAAGGGTTTTATTCTTTCCATTTGCACTACAGAAAATGGAGTACATAATTGGACAGCGAAGG
Source organism: Aldrovandia affinis (assembly GCA_029706075.1). Classification (NCBI taxonomy): domain Eukaryota; kingdom Metazoa; phylum Chordata; class Actinopteri; order Notacanthiformes; family Halosauridae; genus Aldrovandia; species Aldrovandia affinis. The sequence continues at coordinate 458,395 of JAINUG010000295.1, read as the reverse complement.
CGATACCGTGAGCGATACCCTGGGTTTGGTAGCCAGTGTTGGCCAGACGGCTATCAGTTTGGCTGTACATGCAGTTTCTATCAGTCCTGTCCAACATGCAAATTAGTTTATTACTTTTCCTACACCCAACATCCAGCAGAGAACTAAACAGGATTTTTATACGCAATGTGGATTCCCTGGGGTCTTTGGTGCCATTGACTGCACACATGTGCAGTTGCGCGCGCCATCTGATCACGGTATCATTTATGTGAATCGGAAGAGGGGTCCACTCCATTAATATCCAGGTAGTTTGTGATGCACACTCCAGATGTAGGCCTACTGCATGACGAAAATAAATAAAACAGGCCTAGTTGCAGTTGTGAGTTTGTTATTTATTGCTTTCCATTTAACAATTACATTAAGTTAGAAGAAAATAAACATTGTTTTTTTAAGTTGGAAAGCCTACAAATAAGGAAAAAAGAGATGGTAAAATAAAACACTTTCTTTTAACAATGTAGGTCTCAAAATATAAACTCAAATCATGAAAATAACAAATTAATGTGCACCTTGTTTTACCCCTCTGATTTTTTCCGCACTGCACGCACAAGCAAATCGCAGCCGTGCAAAACTGTCATCCATGTCAGGAAATTGCCAATTTGCTATAGCGTTAGTGCACTGGCATTTAAAGGGATAGAAAATAGGTGTTCTGATTGGCCATTATGAAACCAAACCCCCACCACACCCACATGTATTTTTTAAAAGTTAATCCAACCTCTTTTACAACTGCGCCGGAGGTGTGCGATCATCCTAAATCACGAAATTACATAAATTGTGTTAGACACGCCCTAAAGCGCCACCACCCTCACTTTGCGTCTGCGTTACCGACACCATCCTGATTCACCAAATTAGGGCCCCTTATGTATTTTGTTTTAGCAGACACCCTTTTCCAGAGCAACTTACGCAGCGTATTTATATTTTTATATACATTTCATTCATAAAACTTGCATAACAATATGAAAGGCCACCTGAAAGATCCAGTAATTCCGCAAATTCAAAGATGGGGGAATCACGGTCTGTTATCGAATTGGGACCATGTCAGTGCCGACTATGGCTGGCAGCCCCACTGGGAGAAACATCGCTGGCTGTAGCCAGAGCCCAGGGACAGAGGGATATAGTCAGCGGATTGACCATGTCTCCTCACGTACCAGCAAACCCTCTGTGGTCAATCAGGCACCCGCAGTCTGCCTGCACATGTGAAGTGCCTTCCTCCCCCTCAATTTCTGTGAAATCTCAACGGGTGAACTGTGAAAAACTGACTTCACGTGTTTCAGAAGAGGCCGCAAGCTCGTCTGACAAAGGAGGTTACAGCGATGAGCTTGGTTTGCAAATACAATTGGGCTTTTTTTGAGGGAATGGAAGGACTTTCGTGAAAAATGTGTACATTACACAACACTCAATTTTAGTTAAGCCCTCTCCGATATTGCTTCATATTTTGTGCATAAATACAGGCCTTGTAACAAACATTTCAGGTGGAATTTTAAATACTGTTATCTTACTATAGACATTTTATTTTCTCAATTGCATAAAAAAAACCAGCTAATAAAAAAAAAAAAAAAAAATGTCAGGGTCTGCATCCAAGAACTGCAGTAAAACATAATGTGGGTGAATAGTGTTTAAAAAAAAATCATATTACTTAATTCTATTTTGCTTGGTTATCTGTATATCATTTTCAATCATATATCATCCAGTGAGACTTGCCAAGCTTACATTTTACATTATAATTTTATACAGCTGTATGTGTACTGAAGGTTACCTTTGCTCAAGGGCACAACTGCAGCATCACACCAAGGAGATAAACCCACAACCTACTGGTTATAAGACTCTGATTAGCCTTCTTTACTGCTGTGCTAAGTGTTAATGTTGGAGATTTTAATGTTTCAGATACCTGTAATAGCAACCCCTTATTTCCTGGGGGTCATTGAAGACCGTAGGGGAACTTCCTCCTCCACCCAAATGTTTGGGTTGGACAACATTTTTTCCCATAATTCAACTTCCTGATTCGCAGAGTCCATCCAATCCACTTTCTTGCCATAGCTTTTGCCTTAAAGCAGAAAGGAAGCAAGGCCTTGTCAAAAGATGTGAACAGTGCCCAGGAGAGAAAACAACCGATGCTACCATTGACTGCAATTCAATCTAACCGCAATTTTGAGCAACACATTTAAGCATGTGAGGTTTTTTTTCAGAAACCAATGAAATTGAGAGGTATTATGCAAGAAGGGACAAAAATATGACTTGTTCCATACATTACAGTTGCGGTCAGTATTCTGAGAAGCATGGAGGAAAAACCTCCTCCATCTCAAATCAAACCAGGAGATAGCCAACCCTTGGGAGTCTGGGAAATGCTTTTATTGCTAACTCACCCCAAAAATAAATAAGAACCTGCAGCCTCCTGGTCACAAGCCCAATTCCCTGACCCTGACCACTACCCTGCGACACATGGAAGGAAGGAAGGGAGGGAGGGAGGGAGGAATGACATAGGGAAGGGAGGGAGGGAGCTAGCAATAAAGAAAAATAAAGTAACACAAGATAAGATTGATGGGCAGAATTGCAGATGGACTGGGTTACCTGTTCCCAGGCTGAGTCGTACCCCTCCCAGGAACTGGTTGGAGAGAGTGTTCTGATCCCAGATGGACAGCTCACAGCACGCCTCACGGACCTCCCCCGGGCGGAAGCCATCGTATACCATGGCGTGGTTGTACACAGGGTGCTGGGACTTCTTCACCACTCGCGTCTTCTGGCGGCTCTTCCTGCTGACGTCCGGCAACATGTAACTAACCACACAAACAAACACAGTGCACATGTAACTAACCGCACAAACAAACAGTGAGCTTGTGCTCACCGCACAAACAAACACAATGAACTTGTGCTCACCGCACAAACAAACACAGTGAACATGTGCTCACCGCACAAACACAGTGAACTCTTAAGCCACATTCTGGGCTTTCCATGGACCCGAACAAAATCTACAGTTTCTTTCATGAGAAAAGTTTATTGCTTCTTAAAAGGATACATTTTAAACTATGTACATACATATATGGATTCAATAAACGTTTGTTTTTACCTTTGACTAAAAAAAAAAGGTTTCTTTCTCCAAATATGAAATGTAAAAACATATCTACAGGCATGTCCCATTGCTCCTCCATCAAAACATCAAGTGTGTCCTCCAAGGCACATTCTGCCAGCTACCACTTGTTTTTTCTCGGCAGTCCAGCAGCTGAGCTGCACGGTCATTGTGCTGGAAAAATATACGCCATGAAATATTCTAGTTACCCAATAAAATGTGTGCATCCCTGAGCAGTCTTCTTAGGCAGGCAGAACGGAACGGTCGTCATTGATAAGAACAAGACATTCTAACAAAGTCTTACGAGCCACCAATGTGCTGAATCAGAACAGATTCAGATTGAATTTCACTATCCTCCTAGGGATAGGGTTGAAATACACACAGTTTCTAGATCTCCTGAGTAAAGTTGATTGTCACCTGCTATGCAACTAAGCCTAATAAATAGATCCATTCAAATAATTAATAAGGGATGGAACGCACATCTGCACTGTACTTGGCACAGGTGACTTCAAGTGTTTAATGCAATGCATCCATGATATTTGAAATGTATTCACTATTGCAGGAATTTTTTTTAAGAGTCTTAGCTTGGATTGAAACATACTCCCTAAAGACCCAAGGGCTTACAGGGCCTACTACAAGTAATCCACCCGCAACAAACCCCTAGGTGGCAATCTCTGTTAACGATGTTGTTTAAAATGCAGAGCTGTATTAGAGAGGGGCAATGTGAGACTAAGATGGAAATACACACCAAAGCTGGAGGTGCAGTAATGATCATTTCACAATCTTTCATGCCAGTAGCGAAAATGCTTATTCTTACTCTTATCTGATGTGCTGATGAAAAAAACAATCTCCAAAAGATGGAACATTTTTCCACTTTTCAACATTATGATTTAAGTTTTTTTAAAACGTCATTATTTCTTGAGTTATGAGACACATACATTTACATGGAGCTGTATGAGAACTTTCAATGTGTGTAAACTTTAATTTTTAATTTTTAAATGGAACCTATGACAATTTTGCATGACACTGACAATGCGGATGTTATTCAGAGGTCACAAGGTCTTCCCGGTGAGAGCTATATGAAGAATGTCCTCAGCTGAGGACAGTGGCAAAGGACACCGTGCTCTTACCACTTCACAAACGAGTCCACGCCCCGGGGCTTCAGAAGACGCAGGTCCCTTGCCTCCCGCAGCCAGATGTGGATCTCACTCGTCCCGGGCCTGCCACCACCTGCCCAAGGCACATTTCACAGATTAACGGCTTCGGAAATTTGGAACCCAACAATCAAGACTCGATCCGAATCATCTATTGTGTCCTTAACTCATAATAATTCATTAAAGTATGGCATCTTTCAAAAAGAAAGCACCGCCTTTTTCCCTGTCCTTCCCCCTCAAGTCTGTATATGTTTTTTGTTTTGTTAAAATGTCAAATAAAAAGATTGATCACAAAAAAAGATGAAAACAAAACCTCACTTACATTTCTTGATTCAGTCATAAATATCGTAGGACTAACAACCAGAGACATGAAGACAGGGAAGGACACAATACAAAACACTAGAAATCTCTCCCCGTCCACGGCCCTCAACTTCTTCAGCCGCGGAGCTTTTCCCTTCCTATGAGAAGTACAGTACCTATGGATCCGGGCGGTACATATTTCAGCGCCACAGTCAGCCGTCCGTGGCATTCCGGTGGTTCCAAAATGTCAACATTCTGGAATTAAAAAGAAAGCACTGAGTGTCGAACTATGCAAGACCACGTTTTCATAAAACTTGAAATATGGAATATAGTATTTCATTCTCATCCTCAAACTGGTAGGCCTCTGCCCAGTTTGTGACCTGCGGATTGGACTCGTACTGTACCCTTGGGACATGATAAGTGACTGAAGGATGCAGTCTCAGGCATTTCAACAGCAAGTGTCACAACATATTTTTTTGTGCTATGTCAATGCTGTTCCTAACAACATTACACACACCTTGCACCACATGTTTACCCATATGTGTCTTATTGTACCTTAGGCAGTAGATTATACCAGGTCAGGGCCTCGAAACCCCAGTCCCAAGTCTTGAAGTCTACCTCCACCTGTCCCAAAAAAACATTGCGCCCACGCGAGTCGTTGTGCCACACAGACAGGTTGAGTGTCCTCCCCCGAAGATCCTCCTTCTTCACTTTGTACTGAGGAGAGGGGTCAGAGGGGTTAGGGAGGGGTCTTGAAGGGGGAGGGGTCAGAGAGGAGTCAGAGGGGTTAAGGAGGGGTCAGAGAGGAGTCCGAGGGGTTAGAGAGGGGACAGAGGCCTTAGGGAGGGGTCAGAGAGTTAGGGAGGGGTCAGAGAAGGGGAGGGGTCAGAGCAGGGTCAGAGAGGAGTCCGAGGGGTTAGAGAGGGGACAGAGGGGTTAGGGAGGGGTCAGAGAGTTAGAGAGGGGTCAGAGATGGGGGAAGGGTCAAAGACGGGTCAGAGGGGTTAGAGAGGGGACAGAGGGTTAGAGAGGGGACAGAGGGTTAGGGAGAGGCCAGAGAAGGGGGAGGGGTCAGAGAGGAGTCAGAGGGGTTGGGGAGGGGTCAGAGAAAGGGGAGGGGTCGGAGAGGAGTCAGAGGGGTTAGGGAGGGGTCAGAGAGGAGTCAGAGAGGGGGGAAGGGTCAGAGAGGGGCCAGAGAGGAGTCATAGGGGTTAGGGAGGGGTCAGAGAGGGGGGGTCAGAGGGGGTCAGAAAGGAGTCAGAGGGGTTAGGGAGGGGTCAGAGGAATTAGGGAGGGGTCAGAGAGGGGGAGGGGTCAGAAAGGAGTCAGAGGGGTTAGGGAGGGGTCAGAGATGGGCCAGAGAAGGGGGAGGGGTCAAAGGGGGTTAGAGGAGGTAGGGAGGGGTCAGAGAAGTGATACTGGGGTAAGAGAAGAATCTGATAGAAGTCAGAGAGATCAGAATGAGGAACAATTCTAAATGATAATGAGGGGATTGACCACTCTATATGTAACAGGAGTAGATTTGCTGTGGGTTTCAAACCACAGAGATACGATTAAAGACCAAGATGCACAGCCAAGGGAACTTATCATACTCTTATTTCTTCACCAGGGTTTACATCACATTCTCCTAACTCACACTACACATAACCCATATTCAACTGTAAATCAGTTTGAGAGTTCATTCTTCTGGTTGATGTCAACAATTAGTCTGTCAATACTGAAAAAATGTAAATACTGGAAGAAAGGTAAGGGCCTAAGACCTGGAAAACCTACTTTCAGTAATTCTCCGTAGACTGGATTGACTGTGCGTTTCTTGATGGATGTCTTTCTCTTGCTCAGGCGGGATTTGTCGGGGTATAAGTAGGTCTTCACATACCTGGACAGGAATTTTAAAAAAATGCTCTGAGCTTTACAGTTGTATGATGTCTTTCACGAATCAAAATAAAACCCCTTTTCTTAAATGTGTTAGTGTGTTGTTGGAACGCTCACAGAATCAGCAGCATGTTTTGCATATTCATATTCATCACATGAAGAATTTCGGAAAGTTGAGCATAACCCCCAGCCACTCTGGTCCCCCTCCACTCCAGTCCGATGAACTCACGGGTCTGTGCGCTGTTTCCGTGCATTGGCCAAGGCCAGGTCCTGACACTGTTCAACTGTGATGACCAACTCCCCAGAGCTGCTGTGTCTGAGAGAAAACTCCACTGCGCCCTGAACGGCCAGGTTCCCAAAGTCCCCCGCATCGCTGTACACGCTCAGCATGCTGGAGCTACGCTGAGGGAGGGGCAAGGACGGCAATCTTCAAAATGACTGGACAACCAGGACCTCAGCTAGCAATGGGACCCCATAACGGGGAGCGTTACCTTCCTATTGTCACCTGTATACTTCTCACACTTCAAATAAGAACAGTGAGTTATGGTTAACGCATAACTCTACCCGTTCACAAAGCCTCACTCATGCTCCCATCAATGGGCCTCATTTATCAAGCAACATACAAACTACATTTCTCATAATTCCTTCATACCAATATTTACACATGTTCAACAGATGAAACGCTATTAACTTGTCTTGTGACTTTTTGCCCAATTTGGACCTTTTGTGGAGCAGAAACCCCACTGCTTCTGCTACTGAATAATACATTTTTGTTCTGTTGAACAGTGTCTAGTATTACCTCCACCTCTGCGTCTGAGAAATTCTTCTTCTTCTGCCTATTTGACACCATTTCTCACCTGAGGATCATATTTGTGGGTTTCCTGCTTTGCCATATATAGTATTTCGGAGGCGGTTCAATTATGTTAATTAAGGGACCGTGAACGGGCTTCCAATTTACAACTGTTTGGGATTTATCAACATACGTACGGGACATGATTGAAATCAAGTGCCCACGAACTTTGATAAATGCAGCGGAAGTTGTTAGTTCATATAATTTTACGGGGAAACGTACGTGCATATTTACTAAATTATTGATAAATGAGGCCCAATGAGTGCAACATTTGTGTATCAATGGCCCAGAAGTTTCAAATGCTGGAACATTTACTTCAAATAGGTATTTAAAACAACACACATACAAGATAATCAACTGCATAGAACTTTGTAAAGACACCCAGATGGAAAGTGTTCAACATAATGAGAGCTTTAATATCAACCTTGTGAGAGCCATTGATCCATTGATCTAAATGGTCATACTGTATAGAAGGGTCACACTGTGATTATGAATCTCATTGCACATGCATTTTACAGCTGCCATTTAAAAATGTGTCATTGACTTTATGTTTTTAGAGTGAGTAAGTGAACCACATTATATCATTTTATATCATTAACAATAATAACAAGGTGGATGGTAAATGCACTGAAAGAAATCATTAAACAGTTAGATAATGTTATACTGTAGAAACAGTAAATATGCATATCCCAAACTGTATGTGTGTACACGGTACATTCAAATGAACACTTTCTTTGAGAGTTTCATATGTACTGTGTTTCTTCAAAAATCATACTGAATTAATTTCAAGCTCCAAAATGCAGGAGAAATCACATAAGAAATCAACAGGCTGGCACCTACAGTCAAATTTAGTAAGCACTTTTTCTGCTAACTTACACAAGGCAAGTACTGAAAAGAGACTGCCTGTCAGAAAGGATGTCAGACTGTCAGAAGGACACTGCATCAAAGAGCTCAAGCTCTTCAATTATCTCCTTTCAATGACCTATGCATCATTTTGCAGTGTTCTGTACAATGCCGATAATTAGAGTAAAACTAAAGTAAGCAGATAATTTATTCTCTTGGAAGTCAATCTTTCTACAAGAATTCTTGTAAAATGCCTTGATTTTTGCACTAATCAAATGTACAGTTTTTTTTGCACTTGTTCAGGCTCTTGTCTCTAAACATGACCCAGGTTTGTCTATGACTCAGGTTTGCCTGTGACTCAGGTTTGTCTGTGACCGCATAGATGTTTGGGTGTAGCACTGCTCTTCTAGCCTTGTTAGATACACCAACTTTTACGTCACTCTGGATAAGAACATCCACTAAATGGCTTGATGTAAATGTGCTATTCCAGACTGTAGACAGACACAAATGCAATAAGAAGCTATTGAACATAGCTAGGGTACTGTAGAAATATAGATGTTTGAATCATTGGCATGAAGAACAGGCGTCTGCAGGAACCCTGACCAGATTCAACCCGAGCGGAACGATGATCACAATGCAGTTTATATGATCAACAATATGCTTCTGCTTCTGGCTCAACAGACATTTCTGCAGTTTATCTTCAGGCCTTTGCTCATGCCAGGCAGTCTGATTTTATTTAATAATAGTGAGTCACATGAGTTCATACATGCATACACAACCAGTCAAAAGTTTTATAACACCCCCATTTTTCCAGTTTTTACTGAAATTTAAGCGTCTCAAGTCCAGTGAATAACCTGAAATGGTACAAAGGTAAGCGGTAAACTGCCAGAGGTTAGAAAAAAAGGTTAGGTTACCAAAAACTGAAAAATAATGTAAATTTTTTGGCAGTGAGTAGTTTCCTACACCATCAAAAGGCACTTGAGAACTGGAGGAAACTCTGACAGGAAGAGGTCTGGCAGCCCCAAAGCCACAACAAAATCAGAAGACAAGTTTCTGAGAGTCAACAGCTTGCATGATCGGCAGCTCACAGGACAACAGCTTCAAGCACAGCTTAACACTGGTCGAAGTAAGGAAGTCTCAGTTTCAACTGTGAAGAGAAGACTTCGAGCTGCAGGCTTGACAGGTCGAGTGGCAATAAGAAAACCATTGCTCAGATGGCAAAATAAGAAAAAGAGGCTTGCCTGGGCCATGAAGTACCGCCAGTGGACTACTGAAGACTGGAAGAAGGTCTTATGGACCAATGAATCAAAATTTGAAATCTTCGGTTCATCACTCAGGGTTTGAACGCCGTCGAGTAGGCGAAAGGATGGTTCCTCAGTGTGTGACGCCAACTGTCAAACATGGAGGAGGAAGCATGATGGTCTGGGGCTCTTTTGCTGGATCCAGAGTCGGCGACTTGCACAGAGTGACTGGCACCCTGAACCAAAAGGGCTACCACAGCATTTTGCAGAGCCATGCAATACCCTCTGGCCTACGTCTAGTTGGTCAGGGGTTCATCCTACAGCAAGATAATGATGCAAAACATACCTCCAGGCTATGTCAGAACTACCTTAGAAGAAAATAACAAGACGGTAGGCTTCAGATAATGGGATGGCCAGCATAGTCTCCAGACTTAAACCCCATCAAGCTGGTTTGGGATGAACTGGACAGAAGGGTGAAAGCAAAGCAACCTACAAGTGCAAAACATTTGTGGGAACTTCTGCAACACTGTTGGGAAGAACTTTCCAAACAATATTTGATTTCCATTGTAGAAAGAATGCCACGAGTGTGTTCGGCTGTTATATCTGCAAAGGTGGCTACTTTGATGAGTCAAAAATGTAGATTAAATTTTGTTAAACAAAACGATTCCATGATTTCTTTTTTATCTCCAATTGTTTATTTGTTCTATGCTTTAATTTCACATTAGTACATTGAAACATTAAACCCTAATCCTAACCCTAAATTTCAATAAAAACTAGAAAAATGGAGGTCAAAGCTTTTGACTGGTAGTGTATATACTGTATATATACATATACGTATATTCTCCATGCACTGTTAGGCATGATCATAGCACTTTATTTAAGAGATTTACTCATGTTTATTGATGTTGCCAAGTTATATTTGCTGAGTTGTTGAATTTGCTGAATACTTCATTGTGCAGAATACATTGAACAGTTTGAATAGAATTTGTTGAATGGGTTATACCTTTGGTTATTCCCTCCCCCCCCTTAAAGCATTCTCTAGACTCCCCACTGACACTGCTTCCTCCACCTTAATCTCATCCCTGTCCTCTGCACTTGACTCTCTCTGTCCTCTTCTCCCTAGACCTGCACGCTCATCCCCTCCTAGTCCCTGGATGTCCGACACCCTGCGCACCTCCCGGGTCAGCCTCCGTGCTGCTGAGAGGAAGTGGGCCAAATCCAGGCACTCGTCCGACCTTTCATCCTATCAGTCTTTACTGTCTGTGTTTTCTTCTGCTGTCACTGCCGCTAAGGCAATCTTCTACCAAACTAAAATTCAAAATTCTATATCTAAACCTCGTCAACTGTTCTCTATTTTCTCCTCTCTCCTCAGCACACCTCCTCCCCCACCTCAGTCCCCCTTCACCGCAGATGACTTTGCTGCTTTCTTCGAGGAGAAAATTGCAGACATCCGCAGCTCCTTTGTGCCCTCCACTCCCGCTGTGACCTCCACTCCCGCTGCTCCCTCCACTCCCTCTGCTCCCTCCGCTCCCTCCACTCCCTCTGTGCCTTCCACTCCCTCTGTGCCTTCCACTCCCTCTGCTCCCTCCGCTCCCGCTGTGCCCTCCACTCCCGCTGCTCCCTCCGCTCCCTCTGCTCCATCTGCTCCCTCTGCTCCCTCCGCTCCCTCTGCTCCCTCCACTCCCTCTGCTCCCTCCACTCCCTCTGCTCCCTCCGCTCCCTCTGCTCCCTCCACTCCCTCTGCTCCCTCCACTCCCTCTGCTCCCTCCACTCCCTCTGCTCCCTCCACTCCCTCTGCTCCCTCTGCTCCCTCTGCTCCCTCCACTCCCTCTGCTCCCTCCACTCCCTCTGCTGCCTTCCCCTCCACTCTGTCCCTCTGCCTCCCACTCCCTCTGTGCCTTCCACTCCCTCTGTGCCTTCCACTCCCGTGGTGCCCTCCACTCCCTCTGTGCCCTCCCCTCCCTCTGTGCCCTCCCCCTGCTTCCCCTCTTTTTCTCCCCTCTCAGACTCTGATATTTCCCACCTCCTCCTCTCCCACCGCCCTACCACTTGTGCCCTCGACCCTATCCCTTCATCCCTCCTCCAGGCGATCACACCTGACATCCTCCCGTTTGTCACCTCCCTTGTGAACTCCTCCCTGTCCTCTGGTTGTTTCCCCTCGCCCTTCAAAAGGGCCCATATCACCCCTCTGCTGAAAAAACCCACTCTAGACCCCTCAGTTATCCAGAATTATCGCCCAGTATCCCTCCTCCCCTTCCTGTCTAAAACCCTCGAAAGAGCGGTATCTCACCAACTCTCTGCTTTCCTTACAGAAAATAACCTGCTGGACCCCTACCAGTCCGGCTTCAGACCTGGCCACTCAACAGAAACCGCTCTCCTCTCGGTCAATGAAGCTCTTCACACCGCACGAGCCGCCTCCCTCTCCTCCATCCTGATCCTGCTTGATCTCTCAGCTGCCTTCGACACTGTGGAGCACTCCATCCTCCTGTCCTCTCTGGCAGCAACAGGGATCTGCGGTACAGCCCTCACCTGGATCGAGTCCTACCTCTCCGGTCGCTCCTTCCAGGTTGCCTGGGCTGGTAAAGTATCACCGCCTTGCTCCTCCCCCACCGGGGTTCCACAGGGCTCAGTCCTCGGTCCCCTTCTCTTCTCCCTGTACACCCGCTCCCTTGGCTCTGTAATCTCTGCCCACGGCTTATCTTACCATTGTTATGCTGATGACACTCAACTCTTTCTCTCCTTCTCCCCATCAGACACTCAGGTCTCTACCCGCATCTCTGCTTGCCTGAGGGACATTCAGAGCTGGATGGACAGTCACCACCTAAAGCTCAACCCAGGTAAAACAGAGCTAATCTTCATTCCTGCCCTAAACTCTCCCCACCTTGATTTCTCCATTTCTCTAGGTGACACCCTGGTGACATCATCACCCTGCACGAAGAATCTCGGTGTGGTGATGGACAACAGGCTGTCCCTATCAATGAACATTGCAGCGGTAAGCCGGGCGTGCAGATTCTTCCTGTATAACATCAGGAGGATCCGTCCCTTCCTTACCACGTACTCTACCCAGCTCCTGGTCCAAGCAATGGTACTGTCCCGCTTGGACTACTGCAACTCGCTCCTGGCTGGCCTTCCCGCATCTGCCATCAGACCCTGCAACTCATCCAGAACGCTGCGGCCCGTCTGATCTACAACCTTCCTCGACACTCCCATGTCACCCCCCTGCTCACTACCCTCCACTGGCTGCCTGTTATAGCTCGCATCAAATTCAAGACATTGGTCCTAGCATACCAGGCAGTCAAGGGATCAGCCCCAACATACCTCACCAAGATCTTCAAACCCTACACACCTGCCAGACCTCTCCGTTCTGCTACCTCAGGACGCCTAGCACCTCCCCCCCTCTGCACCTGCGCTTCCCGGCCACGTCTCCTGTCGGTTCTGGCTCCACGATGGTGGAATGACCTTCCGGTGGAAGTCAGAACAGCTGAGACCCTGGCCACCTTCAAGCGTCGACTGAAGACTCACCTCTTCAGGGTGCACCTCTCCCCGTAGTCCGGTTTTTGTTAACTTAGGGACATAGTCACTTAGTTTACACGTCTACTTGTTTATGTATTGTATTGGGCTTAGGCATTATTTCCTGCATTGAGTGCTTTACTGCTACCTCTGAATTGTGGCTACAGATTTACCTACAGGGTCCTAGTTTAACTATGTGGTTGCTCCTAGCACCCAGGAATTGTACTTCCCACTAGGGTGGCTTTCAGCTAAACTGTTCTTGACTACGGTTAACACTTTGTTGTACGTCGCTCTGGATAAGAGCGTCTGCCAAATGCCTATAATGTAATGTAATGTAATGTGAATATGTCTGTCAGGTCAGATGACGATACTCAGTTGAGTCTAGCACTTAAGAACACATGGTCTCTGATCAAGCATGTCTATTATCCTTCTCTACTGCTGCACTTTGTATCCTTGATGGAAGCAATTATTTAATTCATTTTGTAAGTTGCTCTGGATAAGCACTCTCTTGCCCTGCTAAATTCATAAAAAATGTATCCATTGCTGGGAAGTACTTTATTGCATTGTATTGTATTGTAATGTATTGTATTGTTAAAAAACCACTAAATTCATCTCTTCGGTGTGGTCTGTACTTTCTAAAATGTAATGTCATATTTTGCATTTGTAACACAGCAAAGTACTGCTGGGAATGGGAAGTGAAGGGTGGTGTGGGAGGTGTCTAACTACTTTGGGCTTTTCTGCCTTGGTATGGCGGGGTGAAATGCAGGGTAGACGGCGGGCCTGTGTCCCTGTGGGCGGGGTCTTTACCTCTGAGATTGACAGGGTGCTGCCGCTGTAACCCCTCCTCCCGAGGTCCGAGCCCATGCTGGACACCGAGCTGCAGTCATCCTCCGAGTCCAAGTCCTTGTCCTGGAAAAAGTAAAAAGTGTTAAGGAGGTGTACTTGTTTCTCATTCATCTTCCCTGGACAATGAGCCAGGGGTTACCCCCAGGGCCAAAACAGTGCAGATCAGAGGGTCTGCTTAATAAGGAAAGCTACCTTGTCACATTACATTACACTATGCCCATAGCAGAAACAAAGTACATTCAAATAGGTACAGTAAAGCTCTAACACTCTTAGAGCCAGTAACAGTGTACAAAGCAGTGCCAGAATAAACAGTATTGTTTGCATGATCAACGATTGGCCATGATTGAATTCATTGTATCAAGTGCCGCACAAACAGACTCAGGGACAGCTTCCATAGTCAGGCCATCAGGCTGCTGAACAAGAGCTGATCCTCGCGCTTTGCACACACTCTATTTGTATTGCAATTGTTTTGTAATTTGCACATTCATATCCAACTTGCACTATTCTGTACTGTATTTTACCCAGTTAAATTCGTATTTTGCACAGTCTACTTATAATTATAATTGGTACTCACTTGCCCAGTTTAAATCTATTTTGCATAGGTACATTTTTGCACAGTTTTTTAGCTTTAATTTTTTTATTTATGTTTAATGTATACTTATAGTTTAATTCTGTTTTTAGCTATTTTATTTATGTTCTACTTATAGTTTAAAAACATAGTCTCTTACTGCTGTTTGCTGTCGGGCGTTTTCTGACACAAGAATTTCATTCACCGTGTTATACTTGTATAATCTGTGATTGACAATAAAACTTGAAACTTGAAACTCGATTGATTTCTGATGAATATATTGAACTAGCCGCTCCAACAGATCCGTGGATGATACCATCGTCTACATCCTACACACCACTCTATCGCACCTGGACAATAGAAAGGGGAACTATGTGAGAATGCTGTTCATAGACTACAGCTCAGCTGTCAATACCATAGTCCCCTCCAGGCTAGTCACTAAGCTCAGGGACCTGGGACTGAACACCTCCCTGGGTCCTTGAACACCTCCCTGGGCCAACCACACCTCATCGACCCTCACCCTCAACACGGGGGCTCCCCCAAGGATGCGTCCTGAGCCCCCTGCTGTACTCCCTGTACACACATGACTGTGTGGCCACGTCCAACTCCATCACCATCGTCAAGTATGCTGACGACACAGCTATGGTGGGCCAGATCACCAACAACAACGAGAAGGCCTACCTGGAGGAGGTGGAGAGCCTGTGCTTTGGTGCCAGGATAACAACCTCTGTCTGAACATCAGCAAGACAAAGGAGTTGATAGTGGATTTGGGAAGATGCAGGAGAGGAACTACAACCCCCTCAGGATCAGCGGGGACCCAGTGGAGAGGGTGAGTAACTTCAGGTACCTCAATGTCCACATCACAGGTCCCTGTACACCGACACCTTGGTGAAGAAGGCGTGGCAACACCTCTATTACCTCAGACGCCTGAGGAAATACAGAATGTCCCCCCAGATACTAAGAAACTTTTACGCATGCACTATCGAGAGCATCCTGTCAGGGAGTATCACCGCCTGGTATGGGAGTAGCACAACACAGGACCATAAGTCCCTGCAGATAGTGGTAGGGTTGGCTGAACGTATCACAGGAGGTGTACTCCATAACCTGCAGGACATCTACACCAGGTGGAGCAGGACTAAGGCAAACACAATCATAAAGGATCCCAGCCACCTGAACAACGGCCTCTTCTCACTGCTGCGGTCTGGAAAATCCTACCACAGCCACAAGGCCAACACGGAGAGGCTCAGGAAAAACTACTATCTCTAAGCCATCCGGATCCTAAATAAGGTCACAACCAGGGTAATAATATATGTAATATATACCATTTAGCAGATGCTTTTATCCAAAGCGAATTACAGTAGTGAATGCATACATTTCAGTATATGTGATCCCAGTGGGAATTCAAACCACAGCCTAAGCATTGCCAACGCCATGCTCTAGCTACTCAGCCACACATAACCACATTCTTATTCTTACGCTTATTTTTATTCTTATTCTTTTTTTATATATTATTACTAGCTCTGTATGCACAGTCACAGGAGATGGCAGCCAAGTATTTCACTGCACGTTGTATGAGTATAATTGTGTATGTGACAAAAACTTGAACTTGAACATACAGTCAAGCCGGAAAGTCTGCACACCCCTTTCACCCTCTCCACGTTTGATTGCGTTACAGATGTATTCTACAATAGATTAAGTTCATTTTTTGTCTCAAAATTCTACACAAAATAGCCCATAATGACAAAGTGAAAACAGGTTTTTAGACATTTGTGCTAATTTATTAAAAATCTAAATGTAAAATATCATATGTACACAAGTGTGCACACCCTTTGATATGACACCCAAAAGTGAGCTGAGGTGCATTTTTCCCCACTGATACTGCTTGAGATGTTTCTACAACTTGATTCTAGTCCACCTGTGGTAAATTCAATTGATTGGACATGATTTGGAAAGGCACACACCTGCCTATATAAGTATGGTACCTTTATGGTAGCACTTGGCATTCAGGTCAAAAAGTTCGATTTGTGTCTCATCAGACCAGAGAATCTTTTTCCTGATGCTCTTAGAGTCCTTTAAGTGCCATTTGGCGAACTCCCGGTGGGCTGTCATATGCCTTTCACTAAGGAGTAGCTTCCGTCTAGCCACTACCAAAAAGGCCTGATTGATGGAGTGGTGCAGAGATGGTTGTCCTTCTGCCAGGTTCTCCCATTGCTGCAGAGGAACTCTGAAGCTCTCTTCGAGTGGCCATTGGGTTCTTGGTCACCTCCCTGACCAAGGCCCTTCTTGCCGACTTATTCAATCTATTGTAGAATAAGTCTGTAATGCAATGAAATGTGGAGAGGGTGAAAGGGGTGTGCAGACTTTCCGGCTTGACTGTATCTACTATTAATTGAGGTGCTAAGATGAATAAGTACTGGAAAAGAGGGTGGGGTCAAAGGAGCCTAGATTAAGTGTGAAGAGGGTCCCTGCTCATGGCGCAAGCCTCGTTTAGGGGGTGGAGGGACCCCAGGAGCAACCACAGAAAGTGTCCTTCAGGTTTGTGAAGGGATTGCCCTGGATTCATGCACAGGAGAAAAAATCTGATTGGAGGTTGGGGTTAGGGTTAGGGGTTAGAGTTGGGGTTAAAGCATCTGATTGGGGGTTGGGGTTAAGAGTTAGGGTTAAGTGTTAGGGGATAGGGGTTAGGGGTTAGGGGTT
Organism: Aldrovandia affinis; assembly: GCA_029706075.1. Classification (NCBI taxonomy): domain Eukaryota; kingdom Metazoa; phylum Chordata; class Actinopteri; order Notacanthiformes; family Halosauridae; genus Aldrovandia; species Aldrovandia affinis. The sequence continues at coordinate 441,414 of JAINUG010000295.1, read as the reverse complement.
AAAGCATCTGATGGCTGATGCTTAAAACACCACTGGGGTGATTAATGTGAAATAAAATCCAGGGAAAATGTTTAGTTGGACCCAGCCCCATATTTTCCCATGACCTGCCATGTGGTTGTTATGGCCAGTTACAAGAATGAATTGTTTGTATTAGCAAATTAAAATATTCAGCTGTACAAATATATTGCAGGTATTAGCAATATTAGAAGTCCAGTGGTATAATGCATTGCATTTATGAGGAATGTAAGATATACAGTTTTATAAATGGATCATATTAGAAATGCAAGATATCCTGCTGCATGAAAGGAATATTATAAAAGCACAGGAATAAGACATATAACCATTAACACAGTGAAGGTCAGCAAGGAAAAATAAATCTGTATTTCAAAAGTAAAGATATGGAAATGATGGTATTGTGCATAGGCCTTAAATGTATACAAGAAACATTTTAAATATATATTTTTCTCATAAATTTGTTTTGGATTGTTTCCCATTTTTCTCCCAATTTAGTGGCCAATTATGTCCTCTATTCTTTTCGATTTGTCCTCCCCACACGAATTTGCCTCTCTACAAGGCAAGCTAATGCTCAGAGGGCAGCAATCTCCCACTTTCTTCGAGACAGAATAACCCTAACCCACCCACGTTCTGGAGTCACCCTTAAGTGCTTCTCAGCGAGCTCGTGCCGACTTACCCTCCCCCCTACCCCTGGGGCGGACAGCCAAACAATCTGGGATTTATGGTAATTTAATCAATTGTAAGATGAATATCATATATTATACACATACGTCTGTGCTAATTCTGAATGCACTTGTTCCAGGTTGGACATCTCACCTCCCAGGAGTCAGCAAAGAGGGAGGAGCCAAACGGGATGACAGCGAGGTCACCTGGCAGCAGGACTTTGGGACCAGCAGCCTGGCGCTCGAGTCCTAATGGAGAAACAAGGAGGGCGGGGTGCTTTGAGGGTCGCAGGTTTGGCACTCATCGCTGCTATTATGTAATTAAATAGTTTACAGCCAGGTGTTCAAATGCATGCCCTCTGAATAAAAAAGTACATTGTACAAAGTACACTGCCCGTCCCCCAAAAAAGTCACACACTCTTAATATTTCGTTGGACCGCTTTTAGCTTTGATTACGGCATGCATTCGCTGTGGCATCGTTTCGATAAGCTTCTACAATGTCACAACATTTACTTCCGTCCAGAGTTGCATAAATCTTTTGCCAAGATCTTGTATTGATGATGGGAGAGTCGGACTGCTGCGCAAAGTCTTCTCCAGCACATCCCAAAGATTCTCAATGGGGTTAAGGTCTGGACTCTGTGGTGGCCAATCCATGTGTGAAAATTATGTCTCATGCTCCCTGAACCACTCTTTCACAATTTGAGCCCGATGAATCGTGGCATTGTCATCTTGGAATATGCCCATACCATCAGGGAAGAAAAAAATCCATTGATGGAAAAACCTGGTCATTCAGTATATTCAGGTAGTCAGCTGACCTCATTCTTTGGGCACATAACGTTGCTGAACCTAGACCTGACCAACTGCAGCAACCCCAGATCATAACACTGCCCCCACAGGCTTGTACGGTAGGCACTAGGCATGATGGGTGCATCACTTCATCTGCCTTTCTTCTTACCCTGATGCGCCCATCACTCTGGAACAGGGTAAATCTGGACTCATCAGACCACATGACCTTTTTCCATTGCTCCAGAGTCCAATCTTTATGCTCCCTAGCAAATTGAAGCCTTTTTTTCCGATTAGCCTCACTGACAAGTGGTTTTCTTAAGGCTACACAGCTGTTTAGTCCCTATCCCTTGAGTTCCCTTCGCATTGTGCGTGTGGAAATGCTCTTACTTTCACTATTAAACATAGCCATGAGTTCTACTGTTGATTTTTTCCACTATCCTTCCAGGTTTTAATAATGCGTTGGACAGTTCTTAACCCAATTTTAGTAGTTTCAGCAATCTCCTTAGTTGTTTTCTTTGCTTGATGCAGGCCAATAATTTGACCCTTCTGAAACAGATTAACATCTTTTCCACAACCACAGGATATGTCTTCTGACATGGTTGTTTAAGAAATGAGAAGCTACTCACTGCATCACTTAGGGTTAAATAACTTGTTGCCAGCTAAAACATATTAATCACTGCAGTAATTATCCAATGGAAGGCTCTTACCTATTTGCTTAGTTCAATCCAGGTGGTGACTTTTTTTTTTGGCCAGGCAGTGTATAATGGACAGCCTTAAAAATGTAACCCCATGTATAAGCTTTAGCAAAGAGTGTAAACATTCTTGAGTATTCTCAAGAGTTAAGAATTAAGAATGGTCATTGATAATGGAGGGGAAAAACAGTTTCAAACTCATGCCCGTCATGGTTTCCAAACAGGAGATTCTGAAACTCCTCTAAAAATCCAACCATGTCATGTGACCTACCTGTATGGATGCCACTTTTGATTCGGAGTCTTTGAAGAGTTGCTTAGCTTTAAATTGTTCTTGTAAAAATATGTAAAAAATCATAATCTCAACAAGAAGAAGCGGGTGTCTAAGTCCCTCCCTTACTTGGTCCTCTACATAATATTCATGTCAACACATACTGCAAGCTAGTTATACAGTGGGTATAAATACATAAATACATGTTCTTATTATACCCACTGTATTTTACATTCTAAGGAAATAACAGTGAGTCTATCCCCATGGTAATCGAGCCGTCTGTTTGACCCCTCAGAAAAACTGTCTGAGTCCCTGCATATCAATGCACTCATTTACCACTCACACACATTGAAACAAGCAACAGTGGATACACTAATAACGCTATGAATCCCCTCAAGTCAGGGAAAAATATTAAACTGCAAAAAGCAACATGAACAGCTCAAAGCTAATTTAGTAGTTCTCTCTTTTTTAAAGTTTAAAATTTTTAACAGTTCTCTCTTTTTACTAATTGCTATCCTCAATTTTGGGGATGTCCCAAAATTTGGAATGCCCAGTTGTATTTGTAGGCCTGTCTCATCACTGCCACATCTTCCATCAGAAAGAGATCAAATGAGCACAAGCTCTCCTCCAAAGGGTGGTCTGTCAGCCGCCGCTTCCACTCACTCGCAATCTCTGCTTTGGAAGAGCGCACATTATGCACAGACCGCAGGCGGATCAGAGCCAATCAGAGGGGGATGACACTGCCAAACGAGACTCTCCCTTCCTGAATAACGCTGAATGTGACGTGCTGCCCTATCGGGACCTCCAGGCACGGTCAAACCGCTGTGAAACCCAGTGCTTTAGCATTACAAGCCAATCCGAATGCCTCTGTGTGGCTCTGTGTGGCTCAGTAGGTAGAGCATGGTGCTGGCAATGCTTAGGTTGTGGGTTTAATTCCCACTGGGACCACATATACAGAAAAATGTATGCATTCACTACTGTAAGTCGCTTTGGATAAAAAGCATTTGCTAAATGGCATATACAGTCCTGGCCAAAAGTTTTGTCGCATGAGTGGACAAAGGTGACAATTGCTAATTACCCAACTCTTAATTAGCTAATAAAGTTAGGAAACAACACAAATTAATCATAAGTGTCTAAAGTTTATATAGATACCATCAAAACAAAAATTTCATAGATGCTTATAAGGTTTATTGCTTGATAATGATGAACAAGCCAGTTTCTACCTGGTCTTGTCGCAAATCAAATTATAATCAAGAAATTTTATCTTTCTCAAAAAGTAAATAAAATAACAAATGAAAAATCAGTCTAGTATTTCATCATGGACTATAAGTTAAGAAATTAATATCTTGTATGGGTTCCTTTGGCCTGCAGAATAGTTGCCATCCGGTTTGGCAGAGAGTCGTAGAGCTTGTTGATGAAGTCGTCGGGGATGGCATGGAAGGCCACCTTGCAGGCATCCCAAAGCTCCTCCAAGTTCTTCGGCTTGGTCCTCCAAGCTTCCTCCTTCATTCTTCCACAGATATGCTCAATAATATTCATATCTGGAGACTGTGCTGGCCATCCCTGAAGGACATTGATCTTCTTCCCCCTGAGAAACTTCATAGTGGAACCTGAGGTATGGCAAGGAGCTCCATCCTGTTGAAAAATCTGACCCCTTTTGTAGTTGGGAATGTACTGGGAGGCAAGAATCTGTTGATATTTGGCACTGTCAATTTGATTTGCGACAAGACTTTTGTCCAGGTAGAAACTGGCTTGTTCATCATTATCAAGCAATAAACCTTATAAGCATCTATGACATTTTTGTTTTGATGGTATCTAAATAAACTTTAGACACTTATGATTAATTTGTGTTGTTTCCTAACTTTATTAGCTAATTAAGAGTTGGGTAATTAGCAATTGTCACTTTTGTCCACTCATGCGACAAAACTTTTGGCCGGGACTGTATTATATTATATATTATGCCCTTACATAGTGGGCCTCTAAGTAATATCAACCAAGGGAAAGAGTTTCAATGCAAGTACTGTACCAACCATTTAAGAAAGCACATTTGTTAGGCCCCAGGCAGAATGTGTGATTGATATGTCCAACTAGACCCTTTCCCTGAGTTTAATTAAGTTTAAATTAAATACTGTACAGCTTAAATGTTAACACCAAGAGTTGATGGGACCAATAATTTATATTTTCTAATGAAACGATCCTTGGAGCCTTTTAAGGTCTTATTTTAATAAAGACAAAGAAGATTATGAATAATTCATTGAGCTGAATGTATTGGCAGACTCTCTTCATACTGGATTTAGATTATGTATCTTAATTAAAAAAAGCAAAAATCATTTGCATTTGAATTCAGTGAACACTTGAGGTTAAACATGAATACAGAATAACCAGCAACTCTGATTAAACATGACTGGATAATTATATACTGCCGAAGGGCAATTATAGTCTCCTGTATGAATATTTTATACAGAATGTCATGCCGTATTTTTATATAGGCAAGAAATACATTTAAACAGGCCTCTGGAGGGGAAGTCCAGATAAAGGACAGGTATGACATCATTTCACTTTCAAAGCATTTCAAAAGAAAACCCAAAGTGGTAAAGGCATGCATCTGTACCAACTACCTTGAAAATATGGTTTCATATGTTTTATGAAATGTGTATATACCGTACATACATGTATATAATGTATAGTACAGAGGGGGTTGTTCAATAAGCATAACAGATCCTTATTCAGCACTGTAGGCATGATATATTTCCTGTTATTATCTTCAGATGGACACATTTTATTAAGTTGTGTTTTAAAAATAATTTGAAAACATTTGACCTAATTACTTCATTGCAGGTTTTTATTCGGGGGTTCATTTTTGTGTATTGATTTTTTGACTGTGCATTCACATCCCTGATTAAAATTAGAGGTAATCTTCAGAGTTCAGTCTGAATCCAAGTGTATGTGTGCTGTTGTATTTTAATTACGATCTGAATTTAAATGCAATTTATATTTAGCTTGAAATCGATCCAAAATATTAGAATATCTGTTTGTATGCGTTTTATGTTCTTATTATTTTTCATAGTTATTTGTCATATGTTTTTTTGTTTTAATGATTAATTTCCAAAAAATATTACCAAATCTAGTTTCAAATCCATATCTTAATGGAAAAATTTAAAATGCACAGCTTCATTCCAAAGCTGATGGAATTCCATGCTACTTTAATTTCATTTAAAATTACTTTTCTTCATATATCTCTTCCACATGATTACAGTAGGTATTGTATATTAATAATTCGAATTAAGTTTTAATAAATGGAATAAAAGCACCTTACTTACTATCTGCGTCCTCCGGCATTGAGGAAACTGTTGAAATCACCACTATTTTTGGAATAGAGGGTTTTGCACTTTCCTGAATGACTTCCTGTTCAGGCCGGTCCTCGCATGTGTGAGAGTACGCTGGTTCTGGTTTCTGACTGAACTCACCACTGTGCAGCTCTCTCACTTTTGATTCAGCCATCTCAACAATTCCATCTGGGGGACTGTCTTTCTCCGGAAAGTTTTCTGTACCTGGCACATCCATCACTGCATCCAGAGCACATGCACTGAAAAAAGTGTTTGGGGTATCTGTCATGGAAGCGTTGTCTTCTACAGGCTGGACCTCAGGTTCTCCAACTGTGGATGGACTGTCTTCTTCCAAACGGACAGATTCAGCCCTAGATCCACAGTTTTCCGGTTTTATGTCAAGTGCAGGCTGCAACCATTTCACTGGCTCAGAGGCCCCACTTGCGAGCAATAAGCCGATTCCTTTGACGTTGTGAGTCTCCTCACACGAGGGACGCGTCATTAGACTGTGACCCTCTGCAGGTTTCATGTTCAGGCTTTCTGAGGACGTGCCCTGGTCAGGCCACCAGGACCAAGACTCTGAGACGCCTGGAGAGACATGCTGATTTGGACCCAAACTCGCAACCCCTGGACGATCCCTACCAAGGGAGTGGTCGGAGTCCTCAAACCCAACCCTGCACGTCTCCTCTGGCCTCCCTGCTGTTTGGCCTGCCTCATGCAGGTGCGCAGTTTCTCTGGAGCTAACTTTCGGTTCTTTACGCTCAATTTTGGCGTTGTTCACCTTCATCTCACTCCACGTTACGGTCCCACTTTCATTAACCGTGTCTTCAGCTTGCGAGAAACCAGCCTCACTACCATTGCTGGATTTGGGGTTTGAAGAATGACTGTCAATGTCTGTTGTATGGCTCATAAAAGAGCTCTCTTGGCTTGGAGGAACACATGCATTCAGGCTATTTCCATAACTGGTTATTTGTTTATCAGCTCTGTAGTGTGGGTACGTCCATCCCAGTACATCCACAGAGGGAATGTCTGTCAAGAGAAGAAATTCTGTATTCAAAGAATGAAATATTTTTGATACAGTGCCCTGTTAAAGTCTACACCCCATCTCAAAAATGTCACCTTGTTGGCTTACAGACTGAAATTAAAACATATTAAATGAGACTTTTCCCCCATGTACTTACACATTAATACAACTTCCAAGTGAAAAATAATTCTCAACATTTCTGAACATTAATTAAAAATAACTGCGGGGCCTTGGGTAGCACCAGACCGTGTAGGCTTCTCGGAGGAGGCGGATCATCACCAACCTCGGGGAATTAGCTTGCTCCATAGTGACGGGCGGCAGGTTTGTGGGGGAGGGTGAATCTAAATAAATATAGGGTATAATTGGCCCCTAAATTGGGGAAAAAACGGAACAAATCTGAAACAAATTGAATTTTTTTTTTTTGATAAAAAAACTTGAATAACTTGGATTGATAAGTCTACACCCTGCTGAGTTAGTACTTGATAGAAGCACCCTTACAGCCATGAGTCTGTTTGGATATGTCTCTACCAGCTTTGCACACATAGATTGGGCAACGTTTCATGGGGAAATTCCAAGAATAATTCAAAGACCCAAGCTGGCTCCAGAATAGTTTAGTCCTGGGCCCGTATTCACAAATAATTTTATCTTACCACTAGGAGTACTTCTAAATCGCACTAAAACCTTTTAGTTAGGAGTCCCACCTTAAAACCTATTCACAAAGCTGCAAAGACAAACTCATACTAAGGAATTCCTAGAATTTTCAAGCTAAGAGTGAGGGCGGGGTTGACGTCGTTGCTAAGGATGACGTTGTGTCTCATGAACGAGCTTACTCAGAATGCCCACAGCGATTGGCTGATATAGGGGATGGGTCTCTGCCCGCGATTTCAACCTAGTATAAATTATATGCTACTGTAAATGGGTATGTAGCACTACCTGTTCCTGTTATATTCTAGTGGTGTAACGGATCGCAGTTGATCCGTGATCCGTACGGATCAACCCCCCCGGTTCGGCACGCATATGATCCGCGGATTAATAGCTAAATTGAACCATTATAGAGAAATAGTTTTTCTGCCGCTGTCACGTTTTAAACAATTCCCTAAATCTCGATGCAGAGTTACAGCGAAGAGATAGACAACCATGTATGTTTTGGTTTGCTTTGTTTTTCATACTAAATGCCTTTCTGGGAGGCAGGTTTTGTAGAAACGCGACCGAATTAAATAAAATTTAAACATTAGCGATCTTTTAATTTTTTATTAAATTAATTCAGGCATAAGACCACCCTAGTTAAATCGCCTAAGGCGATTTCTTTCAAAAAATTTTTGTGAATAAAGATTTAGTGAAATAACTTAAATTGAAAAACTGAAATTATCATTCATTCAATTCCTGGTCATTTTTGGTGGAAACGCGCCTTTGGTCCCCGTTATTTTATTTTTTTGCTGATCCGAAAAATGATCTGATGCACCCCTATTATATTCTAATAAAGATTCTAAAATACAAATGTAGGCTACGTGTCACTGATTTAACATGAAACCAAGAATACTGACTAGTCAATGTCTGCATCTCGTAAACAATCAGCGGGTATCTATATATAATATTATATATATAATACCCTCGCGATTGAGGCGGTACCTTTTTATGAGCTCTGTATCATTCAATATCTCCAAAGTGTTTACGCGATTGCGAGGACGATTGCCGGCAGCAGACATTTTCGGATCACTGTCAGTAGGTCTTTAGCGACTTAGAAGTCCTCTTGGCTGCTTCTAACTTCTCCTGGACTTAGGAGCTATTTTTTTATCCCAAAAATGTAGGAGTCCTAAATTTATGAGTGACACGCCCATTATTTTTCGGAGTTGCTCCTAAATTGCGGAGTTAGGACCAACTTTTACCCTTAAAATTATTTGTGAATACGGGCCCTGAAGTCATAATTAATTAAGTCTGAGGTAGCTTATGTTCAACTTAACAAACTAAACTCAGGCAATACATGGGGGCACATGACACAGATCACTTTCAGTGGAGGGGAACGTCACTGGTCTTGTGTTCACTTTGTTCTCTTCAGTTTTTCAGTTCAGGTTTTTCATCTTTCAAAAGCAAATCAAAATGGTTAAATAGAAACATTTAATGTTGTTGTGTATACAAGATACATTAATTTATGGAATATGTCTTAAAAAGTAATGTCTAGTTTCGGGGGGCCTCAGGTGGTGTAATGGTAAAATTATTAGCCGGGAATGCAGGATGCCCACTGCGGACCAGATTCAATCCCCAGCTGTGCCAGCCCAGCCATGGCCGAGTGCCACGTCTGGGGGGCGGCAATAGGCTGTCAACCCCAAGGTGAGTTCCATCTCGGAGGAGGTGGATCATTGCCGGCCTCTGGGTATTGGCTTGACCCGGAGAACGGGCAGCAGGCTCATGAGGGAGGGCAAATTGAAGACATAGAGGGTACAATTGGCCAAAATCCATCAAATTGGAAGAAAAACGGGGAAAATTTGGGAAATTAAATTAAACAGTCCAAAAGATATTCTATGATTCCACTTGAACTAGCATGTTTTATTTTTTTAAGAAATGGTGTGGTCCCTTTGGCCTATACCATATATTTGGGATTGGCTGACTTTTGGGGTTACTGTATAGTAAAATGTCAAATTTCACAAAGTTATTGGTGATGTTCCTCACCGTTATCCAAAGCAATCTCCTCAACTGCGTCTCCCTCCTATATACAAGGAATGAATACAAATGAAATAAAACCCTTAACACATAACCTCACACACACGCACACACATAAACACACACACACACACAGTATATGCAAACACTCTCACAAGCTGAGATCAGGGTGAGACAGACCTGTTCAAGAGGAGCAGGGAGTTGACTCCTAGTGAAGGTGGGATGACTGGAAAGAGATGAAAGATGAAAAAGTAAATCATCCACATTCTGCTTAGTGATGAGCATGGAACTCACTGGGCATTTCAACTTGAGGAAAACAGGACTAAAATTGCACTTGCAAAATCAAGAATGTCTTTCACATGCAAACACGAGCTAGGAAATAAACAGGCTTTTCACAAAAATAATTTCCACATTTAGAGGCCAGGATTATACTGGCTGGGATCTAAAGTCATGATTTTTATTTCTTTATTTATGTCTCCCAATCATATTCTAAACCACGCATCTCTGCAACCTCGGCTGTCAATTCGGGAGAGCGTAAACAATCGCACGCTCTCCTCCGAAACACGTGATGTCAGCCACCATTCCTTTTCTCACTGCAGTCTACAAGTTAATCTTGCACAGACATGAGTCGGAGGAAGATACTATTCAGAGTTGAGTTAAGTGCGCGCAACATTTTTTAATGGAGCTAGGCAGAAGTGTGCTGGTAAAGTGGGCCATGTCTTCGTACCCTGTGGTCTGTCCCATCAGTTTAATTAACATAGTTTTTAACCAATTTTTGTATCCCTTTTCATATTTTTGCCCAATTTGTGATGTCCAAACATACTCATTCACCCATCTCACCCGACTAACCAGAGAAGTTGCGTGAGTGAGACAAATAAATTTTATAAGAAGAACATATTAAACAATATATATAACTTACATATGTAATGATAAATGATAAGACACAGTAAAAATGTTGATATTAACTATGCTTGAAATGAAAATGGTCACGTGATTTGTTTCACTACAGCTGAATTAGAAAGGTGTAATCCAGTACAGAAGCCTGGCAAGTTCTCCATCACTGTATGAGGTGAGTCACTTGTAGGCCCAGCTTGAGGGCAAGTGCTGAACAGGATATTCTCCTGCAATCGGATAAATGACACTGACAGCGAGAGACCCTATATAGACAACCCTCCTTTGCTGTTTGGGACAATATCACCACCCAGGTGTCTCTGTTGGCTGATCTCTGCCCTCAGCCTCGTCTTCTGTGTCCCTGGTCTCTCCATCTTTGCTGAAAGGATTGCTCCCTGCAGCAGAAAAGGTGAGGCAAAGTCTGTGTGGATGACTGAATGGTCCGATAAAAAAACTGCGAGCACCGCTGCTGGCAAACACACCTGCTCTTTAAACTGACATGGAGCGAGACCCCGTGTTATATCATGAATAACTGCATGGCTAGGGGGTGTTATCAGGCACTACACAAAGCAGAGTGCTGGCATCCCCCTAACTATGCCGATATTCATGACAGGGGTTCAAGCTCCATATTGCTTCTGTATAAAATAGACCTATCCAGAGGTATCAGTTTAGAGTAAAAAAATTAAGGTGTATTATTCTTTCCAATGCTTGGAAAATTATTTGGTCACTAAGCAACAAGAGTTCCATTTCTGGACTAGGATTAACACAGAATCTTACTCAATTTGCCGTTCGTTGTTGTTTTGAGATGAACTGTCATTTTCTTCCCTGTGCGCCAAGCAGTGAAACACTGGAGAGCCCACTTTGAGGACCTGGACATTCACTGAACCAAGGCAGCTGAATGACATTTTAAAAGTCTATTTTTTTTTTGAATTGACAGCTTATCATGTTTAATATCTATGATGTTTATCTGGAAGGGGCAATGATTAATGATCATTCTGTTTAGCTCTGCATTCTTGTGAATTTTGGTACTGCCAGGAAGCCTGGTTGACCAATCAGCATGCAGGACAGATTGCTTGTTTTTTTGGGGTCCAGTGTGGGGTCCCCTTCTTAAAAATAAGGACTTCTCTACTTTTCTCCCTCCAATACACATTGCCTTTGTGTGTGACCTACACTATCTACTCAGTACTTTTAGATTATGTTTTTTAACTAAAACTGTGAATTTATGGAGGGCGGCTACATAAACCTCTGCCTCTTTGCCCTCTTTGCTCCTTATCCTTAACTTTGAATGACAAATGCAAAGAGGTGCTGAATTTAACTAAATTAACTAGTTAACTAGTTTTTACTTGCTAAAAAATAGTACGTTTGTGATACACCAATTCATTTGCATTACATACTCACTGAAATCCAGTTAAGTGATATCCAGTTATTTTATAATGTACCTGGAGTCTTCTTCCTCCTGATCGAGGATCTTACAATGTCTGTCGCATCTGCTTGTCGCCCGTAACGTTGAGACCGGAGGTCATCGAACCACTGCCCCGTCATCACCTTCAGATGCTGGGGGTCAGCAATGGACAACCGCAACTGCCTGTTAAGCACAAGCCATATGCCAAAGCGATCAAAACATTACACACCATTAATGAGGTTTGAATTTATATATATTGTGGCCGACAGCCGGGGGAGGTACGGGAAGTGATCATAGAAGGGAGATACCTGACGACACGCTGGCTCCACCACCGAGCCTTAAATGGAGTTCCGGATAAAATAAGACACACAGGGAAATCCTTAGTTAATGACGACGTGGGGTTAAAAGAGAAGACAGATAATCGATCTTGTTGCAGAGTACTGTATGGGAAAAGTGTTTGGAGAGGAAGTGTAAGAGAGAGAGAATAGTAGTATTATTGGATTTATCGTTTTGACCCGGACTGACTGATTACCCTGATTGTTACCGAACTGTTTTGTATGAGAACGTGGATGTGTATGGAAACTTGTAAAACGGACAAAGACTACGAGTATGGATTTTGGATTTGGATATCTTATTTTTTTCCGTTTTTCCCCGATCTCCCGCATTGTGAGTTTTCCCCAATAAACTCCTGTTAGATCCAGTTGAACTTTGTGTTCCATTTTGTTATTGAACTTGTTTTGTTATGTTCACATAGAAACCCCACCCCCCGTTCCTGCTACAATATATATACTTATATACACTAGCAATCAATAGTTTTAGAACGCCCCCATTTTCCAGTTTTTACTGAAATTTAAGCAGTTCAAGTCCAGTGAATAGCCTGAAGTGGTACAAAGGTTCCTACTTTGTGTAAGAAAATAATTCTGGTGTTCCAATCCTATTGGCTGACATGGGGCTATTTGTGACATCAGAAAACACTTTTTTTCTTTCTTTTTTTACATTTATTTCCTGTTTGGTTTTTTTACTCCCAATTTGGTGGCCAATTGTACCATATATTTCTTAAATTACCCCGGCCCGTCAGTCGCAACCACGGGACCAGCCACGACTCTGGGACTGACGGTGACAAATAACTCCTTCTATCGAAGTCCTATCTTCACGGAAAACGACACAGGGACCTGGCCCGTGAAGGGGATAGTTACGGGTACGGATGGTTACCGTGCCACGCCATACCGTACTGTGCCAAAATGCCAAAAGACGCCTTGCCGCCTGCTTCGAGATGGAACTCGCACAACCGTCAACTCTGATTCCGATTTAGTAAATTAGGTCGATTAAGTATCCCGTCTGATTTACTAAAGCATGCCTTAATTGCGACTCTCCTCTTTGCATGAGAATTGTAATTAACAACTCTCCTGTTTTGTATTGCGCTTGTACCAGTCGCTGTCCCAGCTATAGAAAACAAATAATCACAAATGTTGTTGCAAAGTGGCCTATCCCGGTTCATGTCATGTCACGACAGCTTTATTTTCAGGAATACCATTCTACAGACAGCCAAGTCAGAATTTGAAAAAAATGGATTGAAATGTAATGGTAGGTACACTTGCTAATGTTAATCAAAGTTAAGGACGAGCCTATATGTAGCTAAAAATTTGCATCACATACGCTCCCATGAATTTATTCTGACGTGAAATAAGACAGCTAGCAATCTATCTACCCAGCTAAAACACTGACGTTTACAACAAGCTAACTAGTTAGCATGTGTGGTCATTCTGATAAAGTTAGCAGCTTTGACCACATTTGTAACGTACATTAATAAAGCGTATGTGTGTCTGTTATCCAATCCACATGGTAAATGATCTGGCAAACCAGCAGTACGTTACCTAGGCGATTTCTCTGCCACCTACTGGATATGGCTTTTAAACATCCAGACAGATGTAAAGTAGCTACACAGTGCAGTATGTGAACAACGCTCGTTGGGTACGCATACGCCTACGCGAGCAAAGTGAAGTATATTCATGTCGCTTAACCATAAAATAACTAAACTGCACTGTGCTACAAATTAGCCAGCAAACGCACACTGTCATGAACCGAATACTCTTTATGGCTTCCATTGCGTTTACAATTGTAATAGATCAGTTTAATGTCCCTAAAATTAAAACTCGCATCTTGGCCTAACAATTTGAACAGCATGCTAACGTTAGTCTTCCGAGAATGTATGCAATTCAATTGTAAAGTCGCCTATTTACCAAACAATTTGTGATATTACACTACAGGTAGAATTCATTTCACCAACCAAGACTAGCCTATATAAAGCATGCAACTTGAACGCCTGAGATATTAAATAGTCTACGTATCATTTATGCCTCACCTGCATTTCAATCTTTAAATATATCCGATATTTTACCTGACGCGTCCGGTCTCTTGTTTTCTTAATTTGTCATCACGTTGGAGCACCTGTCGAATTGTCGATTCCTCGTCAGCGGACAGAAATCTCAAATCTAAATCACTGGAAACGTCTCTGTTGGATCTCATCGCACCGGCTGCGAAATAAGATCAGTAGGCTACTTAAGTGTGCGTGTTTGTTTCAGAAACTTTTCGTATTACCCTCTCAAATTAACTGGCGGTGGATATGCCCACGCTACGTTTTCTTTTTCATAGTTCAAGACCCAACTCTTGAGAGAAAGTTCAAACTAAAATGGTGACTGGCCTATTCACTCTTGGATTTGCAGGGGAAAAATGCAGTTAAACTGGTTATGCCAGTTAAAGGTACAGAAAGACGTCTTGAGTTGGCAAAAGCCACGTTTTTTTTGTGATATAGCCTACAGCAGGGGTCACTAACAGGCGGACCGCGGTCCGGGTCCGGACCCAGAAGCCGTCCTATCCGGACCGCGTCCAAAAACCGATAAATTATTGAGAATTACTACATTTTGACGGAGCATTTCAATTTTAACCGGTGCAGCTTTTCTAGCATTTACGGCACTGGTTTATCATTGCACCAGGCGCAAAATTCCGAGGGGCGCAAAATTTAAGAAAACGTAAAAAAAATACTACTTACATTGTCACCTAACCTATTGTATATTCTGGCTGCATTTAATGCCAAATCGATAAAAAAATGTTAGCTTAACTATATAGGCTATGTATGTATATGTGTATGTGTGTGTGTGTGTGTGTGTGTGTGTGTGTGTGTGTGTTATTTCTTCTTTCTTTACAGTGTCCCTTTATAACAAAAAATACTAATTTTCAGAAGACCGAGCTGGTCTTTGAACCTCAATACTGCATTCAAATGTTAAACTTTAATATCCCTGATTGGAACAGGGTCTAAAACCAGTTTTGTTTCAAAACTATTATTTAGCTCCTCTGCTGTTAAAAAAAGTAGTGAGTCTTCAGAGGTCTTTCAGTATGGGTTTTCATAATCTGCCACTGTTTTTAGAACAAGAAGAATCAGTATTTATTTCCTGAAGGAAAACTGGAGGGAGGGAAGCAGTGCATGATGGGAGATAATTATTATCCTGTGATTAGCATCACCTCTGGAGCACAAATGAATGAAACCTCCTCCTGCAGTCTCCCTCTGAAGTATGCAGCTGTTTGAAACACAGTTTGGAACAGGTTCTATTTAATAAAGGCTGGGAATGAGGTTAATGCAGAGGCTTTATAATCAGGCACACTGTTTATAGGACACGACTATAACAACTAAGTGGTTTTAACAAAAAACAAAGATCAAGGTATCCTCTGTATTAGTAAGCCTAATGACTTCCAGCTGCCATAATTGTGTCCCCGTGCAGTGCAACATGAGATGATAAGCATATGCTGAGAGCTGATATTTTATTTTATTTAGATTTTGTTGGTTTAATCTGAAAAACACAGAACCAGATGTTTTAGCATGTGGTATGGCAAATAATGCACAGATCTTCATTTGTATTTTGTATATTTATGCGTACGGTATGAAATGGGATGTGTACGCTACAATGAGGAAAATCAGGCAAGTTCTGTCATAGTTTCTGAAAGGTGTAGTTCCATAAAATAAAGTAGTCACCGATGAGTGACATGGTTAGGCCTTTTCTAGCTCTTGAAGAAAAAACAATCTGATGTGAGATAAGTCCGCTCAGCTTCTGGGGATGTGCTTTAAACTTCACTTTGGAGAATCCCTTGTTATATGTAAGACCTTCCAAACATTAACTTCTATACCCTCTGACCTCATGGAAACACACAAAATAATAATAATACTAATTTGTAAAAATCCCCAAACTCTTGGGTTATTTTGCATTTCTTCCTTAGTTTGCCGATGACATCATCAGAAATGCTAAATTCCCCCAATTATGAATCCTCACCTCTGCAGCAGGTGACATCATTATTTAGACTGGATGTGCCCATGTGATGCTATCTAACATGTGATCTTGCTTGCTATCTAACACTATTCAAAAGATTAATAGTATTACTTTTACAGATGCATAATTTCTACGGGCAACAAAAATACATTTCCATAATGCATTTCTTATAATTTCACATGCAAACCCCATATAGCTCTCTTCCACTGCAGTACCGTACTGTATTGCCACACAGTGGTGAGCAGTCATAGTAAGCTAGACAAGTGGCACCTTCCTGGCAGAATTGACATTTTAAAATATGATTTGTAGCCTATTATCTCTTTATAATAATAATACGTTTATCTGAAACACAAGGTTTGTTTCTTACCCAACACTGCCCCCTGTTATTCCCTACCTAAACTGCAACTCTACCACGGTCAGTATTCTATGCTGTGCAATGTACAGTATATCAAAAGCAGACAGATGTTAAGCTTGTTTCGCGCATGTGCTTTGGGTGTCTCGTTCATTCAGTTATATTATGCTGCCCTATCTCTGCAATCTAATGCTAAATCAAGCGGTCAGAAAAGCTGAGTGTAGGACAGCTTATCCTGGTATTACACATGCACACTACTAGCCATCTGTCATTTGAGGTGCCACTGGCTCATCATAGTTGTCATACTCATCTTCCCACTCACTTCCATAACTGGCTTTGAATATCAAGATGACAAGTGAAAATTCACCTTGCACTGTTCAATTGTTGCTTAGTGTACCATTTTCATCCATCCCCTGCCCTTGGGATCACAAAACCGTAGAATTTTGTTTGTCATTTTCGAGTTAGCGCCTATGCTAAAACAATGTGGCTAGCAGGCTGCTCGAAGGTTATCAAGCTCCTCTGCTGGCCTCAAATAATAGTTTCAAATAAACGAACTATGTGGACTACAACAGGTTGTGGTGATTTAAACAATTTCCACAATGCCGTAATGAAACACGAGCATGCACCTGCCCATATAAAATGCCTGGTTGATTTGCAAACTTTTAGCAGCAGTTGGATTTCTCTGCAGTTGAACGAAGGAAGACGACTGGCCATTGAGCAACACAAACTAACTAACAATGTTAGTTAGCTTTCCTTGGAACCCTCAAGGAATATGACGAGAGACTTGCAGTGTGGGTCATCTCGTCTAGGCCATACATCATACCTTGAATAATTAATATAATACATAATTAATATAAATAAATATATTAAAACAATAATGCCATGACTCGGATTATTGTTTTAGGATGCCAGAGTGCATTCTATTCTTGTTTAGTATAGTCGTCAGTAATCAGGCCAATGACTTAATTGCAGTAGCTGTTATTAGTTTAAAACAACTGTTGTTGTAGCTTTGTTTTTTACTTTGTTTTTGGATTAATTTTCACTGTACATCTACAATAACCCTTTTAACTTTAGTCCATTTTTCATTCACAGTTCTGCAATCTTGAAGTTTTACCCTATCTATATTACTTAACATTCTCTCTCATTTTATTAAAGTCAGCTCGTTTGAAGTTAAAACTTTACTGCAAAAGTAACTGCACTGTGATCACTTGTCCCTAGTGGTTCTACTACCTCTGTGCTGCAAATTCTGTCAGGATTATTACACAAAACCAGATCCAGTATTGATTTCCCTCTCATAGGCTGAGTAACAGACTGTACCAAAAAGCAGTCTTTAACCACATCTAAAAACTCCTCTTCACATTTACCCTGACCTGACACTACTTCCCAATTAATAGAGGGGTAATTGAAATCGCCCATTATTAATGTCTCTCCTTCCGTACAGGCTTGTTTTATGTTACCATAGACCATAATATTTATGTTGCTGTCTTAAACTGGAGGTCTATAGCATACTCCTATATTAAGGCCCTTTTCATGATCTCCCAGTAATCTATTCCAGATATCCTCACAAGGAATGAATGAGTTTGCACATTAAGGGCCCTATTTCCGTGCCGGCGGTAAGCGGCGTTATGATCTAGCGCTGGTGAATTTCCAGTTTAGTCTGTCGCAAACTGAATATTTCCCGCCACCACCGAGTTTTGTGAATATTGTGAATTTCCCCCCAATCCATGGGTAACTTGGGCAAGCTGTAATCAATTAAGCTAAAAACGATTTAACCACAGCTTGTAGTTATTCAATGCATGGACATGAAAGACTGAAGCCAGCAGGCCATCCATCACTACCGTTCAGTAAGATACACCTGTTAAATAAATATATGTTTGTATGCACATTGTTTTTCTTATGTGAAAGGTTTTTATTCTTTCCATTTGCACTACAGAAAATGGAGTACATAATTGGACGCCAAAGGCGATACCGTGAGCACATATACCACCAACGGGTATCATTTATCAACCTGTCTGAGGAGGAGTGCAGACAGAAGCTGCACCTCTCCCGACAGGTTGTCGCTCGGATCTGCTGGCTCGTGGTTCCGGACATGGTCTCTGTGCGCTCCCTGTCGCTGTTAAAGTGACAGCAGCCCCCGCCATCTTCTCCACCGGCTCCTTCCAACACCCTGGGTTTGGTAGCCGGTGTTGGCCAGACGGCTATGAGTTTGGCTGTACATGCAGTTTCTTCCAGTCTTGTCCAACATGCAAATGAGTTTATTACTTCCTACACCCGACAGCCAGCAGAGTGTGCAGTTGCGCGCACCATCTGATCACGGTATAATTTATGTGAATCGGAAGGGGGTCCACTCCATTAATATCTAGGTGGTTTGTGATGCACACTCCAGGGTGACGCATGTGTTTACCAATTATCCTGGGTCTACTCATGACTCTTTTATCTTGGCCAACTCCGTCATTACTACAGCCTTTCAGGGGGATGTCGCCCTGGATGGGTGGCTACTAGGGGACAACGGCTATCCATTAAAACCATGGCTGATTACGCCATACAGTGTGCCCACAACACCTACACAATGTGCTTTTAACCGTCTTTTTTCTAGGGCCAGATCAGTGATCGTGAGAACCATTGGAATGTTAAAAATGCAGGTCGGGTGGTACATTACAATACAGCCCTCAGAAAGTCAATGCATTCTTTGTGGCATGTTGTGTCCTACACAACATTGCCCTGCACCATGGATGTCACGTTGACCTCGCAGAGGACGCATTACAGGACTTAAGACGGAGAGAGGCAGAGCTGCATGTGGCGACTGAAGGGGTTGGAGAGGCTCAGAGCACACGGGAGATCAGGGATCGGTTGGCTGCGGAGCTGGTTCCCTAGTGAGTAGGCCTGACGAACATAAATGAAACAGGCCTAGTTGCATTTGTGAGTTTGTTATTTATTGCTTTCCATTTAACAATTCCGGACTGCCGTTCCACTGCATTGGCGAGTCTCTCCAGACTCCTGCTGATGGAGATTCACAGTGGATGGGCCCGGCTTTCCATCCTGCGGAGGCGGCTGTTGATGCTGCGTCGCAGCAACCCCAGCTCCCTCTGCAACATGTCGAACCCGGCCTGCTGGAGCTCGAGTAACGGCTGGTCTCCTTAGCCCCGTCCACCGCTGGGTCTTCTGTTCGGCAGGCCTAGATCGTCAACCCCCTCTTCTTGTCTTGCAGGACCACCCATCTCCAGCTCTGACTCCTGTGTCTGGGGGCGACCTTCAGCCAGCGGACCTGCACATGGAGCGCAGTCGTGTTGTTTCATTGATATAACTTTTTTAAATTAATTATTATTATTATTATTATTATTATTATTATTATTTATGTCTGCAAATGGGGGCGTAGCGGGCAGCCTTAAGGCATTTCATTTCTGATTAATGTTTCATTTTATTTTTTTATCACAATAGATTGTGACAAGTAAAAATCTATTAAATCAATTAAAACATTTCCCCATCGCTTTGTTTCAATATCACGAGTATAATACTTTAAATGATACACATCTTTTCATGCAATGCATTACCTGGTAAGTCAACCTCTAGCCCTCCGAAACCCTGTACACTCCGTGGGGAGTGTAGAGGCGGCTATCTCCTCCGCTGGTGTGACTGACTGGTGGAGGGTCCCCCTCCGGTTGACCGTGTGTCCCTTCGGCAAGAGCCAAGTTTTCTCTTGCCTCTTCGCTTCACATCATTGAACCGCTTCCTACATTGGAGCGCGGTTCTCAGAGGACCACCAGAGGATGAGGCAGTGATTATGGCTGCCACTTCCTCCCAAGCTGCCTTCACATAATTAGCCCTTGGGGGCTTCTTTGGGGTGCCATAGATTCACCCTTGGCGACTCTGCACCTCCCGCACAAGCAAATCGCTCTCCTCTTTTGAGAAGCGCTCCTGGCACAGCTGTGCAAAACTGTCATCCATGTCAGGAAATTGCTAATTTCCTATAGCGTTGGCGCACTGGTATTTAAATGGATAAATAATAGGTGTTCTGATTAGCCATGATGAAACCAAACCCCCACCACACCCACATGTATTTTTTTAAAGTTAATCCAACCTCTTTTACAACTGCGCGGGAGGTGTGCTATCGTCCTAAGTCACAAAATTACCGAAATTGCGTTAGACACGCCTTAAAGCGCCACCGTCCTCACTTTGGGTCGGAGTTACCGACACCATTCTGATTTACCAAATTAGGGCCCTAAGATTTTCTTTCACATAAAGGGCCACTCCCCCTTCCTATTTTATTAGTTCTATTCTTCCTAAAAAAATTGTACCCCTCCACATTATATTCATTCCCATCCGCTGCACCAAGCCATGTTTCAATAATCCCAATGATGTCATAACCCCCATTTAACATGACAACCTCCAAAATAATTTTTTATGCTTCTAGCATTCAAACACAGGAATGTCCTTCCCCTCCACACATAACTGTGCCGAACCACCAATATTCACATTATAGTCTAAGAAATCTTTATTAATTACATCCTCACAATTATTATATTCCGCCCTGATATATTCCATCTGGGAAGTTTGTACCTCCCTATCCTGAATACTACTACTAATTTCCCTCCCTGCCACCCAGTCCCTAGTTTAAATATTCTATAAGCATATGCTGGCCCAATGCAGCTGTACCCCTCCGGTTCAGGTGTAGCCCATCCAACTTATAAGGTCACCCCTGTCCCAAAAGGAGCCCCAGTACCCCATAAACCTGTATCCCTCTTTCCTACACCAGGTTTGTATCCACGTGATAAATCTCCATATAAAATTCTGCTTCCCTTTACTAGCACATGGTGCTGGCAGAATTCCAGAGAAGACCACCCTAGAGGTTCTGCTCCTTAACTTTGATCTTAATTCTATAAATTTGTCCTTCAGAATCTCAAACCTACCCTTACCTACAGTGGGGAAAATAAGTATTTCACCCCCTGCTGATTTTGTGAGTTTGCCCCCTTACAAAGAAAGGAACGGAACGGTCGGTCTATACATTTCATGGTAGGTTCATCTTAACAGTGAGAGACAGAATATAAGAAAAAATCCCAGAAAATCACATTATATGAATTTTAAACATTTATTTGTGTTTTATTGAGGAAAATAAGTATTTCACCCCCTAGCAAAACAGCAAGAATTCTGGTCACCGGTTATGTGACCAGGAGGCACACAGATTAGTCCTCTTACTTAATTAGTAGTCCTAATTAAGTACTCGTTACCTGTATAAAAGACAACTGTCCACAGAATCAATCAATGAATCAGATTCCAACCTCTCCACAATGGGCAAGACCAAAGAATTGTCTAAGGACATCAGGGACAAAATTGTAGACCTGCACAAGACTGGAATGGGCTACAAGACCATTGGCAAGCAGCTTGGTGAGAAGGAGTCAACTGTTGGTGCGATAATTAGAAAATGGAAGAAACCCAATTGACCATCAATCTCCCTCGGTCTGGGGCTCCACGCAAGATCTCACCTCGTGGAGTGAACCTGATCATGAGAAAGGTGAGGGAACAACCCAGAACTACACGGCTGGAGCTTGTTGATGATCTCAAGGCAGCTGGGACCACAGTCACCAAGATGACCATTGGTAACACACTACGCCGTAATGGATTGAAATCCTGTAGTGCCCGCAAGGTCCCCCTGCTCAAGAAGGCACATGTACAGGCCCGTCTGAAGTTTGCCAATGAGCACCTGGATGATTCAGAGGAGGCTTGGGAGAAAGTGCTGTGGTCAGATGAGACTAAAATCGAGCTCTTTGGCATCAACTCGACTCGCCGTTGTTATGACGAACAGGAACGAACCCAAACGCAGACATGGAAGGTTAGGATGGAGAGTGAAAATTTAATTATAATAATGATACAAGCAATGACAGAGGTAGTAGAGACGATGGGCTGGATTCTGGAGGGGATGCTCAGGAGGACAGACAGGAGGGAACCGGGGAGGCAGCTAAGCGTGCAGGCAGGCGGGGCTGGCAGGACGAACATAGCTGGCGGACGGAGGAGTAATGGACCTGAACACGAGGGGAAAACGACAAGAACACGGGTAAACATACAAAACACGCAACACGGAGAGAACAGTAAACACAGCGTAGGAAAACAAGTAACAGGAGTCAGCTTCTACCAGGTAGAGGAAACAACGATCTGACGAAGAGTGACTGGAAAACCGGGGTAGACATACTGCAGGGCTGATGGAAATGATGGGAAGCAGGTGTGCCGGAATGGATGACGGAATTGGCAACAGGTGAACATGATGGGGAGTAATGAGGGAATGATAATAGAATAATTGAAAATAATCAAACAATTAACACAACAATCACAAGGGAGGAACAAGACAACGGAAAAAATGAGACAGGAACATCGGGAATATGACAGCCGTGTTTGGAGGAAGAAGAAAGCTGCCTTGGACCCCAAGAACACCATCCCCACCGTCAAGCATGGCGGTGGAAACATTATGCTTTGGGGCTGTTTCTCTGCTAAGGGCACAGGACGACTTCACCGGATCGAATGGGGCCATGTACTGGGAAATCTTGGGTGAGAACCTCCTTCCCTCAGCCAGGACACTGAGCTTGTCCGCATGTTCCAGGAGGTCTTCAACCTGGGTACCAGGCAGTTAGACTAGTGTTTGCCATTAGTTTCAACTTGTGTAACTCTGACCTTGTTTTATCTGTTTACATTGTTATACATTTTACATTTTACATTTTAAGCATTTAGCAGAGGCTCTTATCCAGAGCGACTTACAAGATGTGCATTAATACATGGTAGGAACAATCATAGTTAGCGCACGAGATCAGTGCAGGAATACAGCAACAGACATCATTGCAGGCATCTGCGTACCATATCTGTAACACCGGGAAGGAAAAGGTTAGTGAATTTATTTTTATTTTTTATTTTTTGGGAGTATAGTTTTGAACAAGTAAACAGTGGTGAAGACAATTTAGCTAGATGGACAGAGTTCAGTGGTAGTGGAGTCTGAAGAGGTGGGTTTTGAGTCTCTTGCGGAAGATCGCAAGTGATTCCGCGGTCCTGACTGATTGCGGAAGGTCGTTCCACCAGCAAGGGATCAGGACAGAGAAGAGGCGAGACCGCGAGGAGCGGCTGCCAGGCGCCCGGAGGGAAGGGACAGTCAGTTTACCAGAGGAGGCGGAGCGGAGGGGTCTGGGAGGTGTGTAGGGAGTGATGAGTGACTGGAGGTATGGGGGAGCAGTACCTCTGGCCGCTTGAAAAGCAAGCACCAGTGACTTGAATCTGATGCGTGCTGTGATGGGGAGCCAGTGCAGAGAGGAGAGTAGAGGGGTGACATGGGTAAACTTCGGCTGGTTGAACACCAGACGAGCGGCAGCGTTCTGGACTAGTTGCAGTGGCTTGATGGCGCAGGCCGGAAGGGCTGCCAGCAAGGAATTTCAGTAGTCCAGACGTGAGATCAGCATAACAGTGATAGGAAAAACCATGAGCAGAAATAACAGAGCCAAGTGACTTGGTGTACAGAGAAAATAGGACGGCGCCTAGCACCGAGCCCTGCGGGACTCCGGTAGAGAGGGTGTGAGGAGAAGAGAGGGATCCTCTCCAGGCCACCTGATAGGACCGGTCAGCCAGGTAGGACTCGAACCATGTCAACGCTGATCCAGAGATTCCCATCTCAACGAGAGATGAGAGCAGGATCTGGTGGTCCACAGTGTCAAATGCCGCCGACAGGTCGAGGAGGAGGAGGGTGGAGCTAAGGGATTGGGACATAGCCCCATGAAGAGCTTCAGTGACAGCAAGGAGAGCAGTCTCTGTGGAGTGGCGTGCTCTGAACCCAGATTGGTTGGGATCAAGCAGGTCGTTCTGTAAGAGATGAGCAGACAGTTGGTTATAGACAGCCCGCTCTAACATTTTGGAAAGGAATGGGAGGAGAGAGACAGGTCAGTAGTTTGAAATAACAGCAGGATTCAGAGAGGGTTTTTGAGGAGGGGGACAACATGAGCACATTTGAGGGAAGAGGGGACAGAGCCAGAGGAAAGACAAAGGGGAGGATGTCCATAGCAATGGACTGGAAGAGGGGGGAAGGAATGGGATCAAGAGGGCAGGTGGTGGGACAATGGAAGAGGACAAGTTGAAGGATGTCTGAGTCAGGGAGGGGTAAGAAGGAGGACAGAGGGGTGAGAGGTTTAGGTAGTGAGATGGGTGAGGGAGAGGTTGGGGGGAAGGAGTTGCGAATGACATCAACCTTCTCGTGAAAGAAGGATGCGAAGTCATCCGTGGTTAGAGAGGAGAGGGGTGGGGGAGGAGGAGGGGTGAGGAGAGAGGAAAAACTTAGAGTAGAGTTTACGAGGGTTAGAAACTGAAGATTGAATTTTGGAAAGGAAAAATGCAGACTTAGCAGAGGAGAGGTTAGAGGAGAAGGAAGCCAGGAGTGTGTGGAAATCAGTCAGGGCTACAGGGGATTTGGATTTTCTCCATTTCCTTTCTGCCGCTCGCAGTTTCAGTCTGTGAGCCCGAATGGAGTCGGTTAGCCAGGGGGCGGGGGGTCGGAGGCGTGCAGGTCTAGTGGATAGAGGACAGTGTGAGTCAAAGGTGGAGGAGAGAGAGGAAAGTAGGGTGGACCATGCTTCCTCAGCAGGTAGCTGAGAGAAGGCATCAGTAGAGGGAAGATAGAACAGTAGCCGACAGGGCAGCGGGGGAGAGAGAGCGGAGGTTGCGACGGACAAGGACTGTGGGAGCAGGTGAGGATGGTTTAGGCACAGAGGGGAGGGGGAGAGAGAAAGACAGAAAGCAATGGTCAGACACATGTAGGGGAGATACCGTAATGTTGGGTAATGCGCAGTTCCTAGTGAAGATCAGGTTCAGTTGGTTACCGGCCTTGTGGGTGGATGGGGATTCAGCCAGGGTGAAGTCGAAGGACTGAAGCAGGGGGAGGAATGCAGAGGTCTGAGAGGTCTCCAGCGGCAGGTTGAAATCACCGAGGAGTAAGACGGGGGTGCCATCCTCAGGGAAAGCGCTGAGTAGGGCATCCATCTCATCTAGGAACCTCCCCAGTGGACCTGGAGGGCGATAAAGAACAATGATGTGCAGTTTACATGGAACAGTGACAGTGACAGCATGAAATTCAAAGGAGGAGGGTGGGAAGTGATGAAGAGGAACAATACCAAATCTCCACAGGGGGGAGATCAGTATACCTGTCCCTCCACCTCTACCTGTGGGTCGTGGAGTGTGGGAGAAGGTGTAGGCAGCGGAGAGAGCAGTAGGGGTGGCCGTGTTCTGTGGAGTGATCCACGTCTCCGTGAGCGCCAGGAACTGCAGGGAGAGTAGGGAGGCCTGGGCCTAGTTGAAATTGGCCTTCCGGACAGCGGACTGGCGGTTCCATAGTCCGCCTGCTACCACCACGTCAACACCGGGAGATCTGGGAGGGAGGATGAGATTGGAGAGGTTTCGGGTGTGAGTAGAATCTCTCCTTCTAGGCAATCTAGAAGAGGAGACATGGACTGGGATAGGGAGGTAGCATGTAGTGTTAGATGCAGAGGAAGTAGAACAGGGAGATACAAAACTATGATACTTACCGTGCGGCGAGCACTCCCTAGCTGGCCCCCCTTGGTGGACTCCTGCAGGTAGACTCCTCCGTCTTTGTCCGCTAAGTCTTCGTTCGGTGAGGCTAGGAAGGTGAGGCTCCCGCGAAAAGCTGCCGCTATCCACAACTATGGCTGCTTATATGTGGCGAATGCCCCCTGACAACAATAGCGACTAATTACCAATTCCTTACACTAATCAACTACAGACAAGGTGCTACGCCTGTTAAAACAAAACCGATTGAAACGCTAAGTATCAATCAACTTTGAACTAAATCTTCTAAGCAGCGACTGAAGCTAGTAATCGATACTAATAAACTGCGGAACAAAAGCAACAAGCTACTAATTAAACTAACAAAGTAACGACGAGACCTGCTACTGCAACAGGTGAAAACAGGCAGTGAAGGCAGAAAACTACACACGAAGTCTAACGCCGGGTAACCAACACTCACTAGAACGCAATGAGATGAATCTTACCATAGTCGAATGCACACTGCGGTAGTTTTGACCCATTGTTAAATAGCAGTACAGGAGTCCACCGATGGAGGTCAGCTAGGGAGTCTCAACTGCTCGGTAAGTACCGTAATGTGACTCTTCTACTCAGTTTTTCGGTTTATATATCTTCTAACACCATGCGCAATCTCCCTGTCCCTGTCCATGTCTCCTCTCCTAGATTCCCAAGAGGAGGCTTGCAACTCATAGCCACAACCTCTCCATTCTGATTCACCCACCTAGATTTCGTGGTAGCAGGAAGACTATGGAACTGCCAGTCCGCTGTCCGGAAGGCTGACTTCATCTCAGCCCAGGCATCCCTACTGTCCCTGCAGTTCCTGGCACTGCGTACACCTTCTCCCACACTCCATGACCCAGAGGTAGAGGTGGAGGGATAGGTGTACTAATCTCCCCCCTGTGGAGATTTGGTATTGTTCCCCTTCCTCACTTCTCACCCTCCTCCTTTGAATATCATGCTGTCACTGTTCCATGTAAAGCTGGATGCCCTACTCAGCTCCTTCCCTGAGGATGGTACTCCCGTCCAACTCCTCAATGACTTCAACCTATAGCTGGACACCCCTCAGTCTTCTGTCTTCACCAGGAACTGCACCTCGCCCAATCCTCTTCATGTATCTGGCTACTGGTTTCTGTCTTTTTCTCTCCCCCTCCCTTCTGTACCCAAACCCTCTTCACCCCCATCTAGTGAGCCTGAATTCTTTGTGGCATGGATTCAACAAGGTGCTGGAAACATTCCCCAGAGATTCTGGTCCATGTTGACATGATAGCATCACGCAGTTGCTGCAGATTTGTTGGCTGCACATTCATGTTGCGAATCTCCCGTTCCCCTAGATCCCAAAGGTGCTCTATTGGACTGAAATCTGGTGAGTGTGGAGGCCATTGGAGTACATTGAACTCATTGTCATGTTCATGGAACCAGCTTGAGATGATATCTGCTTTGTGACATGGCGCATTATCCTGCTGGAAGTAGCCATTAGAAGATGGGTAGACTGTGGCTATAAAGGGATGCACATGGTCAGCAACAAGACATTTATAGGCTGTGACATATAAATGATGCTCAATTGGTATTAAGAGATCTAATGTGTGTCAAGTAAACATTCCCCACACCATTACACCACCACCACCAGCCTGAACTGTTGACACAAGGCAGGATGGATGCATGGATTCATGTTGTTTATGCCTAATTCTGACCCTACCATCTGCATGTCGCAGCAGAAATCGAGATGCGTCAGACCAGGCAACGTTTTTCCAATCTTCAACTGTCCAGTTTTGGTGAGCCTGTGCCCACTGTAACCTCACTTTCCTGTTCTTAGCTAACAGGAGTGGAACCCGGTGTGATCTTCTGCTGCTGTAGCCCATCCACTTCAAGGTTCGACGTGTTGTGCATTCAGAGATGCTCTTCTGCATACCATTGTTGTAACACATGGTTATTTGAGTTACTGTCGCCTTCCTGTCAACTTGACCCAGTCTGGCCATTCTCCTCTGACCTCTCTCATTAACAAGGCGTTTTCACCCACAGAACTGCCGCTCACTGGATGTTTTGTAAACTCTAGAGACTGTTGTGCATGAAAATCCCATGAGATTTCTTCCCCATTCTGATTTTTGGTCTGAACAACAACTGAACGTCTTGACCATGTCTGCATGCTTTTATGCATTGAGTTGCTGCCACATGATTGGCTGATTAGATAATTGCATTAACGAGCAGGTGTACGGATGTACCTAACAAAGTAGCCACTGAGTGTATACAAAGCATATACATCTTTAAAATACAATTCAGTCTGCATACCAAATTATTGATATAAAAATGATGCCCAGTTACAACTAAACTTTCATCAGTATATTTTACAGAAACTAAACAGCACTGTTCCAATGCTTCCCATATTTTCCTACATTCATTCAAGTAACTTGGCCGTGTGTTTCTTCATCTTGACGTCTAGTAGTCCATCTCAAGAGAATGTAGTCTTTATGTGTGTGATCAATGTCAGCAATCTTTCCAAGTGTCAGCAGGAGTCTGTGATGAAGGTCTGATGGAGTACTTGTGAGATGTAAAGAAATATACTATTTAGACTCTTAACAAATCTTCTACATTTCCTCCTCATATTGCATAATATACAGTATGTTTGTGTTACATGAAAAACAAAGTAAGTGTATTTTTTTAGGACTTCTAAGGTTGTACTGTTAAAATGTAATGCTTTGTATATGTGACTAACTCCTTTTTTAAGTTGAAAATGTTTTTGTTGAGATAGTAGTATGGAATGACTTGAAATTGCGTAAAACAAGCAAGCAACTGCTGTCTCTATGGTTATAGTAAACAATCACGATGATCAATGGCTTCCTGACAGATTTATAAGTAAATGAGGAAGAGTATGCCAGAGACAAGACTTAACTTATTCACATAGCCCCGTTTTAAAAGGTCAAGATAG
Organism: Aldrovandia affinis; assembly: GCA_029706075.1. NCBI lineage: Eukaryota > Metazoa > Chordata > Actinopteri > Notacanthiformes > Halosauridae > Aldrovandia > Aldrovandia affinis. The sequence goes on along the minus strand of JAINUG010000295.1, from coordinate 412,538 downwards.
CAGGGATAATCCTGATTGGCTTGGCAGCGACCTCTCCTGATTGGTGACCAATGAGGATATTGATGTTTCTGCAATCGACTGTTTTCTGCATTTGCAGATCTAAAAAGCACAAACCTTGGCAGCACGCAGTGTCAAAACTCAAATATGTAGCTTGTGAAGATAAAAGACTTGCACGTGTTGAAAGATAATTTGTGCAAAGAAATTGTATTCCAGTGTGTAAAAGTGATTGGTACAGACACAAATTTTGATATTTCACTGATAGGTTGCTTTGCTACATTTGCAAGTTTTGATTACATTTGCAAAGTGTTTTTTCACACATACAGACTTCTGGGCCCGTATTCACAAAGCATTTTAAGGGTAAAAGTTGGTCCTAACTCCATAATTTAGGAGCAAGTCCGAAAAATAATGGGCGTGTCACTCATAAATTTAGGACTCCTAAATTTTTGGGATAAGAGTATTTCACAAAGGGTTTGAGAGCTAAAAACAGCTCCTAAGTCCAGGAGAAGTTAGAAGCAGGCAAGAGGACTTCTAAGTCGCTAAAGACCTACTCACGGCGATCCGAAAATCTGCTGCTGGCGGAAATCGTTGTCGCAATCGCGTCAACACTGGAGATATTGAATGATACAGAGCTCATAAAAAGGTACCGCCTCAATCGCGAGGGTATTACATATATAATATTATATATATTATATATAGATACCCGCTGATTGTTTATGCAGACATGTAACCAATTGACTAGTCAGTATCTTGGTTTCATGTTAAATCAGTGACACGTAACCTACGTTTGTATTTTAGAATCTTTATTAGAATATAATATGGGTTTATTGGATCATTTTTCGGATCAGGAAAAAAAATAATAACGGCACCAAAGGCGCGTTTCCACCAAAAATAAGGAATTGAATGAATGATAATTTCAGTTTTTCAATTTAAGTTATTTCACGAAATCTTTATTCGAAAATTTCACAAAATAAATTTTTAGATTCAGTACGCCTTAGACGATTTAACTAGGGTGGTCTTATGCCTGAATTAATTTAATAAAAAAATAAAAGATCGCTAATGTTTCAATTCTATTTAATTCGGTCGCGTTTCTAAAAACATGCCTCCCAGAAATGCATTTAGTATGAAAAACAAAGCAAACCAAAACATACATGGTTGTCTATCTCTTCGCTGTAACTCTGGCTGTAAGTTGTGGCGCGAAAAGCCTTTTGTCTCTGACTTCTGTGGCGCTGCAGTGTCACACTGAATTAATCAGGGTTGGGTTGTAACGGAATACATGTAACGGCGTTACGTAATCAGAATACAAAAATCAAGTAACTGTATTCAGCTCGCGTTACATTTGAAAAACGAGTAATCTGAATACAGTTACTTTAATAAACCTGAAGTGAATACATTTTGGATTACTTCTTGGAATGCTCGGTGGAAAGTTTTCCTTACAAACATTAATGAGCTGATATTCATTACTAAAGCTACAGCATGAAATTATCACGCCTACATGATTATCATCACACAGCTCACGAAAACTACCCCCGCTGCACAGAACCAAAAAACTGCGTTAAAAAAAATGTGTTTAAAAAAAGCGCGCGCCCACACTCAGACAAACATTGATAGGGACAAGATGGAAGAAAAGTCAGCTTTTAGTTTGTGGCGTTATCGACACAATTTCCAGTTTAAAGAAGAACATGGGAAAAATCTGTCGGTCCAGTGTACCTTGTGTCTTCCAGGAATAAAGATACTGTCGGCATCAAAGGACTCGACTTCGAATCTTAAAAAGCACTTGGAGTAAGTCAGTTTAATGAACACAGTTCTGCAGTAATTTGCCGTTACCTGACCTTAGCCTACAGTTTGAGGCATCGCATTAACTGCTCTGCTAATTTTATACTGCTTTCTTTATTGTTGAAACGATGACATTTTATTTTATTCTTTTTATTTTTCCCAGTTTTCTCCCAATTTGGTAGACAATTGTACTCTACTATACGTCAATTACGTTATGCACTGCCGAGCATTCGCCGCTACACAGCCCGCCAACACTGGCACTTTTCTAAGCCATATCCCTTACAAGTCGCTGTTATTCCAGTGCCAAAAAAGTTTCAAAAGTTATTACATTGTTTAAGATGCTGTGTTTGAGTTATGCTCATGATGAGCCATCAAAACAGTAAAATAACTTGCCTTTCAATATCCCTTTGCTTTTTATTATGATTAATTTTGAATCTGTCCATTCTAATTCCATAACATGTTAATGACGACGACTACAACAAAAAATGCAGATACAATGTTGCATATATTTAGCTAAATTGACATCTCAAATGTATTAGTATTTATTATTAAATGAACAGAAGCTGACCTGACCTCAACACAGTGGAAAGTTGAACATGACATCCTTTTTCAAAGTGTAATGCATAATAACTATTTAAATGTATTACTGATCAAATAAAAAAGTGAACATGGCGTGTGCAAAAGTTTGAGCACCCTTTTAGTACTAAGTAGCACCACCTTTGGCTATATAACAGCGTCCCAATGTCTCCTGTACCCCAAAACATACCCATCTGTGATGGAAAAAGTAAGTAATCCAAAAGTATTCTAAAAGTAATCTGATTACGTTACTTTTTTGAGACATGTAACTGTATTCGTATCGGATTACTTTCAGAGCCGTGTAATCAGTAATCAGGCACTAATTACATTTACAAAGTAACCCTCCCAACCCTGGAATTAATTAGTGTCTACTGTCCACCTCTGTGGATGTGGTCTAGCATCCCAACTCGATACAAATTTCTTCCTCCACAATCCCCCCTTTTGTGCTATTTCTTACAATCTGCACAAACTTTACCTTACATTTGTATAGACACTTCCTTACATTGGTGTCTAGAGCTTTTGACCCTCATCTCTGGGGGATATGGTTTTGTATATAGAGCTGGAAATAGCCAATAGCTTTTGTGGGAGAGCTTTTTTTTCTTCCTATCCACCTATTTGAGGGAGACACTTACAACTCAGTGTGAGGTTACCCGCTATCATGGGAGATTGCTACACCTCTCACATGGGGCTGAATTAGTTCGCTGTTCTAAACAGCCAGGCCCTCACAGGTCTACCCATTTTTGCCAATTGTATGTTTGCCTAACAAACATACTCAACAACCTGATCCATTTACAGCCTGTTTTACCTTCATGGCTAACATTAACAACATAAATGATATATCTATAACATTAACAGTGTGTTATGGTGTGTGTATTCTTTGTTACTTCTTTTCTTGCGATCTTCACTGGAACCTCTAGGTCCAGATTCAGCAGCTTCATACTTTTTTTCCTGGGAGGCGAGAGGTTATCTAGCACGTGCCCTCCTCAGTACTCAACTTCGACTTCCCTTTTGTCTGGGAAGGGATGGGCCACGCAGGCCAAGAAACAGGAACAAAACGGTGCTGCATCTGGAGGGGGCTTCCCTTCGTCGTGTAGTGGTTCCAGGTGGGCTGGCTTTTGCACTTTACTGCTGGGTCCCAGTCGCTTGGCTTCGGGGAGTGCTGGGTTAAGTCATCCTGGCCGTCTGGAGTCATCCTGGCCGTCTGGATCTCCTCCACCTGTTACTGTAGAACCCCTATGCAATTTGTTAGCATCACACAATACCTTATCCTTGCATCATCCATCAGATGCATGCCCATGTCTCTGACCGGATAACGTTGGTGATGCGTGCTGGTGCCTTGGGTGCCGAGTGGAATTCTGATGGTGGAACCTGGTTAGGCTGCAGTTCGTAATAAAATCTTTGATTTACTTTATACCTTAAGGGGGGAGGATATGAGGCCTGTTTTGCTGGTGCTGGATTTTCCACATCAAATTGTTGACATGTGATACAATTTCCCCATGTCTGCTGTGCTAGCACGGTTTTAAAATTTTGTTTAAAATTTTTCCCAGTCCCAGTCTTCGTTACAGGCTGCCATCATTCCCCCTTTGCTCACATGCGTCACACTGTGATACATGCGAGCACAGTACAGCAATAGGCTGATTGGCGCAACCGGATGGCCAGTCCGGCAGCGCCACAAGCCATCTAAGTGAAGGTAGCAATCATTGCCGGCCCATGTCCAATCTTTGATTGCATCTAATATATACATATTTTTGGGCTTGCTACGTCTACTTGTGAGACAAGCATTGGCAATGATGGAAACCTTCGGAATAAAACCAAAAACATACAAATCAGTATGAACACATGGTACAACATATTGCGTGGAACAGCACAACGTCAAACACTCTTTGTCAGTCATCCCTTCTCCGTAAACGGCACACCGTTTCAGAATGCTCTACCTCCATCTGGAAAACAACAGGGTCAACAGGGGTTACTGCAAAAGTGAGTTAGTGGCTTAACTGAGTCAGATGTGCAATCATTAATCATCAAGATCTCCCCATCTAACTGGACGGACACGCACATGTACACACATATGTACACACATACATAGACATACAAATGCGCACATTCACTCAGTCCTATTTACACTGGTATGCATACCCTAATTTCTAGGGCTGTTCCTGACTAAACCGAATTTCGGCCGACTAACAGCCGTCCGTTTTTTTCGTTTGGTTGAACCTTTTCCCTTATGATTATTTATTTATCTGCGCGACCTAAATAAATCTTGGTCGACCAACAGCCCATCGATCAGACAATCGATTAAATGGGGTCAATCCTACTAATTTCCAAGATTTATTTCATCTTGGAGTCACTTGTTTTTAGGTATATACGTAATTATTATTACTATAGTTTTCCCAGGAGTTTCTGACACGACCCAGGCCCAATTCTAATGGGATATAGCCTCCTTTATGAATACTATTATTTACCCAAATTTTCCGTTGTAGTTTAAACATTTTTGTAAATATTTATTTTCATTAAACGCCTGTGGTTTCTATCTTTAATCAACAATAAAATCGGGTACATAATATACACATAATCCAGGATGCTACCACGTGATCTGTCAGTTATACCCTCGATATTAAATCAGCTTCGCAGTTATGATGCTTCAAAATATTACTGCTAGCTTAATTTAACCATCATTAAACACAGCATGCTTTGTAGATTGAAGCTGATACTCGAGTTCTGCTTTACCATAGTGTGTGCGTCAAAACCGCACTTCCGTCATCATCCATTGTACACATCTTAAATCATGATGGATGGTACTATGAGAGTTCACTCGGAGCACACAGTTAAATCTACCTACGGAAATATGTTTTACCTCAGCGAATATTAGGTTAGCTGGCTACAGGTTAGCGAGAATGATCAATATTGTCTATATCTTTACTGATCAGTAGCACAAACTTTGAATAGGACCCTTCCGCCATTCGGGTTCACAACACGCACGCGCGGTTTTCAGGACCGCTCCAAGCCGACATTTACCTGAGCTGTCCGTGACCCTCTTCGCTCGGTTCCTCTTTCCATTCAAATACTTCTAAAAGTGGCAATGACACGGCATTGCCACAAAAGTTATTCCAACCCCATTTGTAACACCAAATGGAGATAATTGTGCTACTGATTTATTGCGACCTGAGCCACATATAAATGTATTGACACAAAAAATTACCGCTCAGACTAGCTTCCCATTTCAATCACCGTTAGCCCGATAACCTTCGCTATAGAGGTACATTTAGCGTGCAAAATCTTAATGTCCCCACCCAAAACCGGATTGTGCCCACTTCCCACTCCTTTTCTTCCCTAGCGGCCCCCTCCCCCAACGTGTTCTGTCTTCGTAGACTACATTTGGGAGACAATAGAGCCTCCAGGGGGGGTCTTATGCTCTGCTTACAGGAAGACAGGGGTGTCTGGGGGGTGGCATGTCGCAAAACCAGTTTTATTGGCGAGTCATAAACTGATTGCCCTGGCTGATCTGGGGGAAGGGAATCCCTTTTGTCTGAGTTCCCTTTGAAGCTCTGAATGGAAATCTTCCCAATCGCCAATGCGCTACTAATCTGATATTTTACACAAATCCTTGGTTTGAATAAAATACAGTTGCTCACTTCAGTAGATGATAAAAAGGACCTACATTTAACCCCATTTGCCTTTGAAATGTAGGAGTGTAAGCAAGAATTATATTCCGTCTAATTGAACACCACGTGTTCAACCCACAGCATGTGTTAAATCTATCCTGGGAATTAACTATTTTTCTCCTATTTCTATTTTCTAGTTATTATTTATTATTACTTTAGGCCTATACCTTATAATATGCAGATTACAATTTTTCTCCTTTTTATTCTGTGGTTTCCTCACAATTAATAAAGATAGGGGTCATCTGTCTCATTGTTTTCGGCTGCCTTCATTTCCCCTCTGTGTCTTTATAACGGCGCCTGCGCGATTCATTCAAGTGCCTTAAGGCTTAATCATGCCAACAAAAGAATGTTAGTACATCTGTCCCGTTTTCCTAACGCACTTGGCTAAAATATACTATTTTAGCCAAATCAAGAGATCCATTATCCGAGAATCGGAGATCCGGATCCTTGTGTGTATATTTATTCCCGCTCTTCAATTGATAGCATGTTGCGGATCATAGTGCGTATACATACATATGTTTTATTATAATAAAATATTTATTATAATTATTATAGCTATTATTATTACTCTATAGTATACAATAGCTAGCAGAACCGTGATTCAGCTACGAATCCTGATTCCGCCACTCCGATACGCAACCTTCTGCGAACTGATTCTCGCTCCCGTCCCATTGTTCTACAAATGGCGATGTAGGCGTCGATGAATGCTAGCTTTAGACACCTTGTAACCCCAAGATGCCGGATTGTTTTGGAGATCTTGAACTGTGCCCCTTGGAATTCTTTTTGCCTCTCAAACCATCCGTCTCACTACACGTGGGGGCAAGATAGACTTGCGTCCTCTATCTGGCAGGTTAGCCACTGTTCCAGTGGGCTTAAACTTCCAAATAATTAACAGTGGAAAGCAGTATCTTTGAACTTTTTGTTTTTTTGTAACCATCTCCTGATCTGTAGAGGTCAATAACCATTTGTCTGACCATTTGTCTGATGCTTTCAGGGAGTTATTTACCTTTCACCATCTACAAACAGTGACCACAGTATTTCAAATGTGTGTTCCCTCCTTTTTAAACCATAGGGAATCAGGAAACCATTGTAGGCCACTGTAAAGTTCCATAACCTTCCAACAAACTTTAGATAAGTTGTTTATTTATGAAGATTAGTTTTTATTGGATTAAGTTTAAAAGAATAGTATGTGTATGAATAATTGTGGTCCAGATGTTTTCTCTAAATAAATATTATTAATAAAACAAAATATGTTTTTCTGAACAATTATATTAGTAATGTAGGTTTGCAATTATTTTGACCATAAAATATACCTCATTACTTATACAGTATATTTTATACGATCTCTTTTGTTCATCTTCATCAAGGTTGTGAATAATAACGGAGCCTACTGTATATACAGTCAGGTCCAGAAGCATTTGGACAGTGACACAATTTTCATCATTTTGGCTCTGTACGCCAGCACAATGGATTTGAAATGAAAAAGTCAAGATGTGCTTAATTGTAGACTTTCAGCTTTAATTTAAGGATTTTGTCAAAAATATTGTATGAACCGTGTAGGAATTACAACTATTTTTATACATAGCCCCCTCCACAATTTTAGGGGCTCAAAAGTAATTGGACAAACTAACATAATCATAAATTAAATTGTCATTTTTAATACTTGGTTGCAAATCCTTTACAGTCAATGACTGCCTGAAGTCTGGGACCCATAGACATCACCAAACGCTGGGTTTCTTTCCTGGTGATGCCAGGCCTTTACTGCTGCTGTTTTCAGTTCCTGCTTGTTCTTGGGGCGTTTTGCCTTCAGTTTTGCCTTCAGCAAGTGAAATGCATGCTCAATTGGATTCAGGTTAGGTGATTGACTTGGCCATTGCAGAACATTCCACTTCTTTGCCTTAAAAAAGTATTGGGTTGCTTTCGCAGTATGCTTCGGGTCATTGTCAGATAATATAGCCCTATACGTACACTTCAGAATTCATCCTTCTGCTTTTGTCAGCAGTCACATCATCAATAAATACAAGGGAACCAGTTCCATTGGCAGCCATACATGCCCCCGACATAACACTACCTCCACCATGCTTCACAGATGAGGTGGTATGCTTTGTATCATGAGCAGTTCCTTCCCTACTCTTCTCTTCCCATTATGTTTTTTGGCAAACTCTAATCTGGTCTTCCTGTTTTTGAGGCTTACCAATGGTTTATATCTTGTGGCAAACCCTCTGTATTTACTCTGGTGAAGTCTTCTCTTGATTGTTGACTTTGACACAGATATGCCTACATCCTGGAGGGTGTTCTTTATCTGGCTAACTGTTGTAAACGGGTTTTTCTTCACCAGGGAAATAATTCTGTCATCCACCACAGTTGTTTTCCGTGGTGTTCCGGGCCTTTTGATGTTCCTGAGCTCAACAGTGCATTCTTTCTTTTTAAGAATGTACCAGATAGTTGATTTGGCCACACCTAATGTTTTTGCTATCTCTCTGATGGGTTTGTTTAGACTTTTCTAATGATGGCTTGCTTCACTGGCAGTGACAACTCTTTGGACTTCATATTGAGAGTTAACAGCAACAGATTCCAAATGCAAATGCCACACTTGAAATCAACTCTAATCAACTCTAGACCTTTTATCTGCTTACTTGTAAATGAAATAATGAGGGAATAACACACACCTGGCCATGGAACAGCTGAGCAGCCAATTGTCCAATTACTTTTGGTCCCTTAAAAAGGGGGGGACGACGAATAAAAAGTTCTGTAATTCCTACACCGTTCACCCGATTTGGATGTAAATACCCTCAAATTAAAGCTGAACTTAAAGTCTGCACTTCAGACTCATGTTCATTATTTAATTTCAAGTTCAATATGCTGTGGTAGACAGCTAAGATAACAATAACTTTGTCAATGTCCAAATATTTATGGACCTGACTGTATATACAGTGCATCCGGAAAGGATTCAGACCCCTTCACTTTTTCCACATTTTGTTATGTTACAGCTTTATTCTAAAATTGATTAAATTCATTGCGCTTGGCATTCAGGCCAAAAAGTTCAATTTGTGTCTCATCAGACCAGATCATCTTTTTCCGTTTGGCAAACTCCAGGTGGGCTGTCATATGCCTTTTACTCAGGAGTGGCTTCCGTCTAGCCACTACCATAAAGGCCTGATTGATGGAGTGCTGCAGAGATTGTTGTCCTTCTGCCAGGTTCTCCCATCGCTGCAGAGGAACTCTGAAGCTCTCTTAGAGTGGCCATTCGGTTCTTGGTCACCTCCCTGACCAAGGCCCTTCTTTTCGAGTGTCATAGCAAAGGGTTGGAATACTTATGTAAATGTAATATTTCAGTTTTTTATTTTGAATAAATTTGCACAAATTTCTAAAAACCTGTTTTTGTTTTGTCGTTATGGGGTATTGTGTGTAGGTGTGTAGGAAAAATGAATTTAATCCATTTTAGAATAAGGCTGTAACATAACAAAATGTGGAAAAAATGAAGGGGTCTGAATACTTTCCGGATGCACTGTATATATATATATTGTAGCGCCCGAGTAGGCGCGTGCTATGGCGTCATTGTGGAGGGGAAATACCTCTCCGCCCGCTGGCTCCACCCCCGCACCGAATTGGGAACCCCCGGATTGATTCCCCAGCTGAAGTGCGTTAAACGCAAATGACGCGTCATTAAAAGGTGCGCTCTCCCTCGGATGCATTGTTGGGAGTAGGTATGAGATCTGTGTGTGCGAGAGAGAGCGAGAGAGAGAGAGAGAGAGAGAGAGCGAGAGAGAGAGAGAGAGAGAGAGAGAGAGCAAGAGAAAGAGAAAGATAAAGTTTTTTTTGGTTTTTGGAATACTTTTTTTTGTGGCGAACGGACTGCTTTTTTTTGGACATTGGACAACGGAACCGACAACGACGACAAGAAAAGAATTACCCCGGAACGGACAACGACGAAGAAATCGGATCACGGACACAACAAAGGAAAGAGAAAAGTTTGTGGACATTTTTGCATTGCACGGGACATTTATTACCCGCCGTGTTTCCCTGCCACGGGAACGGCATTTCTTTCGGCGGAGATACTTCCGCATGTCATTAATAAATCTTGTGTTTATTTTGAACTGTCTCCATTGTTTTCGTTGTGTGTCGCATAAATGATAGATTATTGGCGGTGTGGAAACCCCACACCCTTGGTTGCGCTACATATGGTGGAGAATGCGGGCAACTATAACACCAAATAATAAATAATTTTCTTTACACAACGTAAAATGGTGCCACTGATTAAACAGCTGGAGAAAGGTCATGCTGCGCAGCTGGAGCACAACCAAGCACTGATGGAAGAGCAGCGGCAGCAGACAACTCTTCTGAGAATGGAAGTAGCGTGGCTGTCCGCTATCGCAAACCACCGCCAACCAAACCCCAGTGCGTTCCTAGTGAAGATGACCGCGGAGGATGACGTTGAGGCGTACCTCCACACCTTCGAGCGAACGGCGACCCGAGAAGGGTGGGCTCCAGGGCAATGGGCCGGGTTGATAGCTCCATTCCTGTCCGGGGCGGCCCAGCACACGTACCAGGATTTGGATGAGGTCCAGGCTGCTGACTACCCTGTCCTGAAGAGGGAAATTATGCGTCGGATCTGCCACCTCATCGGGCAGGCCCAGAAATTTCACAACTGGACCTTCGACGCTACCTTACCGCCCCGAGCCCAGATGCACGACCTGATCCGCTTGACCAAGAGCTGGATGACCACGGAACCGACTGCACTAACGCCCAGGGAACGATTTGTCATTGACACATTTTTGCGCTCCCTACCTTGTGAAGCAAAGAAATTGGCAAGCCAGGCGAACCCCAAGAGCACCGATGAACTAGTGGCGCTGGTGGAGGGATACCAAGCTGCTATAGAGGTCCTGCGCAGCCGGGAAAGGCCGAAACTCGACCAGAGGAGCAGAGAAGGAACCTGGGCACTGCCCAGCCCGCCAAGGAGACGCCCCTTCATGACCGAAGACCGCCGGGCGTGTTTTGACTGTGGAGAGGTGGGACATATCTCCTGGAATTGTCCCCGACGGGACGTGGTGAAGCGGACCGCCTCCGCCACCAACGCCCCGCTCGCAAAACCCTGCGGGTTGCTGCTGTCCTGCTGGGCCACCGAGGGGTGCCCGTCGCCCCTGACACTGGTGAGGGCCAACGGCAAAGACACCACAGCCCTGCTCGACTCCGGGAGCATGGTGACCCTGGTCTGCCCCGAGTACGCTCAGGCCGAACTGCAACCCGAGAAGATGGCCATTTCCTGCATCCACGGGGAGAGCAGGGACTACCCCGTAACCCTCTTGAAGCTACAGACGACCAAGGGGCAGTACATTGGCAAAGCTGGGGTCGTGGAAAACCTACCGGTGCCGGTGCTACTGGGACGGGATTGCCCCATATTTCCCCAGCTCTGGACAGGGAGGCGGGGGGAAGAGGGAAGACGAAGAAAGAGGACAGGGGGCCAAAAAGCGGAAGCAGCAAGAGCTACCCAAGTCCCCCCAAGCGGCGAAGTTCAGGGGGCGGATCTGCCGCCCTCATCGGAGGTAGGGTCCGAATCCGAGGCGGTCGAGGCCGCCAGATTGTGCGGATTTCAGGAAGCGGACCCGCCGCCGTCAGCAGAGGGGCCGTCAGAGGCCGGCGCTGGCGAGGCAACCCCAGTTGAGGAAGAACCGACATGGGAGGAATTGTTCCCGATGGGCCACGAGGAGGTGCCAGAGTCCCCGCCCTTGACGGAACAGTTCGGGACAGCTCAACTGGAAGACCAGAACCTGAGACACGCCTTCCAACATGTCACGGTGGTTAACGGGACTCTTATGGAGGGGGTAAGAGATAAAACTTACTATAAAAAACCATCTGTTATACCAGGTGGTCATGAGTGAAGGTCGAGAAATAGAGCAGCTGTTAGTGCCACACTCCATGGTGAACACGGTGTTACAGTTGGCGCATGCGCACGTGCTGGGGGCGCACTTGGGGGTCGAGAAGACCTCCGACCGGATAAAGGCACGCTTCTATTGGCCCGGGATCAAACGTGCGGTGGAGAAATTCTGCCGAGAGTGCCAGAGGGTGGCGCCCAAGCCCAAGTACAAGAGCCCTTTAATCCCGTTGCCCATAATTTCTGTTTCTTTTAGCAGGATCGCGTTAGATCTCGTCGGGCCCCTCCCAAAAAGCAGTAAGGGATTCCAATACATATTGGTCATCTTGGACTATGCCACCCGGTACCCCGAAGCCATTCCCCTGCGCATGATGGCCACCAAGGGCATCGCAAGAGAACTGATGCTGCTGTTCTCCCGGGTCGGCATACCAGAAGAGATCCTGACGGACCAGGGAACTCCCTTTATGAGCAAAATAATGCGGGACTTATGTCAGTTATTCGAAATCCGACAAATACGGACGTCTGTGTACCACCCCCAGACTGACGGACTGGTTGAAAGGTTCAACCGAACATTGAAGAGTATGTTGCGGAAGGCGATGGAGGCGGATGGAAGAAATTGGGACCAGCTCCTCCCCTTTCTGATGTTTTCGGTCAGAGAGGTACCCCAGGTTTCAACAGGCTTCTCCCCCTTCGAGCTGCTATATGGCCGACGGCCCCGGGGTATCCTGGACCTGGCGAAAGAAACCTGGGAGGCCCAGCCGTCCCCACACCGAACTGTAGTGGAGCACGTGACCGAGATGAGAGAGCGGATGGCCACCCTGTGGCCCATCGTCCGGGAACACATGCAGGAAGCACAGGAGGCACAGCAGTGCATCTACAATCGTGGGGCGCAGCTTCGGGAGTTTCAGCCTGGGGATCAGGTGCAGGTGCTGATCCCCACATCCGAGTGCAAGTTCCTCGCCCGCTGGAAAGGACCATACGAAGTCCTCGAAAAAGTGGGCGAGGTTAATTATAGGGTAAGTCAACCCGACCGTAGAAAGAAAACCCAGTTATCCCATATTAACCTGTTGAAACAGTGGCATGTCAGCGACCAGGTCCCAGAGGGCGGGCCGCCGCCATGTTTTACAGTCAGCCAGGTGGAGGAGGTTCCGCTCAGAGAACAATTAAGCACGGCCCAACAACAGGAGCTAAGGGAGCTGGTGGGCCGCCATAGGGATGTCTTCTCGGTGGACCCAGGAGAGACTGATGTCATCGAACACCACATCGTCACTCCCCCGGGGGTCAAGGTAACACAGAGACCGTACCGCATTCCAGAGGCGCAGCTTGAAGCGGTGCGCCGTGAAGTGCAGACGATGTTGGCGGCCGGGATCATAGAGGAGTCCCGTAGTGAGTGGTGCAGCCCCATAGTCCTGGTCCCCAAGCCTGATGGGACCATAAGGTTCTGCAACGATTTTAGGAAACTGAATGAGGTGTCAAAATTTGATGCGTACCCCATGCCTAGGGTGGATGAGCTGATCGAGCGGCTAGGGACAGCCAGATACATCAGCACGCTGGACCTGACAAAGGGGTACTGGCAGGTGCCCCTGACAAAGGAGTCCAGGGAGAAGACGGCGTTTGCTACCCCGGATGGCCTGTATCAATTCCGGAAACTGCCATTCGGGTTGCACGGGGCCCCTCCCACGTTTCAGCGGATGATGGACCAGATACTGCGGCCCCATCGACAGTATGCCGCCGCATACCTGGATGACATCGTCATCCATGGAGAAGACTGGGGAACCCATCTAAGGCAAATACAAGAGGTGCTGCACTCACTAAGAGGGGCGGGGCTGACCACAAACCCCCGGAAATGCCACCTTGGGCTACAGGAGGCAGAGTACCTGGGCTACACCATTGGCCGAGGGTTAGTCAAGCCCCAAGCGGCCAAGATCGAGTCGATCCAGAACTGGCCCCGCCCCACGACCCAGAAACAGGTGCGTACATTCATCGGGCTGGCCAGTTATTACGACGATTCATCCCCCACTTTCGTCCCTGGCTAGCCCGTTGACCGACCTGACCCAGAAAAAGTTGCCGCAACGGGTGGAGTGGACCGAGACCGAGGAAGCCGCCTTCCAGAACCTCAAGGCGGCGCTCTGTTCCGGACCGGTGCTGGTCACTCCGGACTTTCAAAAGCCCCTGCTGGTCCAGACGGATGCGTCCGAGACGGGAATCGGGGTGGTCCTGTCTCAAATACAAGGGAGAGAAGAACACCCAGTGATGTACATCAGCCGTAAGTTGCTGCCGAGAGAGACGAGGTACTCTACGGTGGAAAAAGAGTGCCTGGCGATAAAATGGGAACTGGAGACACTCAGATATTATCTGCTGGTATTACGACCCCGACGGCGTTTAGGGGTACGGGGGAGACCGTAACATAAGAGTTTAATTGGATCGGGTCATGAACGAAAAATGAGGGTAAATAATAAAGACAAGGCAAGAAGGGAAGGTGCAGTCGGTGTTTATATACATATATTTAAAGACAATAGTGAGGCTATTTACAAAGGTCAAATACAAACACAAAGACACAAGGCCAAGGGACACGGGTGTTGCCAAAGAAATGAACTTAGTAAAACAGAACAGGCTAGCTACAAACAAAAACTAAGATGGCTATCTAAACTTTTATAGCAAATAAAAGTCTACCTATCTAATGTACACTAGCTACAAACAAAGGTACACAGATGGCAACCACCCCTTTCCTAATGTCTCTATACACAGGATTATCTACCGATGAAAATGTATGGAGGCCTCCCTCTTACCTATCCCAAGGCCTAAGTGGGAACAAACAAACTTAACCATACACTTTCACTTCCAAACTTTCACTGGTTAACACACTCTTACAGTCTCTCAGTGTTCAGCAAACAAACAGCAAAAAGGAACTTGCAGGAAGCAGTCATGGGTTTTTTTTATAGAAGGGCAGGTGATTGGTGGAGGCGGGACCAGGACACAGAAATGATTGACAGTAGGGAAGGCGAATGGAATGGCGGATGGCACTCCTACGGAACACGGAAACAGAGAAGACAAAAGCACACATACACGTGGAACGTAACAGCTGGGACGAAAATTCACATTGGTCACAGATCATGCACCGTTGGTGTGGATGTCGAGGAATAAGGAGAGTAACGCAAGGGTGACCCGCTGGTTTCTGTCCTTACAGCCTTTTAACTTTGATGTGCTCCACAGGTCCGGCGCCCACCATGGCAACGCGGACGCCCTCTCGCAGAGAGAAGCCCTGTGGTGCCACGCATAAGAACATAAGAACATAACTAATACATAATGACGGGCTGTTCAGCCCATCTAGGTTCGTCATGTCCTAATCTAAAGAGTATCAAGTACTGCATCTAGCCTAGACTTGAATAGCCCAAGTGTTTCTGCCTCCACTACCCGACCTGGCAAGCTGTTCCAGGTATTGACAACTTTCTGTGTAAAGAAAAACTTCCTAATATCCGTGTGGAATGTGCCTTTAACTAATTTCCACCTATGGCCTCTTGTTCTGCTGATCCCACTTATCTTAAAAAATCTTTGGTAGTTCACTTTGTTAATACCTTTTAGGAATTTAAAAACCTCAATCAAATCCCCCCTAAGTCTCTGTTTGCTAAACTGAAATAGATTGAGTGCCTTAAGTCTATCCTCATAACTTTTACCTTTCATACCAGGTATCAATTTAGTTGCCTTTCTTGAAGCTTTTTCAAGAGCTTCTATATCTTTCTTGAAGTGCGGTTCCCAGAACTGCACACAGTACTCTAAGTGAGGTCTGACAAGGGCATAATATAACATTAATATAACCTCCTTTGATTTATACTCAGTACTTTTTGCTATTTATCCCAGCATTCTGTTGGCCCTTTTCACTGCTGTAGCACACTGCTTTGATGCAGATAGAATTTGATCAACTACCCTAAGTCTTTTTCAAATTGAACATCTACTCACATTTCTCCTCCCATAAAATACTCCTGTCTTATGCTTTTATTTCCCACATGCATAACTTTACATTTAGCAATATTAAATGTCATCTGCCACGTATCTGCCCATTCATGGATTTTGTTTAAATCATCTTGCATTACTTTAGTTGATTCTAAACTGTTTGCCAAACCCCCAAGTTTAGTATCATCTGCAAATGTAACTATTTTGCTCCTAACGTCCATATCAAGATAATTTATGTAAATAAGGAAGAGCAGAGATCCCAGAACCAATCCCTGTGGGATACCACTGCCCACAGCACCTAGGTCAGATATGGCTCCACCTACTGTTACTCTTTATATTCGCCCTTGCAGCCAATTATGAACCTACTCTGAAACAACTCCCACAATTCCTACTGAATTAATTTGAACAATGAGCCTCTCCATGTGGTACCTTGTCAAATGCTTTCTGAAAGTCCAAATATATAATATCATAAGCCTGGTTCAACACACCAGCCTCTTCAAGTCCAGGAGGTTTGTTAGGCATGACCTCCCTTTGAGAAAACCATGTTAAAACCACCCTTAAAATGCTATTATTTTTAAAGAATGATTCCAACTTTTCCCTAATAATACATTCCAGTATTTTACATGTGAGGCAAGTTAAACTGACAGGCCTATAGTTCCCTGGGTCAGTACAGTCCCCCTTCTTATATATTGGAATTATCCTGCCCTGCTTCCAGTCATCTGGTATTTCTCCAGTGTTTATGGATTGCATAAAAATATCTCAATGGTTTATATATAATTTCCCCAAGTTCTTTGAGTGCTCTGGGATATATGCCATCAGGGCCTGCTACCTTATTTGTCTTATGTTTTTGTAGTTTTTGTAGTTCTTCTACGTCCCTTATCTCAAAGTCCTCCAAAACATTCTGTACATTGGCTATACATTTAGGCATATTTATAACCTCTTCTCTAGTAAAGCTCTCAACAAAGTAACTGTTTAGTTTGTTAGCAATATCCTTATTATTATAAACCAAAGTTCCTTCCTTATTCAGTTGTAGCCTGTCCCACTTGTACAGGTCACCCCTGTTCCAAAAGGAGACCCAGTGCCCCATAAACCTGTACCCCTCTTTCCTGCAACAGGTTTGTAGCCACGTGTTAAATCTGAAATCTAAAAATACTGCTTGCCTTTACTAGCATGTGGTACTGGCAGAATTCCAGAGAAGACCACCGTGGAGGTTCTACTCCTTAACTTTGATCCAAATTCTATAAATGAGTCCTGCAGAACCTCAAACCTACCCTTACCTATGTCATTGGTTCCAACATGGACCATAACAACTGGATCCACCCCTGCTCTGGCCAGGAGCTTGTCCGTGTGTTCCAGGAGGTCTCTGACCTGAGCAACAGGCAGACATCTCACCATGCGAGACTCCTTTTCCCGCAAACAGACTATACTGTCTATTCCTCTAATGATTGAGTCCCCCACTACAATTAACTTCCTTTTCCTGGGTGGCATGGCCGCCAGGGTGCCCTGGGGCTCATCAGTCCTCCCACTCACAGGGCTGGGCCAGATCCTCTTCCTGCAAGGCCTGGAAATACTTGAATGGACAACCTTTCTAAATAGGCTACATATTACCAAGTGATCATTCACATATAATATTGCAACACCTCCGTTGGGAAATAGCCTCTTTCGTTCACAGTTTATTTATTTACTAATTGGGAGTAGGCTATAGGCTAAGCGTTTCTCAAATGTAACTGCTGGGCTAAGCAGCTAGTGTAAACCAGTTGCTTTTAATTTGTAAACACTGTTACTGTCGGTCACCCCGACGGGAGGGGCTCAGAGAGCACACCCCGCTCAAGCAGTTCAGTGCTGTTGTTAGCTAATGGCTACTACAGACTGCTCTAAAGTCTCCCCCCTATCAAGCTTTGGCGTGCATGCTAACTCTCTAAAGGGCATACTAATTAGTTCCTGGAACTCTACAAATTCTGCAGGGCAGTCGAAACCAGCAAGTTGGGCTTCGAGATCAAGAATCTTGCTCTCGAGATGCTTAACAAGCTGGCAATGGTCGCAGGCGAAACCCTCCTGGAAGTCTCCTTCCAGAAACACAATCATCCTGCAACACTCGCACTGCACTGCCAATGGTCATATTTTAACCCCTAAGTATTGGTCTATTGCTCTCCCTGCACTGAACGAATTACTGCCAAAACAGTGACACCAAGTCGATAAAAATACAATCAGCACCAAGGTGGTTCCGAACAGTCAGGTGCAGAAATGAATAAATGTCAACAACACCCCTCTTGTAGCTAACTAGAAAACATTACCAGCAGCCAACCGAAACGGCTATATCTCAACATTTAAAGTTAAATGCTTAAATTGAAACAAACAAAAGCTAGTCTATCGAATATTCCCCTTCTCTTGGAGTTACTCCCGAGAGGGCGAAAAAGCTCAAAAAACCTCACATCAGCTGGGTGTAATGCCAAATCAGTTAGCTTTTTAACAAGCTTGCCGAAGCTAGACATGTACTGTGTTCCATACACCAAATATCACCTTGGTTTCTTTCCTTTTAACCGGCGCTCCCCAAACGTGTCACGCAGGATGCTCATCGGCTAACATGGAATACGAAATACAATGAATGCCACTTAGCCTACATAGTAGAATAAGGCAACCGCACCAAACAACAGATAGCTGTCGGTCGCGGCGGCGACCCTTTTGGTCCCACCGCGACAACTAGCTAGGTACACACTAAGCTAGGGTAACACACACACAACATTATTACAGGCATACACAATAACCAACACTGGAGGAACATTTAAACACACGCGATGTTACCCCACAATGCCCTGCACACAACACGCATAATTACAATAGCGACCACGGCGGATCGCTACAATATATATGTATATAGGATGATATCAGCTAAATTGGGCCATGAGGTAAAATGAGCCATTTAAGGTTTGAGCGTCTCAGCTCTTAAAATTTTAACAGACAATGACTGCAAATTATATTAAACTGTTGTCACAACTGTACTTGACATGTAACAATTGACTTGATTGGTCTATGGTTGCTATGGTGGTCGGGGCAATGCCTCACATCGAGACTGCCCAGGAGAACTTCAAGGTGAGTGACCTGACATATGAAAATGTACTTGTCAATAATAAGGTTGATAAATCAATAAAAAACAAATGTACATGTATAAATGATTATGTATACTACATGCTCTGATGGCCTCCATCAGATATCATGCTGATAGTTTGCAAAAAAGGTTTTTTTTTATTTTTTAATAAAAAAAGCATTTTTTGTCAGTGGCTCAATTGACCTTAATGTGTTAAGGTCAATTGAGCCATGCATTTCAGCCAAAATGAGCCACCTTCTGAATTGAGTTTTAGTGGATATTTTGATGGTTCCTCTTATTAAAAGTATAGGCTATTAATAGATTATTATATTATTGTATATATTACATGCATCTTTTCACATTTTCCCTTCTAATTATGTATGTGTGTGTTCGCTCTGGTCCAGGGCGCATCGTGAGCTAGCTCTCACTATCTAGCGCTCTGTCACACACACACACACACACACACACACACACACACACACACACACACACACACACACACACACACACACACACACACACACACACACACACACACACACACACACACACACACACACACACACTGTGATGAATGAGTGATTTGCTGAAGCATCAGTCTAAAAGAGTAGCCTTGTCTCCCGTTTTAATATGACTTTCTTTACAGTTGTTCAGAGAGTATTTTTAATTCCAGATATGCATGTGTAAGCCTGCATAGTTAGGCACACACACACCACACACACACACACACGCACACACACACACATGCACAGACACATTCATGTTCCAAAATGAGTTACTAAAGTAATTGGTACTTCATGAATTATTTGTAATGTTATTCTTTATGAATTCTTAATGCTTTAATGTTATTCTTCATGAGTTCATTTAATGTTATTTAAATGCAATGTTTTAGTGTGTTGAGATTAAAGATGATTCGATTATTTTATGAGAAATGACTCTGTTTCGCTTTACAGTTTGAGTGGCTCAATTTAGCTGAACACTGCTCATCTAAAAAAATGTGACAGCTGATGTTTTCAAAAGCTGTAGGGCCTGAACAATAATATTTTATTACATCAATTCAACACAAAAATATTAAAAACAGTCCTTATTAACCATAAAAACACCATTCAATGTCATACATTGCTTTTTTCTTAGTTTTCCAAGCGATTAACCAAAAAGTGGCTCAATTTAGCTGATATCACCCTACTGTTAAAAACGTTTTGGAATATAATGGAATATAACCTGCCAAGAAAGAATGAGATTGATAATTTCGTCAATAGATGATCCATTATTGGTTCGGTTAAATTAAAATTGTATTAGGCTATAATAAATTATATCCATAGGGATATAATTAACATTTCAGTTTTCTTAGAACTTTTAAAGTGGTCAATTAAACATTATATTGCTGTTTATGTAAACTAAACTCGCACCACAATTACAAGAAAAGCTGAGTTTAGTTTATTTAGTTTAGCTCTAAATAAATGCCCTATCTGTTCTTAAACGGTTGGACAAGCACAGCTGTCAGTTACAAATTTCTGCCACACCTACAGTGCTCTACTCGCGGTTGGAAACTGTATCAGAGGTGTTTTAACATGGGCTGTATAGCGATACACTTTTAATTAGTCATACCAATCGGTAAACCTGTTAAAATAACACATGCCTGGATTATTGTAGGTCCCTACATATATAATGACAGAATTCGGTGTCTGTCCGAAACGTTTATTCTGAGAATTTTTTCAATCTTGCGTTTTTACCAAATAGAAAAATGCCAGTCGCAACTCTATTGCCCTTCACTGCTATTCCCAATAGGAAGTCCGCAAGCCATAACTATTTTGGACTGACGGAGAAATTCGTTTTACTTTTGTCTGTCAGTGCTTTTATCACCTTGTGTTTCGGAGCAATCTTGTTCCTGCCGGATTCTTCAAAGCTGCTCAGCGGAGTTCTGTCCCACTCATCCTCCACGGAAACGGACGGGCGCGCAGGTACGGACATTGTTTCGAGGATTAACTGGATGGCAAACGAGGAAGGGAAGATGAAAGTGATTCGAAAATATCAAGAAAAAGTAGCCTACTGGTGGAAGCAATTGATCCGCTTAGAAAACGACCTGACGAGATACGGCACGACATAACCAACGAGAATAAAAAAGTAGCCCAGACAGGTTTCGAGAAAGGGGGGACAGATGATGTTCTGCCCGGTACTGAATATCTACAGCCACCGGGAGCAACTGGACGCGAACCGTCAGACCCTGACACGGCAGATAAAAGAGCGAAAATTAAACGGGTAAGTGACAGAAGAGATTCTGCTCATTTTTACTGTTTGTAAAATACAAACCCACAGGTCATGTCATGAAACAGTTTTTCGACAAAACTGTTAACTGGCCCTTTATACTCTGTCGCCTATTCTAAAGATAAATAATCGTCAAAAATGACATATGTACTCAAATAAAGTGTGGATTTCCTTACTACCGTAAGTGTTAAACCTTTTATTTGTAGTTCTACTTGCATACAATGAGAATAAACAATGTTATGTCCATTCGTTTGCATAACTTCCATGCCCAGTATGCTGCAGTGTTCTTGGGGAAATGTGACCGTAAATTGACTTGTGGTCAGAAGGTTTGCACTTTGGATTCTCAGGTCAGGTGATACACTGCCACACGCACCTACTTACCCTTTAATAGCCTTATATTTCACAAAATATCCAGTGGACAAATGGACAATGTGTGAAAATATTAGATTTAGATTCTCTAAATAAATATATTATAGCAATTTAATGTTCAGTCGCTCAGGTGTATTAAAGTGTGAGTGGTCTCATATGGTCCAAATTAAAACTTACCCTGTTTCTTCAGGTTTTCATGTGTGTGTATTTTTACCTATGACTCCTGGTCTGAAGGAAGACAGATAAAGTATATCCTAACAATGTGCATCTAACTAGCACTTCAAAGATCCAAATCGAACCACAATGTGCCCTTGTCCATAAGTTTGAGAAACATAGTCAGCCTTATATCTTTTCATTCTTACTATAAAATGCTCAAAAAAGGAATATAAAAACACAAATGCTCATACTTTCCCCTAGACTGATTTTCTAATACTCAGATAGTTTCACACTCCTACTGATGTATAAATGTAAAATAATAACTGGGTGAACTGTCAGAGAAATACTCTTCATGCACTTTGACATGAATGATCACTGTCCTTTTGTGTGCAGCACACTAAAGTACCGATAATATTCACACCTTATATAGCACTTTTCATACATAAATTAATCTAACCTAAAGTAATTTGTATTAAAAATAGAAAAGAAGGATAAAAATAAGGCAAGCAAACTAATTTCACAACAGTAATAGTAATGTAAGTGGTGCTGATATGAATGTGCTGTCTTTGAAAGCTTTGTTAAAAATTAATCCAGGGTAAAAATCTGTTTTTGTGTCAAATAAATTAATAGGATAAGTGCCTTGTCCATTGTCATTCAAATGAGAGGGATGGGAGGAAAACATTTCACTGAAAAGGAGAGAATGAATCACCGCTCCAGATTGTGGTGGTTTTGTTAATGATGACCATCTTTCCCTTGTCCTCAGTGGTTAAGTTCTAAAAGTAGGTCAGAAGAAGGTCATGCTGCTGCCAGACTTGGAAACGGCCCTAGCCTGACAGCAGCAGGACTCATTGAATCGTAGCATTTAAGCATTGAGCTGGTCATCTGCTGAAGATGCCCTCTCTGCATGCCCGATCAAAGGGCATGGTTTCTGATACTCTGCTACAGCCCCATACATAAAAGACCAAATATTACAAAGATTCCTTCCTAATTTCTAGCACTTTGTTGTGCCAGTTTTTTCTGAATTGCAGTTTGAATTGGGTATGAAGTAGTATGTGCCTCTTTGTCCTTATGATTTGCAAGGAGAATAGAAAATGCACACTGCCTGGCCCAAAAAAAAGTCAAATAGGTAAGAGCCTTCAATTGGATAATTACTGCAGTGATTAATATGTTTTAGCTGGCAACAAGTTATTTAACCCTAACTGATGCAGTGAGTAGCTTCTCATTTCTTAAACAACCATGTCGGAAGACATATCCTGTGGTCGTGGAAAAGATGTTAATCTGTTTCAGAAGGGTCAAATTATTGGCCTGCATCAAGCAAAGAAAACAACAAGGAGATTGCTGAAACTATTAAAATTGGGTTAAGAACTGTCCAACGCACTATTAAAACCTGGAAGGATAGTGGTGAACCATCATCTTCGAGGAAGAAATGTGGTCGGAAAAAAATCTTGAATGATCGTGATCGGCAATCACTTAAACCAGGGGTGGGCAATCTTACCCTGTGTGGGCCGGTGTGGGTGCAGGCTTTTGTTCCAACTGAACAGTGACACACCTGATTCCACTAATCAAAGCCCTGATTGAAGACTTTGATTAGCTGATTAGTCAAATCAGGTGAGCTACTGCTCGGCTGGAACAAAAGCCTGCACCCACACCGGCCCACACAGGGTAAGATTGCCCACCCCTGACTTAAACGTTTGGTGAAATCATATTGTAAAAAATCAACAGTAGAACTCACGGCTATGTTTAGTAGTGAAAGTAAGAGCATTTTCACACGCACAATGCGAAGGGAACTCAAGAGATTGGGACTAAACAGCTGTGTAGCCTTAAGAAAAACACTTGTCAATGAGGCTAATCGGAAAAAAAGGCTTCAATTTGCTAGGGAGCATAAAGATTGGAGCCTGGAGCAATGGAAGAAGGTCATGTGGTCTGATGAGTCCAGATTTACCCTGTTCCAGAGTGATGGGAGCATCAGGGTAAGAAGAGAGGCGGATGAAGTGATGCACCCATCATGCCTAGTGCTTACCGTACAAGCCTGTGGGGGCAGTGTTATGATCTGGGGTTGCTGCAGTTGGTCAGGTCTAGGTTCAGCAACATTATTTGCCCAAAGAATGAGGTCAGCTGACTACCTGAATATACTGAATGACCAGGTTTTTCCGTCAATGGATTTTTTCTTCCCTGATGCCACGGGCATATTCCAAGATGACAATGCCACGATTCATCGGGCTCAAATTGTGAAAGAGTGGTTCAGGGAGCATGAGACATAATTTTCACACATGGATTGGCCACCACAGAGCCTTAACCCCATTGAGAATCCTTGAGATGTGCTGGAGAAGACTTTGCGCAGCGGTCCAACTCTCCCATCATACAAGATCTTGGCGAAAGATTATTGCAACTCTGGACGGAAATAAATGTTGTGACATTGCAGAAGCTTATCGAAACGATGCCATGGCGAATGCATGCCGTAATCAAAGCTAAAGGCAGTCCAACGAAATATTAGAGTGTGTGACTTTTTTTGGGGACGGGCAGTGTATATAGTTGGCTGAATTAAAACTGGATACATTTAGTCTTAATTCGTTTATGGATATTTTCAAAATCTGAATCGAAAAGGCTCACCTGCATAATGTTGCATTGCACATTGATAATAAGTACTTGCAATGAGTATATGCATTCAATTTACAGAAATGAGTACTCTAAAGTAATCTGCTAAGTGGAGCACTAGGGCTCATGTTCCTTTGGACGCCCCCAAGATCTTAATTTCAGTAAAAATGGAAACTAAAACATCCCAAACATCTAACAATACGATTTTGGTTTTTAAATCAGTACCCAAATATTTCATTTTTAACCCACAAAAAAAGAGATTGGTTCACAATTCAGGTTCTTTTATGATATCTTCTACCATGTCACAGCATTTTAATTGTGAAAAAAGGTTTTTGCAGCCTCATTGCCCATCAGTTTAGGATCATAAAGCATTATTAAGACCTGCCATTTTGCTCATTTATTTGCAGATCCGGACCATTTGTTGTCCCTTTCACATCACCAATCTGTTACTTAGATGTGAATGTGATTCCGAATAGAATAAAACAGCTGTTTGTCTGCAAGCAAGTTGTTCAGAATGTGTAATGATCATCTCAAAATGCCTTTCAGATACCTTTTCTCCTTCTCATTAGCAGTCACAGGGGACATGTTAAAATGTATATAATAAGATTTCTGCTGACACGGGGCCATGGGAAACATCAATGACAAATTTCTTTATCTTTTAAAGAAAATCTTCATTAATACATCTGCCAATGGTTCTTCACATCTGAATACAGTGCCAGACTATTGCGCTCCTTTTTGCAATACCTCCAATTAATAACATGAATACCATCTAGTTAGCACTGTAAACAGCAACTCGTCTGAGACACATCCATTTTAATGAGCATTGTATTAATACTCACATTTGGAATACTTTTCAGCCCAAAGGGTTGAGGCCTAGCCTTTCTACAGTAATTTAAATATCCAGCACACCTTCCTACTAAATCTTAATGTTTTCAAAGCCCATCCCAGTTGCTGCAGTTTTTGATTTCCCATATACATAAGTGCAGATTGATGATTTTGTTCCATTGCTGTGAGCTGTGATTGCACACTCACATGGATTAACTGAAATTATGTCTGACGTGATGACTGTTGAATGTTAACATGCACTGAAAAGAAAATGTTGATATCCACTTCCTTTCAACAGAGAAAATATTAAATAGTTGTCATATTGCAAACTAAACAACAGTGCCTTCTGAATTAGAAAGTAGAAAGACCCCAGAGAAGGTGTCATAGTGTTTCCAAACAAATGAAAATAAACACAGAGCACAGAAGAGAATAACACATTTCCTTTAAGATCAAGATGCTTCACTTGGATCAAAAAATATAATTAAAAAAGAAATGTTTTGAACAAAATAAATGGTTATTTAAAGGGTTAAGCAAGAACTACTTTTATGAACTTGTACAACAATTTTAGCTCAGTGGTAGCAGGACTGGAAGGTGTAGTACCCCACCATTTGAAATAGGATCCCAGCTGTGCCAGTGCTGGCTGAGGCTGGATACCTGCATAATTGGCCACAGCGTCACCTGGAGAGACAAGGCGATTAGCAGGGTGTCCCCTGCTTCAGCAAGCAAGAGTGGCATCTCTGGTCAGTCGAGCCCCTGCAATCTGCTTGCACCAGCCATTAGAAGTGCAGTCCTCAGTCACATTGGCTCTGTGGCAAGGCTGGTAGACTACTGTCCCTGCTGAGTGTATTTCACTTTGACTTCAGATTTCAGAATCCTGGGATGGACAGACTGTGGCATAGGCATAGCTAATATTGTTAATACAGGCATGGATTTAATCAACATTTGTCATTTGACTAAATGTGTTTTGAGTTAGTTTTTTTCTGCCCAAACAGTTCATTAATTTAGGTGATTGCTGAACTCACCACAAACTTGAACACGTCCATAGATTTGCAAATGCAACACTTCTGTTTCTATAGAATTCCAAATGGTGGGGCATGTAACCTACAATTCCTTCCACCACTTATCTCAAATTGTTGTTAAGGATTTTGATTGAATCCAGGCCAACGTGTCACTCATATGAAAATTAGCAATGTTCAACAAATCTGGCATCTCATACTTAAAATGTTATTAATGCACATCCTTCATCATGTTTTTTCTCATGACTACATGAGAATCATTAGGGGATGATCTGGGGATGTTACCAGTAAGTTTGTATGCAACATGCCTGGAACGTTTCTCTGTGGCTTTGACAGAACTTGTTTGGAACAATACATTCTAGCATCCAATATTGTTGAAATGTGTTGTGTTAGCTGGGAAGTACATTATGACATTACCATATTTCAATCTCTGTGTATCTGTGGTTTGAATCTGCAATGAGAAAGTTTTTTTTATTCTACAAGGGCATCATTATTTTCACTCACACATCCTGCACATAGCAATATGTCCACAGTTTGCTTGGTTTTTGATTGAGGGGGAATTTTTAAAACAAACAAAGGGCCTTGCTGGGATGTACATATGAGAAAGAAAAATAATCACGCCAAGGGTGGGAAGTAAAAAAAAATCTACTCCTTAATTGCTGTTTTGTACAAAGTACAACATTAAGTTAAATTAATTTGTGGTGATCCATTTTGTGTGCAAGTCACCCCCATGTATATGTGAGTGTATTTTTAAGTAACATTGCTATTAACAAATAATTTAATTGCAGTGCCTATTATTAACATGAATTAATTGTTTTGCCTGGGTAGTGCTAATTTTGACATGACTTAACTCATATCATAAGAACATAAGAACATAAGAATACATAATGACCGTTCGGCCCATCTAGGCTCGTCATGTCCTAATCTAAAGAGTATCTAGTATTACATCTAGCCTGGACTTGAATAGCCCAAGTGTTTCTGCCTCTACTACCCAACCTGGCAAGCTGTTCCAGGCATTGACAACTCTCTGTGTAAAGAAAAACGTCCTAATATCTGTGCAGAATTTGCCTTTAACTAATTTCCACCTGTGGCCTCTTGTTCTGCTGACCCCACTTATCTTAAAAAATCTTTGGTATTTCACTTTGTTAATCCCTTTTAGGAATTTAAAAACCTCAATCAAATCCCCCCTAAGTCTCTGTTTGCTAAGCTTAAATAGATTGAGTGCCTTAAGTCTATCATCATAACTTTTACTTTTCATACCAGGTATCAGTTTAGTTGCCCTTTTTTGGACTTTTTCAAGAGCTTCTATATCTTTCTTGTAGTGCGGTGCCAAGAACTGCACACAGAATTCTAAGTGAGGTCTGACAAAGGCATTATATAACATTAATATAACCTCCTTTGATTTATACTCAATACTTTGCTATGTATCCCAGAATCCTGTTGGCTTTTTTCACTGCTGTAGCACACTGATTTGATGCACATAGGCTTTGATCAACTACAAGTGTTTTTCAAATTGAACACCTACTAACATTTCTCCTCCCATAAAGTACTCCTGTCTAATGTTTTTATTTCCCACATGCATAACTTTACATTTAGCAACATTGAATGTCATCTGCCATGTATCTGCCCATTTTTGGATTTTGTTTAAATCATCTTGGATTATTCTGAATCCTCATCAAACATAAAGCAATGCTATTGAGCATTAGTTTGGTTGATTTGTGGTGCTTGTCATAGGTCATTTGTAAGGGGTGAGAGGTGTCTTCTCTAGGCAACCAAATATCATGAGAGGGATCACTATAATCTCAACAAAAACGTTTTCAATTTCATTTTTTTAAAAGTGAAGTGGGAGCAGTTATTCTCACTTCCTTCTCACTTTAAGTCCAGGAAACAGCGAGCATTAGATGGCTAGCTAACAGTCACTGAAAAGCTAGCTAGTGTAGTGTAGTCCAGATTTTTACAGCCTACCTTGTAGTCACACTAGCTGGTTTGAATTGGGCCATGAAACAATATGATGCAGGGTGTACAGAGAAATGCTGCATCTCTAAAAGTGATCGTATTCATCTTCTGGATAGTATTCGATAGCAAGGAAGTGTGGAAGTGATATACAAGAAAGGTCCTTCGAGGACATGCTTGCACACATTTTATAACAATGATCTTTCCCTTTAAACATTGTAACCATGTGACTTATTCTTTCCCATTTAATTGCCTTTATTATCTAGGTTTGTACTGTGCATTGATGTGTATAAGATGTTTTTGCACCTGATGAGACTGGATGTGGGACCAATGCGACCACAGACTAACCATGTGGGAGTGCAGAGAACTAAACCACTGCCCAGGAAGGTTATTTTCTTATCAGTGCATAAATATTCCCACCATTCAGAGCTCCTATGTTGTATTGCAATATAGCTGCTCTCCATGCTAATGAATAAAAACGTATGGAAGTCTAATGAAATATAATAAGCTGCAGAATAAAGTATAATCAATTGCTACATATTGTATATTGGGAACATAGAAATAATGTTCACTGTCTTTGTAATGTTCACTGTCTTTGTTCTGTCTTTGTTAATTTGTGTGAAAGTACAAATTAAGGAGTAACTGTGACCTTCTAGATAACAGAAGATGTGACACCAATATTGACAGCACGCCAAGAATTAGGTGTGCTTTGAACCTGCAACCCCACGTTGGGCACCTCAGGCCAAACCCCATTCTCAAATGTGATAATAATGATGAAGATAATTAATTGGGTTCCTCAAGTCACACCATCTCCTCCTACTTTGTTAGGAATACATTTATAGTACCTTGTTTTTTT
The DNA here is from genome assembly GCA_029706075.1 of Aldrovandia affinis. Lineage (NCBI taxonomy): Eukaryota > Metazoa > Chordata > Actinopteri > Notacanthiformes > Halosauridae > Aldrovandia > Aldrovandia affinis. The sequence continues at coordinate 383,584 of JAINUG010000295.1, read as the reverse complement.
CTTTAGTCCTATGCCTGACACTTTAGCATGTCTGTGCTTAGACTGCTTCTGTGCCTATGCCAGAACTCCCTGCAATTGCTGGAACTCTTTGATTTCATCAGTCCTAACCCGAGAGTGGTTTATTTCCACAACAGAAGGAATTTCAAAAGCAAAGCATTATGGCATCTGTCCAGTTTTGTTGTTGTATTGGCTGAAATAGCATCATCCTTATGTGTCTAATATAATGATGTCACCTTCGGTATGGCCTGCAATTGACAACTATGAATTTTTTTTGTTATTGGTTGAACTCCTTTTCTAATTTCTATCATAATATAATATAATATATGCCATTTAGCAGATGCTTTTATCCAAAGCGACTTACAGTAGGGCGGCACGGTGGTGCAGTGGATAGCGCTGTCGCCTCACAGCAAGAAGGTCTCGGGTTCGAATCCAGGCCGGGGGCCTTTCTGTGCGGAGTTTGCATGTTCTCCCCGTGTCCGTGTGGGTTTCCTCCGGGTACTCCGGTTTCTTCCCACAGTCCAAAGACATGCACGTTAGGCTAATTGGAGAGTCTAAATTGCCCGTAGGTATGAGTGTGTGAGTGAATGGTGTGTGTGCCCTGCGATGGATTGGCGACCTGTCCAGGGTGTATTCCTGCCTCTCGCCCGGAACGCATGCTGGGACAGGCTCCAGCCCCCCGCGACCCTGACCAGGAATAAGCGGCTTAGATAATGGATGGATGGATGGATGGACTTACAGTAGTCAATGCGTACATTATTCCAGTATATGTGGTTCCATTGGGAATCAAACCCACAACCCAAGCATTGTCAACACCATGCTCTACCTACTGTAGCTCCTATCACCTTTCTGTGAAGCACTGTGGGCTGCATTTATGTATGGACGGTGCTACATAAATAAATACATAAATAAACTAGATCTGAGCAGATAATGTTATTGGTTTAAGTAAATATTGACCAATGGGGCGAATTCATAATTTGGGGCATGGAGTATTTTTGATGATGTAATTGGCAGGAAAATGAAGAAGGAGCAGAAACAGAAGAAGCAGAAGAAATAGGAAGAAACACAACATTTTTGGGGCTTTATTGTGTGGCCGTGTGAAGTTGTATCTGAATACTGTGTGCTTACATGAAGTCAGATGGTACATTTAATGTTTATAAGGACTGAGAGTCTGTGCCCATTGTAGTTATTTCTGTGGGAGAACCTGAAAAGTGCCGAACTCTGGGTGTCTCAGTAGGTAGAGCATGGCGTTGGCAATGCTTAGGTTGTGGGTTCAATTCAGACTGGGACCACATATAGTGAAAAATGTATGCATTCACTACTGTAAGTTGCTTTGGATAAAAGTGTCTGTCATTGGCTTTAATTTGACTTACAAATAAATGCAAGTTTTAGACTGTTAAACTGTTGTCACAAACACATCCATTTTTCCATTATTATTGTTATTATTTTCCATTATTGCACAACTCCCTAAGCTGTGTTTACACAACAAAAGCTTGTACTTAATTGTGAATTAAAGACACATTCCTTAAGAATAAAGGCTGGTTGAATGCAGGCTATTGTCTGCTCTGGGTTGATCAACAGGTTCTTATTATTTTTGTGTTTTGCCTGTATGTCTGTGCAGATGATGAAGTTCGCTTGGGAGAGTTATGGGCGCTATGCCTGGGGATCTAATGAGCTCCAGCCTGTCTCCAAGCAAGGCCACTCCAGCAACCTGTTTGGTGAGTAACCCTTCTGTGTCTCTTTGGCGAAATGAAGCTGTGTATTTAATCTTATGTGCTCTACAAACTGACACCCATTCAATGAGAGCAGAAAATCTACCAATTGTGTTCTGTTGGCACTTTTTACAAAACTGTATTTCTTTGTGAAATTGGAAGCATGGACAATCAGATATTTGTGCATTTATGAAGTGTTGAAACTATGCTACAAATGAATGTATTATGGTACCAAAACAAATGATTAGGTGCGGTTCAGAAAAGCTAGATCAGTGACAGTGCACACTCCTGCCTGTAGGTGGCAGCAGCATGCTTGACTGATGTTCAGTCAAGGACATCACAGTGTGTATAGATAACTGTAGAGCAGATTGATTCCTATATATCTGCTATTTAGAACACAGAGCAAGTACCAGCAAGCTGGTAGTGAAGTAATGTTATGAAATTAATCTTGCTACATATATATTGTTTTAAAAAGAGGACATTTTTATCAATACCAACATGCATAATCACATCCTTCAAGAACGTAATACATAGAACCTTGCATTTTATTCACAAATGCAAAATACATCTATAGCTAGCTTTCGTAACTAAGCTTGGCTCACTTCAGTATGATTCAGATGTAAAATGTATTGCTGATGGGAAGGGTTACATGTCATGACAGAACATGAGGTTGTTATATCTCTGGACTATGGATCTGAGGGTCATGGTTTTGAATTCAAGGTAGCACACTGCTTTATTTCCTATGAGCAGTTTTACATCCATCGCCTCATCAAAAATCTAATTTTTAAAGTGCATGTGTGAGTGTCAAGTTCTCCTGGGTAAGAGAATAAATAATGTAAAATCCAGTCATTCGCTATGCTCAGCAGATGTGCTGTGTTTAATCTACATATCCCAAACAAACTGAACTGTTAATTAGGTGTGTGAATGATAGACAGTTGGTTGCCTCACGAGTCCCACCTGAGCCAGGGAGCAAGTAAGCCTATTTAAGAGCAGGTGGGGCGAGTGGAGAGGCAGTTGTTGGTCTAGTCATTCATGTGTGTGTATTGTCAGAGTTGTTAGTCTTGTCATTCATGTGTGCATGTGATGGGGGTTGTTAGTCTTGTTGTTTGTGTGTGTGTGTGTGTGTGTGTGTGTGTGTGTGTGTGTGTGTGTGTGTGTGTGTGTGTGTGTGTGTGTGCGTGCATGTGTGCATGCGTGCAAGTGTTGGAGTGTTGGCCTTGTCATTTGTGTGTTTGTATCATACTGTTCATTGTTGTTCCCCGGAAGGGGGTTTCCACGTCGGAAGACACAGAGTCTGTTGAGTTCTGTGTGTGTTTGTTCAAAGTGACTGAGTAGAGTGCTTCCTGTGTATGTGGGAAAGTGAGAGAGAGTACACTGAAATAGTGTCTGTGCCTCTCTCTGTGTGATTGTGAAGATAGAGAGGGACGGAAGAGTGGGGAGTCTCTCTCTCTCTCTCTCTCTCTCTCTCTCTCTCTCTCTCTCTCTCTCTCTCTCTCTCTCTCTCTCTCTCTCTCTCTCTCTCTCTCTCTCTCTCTCTCTCTCTCTCTCTCTCTCTCTCTCTCTCTCTCTCACTCTGTGCTTGTCGAAGAGAACTCACACTAAAGCAGTGGACAGTGTTTCTGGATGATGGCCCGAGAATTCTCACTGAAAGAGTGGCGAGGGTCTCTGTGTGTTGAAAGAGAACTCTCTGAGTTAGAGGAAGTCCGGACAAAGAAGGGAAAACAATGAACTAAAATAGCAAACTAAAATAAACAAACTAAATGAACAAAACTAAATTCAAGTCCCGCCTCCTCCAAGGTGGGAATCCCCTTCCGGGAAACAAACAACTAGATGCAGACAATCCGCGGCTTTCCACCCCGCTTCCACATCCACATCCAACAGGACACCGCGCCTTCCTCCTCCGGATTACCTCTAACCCAGACAGGCACACACATATTCGGTGACTTCAGGTGCTTCCCAAACCCATGCACACAGAGACACTCCAACTTTTCAGTCCAAGTTCTCTTTCAACACACAGAGACCCTCTGCCAGCAATCTCACAAACTGTGAGATTGCCAAACCTGGCCCCAGAAAGTACAGCTGTTCCAAAGGTACTCCACAGCAATACTGTGGCAAATGAGAAGCAACCCTGCAACTCCCCTGTTGCCGAGACCGACGCCCTCCACACTCATAAAAAAAACACAGGCTGTGAAGTGATCAGACCACTGCACCCACAGGAGAGGCCATATTTGTTCCTTTGGTATCTAAAATATAGAGCCCCTTTATGGTGTCTGTTGCCTGACTTAAGGCAGTTGGTGGGTTTCCCAGTCTAAAGAGAATGAGATAGTAGCTGTTCCAGCATGATTCTGTGTGCATAAGGCAATATGTGCAACTGATATGTGAAAGTAAAAAAATTGTTCTGTCTGTATTGTGTTGAAATGCTGGGCAAATCTGTAATTGTGAAATAGCCACAGTTCCTGTTCCCCTTCAGACAAAAGGTTTTCACACCCTAAGATCAAAAGGATCTATGTCCTTATGTCCTGTCCCTGTGGCCCCTTCGCACCACAGGGGGTAATCGCACATTGGGGTCCAAGCTTTTACAACTGCAGTAATCCTCCATCCTGTTTCGTTGTTGGTGGCGACCTGTTCCTGTTTTAAATAAAGTTAACGCCCTGTTCCCTCCCCTTTTATTTGGTTCCCTCCTCTTCCGTTTTGTTTGTTAGAAATATTGTTACATCGCTGTCCGCCCTGTTCACTTTCCTTGTGTTTTTCTGCCACTTTGTTCCTTGCGTGTCATGTCTGGTTTTTGCGTTCTCCCTGGGTTGTCTGTGTTATGGGCGCGGCTTCGCCGCAATCTGTAAATTGTTGTTCCCTGCACATTTTGCACGCTGCCCCAATCTGTTTCTTGTTCCCTCGTTTCGTTTAGCCTGTGACAATTGTTGTTCCCTGCACATTTTGCACGCTGCCCCAATCTGTTTCTTGTTCCCTCGTTTCGTTTAGCCTGTCACATTGTTTTCCCCTAACACATTCTGCACGCTGCCTTATTAGTTAATGCTTTTGCCTATTTAAACCCGGCACTCGTTTAGCCCATTGCCTTTGCGTACTAGTTTTTCTAGCACTGCTTTCATTTGGTTACCTGTTCCTGACTTCGCGAATATTCCTGATTCTGCCTGTGTTTATTTTGTTTCTTGTTTATTTAGCCGCACGGCTTTCCTGTTTTTGCCTGTTTGTTTTTGGACGGCTTGTTTCCGCCACTTTTATTTGTTCCGTGATTAAACGCCTCCTGAGCGGAGCGCAATACCATCTCCGTGTCGAGTCCGCTTTTGGGTCCAGGTCTGCATTTACCGCACGTAACAGAACGCAAAGGCCATTATGGACCCAGCAGACTCGACTGCGCTCCACCACCTACTCGCCTGCCAGGAGGCTCGTATAGACCAGCAGGAGCGACACATGAAGGAGACTATGGAGGCACTGAGGAGTATGGGAGGCCATATTTCTCAGGTGGGAGAACAGGTGTCCCAACTCAGCTCCAACGTCTCTCTTCTGACGCAGACGACTTCTCCCAACCCCCCTGCGTCATCGCCGCCTGCCAGCCTGCCGGTTGGACAACCCAGGGAACCCCGCATTCCCCACCCGGATCGCTATTATGGCGATTTGGGGAACTGCAAGGGGTTCCTCATGCAATGCGACCTCATCTTCCACCTACAACCATCTTCATACGGCTCTGAGCCGGCAAGGATCGCATTCATCATGGGCTGCCTTGGGGGTAGGGCGCTGGAGTGGGCCACTGCCATCTGGGACAGCCAGCTCCCAGCCAGTTCCCAGTACTCCACATTCGTGACAGAAATGAGGAAGGTTTTTGATCACCCGGTGGGTGGGAAGGATGCCTCCCAGCGCTTATTCCATCTCCGTCAAGGGGACCGCAGCGTGGCGGAGTACGCGGTGGTGTTCAGAACCCTGGCGGCGGAATCCGCTTGGAATGACGCGTCGCTCCAAGGGGCCTTCCGAACGGGTTAGGTGAAGTGGTGAAGGACGAGCTGGCTACGAGGGACTACCCTGACTCCTCGACGCTCTGGTTTCCTTGCCATCAGGGTCGACAACCGCTTGCGGGAGCGTCGGAGGGAGAAGACCGGTCACCTCACCCCAGCGAGCTCTTCTTCTCCGTCACCTCCTGATTCCTTCCTCTCCCGAACCACCGAGCAACGGTCAGCCCCGGGGCTTGCAACTGAAGAGCCCATGCAACTGGGCCTACTGGTGAGCCACACCCAGGGCTCCACAAAAGCCGCTCACCAGTCTCGCTTGAGCCACCAGTTGAAGGCCACGCTCAACTGGAACCGTCAACCCCTGTCGCTGTGTGCCCTAGTGGACTCCGGGCGGATGGAGATTTCATTGATGCCCAGCTAGTGCGACAGGCTGGCATCGCCACTCGTCTTCTGGCCGTCCCTCTCCGGGTCCACGGACTGGATGGGAACCTCCTAGCCCAGGTCACTCACACCACCGAACCCCTACAGCTCATCCTGTCCGGCAACCACCGTGAGACCATTCAGCTCCTGGTCATCTCCTCACCCCAGTCCCCTCTGGTTCTCGGCCAACCCTGGCTCCAACTCCACAACCCTCATCTGAACTGGATCACCAGCAAGATCCAGAGCTGGAGTCCCTACTGTCACGCCACTTGCCTCCAGTCTGCTCGAGCACCCACGGAGGGTGCTTCACCTCCCGCCAGGTTGGTTCCTCCAGACATGTCCTCGGTTCCCCCCATGTATCACGACCTGGCGGAGGTGTTCAGCAAGAGCCGAGCCTCTTCGTTGCCCCCTCATAGGCCCTATGACTGCGGCATCGACCTGCTTCCCGGGGCTCCCCTGCCTTCCGGTCGCCTCTTCAACATCTCGCGGCCGGAGAGAGCAGCGATGGAGTCATATATTCATGACTCACTGGCGGCAGGCATCATCCGACCCTCCTCATCCCCAGTCGGTGCAGGGTTCTTCTTCGTGGCCAAGAAGGACAAGTCACTCCGTCCCTGCATCGACTACCGCAACCTCAACGCCATCACCGTTAAAAACAAGTACCCTCTACCTCTCATCAACTCCGCATTCGAACCTCTACAGGAGGCCACTATTTTTTCTAAATTGGACCTCCGTAACGCCTACCACCTTGTTCGAATCCGGGAAGGGACGAGTGGAAGACGGCGTTCAACACCCCCTGGGCCACTTCGAGTACCTGGTGATGCCGTTCGGGCTCACCAACGCCCCCTGTGTTCCAGGCGTTGGTCAACGATGTGCTCCGGGACTTTCTCAACCGCTCTGTCTTCGTCTACCTTGACGACATTTTAATTTTCTCCCGCAACCTACAGGAACACACTACCCATGTCCGGCAGGTCTTGGAGAGGTTGTGGGAGAACCAACTGTTTGTCAAGGCGGAGAAGTGCGAATTCCACGCCTCGTCGGTGAGCTTCCTGGGGTACATCGTGGAGTGTGGACAGGTGAGACCAGACCCGGCCAAGATCCAGGCGGTGGTGGAGTGGCCTCAACCGTCATCGGTAAAGGAATTGCAACGATTCCTGGGGTTTGCAAACTTTTACCGGCGATTCATTCGGGACTACAGCAGGGTAGCTGAACCCCTCACCCGACTCACCTCCCCATCCATCCCCTTCTCCTGGAACCCTGAAGCTGAAGCCGCCTTCATCGGTTTAAAGAACCGCTTCACTTCCGCTCCTGTCCTGGTCCATCCTGAGGTGTCTCGTCAGTTCGTGGTGGAGGTGGATGCCTCGGACTCGGGGTGGGGGCCATCTTGTCCCAACGCTCGGGTAAGGACCAAAAGCTCCATCCTTGCGCCTTCTACTCCCGTAGGCTGTCCCCGCCGAGCGCAACTACGACGTTGGGAATCGGGAGTTGCTGGCGGTCAAACTCGCCCTGGAGGAGTGGCGACATTTGTTGGAGGGAGCGGAACACCCATTTATCGTCTGGACCGACCACAAAAACCTGGCATATATCCAGTCGGCCAAGAGACTCAGTTCTCGCCAGGCCCGGTGGGCTCTGTTCTTTGGCCGCTTCAACTTCACCATCACATACAGACCCGGATCCCGTAACCTAAAACCCGACGCCCTCTCCCGCCAATTCTCCTCCAAAACCGGACAGACGAGTCCCGACACCATCCTGTCCCCCTCCTGTGTGGTTGCTGCAGTGACCTGGGGAATTGAGAGGCAGATCAGGAGGCCCAGGCCACTCAACCTGACCCCAGACCTAACCCCAGCCCTCACCTGTTTGTCCCTGTTTCCGTCCGTTCCCAGGTCCTGCAGTGGACGCACTCCTCCCGTCTGGCCTGCCACCCCGGGTTCCAGCGCACCCTGTCGCTGCTCAAACGCAGCTTTTGGTGGCCGTCCATGGCCGCGGACGCCCGGGAGTTCGTACTGGCCTGCACCACCTGCGCCAGGAGCAAGGCATCCCACCAGCCCGCCAGCGGTCTCCTCCGTCCCCTACCCATCCCAGGTCGTCCTTGGAGTCACATTGGTCTGGACTTTGTCTGTGGACTCCCCCCCTCTGAAGGTAACGACACTATTTTGACCATTGTCGACCGATTCTCCAAAGCAGTCCATTTCGTTCCCCTTCCCAAGCTTCCCTCAGCCTCAGAGACCGCAGAGCTCCTGGTCCAGCACGTGGTTCGCTTACATGGGATCCCCGTCGACGTTGTGTCGGACCGTGGTCCCCAGTTTTCCTCCCACGTCTGGAAGTCGTTTTGCCAGGCCCTGGGGGCCTCTGTCAGCCTGTCCTCCGGCTACCACCCCCAGACGAATGGCCAGACCGAGAGGGCCAACCAAGACCTGGGGACTGCACTGCGGTGCATCACAGACCGGAACCCCTCCTCCTGGAGCAATCTGCTACCCTGGGTTGAGTATGCGCACAATTCCCTAACCAGCTCTGCCACTGGTCTCTCCCCCTTCGAGTGCTCCCTAGGGTATCAGCCCCCCCTGTTCCCGGCCCAGGAGGAGGAGATCTCCGTCCGTCTGTGCAAACCCACATCCGGCGCTGTATTCGGATTTGGGAGGACACCCGCTCTGCTCTCCGTCGCTCCACCGCGCGCACTCAACGCCTGGCGGACCGCCACCGCACCGCAGCCCCCCAATACTCTCCGGGACAGCAAGTCTGGCTCTCCACCACTGACATTCCCCTCCAGTCCACCTCCAAGAAACTCCAGCCACGTTACATCGGTCCATACAAGGTACAGTCTATCATCAACCCCTCTGCTGTCAAACTCCAACTCCCTCCAGCCCTCAAGATTCACCCCGTCTTTCACGTCTCAAAGATCAAACCTGTCACTACCAGCTCACTGTGCCCTCCGGCCGTTCCCCCTCCGCCCCCCCGGATCATCGACAACGCCCCAGCATACACCGTCCGGCGCATCCTGGACATTCGGCGCAGGGGTCGGGGCCACCAATATTTGGTGGACTGGGAGGGTTATGGCCCCGAGGAGAGGAGCTGGGTTTCCCGCCAGCTCATCCTTGACCCTTCCCTCATTCGGGACTTCCACCGAACCCACCCTCAGAAGAACAGGCCTGGTGGGTCGCCAGGAGGCTCCCGTTGAGGGGGGGGTTCTGTTACATCGCTGTCCGCCCTGTTCACTTTCCTTGTGTTTTTCTGCCACTTTGTTCCTTGCGTGTCATGTCTGGTTTTTGCGTTCTCCTGGGTTGTCTGTGTTGCGGGGCGCGGCTTCGCCGCAATCTGTCAATTGTTGTTCCCTGCACATTTTGCACGCTGCCCCAATCTGTTTCTTGTTCCCTCGTTTCGTTTAGCCTGTGACAATTGTTGTTCCCTGCACATTTTGCACGCTGCTCCAATCTGTTTCTTGTTCCCTCGTTTCGTTTAGCCTGTCACATTGTTTTCCCCTAACACATTCTGCACGCTGCCTTATTAGTTAATGCTTTTGCCTATTTAAACCCGGCACTCGTTTAGCCCATTGCCTTTGCGTACTAGTTTTTCTAGCACTGCTTTCATTTGGTTACCTGTTCCTGACTTCGCGAATATTCCTGATTCTGCCTGTGTTTATTTTGTTTCTCGTTTATTTAGCCGCACGGCTTTCCTGTTTTGCCTGTTTGTTTTTGGACGGCTTGTTTCCGTCACTTTTATTTGTTCCGTGATTAAACGCCTCCTGAGCGGAGCGCAATTACCATCTCCGTGTCGAGTCCGCTTTTGGGTCCAGGTCTGCATTTACCGCACGTAACAAATATGGCATTTAAACCTGAAGACGGGAGATTCCGTTTCCTGTGAGATGCAGGTCTCCGTGCAGCTGTGCATAATAAAAGCTTTTAATACTGTTTAAGAAGTCCTCTCCGATCCTAGTGAGTTTTTTCCACGACAGATGTTTTGCAGAAATTTGGAGGGAATTCAGTCTAATTACATTGAAGGTTGTCCCACTGAATAAAGCATTTAAGCATGCATTCCTCTTCCTGCCTCTTATACATTTAGAGTTTAGAAATCGCTGAATACAAATGTGCAAGTTATGAAAAGTATCACTTGCCTAAATTTGGTATTCAGTGAAATTCAGGACAAATCACACTCTCACTTTCTTCAAGCTGAATTTAGTTTTCTAGTTCATTTTATGTCACTGAGGGGGATACTGGCCACTAGCCTTTAAAAAAAACTTTCACATATACAAGTAACTGCCAAGATAAAGGACACACCAGCATAACGTGCCTTAATAGGGCATTGGGCCACCACAAGCCACCAGAACAGCTTCAAAACAACATTTTAAAACTGCCTTTGTCCTTTTATTGCCAGGAAGTCTCCAGGGAGCAACTATTGTGGATGCTCTCGACACTTTGTACATCATGGAGATGCACGAGGAGTTTGAGTCTGCCACAGAGTGGGTGCAAACACATTTACACTTCAATGTGGTAAGGTATTTTGCTTTCTTTATTTTTTTTCAGAAGAGAATTAAAGCTTTGTCTTAAATGTAATCAGATATCCTTTAAATGGCAATGCAATGCTTACATTTGAATGGTACATTTTGAGTGTTATATTTGTAACCAATAATTGTAACGGGACGGCTGATGATTAGGTGAATCTAAGCGCAGAGATGAGGCGGAGACAGAGATGCGATGATAAATGAAAATCTTTACTGAAATGTTAAAGTTCTGGGCAGTACAAAGGTAACACAAACACTAAACAGCTAACAAACAAAAGTGGAACAAACACGGTTCCCAACACATAAAGCTTGAAAACAGTAAACCAAAATAACACGAAGACAACAGGGTAAACACAAAAGAGTTCTGGAAAGCAAACAAACGCTGGCAGTAACTCTAAGCAAGAGAAACTCAAGATTGAGCACAGATCCATGAAAGCAGACAACTTAAATAGTGAACGTAAATGAGACATAGGTGAAAACGCTGAAACAATAATCCATTTAAACAATCAAGACAAAAACCATTAAACAATAATCCAATAAAGCAATTACGGAAACATCAAGTGTCCAATGCCGCCCTTTGGCGGCAAACATCGGGACGTGCCATCACAATAATGTTTCCAGCAAATGAAGTTAAATGAAGTTAAATACAAAGCACATCGCGATTAGATTGAATCTGGGCTTGTCCACAATCAGAAAATATAAGCAAGAAATGTACATTGCAAGACAAAGATAAAGAGATTATTGGAAGTCCAGAGTCCTTGAGTTTACTATTACTCAACAAAGCAGTGTTAGGAACCTGCATGGAATGCTGACCATATTCAAATCAAACCACTATTCAAAACAGCTGAGATCACTATTAGATCACTTTGATCTGTGTCCAACTGCTTGTAAATTAACAAACAAATGTGGGGAGATCAATAATCTTTTTCATCTGTATTTATGAGTGAGAGCTGAAGAACAAAAGTTATTGATATTGTGGTGTCCCCAGGGGTTGGGCGACACTCACGGACCTTGCAGAGGGCGTAGGCAAGTGCAAGAACACAGAGGAGGCAGTAATATAAGCAAAATGATGCTTTATTAAACGAACAAACACAAAACAAAGGGTGGGGTCTTCAAGGGAATACAAACACAAAGTCCGCAATCCTTATCTCTTTGTCAATGTCCGTTCCAATCCAAAATCCAGGTCCAAGTCCACAATCCAGTCCGTAATCCAAATCCAAAGGGGGTCCTCAAAACAAAAATCAAAACAAAAATCACACTCCAACAAACACTCTCTCCAAAACACTGGCTGGTCAGTCGACTTCACAGTTCTCTTTCTCTCCAAACACAATAATTCCTTCTAACTCACGTTCCTACTCCTCTCCCAGTGTAGTGGGAATCAGCAGTTTAAATAGGCCTTGAAATGGCCTTCAGCTGGTCGTTAGTCCCGTTTGCTCGACTTCTTTCAGGTGTTGCTGTGGCTTGCTGGGAAATGTAGTGAAAATGGCTGCCATGTGTTGGAGGCCAGGCAGCCATTTTCTGGGGCAACCCTTTGGGCTGCCACAATATTTTTAATTTCCCTGCCTGTGAGTATAAGGGAGCAAGTGGGGTTCAATTGCTCAAATATTAAGTCTTGAGAGCCATAGAATGTTCTAATATCTGGTTGTTTGAGAAGCATATGCCTTAAGGAGGATTTCTGAATATACGGGAGCTGTCCATGGTTCTGAAAGAGGTTTGTCGATCCATGATGCTGAGCGAGGATAGTCGATCCATGATGCTGAACGAGGATAGTCGATCCATGGTGCTGAGCAGACAGCATGACCAGTGGCATCGCCACAATGGTACTCTTTCCTTCCTGTGTTTACTGGTGTACCAGTGCTATACAGCTCTACCAGCCGGAGTACAAAGTCTTCCCATTGTGTGCTATGAACAGCAGGAACAGCAGTAGAAGAACAATAGGAACCAGGGGAAAATGTAGGGGCTGTTCTAATGTAATCCATGTCAAATGACAGCATGCAGAACTCTGTTATAACTGTTATTATTGTTGTACTGCAGATCTTCCTGCCGTTGACATACAGTACATACTGAATGCATTAGAGGTATGGTCTGATTTTACGGATAAGACGACCTTCATTAAGACCTTCAGAAACAGCTGATTTTACAGGTGAGACTACCTTCATTAAGACCTTCAGAAACAGGACAACTCAGCCGTAAACTTCTCAGAACAGGAAATAGGCTAATATTATAAGTATGTATTAAAAGTAATCCTTATGTATGTGGCTTGTGGTTGTATTGTTTCCCTCTTTGTGTTGTCTGACTCGATACCTCCCTTCTGAATTGAGCTAGACTCCTGTCCTATTCTCTCCTCAGAATGCGGAGGTCTCTGTCTTTGAAGTAAACATACGCTTTGTGGGCGGCCTGCTCTCAGACTATTATCTCTCTGGCAAAGAGGTATGTAATAATTTATGTGAAATTGTGATGTGGATCTGTGATATTTCAGGTGATAATTGTCACGCTCTAATGGAAGTACTAGAAAATGGTCTGTCTTGATTAAGATGGTAATATTACAATAATTTGTTTGGATCATTTGGAGCCTCATTGCAAACTTAAATATCTTTCTTATCCTTAAAAAATAGAACAAATTTCATACTATTTTCTGAAACACTTGCTTTATAACTATAAAAGTCTTCCCCTGTGCTACTACTGTTGATCAGACAGGATTTGGTCATTATGTCGTAATGCAGTGACTTGTTTTCTTTATTTTTAGATGTTAGAATGTTAAAATATATGTTAAAATATCACAAAAGGCAGACACAAAATTGCATGACATGCTTTGTCAGTGCCAGGTGTGGTCACTGAGCCGGGATGTGATAGAATAAAAAACGCAGACACATGGGGACTCTGTACTGGTCAATGCCCACTGTATTCATTTTATGGAAATATAGAATAGCAAAATAACTCAGAACATAAAATATCCCAATTGAGGGACATAGAACAATTTTTATCAAAAGGGAGCTAAATAACAAGCAGCACATCCCTATTGATCTCCCCTTAGCACAGCAGGCAGTGCCTTTGAAGCCAGACCTGACACTGGCAATGAACAATATCAAACTCAGCTGTGCCTACCAATCGACTTCAGCTGTGTGTGTGTTTGTAGGTTCAGCCTCAGCTGTGCATGCCTGTAGGTGAGCTGCCAATGTCCATGGTCCTGAAGATCTCACACTTTGATAGTAGCTATAAGTGGAGGAGAGGCACTCTCTGCTCCTGTGCCACCCCACCAGCCTCACAATGTGTTTGGTATGCTACTAATCCAGAAACATCTACTGCTGTACAAAAAGGGTTATTCATCAATCAAGTGTATATTCAAGGTAAAAATCTATCTGTCTGAAGCAGTGTCATTAGAGAGACTACAGGGGCCCTCTTGCCACTGCTGCTTTCCCATTCGTTCATCTCTGAAGGGGTTTGCATTCCCCTTTATGCACTAAATGCATCAAGCTATTTTAAGGTGGAGCGATGTTGTTTTCGTTGTTGTGGAAATTGAATATCTTTCCAAGGCTTTACCCTGTTCCACATGAGTCCCATTGTTGTCCAAAGGAATATAATCAAATACATAAACAGCTGGTTTGGCATATTTATTTGGACCAAACGGAAGCCAATGCTGAAAATGGCAAAGCTGCAATTACTGGCTGACGAACGGGGATTAAGCTGTTGGAAGCCCAGTTTAATTCCATATTACTCAATTGATGAGCAGTTGCCTTGGCTCAGTCTGAGTAGACAGTGAATCATCATTTGTGGACTATATGCTGTCAAATTTTCCATTTATCTGTGAACACAAAAATCTTCAGGTGGCTGAAAATTGGCATTACTGCTTGTATGGGACTCTGAAAATGACATAGATCTTAGGACTATATCATTGGAGTAACAGATTGCACTGAAGAAAATAAAGGCATTACAATGTGGTTTGATTTGTTTGAGGGAGGAGCAATGCCACCCACACCCATAAAAAATGTATGGACTGTTAATGTGTTTTCACTGGGTGCACAAGAGTGTATGTGAATATGTGTGCATGTGCGCAAGCAGGAAAGTGAGTGTGGCATTACAGTTAAGGACCCACAAGGTTGTTGCGTCAAAGCCCATGTGGGGCACTGCTTTTGTTCCTTTGAGAAAAATACTTAAACTGAACTGCCTCTGTAAATAAAAAGCTGTACAGAGGGATAACATGTAAACTGTAAGTTCTGTTAAGTTGTCCCAGAATGGGTAAGGACATCTGCTTAAATGATATACGTAATGAGTGTGTGGTCAGAATCATTGACTCTTTCACCTCACAAAACTTTTCTGCAGAGTGAATTCTGCACAGTGCACTGAACTCTTGGCCATCTCAACCAACTTCATCTTAGGCCAAATGCAGAACCGTGTGTTTTCTGAAAGAAAGCCACGGGTGTTTCTCTGAAAAATTTAAGAGTATTCACCACTACTCCCCAAGCAATATTATGTACATGCATTATTTTACATTTATGTATCAGTAGTTCTGTAGACATATTCATACCAATATATTTTAGCCCATTTCTATATGAACTGTTTGCAACTGAAGTATTTGGTTTATTGTAAGTTAGGTTACACTGCTACAATGTGTACACTGCTACATTTGTGCTGTTGCTGTTGCTGCTGCAGAAAGCTCTCCTCCCAGATGATAAGTCCAGAGTTTCTTCAGATCTTTCCAGATCTGGGTTTAGAGACTATCTTAGTAGTAATACAATAGTAGTAGTAGTAGTAGTAATGAGTCATTTTAGTCCATATTATTAAAGGTGGTGGGCAGGGAATGATAATTTAATAAGGCAGTACTCCTGCCTCCCCGATCATGCACCTCAACCTTATTGGTTCCATTTTCTTTGTGTCTTCACCTCTCATTTGATACTATGGATCTGTGGAGACCTGTAGTCTTTCTTCAGTGACAGGATTTCTTTTTTACTAATTATAACTTGGAAAAGAGTGAATAAAGTAATTAGAAAATAGATTATTCAATATTTAGGCTTATTCCAAATTTGAAATAATATATTATTAATTGTATTATGTTTCAATGTTTACCCAATGAATAGTGTTTTGGCCAAAAATGGCCAGTGCTATACAAGTCACCTCAAAATTGTATGATATATATATTTAACCTCCTCAAAAACTAATTATTTGAAATTATCATCATGTCATTGACTATCATTACAAACTTGACCAGATATTTCAGTTTTTTGTCCATATAGGACAGGTTTCCCTTGATATTACACCACTCATTTTTCATTACAAAGCACACAAAATGTACTAATTATTAATTAAACTGGCCATGATGGTCATAATGTGCTTTAAAAAGAAATTGCTGGCATGTTTTTAGTATCTTACACATGTAATGTTTGTCTTGCATTTAATGAAGGGCAGATTTGGCACAATAATATCCATTATGACCTGTAACTCACATCAACGGATTGACGGACTGATCATCCTCTGATTCATTGTAATCCGAATTACACTACCGGTCAACACCCCCATTTTCCAGTTTTTACAGTGAATAACCTGAAATGGTACAAAGGTAAGCGGTAAACTGCCAGAGGTTAAAAAAAAAAGTTTAGGTTACCAAAAACTGAAAAATAATGTAAAATTCAGAGTTATAAAAAAGGCCCTTTTCAGGGAACAAGTAATGGGTTAACGTGGGTTAACAGTCACTCTGTGCAAGTCGCCAACTCTGGATCCAGCAAAAGAGCCCCAGACCATCACGCTTCCTCCTCCATGTTTGACAGTTGGTGTCACACACTGAGGAACCATCCTTTCGCCTACTCAACGGCATACAAAAACCCTGCGTGATGAACCAAAGATTTCAAATTTTGATTAATCGGTCCATAAGACCTTCTTCCAGTCTTCAGTAGTCCACTGGCGGTGCTTCATGGCCCAGGCAAGCCTCTTTTACTTATTTTGCCATCTTAACAATTGCTTTCTTACAACCACTCGACCTGTCAAACCTGCAGCTGTCTTCTCTTCACAGTTGAAACTGAGACTTCCTTACTTCGACCAGTGTTAAGCTGTGTTTGAAGCTCTTGTCCTGTGAGCCGCCTATCACACAAGCTGTTGACTCTCAGAAACTTGTCTTCTGATTTTGTTGTGGCTTTGGGTCTGCCAGACCTCTTCCTGTCAGAGTTTCCTCCAGTTTACAAGTGCCTTTTGCAGAGTTGTGGACTCGAGTCACATGACTTGGACTCGAGTGCGACTCCAGTCACAAATTTGATGACTTGAGACTTGACTTGCCAAAAAGAAAAGTACTTGAGACTTGACTTGAGACTTGACATCTATGACTTGGACTTGGACTTGAGCTGGATGACTCGAGAGACTTGTTTGAGTGTTTTCTCAACGTTTATGCGGGATGCACCTCTCGTATTTTTTAATTTTAATGTTTTGTAATTATTCTTCATTTCCAGCGTGCACACAATTACATAGGCCCAAGAATCGCGTAGGGCCAATCAAACGTTTAGATGGGCTAGAGAACACAAATACTCAGCTCTCATTGGAGATATCATCATGTCACTCAAAAACGAACGTCGTTCTACTCAACGTGAGCGCCGATATTTGTGCAATTATGGCAGCTGCAGGAATAACCCCGAAAGTAATTATTTACGGCTATAGTAAATTTGAAGTTTTGGGGGAAAAAAGGACAGCGGTTTGCAAAACATGTGCAACAAAAATATCTGACGGGATTGCAACAACGTCGAACTTTGTGCGTCATTTGAAAAGCCACAAAGAGAAGTAAGTTTGTTTGCTACAGGTAGCATGTGAACACAAAAACACACACACAGACGCGATCTGCCCATTTTGAATACGCCAGGCTATATCGCCCAAACATCGTCCCAATCTCAAAAATTAAATTGAACGTTGAATGTTCTGTTTCAGAACTCCTAACAGCGAATGTTCAATTATGTTGGCCCAGTGGCCAAACGATGTCTGGGCGATGTTAGCCCCGACGTCTAGGAAGCAGGGATTAGCAGGCAACTGAATGAATTACCCCCTGTTGCCCCCTGATAGTTAATGGTTTCACGTGTGGTATTAAAGTCTCCATGGTTCATATCTAGTTATATACTGTCTTCAGAAAGATTTTTTTCCATTCAATTATAAACATTTATAAATAAATGTACTTGTTTCATGAAATCTAAATAAATACCTATAATTTCCTACATTACAACTCTTTGTATTGCACAATGGCAATTGAAATAATGTTTTTGAAGAGGATCGGTTTAATTACAATTGATTTCTTAGGTGAATGTCTTTCGGAGGAAAGTCAGGGGGAGCTCAGAGCATGACACACGGCGCACTGCATCCAACTTAAAACACACTAAGCATATGTTTAGATTAGAGCCAGGGGGGTATTTCACAAAGCTGGCTAACTGAGTAAACCTCACTTCTGTGCAGAGTAAACAGCTCTTTTTACTTCAATCCATGTTCCAGATTTGAAAGGTTTCCAGGTTTACTCTGCCCAGATGTGAGGCATACTCAGTTAGCCAGCTTTGTGAAATACTCTCTGGTGTCTAGCCCAGTGGTTCTAAAACCTCTCCATGGCTGTGACCGAAAGCGCACCTTATATATGTTAATGTACGCTTATTAAGTACACATCGTCATGTACATCTTTACTTAATAAGCGTATACAAGTAGGGTGCACCTTTGGTCATAGCCTATGTATTTATTGAATTCCACCACCAGCTCCCCTGATTCAACTAATCAAGGGAGTCAACTAATTAACAAGCCCTTGATTGAATGAATCAGGTATGCTGGTTGTGGAATTCAACTACGACACAGAAAGGCTGGGGGGTTCGAGGAGAGGTTTGAGAACCACTGGGCTAGCCAGCTAGGTATGGTAACATTAACAAATTACCATACAAGCTCATATTTTTAATTCCAATTGAAATTATTGTGAGATGGATAATACTTATGCTATTATTTAACAAAAATGTGCTAACATCTGTTGTATCTTATTTATTAGATTTGACGAATACCAGAAGAGTAAACAGATCTGCCGCGACCCACAGCAGCCAAACATCTCACAATTTATATAGTCGCGGTCAGTACAGTTATATAATATAAACCACCCACAGCAAAAGGCAATCACTAATGCCATAATGTCAGACCTAATTATCAATTGCAACATGCCTGTGTCCATTGTTGAAAATAAAAGTTTCCGTCACTTTTTGTCGGTGGTGGACAGCAAGTATGCTCCAGTGTGTCGCAGAACCATGAATTCTAAGATTGACAGCCTGGTTGCTGAAAGGCAGACGAAACTGAAAAATCAGTTGGCACAAACAGATCATGTTTCTGTCACAGTGGACATATGGTCCGATCGCAAGGAGAGGATTCCTGGGGGTCACCATCCATTGGATGGAAATGGAGACTGAGGCCCTTCAATTGAGGTCCAATTTGCTGGCATGCAACAGTCTCAGAGGAGCACACACAGGGGAACGGATATCTGAGGAGTTTGAAGCAATCTGTGACGAGTATGCCATTAAAAGTAAGCTAGGTTACATCCTTTGTGATAATGCCGCTAATATGAAAAAGGCTTTCACAGTGTGTCTTCCAAAAGAACATGAAGAGGTTGATACTGTCAGGAACGGTGTTGGAAAACCAGGCGCGGACCAAGAAATGCAATAATGTCTTTTATTTTGAAAACAGGCAATGGTCAGGCAGGAGTAATCAGGGCAATGCAGGGATCCAAAGAATGGTCGGGGACAGGCAGAGTTCGTTCCGGGCTTCAGGGGTATCAGGGGCAGGCAAGGCGTAGTCAGGGGCAGGCGAAGGTCGATAACGTGAAAGCAGTCCAGGGAACACAGGGAGGAGCGGGAACGAGACTGAGAACAAGACGAACACTGGAGCACAAGCACAAACAAACACGATGAAACAAAACGGGGAAACAGAGAAAACGCTGGAGAGTAGTGTAAGCATATGCAAAGCACAAGACAATCTGGCAACGAACATGGGAAAACACACAGCTTAAATACATTTAGACCTAACAAGAAACAATCAGGAATAAACATGAATGCAGCTGACTGCAATCACACATGAGGAATTAAGCAAAAGACAATACAATAACAAGACAATCAGGAAATGAACATGGAAACACACAGCTAAATACATTTAGACATAACGAGAAACAATTAGAATTAACACGAATGCAGCTAACTGCAATCAGACACATGAGGAACAGGTGAAAACGATAATACAATGACAAGACTGGGAACAGGTAAGTGAAAGTGAAAACACAGACCAGACAACCAGGAAAACATGGAATAAATGAAAACACCTAATTACGGGGAACACGAACACGAACACGAGACGTGACAGTACCCCCCCTAGGGACGCCACCTGGCGGATCACCAACCTGTACCGGATGCCGACGCAGGAATTCCTGGATTAGGGAGGGGTCGACAATATGTCTCTCGGGCACCCAACTGCGTTCCTCGGGACCGTACCCCTCCCAATCCACCAGAAATTGGCGACCACGCCCCTGCGTCGGACATCCAGCAGGCGGCGAACGGTGTAGACTGGGCCCCCTTCGATGAGCCGGGGGGGAGGTGGGGTGCGGACAGGAGGGCTAAAACGAGAGACAAGATAGGGTTTGAGACGAGACACATGAAACACAGGATGGATGCGGCGTAGGGGAGGGGGGAGGCGCAACTGTATGGCTGAGGGGTGATAACACGAACGATGGGGTAGGGACCAATAAATCTGGGGGATAACTTCTTGCAAGAGACTTGCATGGGAATGTCTTTAGCAGAGAGCCAGACCTTCTGGCCGACCCTGTAGCGAGGGGCCGGACGACGGTGGCGGTCGGCCTGGCTCTTCATGGCCGAGACGTGGCGAAGTAGGGTGACACGTGCTCTCCGCCATGTACTTCGGGCTCTTGAGATTAGGGCCTTGGCAGACGGCACCTCCACCTCCTTCTCCTCCTCCGGGAACAGAGGAGGTTGGTATCCCAGACAACAGTAGAACGGAGAGATTCCGGTAGAGGAAACGGGAAGGGAATTGTGAGCGTACTCCACCCAGGGCAGGGAGCGTGACCAGGTAGCCGGAGTTTGTTCAGCCAGACAGCGCAGTCCCTTCCCCAGCTCCTGGTTGTAGCGCTCTGTCTGGCCATTAGTCTCTGGATGAAACCCAGAGGACAGGTTGGGTTTGGCGCCGATCAGGGAGCAAAACGCTCTCCAGAACCTGCTGGAGAACTGGGGCCCCCGGTCCGAGGTCATCTCCTGTGGTAACCCATGGAGGCGAAAAACGTGTCTCACCATGAGTTCTGCGGTCTCTTTGGCAGAGGGGAGTTTGGGCAGCGGAATGAAATGCACACTCTTGGAAAACCGGTCTACCACCGTAAGTACGACTGTGTTACCTTCTGATGGTGGTAGACCAGTTACAAAGTCCAGGGCGACGTGGGACCACGGGCGTCGTGGAACCACCAGGGGCTGAAGGAGACCGCTGGGGCGTGCGTTGGTGGATTTAGACCGAGCACAGGGCACACAGGCTGCAACAAATTCGGCCGTGTCATCCTTCATGGTGGGCCACCAAAATCTACGAGACAACAGAGCAAGAGTGCGAGAAATACCAGGGTGACAGGCCATGGGGGAAGAGTGGGCCCACTCCAGCACCTGGGGCCGGACGGTCTCTGGCACGAACAGGCGGTTGGCCGGTGTATCTCTGGGACCCGGTGTGTTGAGGAGCGCCTCCTCCACCATCCGAACAACATCAAGCACTGCTGCTGCTACCACGCAGCTAGGTGGCAGGATCGGCTCCGGATTGCTCTCCTCTTCTGGAGAGGCGTAGACCCGGGATAAGGCGTCGGGCTTGATGTTCTTGGAACCTGGGCGAAAGGATAAAGTAAAAACAAAACAGGCAAAAAATAGAGACCACCTGGCCTGACGTGGATTGAGACGTTGAGCTGAGTGGAGGTATTCCAAGTTGCGGTGGTCCGTCCAGACCAGAAATGGCACCACAGCCCCCTCTAGCCAGTGTCTCCACTCCTCAAACGCCAATTTGATGGCTAAAAGTTCTCGGTCCCCAATGCTATAGTTCCTCTCCGTAGCGGAAAGGCGGTGAGAAAAGAAAGCGCATGGGTGTACCTTGTTATCAGGGGCTCTTTGTGAAAGGATAGCCCCTGTCCCTGAGTCGGAGGCATCCACCTCCACAATGAACTGACGTGTGGGATCTGGGAGTGCGAGGACTGGGGCTGACGTGAACAGAGACTTGAGTTTCTCGAAGGCCGCCTGGGCATCAGGATTCCATCTGAAACAGATCTTGACGGAGGTTAGTGCTATTAACGGTGCGGCGACCGTGCTGTAATTCCGGACAAAACGTCTGTAAAAATGTGCAAACCCAAGGAAGCGTTGGAGCTGTTTGCGATCAGAAGGTACAGGCCATTCTTGCACCGCCTGCACCTTGGCGGAATCCATCTCCAGCTGGCCACGGGATATTATGAAGCCTAGAAACTGGACAGAGTCTTTATGAAAGTCACATTTCTCAGCCTTAATAAACAGTTGGTTCTCCAACAGTCTCTGAATAACCCGGCGTACATGCTGTACATGTTCCTCAAATGTTTTAGAAAAAATCTGAATGTCATCCAGATAGACATAAACAAAGCGGGACAGCATGTCCCGGAGTACGTCATTAACTAATCCCTGGAAGACGGCAGGAGCGTTGGTGAGTCCGAATGGCATGGCCAGGTATTCATAATGGCCAGTGTGGGTGTTGAACGCGGTCTTCCATTCATCTCCCTCCCGAATCCGGACCAGGTGGTAAGCGTTGCGGAGATCCAATTTGGTGAAGAATTGTCCCTCCTGGAGGTTGTCGAAAGCCGAAGACATTAATGGAAGTGGGTAGCGGTTCTTTACGGTTATGGCATTGAGGCTCCGGTAATCAATACAAGGACGCAGTGTACCATCCTTCTTTACAAAAAAGAAACCGGCGCCAGCAGGGGATGAAGAAGGGCGGATGATCCCTGACGATAATGAGGTGGCGATGTACTCCTCCATGGCTTTGTTCTCAGGGACAGACAATGAATATAGGTGGCCTCTAGAAGGAGTTGAACCCGGAAATAGGTCGATGGGGCAGTCGTAGGCGCGATGAGGTGGTAAGGTGCAGGCACGGGACTTGCTGAAAGCCTGGCCGAGGTCGTGGTATTCAGAGGGCACGAGTGACAGGTCAACTGGTTTCTCTCTAGCCATGGGCGTAGAGTCTCCAGGGGTAGCTGCAGAACGTAGGCAAGATCTTTGACAGAAAGGGCTCCATTCCCGGATGTGTCCAGTAGTCCAGTCAATACTGGGATTGTGGGTCGCCAGCCAGGGTCCGCCAAGCACCACTGGAGCGTGGGGAGACTCCATAAGATAGAGGGCCAATCTCTCCCTGTGATTTCCGGAAACAAGCAGCTCGAGAGGCTGGGTGATCTCCTCAATCAGTGCTAAAGGTGTACCTGTCAGGGTCCTGGTTTGGAGAGGTGTCGCTAGACGGGACACCGGAACTCCCATGCGACGAACCAGGGTAGGGCAGATGAGATTAGCGTCGGCCCCCGAGTCAATCAGGGCCTGCACTGGAAACTGCTCTCCTTGCCAGGAGAGGACGACGTGGAGCATGGGACGTTGGGGTCGGAAGGTTGATACTTGCGAGCCACCCGTCAGAACCTCCCTCTTCACTGACGGGCGTTGTCTCTTTACCGGGCATGACGACCGGAAATGTCCCCTGCCTCCGCAGTAAAGGCATAGTCCTCCCTCCCGGCGGCGTTGGGCCTCGGATAGAGGGGCCCGATTCAACTGCATGGGCTCCGTGATCACAGTGGGTTGAGCAGGGGAGTTGGATCGTGTCACAGGCCGGAAGCAAGGGGGAGCAGGGAATTCGCGACGCCTCTTTCCTCTCTCCTGCAGACGCGTGTCGATGCGGATGGCCAGGTCCACGAGTCTGTCCAGGTCCAGAGGTAGGTCGCACACTGTCAGTTCATCCAGAACCCTCTCGGAGAGACCGTGCATGAAGGTGTCGTAGGTGGCCACAGCATTCCATCCTGCTGAGGCAGCCAGGGTCCGGAACTCGATGGAGTAGTCTGAGACTGATTGTTCTCCCTGGCGAAGATGAAGCAGTTGACGGGCAGCCGCCCGTCCGACCGAGGACCGGTCGAAAACCCTTCTCATCTCCTCCACAAAGGATGAGAAAGTCGTGAGAGCAGGATGTCCATTCTCCCAGAGGGAGGTCCCCCACAGTCGAGCTTTTCCCCCAAGGAGCGTGATAACGTAAGCTACCTTTGCTCTTTCTGTGGGAAACGAGGAGGGCTGTAGTTCGAACACCAGGGAGCACTGACTGAGGAAAGCGTGACAGGAGTTGGGGTCGCCCAGGTAGCGTTCTGGAGGAGGTAATTGAGGTTTGAACCCCCTCAGATACCCAGCTTGCGTCTGGACTTGGGTCGCTGCAGTCTGTGCAGAACGGGCAGCCGCTGCAGACTCCTGGGTGACTTGGGCCATGGTGGAAAGCTGCTCCGCCAAAGCTTGGACGGTCTGCTGCAATGTCCGCAGCTCCGTCTCGTGATGTCCCAGGCGTATCCCGTGGTAACGGGCAACGTCGGCAGGTTCGGGTCGGTCCGCTGGTTCCATCGTGGCCAGATTGTTCTGTCAGGAACGGTGTCGGAAAACCAGGCGCGGACCAAGAAATGCAATAATGTTCTTTATTGCAAAGAAACAGGCAATGGTCATACAGGAGTAATCAGGGCAATGCAGGGATCCAAAGAATGGTCGGGGACAGGCAGAGTTCGTTCCAGGCTTCAGGGGTATCAGGGGCAGGCAAGGCGTAGTCAGGGGCAGGCGAAGGTCGATAACCGTGAAAGCAGTCCAGGGAACACAGGGAGGAGCGGGAGACTGAGAGACGAACACTGGAGAACAAGACGAACACTGGAGCACAAGAGGAACACAAACACGATGAAACAAAACGCGGAGAAACAGAGATAACGCTGGAGAGTAGTGTAAGCATACGCAAAGCACAAGACAATCTGGCAAAACATGGGAAAACACACAGCTTAAATACATTTAGACCTAACAAGAGCAATCAGGAATAAACATGAATGCAGCTGACTGCAATCAGACACATGAGGAATTAAGTGAAAACGATAATACAATAACAAGACAATCAGAAATGAACATGAAACAATCAGCTAACTACATCAGACATAACGAGAAACAATTAGGAATTAACACGAATGCAGCTAACTGCAATCAGACACATGAGGAACAGGTGAAAACGATAATACAATGACAAGACTGGGAACAGGTAAGTGAAAGTGAAAACACGGACCAGACAAACAGGAAAACATGGAATAAATGAAAACACCTAATTACGGGGAACACGAACACGAGACGTGACAAAAAGTAAGTAAAAGTTTTGATGGTCTATAAAACCCTAAGAAATGCCTATTCTTGATAAACCCAACTCCCGTACATACCTGTCATACCTGTAGAGAAAAATCTAAGCAAATCCTAGTACTTACCTGTCCGAAGCCCCGTGGAAAAAATAGTAATGGTTAGATTTATTACACTACCTAATCACTTACCTTGCTATCCGTTTCTTCCAAATAGACTATATATTTTAATAACAATAATAGGCTAATACTTATTAGTTATACTTGTTTCATTTACGCTAACCTTTTGTTTCTGTCTTTTTTATTTTTACTTGCTTTTGTCAGATTTGATTCTGGAAGACGCTTCAGATGCTGAACAACCTCCCGCCGCCCCAACCACCACTGAGGAAGATGATGCTATGGAAGAAGCAGGGCTTTTTTCAGCATATCGAAAGAAAACCAGGAAAGCAGTTAGTGGAACTCCTGCATGTCAGCTTAGCCACTACCTTGACCAATGTGAAGGACAGAGCAGTCTCTTGTTCTGGGCTCTGAACAGGAAGACCTTTCCTTCACTTTTCCGTGTGGCAGTGAGAGTCTTGGCAGTGCCAGCATCAAGGGCTCCAGTAGAACGTGTGTTCAGCCATGGGGGGATAATAATGCTCATCACGCTCTCAAATGAGCGATCAAGTCTTAGCCAGCTTGATATTTTGCAAATGCAATGCATTGTAGGTCCCTGTTGCAAGCAAGACAAGAGTGTGTTTATTGTGTATTGGAATAATATGTTTTGTATTGTTATTTGTTGTTAAGAGTTTTGTAAATTTTAACATTAATGAACACGATATTTTAGGGACATTTTTACGTTTAAGCATGGAAGAGAGGTAGGCTTCATTTACAAACTGAACATTAAATCTGCCCGTGTCTTGATCAACTAGTTCGCTAGGTAGATGCAATAAAAATAACTTTTGGTGCACACGACAACAGTGCACAAAATACAATTGAATGCCTCAAATGTTAAAATTTCTACCCAGTTCCTCACCTTTTCAGTCATTGCGGTTGCTACATGCAGTGTTTTTGGGGCTGCAAACTTTGAATTTAAATCTAAAAAAATCCAACTGTTGTCCAAAATGGAATGCAATAAAAGGGTAGTTTATTTAACTATTATAATAAAACAATTTAATATTACTGTTTGGGACTTGAAAAACCCTACGACTTTGAAACCTCAAATTAGGGACTTGTGACTTGACTTGAGACTTGCCCTTCATGACTTGGCACTTGACTTGAGACTTGACCTTCATGACTTGGGACTTGACTTGAGACTCGAAGGTAAAGACTTGAGACTTACTTGTGACTTGCATAACAGTGACTTGGTCACAACTCTGGCCTTTTGATGGTTTAGGAAACTACTCACTGCCAAAAATATTGACATTATTTTTCAGTTTTTAGTAACCTAAACTTTTTTTTTAACCTCTGGCAGTTTACCTCTTACCTTTGTACCATTCCAAGCTATTCACTGGACTTGAACTGCTTACATTTCTGTAAAAACTGGAAAATGGGGGTGTTCTAAAACTTTTGATCGGTAGTGTATGTTCCATCACTGAAGTGTAATAATGAATCTCCAGTGAAATTATGTATCGTATTCTAGTGATTGTCAATCCAAGGTCATTACGTTGTATACTGTTTTGCTTTTATGCTATATGTTACTGAGGCAAGGTCATTCTATTGTATGCCTGCTTTGTTTAATGCTAAGCGAGTAACCCATATTAAGTGAAACAAAGATGCGTCTGTTTATTATTATGTGGTGCTAGGCAGGTGCCTCCGATGAACAAACAACCACACGGTGCAGTATATAGAAAGGTGTTTCAATCATTGTGATCTTTGGTGACCATTGAAATGTTTAACTCTTTGATCATCATTAAACAGGTCATAATATACTGTATATTTCCACCAAATAAATGAAATATTAATACAATGAATTGTGTGGAATACTCAAACCCATAACATATTTAATGATACATTCACTTGTTAGAAATGTAAATTACTTTTACACTGAAAATCCTATTTTACACTACCAGTGTTTATTGTCCTCATATATACAAATCATTTTCTCCATATCATATGCCATAAATATTAGACAAAAGTGGGAATTGGTTCATCCCTAAAAAGCTGAATAGAATAATAATATTCCTTATTTGAATTTTTTTCTTGGAGAATGGTATATTCCATTAATTTCATTAAAAGAGTGGGGATTGTAAAATTGGACAGAATAAAATACTATTTGGATAGAAGTGCTCTTGCTTTTTAAAAGAGCTCCCACCTCCTGCCTAGGCACCCTAGATTTCAGATACGGATTAAACTTAAGTCTTGTTTCATTGAGTTGAATATGTCCTTATTGGCCATGGCCGCAACGTTGTTTATTTTTTGTGTTTCCTCGTGTTTTCCCTTTTTCCCTTTCCCTGTATTCCTGTTCTCCCTGTCAGTTTTGTGTTTATGAGTGTGTGTTGTGGGCGCGTGGGCTTTCCTCCTCGGCATTCTCCAGCTCCCTCCTGATTACCATAGATCTGCGACACCTGCTCTGCCTGCACACCTGTCGTCAATTATCATCAGCCACGCAGTGAATATCAACCCCGGTTTCTCATCCACTCACCCTCAGATCGTTGTCTCTGCTTCAGTGGTAGCTACATGTGTCAAGACCCATCCAAACTGTGATTTTGTCCGCTGTATCATCTCTGCCTGTTTTCTTATGTTTATTCACCCTCAACTTGTCCAGGTTCACTCCTCGCCTACCCGCCTACCTGCCTACATCCTTCCCTGCCTGCCTGCCTGCCTGCCCACTTACCTGCCTGCCTGCCTGCCCGCTTCCTGCCTCCCTGCCTGCCAGTTTACCTGTCTTGGCTGCCTCTCTCGTCTGCCCTCACCATCGCTTCCCTACCCCAGTCTTTGTTTATAAATAAATATTTTACTTTACCAAATTCTCAGTGTGTGTCTGCGTTTGGGTCTGCTCTGTGTCATCCTAACAGAACGATCTGACCAACAGGACCCAGCAGACACAGACAATTTCCACAAAGCCATAGAAAACCAGGGCGCTCTCGTGGGTCAGCATAGCCTAGCTCTTCAGGAGCTCATGGAGACGCTACGGAACCTTACAGCCAATGTCACCCGGATCTGGAACCAAGTGGACCTTGTGTCTACTCACCTGTCTTCTCCGAGAATCCAGCCTAACCCTCCTGCGCCCGCACTGTCTCTGTACCAGCCAGCCCACCAGTCCAGAGAGCCTCACATTCCTACGCCGGAGCGCTATGCGGGAGATCTTGGAACATGCCGAGCGTTCTAATCCAGTGTTCACTAGTCTTCGAGTAGCAGCCCCTGGACTTACATAAATCCAGGATCGCCTACATTATGGGGCTATTGAGAGGGAAGGCGCTAGAATGGGCCTCAGCTATTTGGGATAGCCAGTCTCCGGTGTGCTCGTCCTATCCTGATTTCATTTCCGAAATGAGGAAAGTCTTCGACCACTCCATTAAAGGTTCGGATGCAGCCAAACATCTTTTAAATATCCGTAAAGGTTCCCGCAGCGTAGCTGATTATGCCGGATCAGGTCGGCCGACTCGGGTTGGAATGACCAGGCACTCCAGGGGGTGTTTTTGAACAGCCTTAGCGACACCGTGAAGGACGAGCTAGCTCCGAGGGATGACTCAAAAAGCTTGGAAGAGCTGATCTCCCTGTCGGTGAAGCTGGACAACTGACTCCGTGAACGGCGTAGAGAGAAGGCTAGCCGCCTCCCACCCCTTCCAAACCTTCCGACCTCACCTCCACCCCTTCAGTCTATCATGACCTCGGGGCCACATCGGCCTTATGACTGTGCCATACATCTTCTTCCCGGTGCTCCCCTGCCTTCCAGCCGCCTGTACAACCTGTCCCATCCAGAAAGAGAGGCGATGGAGAAGTATATCCATGACTCCTTGGCCGTCATCAGACCATATTCTTCTCCAGTGGGTGCCGGATTCTTCTTCGTCACCAAGAAAGACGGATCCCTACGCCCTTGCATTGATTACCGCGGCCTTAACAACATCACGGTAAAAAATAAATATCCTCTTCCCTTAATCAACTCTGCTTTTGAACTTGTTAGGTTCACGAAATTCAGAAGACCTACAAAGTGAATAGAGAACACTTGCACCAAATGAGAAAACAGAACATACAACCAATATTCAACAGAGTTTATTCAACCAAATGCATTCGGGGTTCACCGCCTCCCTGCCAGGCAATGAACAAATCATTTCCGGAGAGAACACTTCTTTATACACAATAATTTAGACAAAAGCTTTAGCCTCGCCCACACACCAGTATTCTTCCATCTCTGGGAGAACCTCTTATCTTTTGGCAAGGCACACTGCTCTGACCTCGACTGTGTGACTGACTAGCTCTCTGCAAAAACAGTCCTAAGAAACAGTACAAGTATGTGAAGTTATTCAGAAACAATTTTTAAACACAGAATTTCTCTATCAATCCCTCCTTTTTATGATTTTATCCCATATAGTCATAAAACATTTAGAATCTTTTCACATTTTGCGCGTAGCAAGTTTATTTCAATGCAGAAGCTTAAACATCTTTAAACAAGTTTTGCAAGGCCATGGCAGTATCATCATAGTCTGGAGGATCAATTATCTTTTCATTCCCAGAGTCAGATTGTCCTTCCTCAGACTCTAGGTTGTCATACTCATCAGTTTCCCTCTCCTCCAGGGCCAAAGCCTGATATGCTGGGGTACTTTGCATCATTTGGGTTATCATCATCAGTCATCAGGTCTCTTTGTTGCACTTAGATCCTTCCATAGCTTGATCTAAGGTTTTACCCTCCGCATCGTTATCAGGTATGTAGGTACAAAGTTCCAATTATGTGGCATACTCCTCCCTTGGAGGCAGTCATGAGGTCCAGGACCATACGATTTTGAATTGTCATTAATCTAAGTGCAGTTAACTCATTTTTTATTTTTTATTTTATTCAGTGTGAAATTGATCAATGCACTCAGGCGGTAGTTTATTGTCTCTACCCTTAACATTAATTTTCCCACCCCCATTTGGGGAAAAATACTAAGAACCGCTTTGTTCCCTGCACTCCAAAGTTTGTGATCTTCTGGAACATTACTTCCCCATATTGCATCATGCTTATCCTCTAAGGATCTTTTTGCACGACCCTGTGTTTCAGTGCTTATTACCCCATGTATTGTCAGTTAGCATCACATATGCACAAGTTCCATGCCACTTCTTAGGCAGAGCTATGTACACATTGTGTCCGCAAAGCCAGTACCACCCATCCACTGCCCTAGTGCCGTTTTCTTTAGGTGCTAACGTGGAACACCTTGTCTCCTTTAAGGGCGTTCCGGTGATTCTATTCTTACAGTAGGAGTACACTGCCCCATCACATTGGGATGTCTCCCCCACCGGGACTGTTCCCTTCCCTCGTACACATTTTATAAAGGTCTTATGCGGGGTACATGGTACTACCATAATGGGCGTAATCAAATGTTGTCGTGAGGTTTGTAATAAACCTTGTCAATCAGTGCAATTTATTCCCGTCAGTATATTCGTAGCAGTTCACTTTGGTTGTAATTTTGTGGGTTGGGTCAAATAATTTAAGTGTTCCTGTATGAGTTGAGAGCCCTATGGCACATGTTACAGTCCAGGACACATTTATTCCAATTCCCGGGGGTTGGTCCACAGTCACCCTTGGTGCTACGGATGATGCCGGTAGATAACATAACATAACATAACATAACATAAGGGGAAGACGAGAACAGGCCATTCAGCCCAACACTGCTTGTCCATTCCTACCACTAATCTGCTCACACTGCTTAGTTTACCCAAACGCTAGAGTGTAGATGTGTGCATACGTAACAGTTGGTCTTGTTTACGCTCTCACTTAGATCCTTCGAGCCTCCCTCTCTAGGGCGCAGCTCCAGGCTGGATCCCTTTCCGCTGAGTTCCTCCCCCCCGACTCCTCGGAGTGAAGGGCCCTCAGCCTCTCTGCTTCACAGTATTTTCTTTTCAAAAATACTGATCACAGAAAGCACTACTCACTTACTAACGCATTCGGTTTCAGTTTATAGTGGCCTGACTGTACATTGAGCCGGACGCGGCGGCCATTTCTCATGGTCTTAATGCCATCTGCGATCCGACCGGCCGGTGACCCAGTCGATAGCGATCCCAGACCCCATAGTAGCTGTTAACCACCCGGTTAGGAACCGACGGTCTGATCCCTATCCCACTTCGCTATGGGTATAGAAACTTTGACCGTTTTCACCAGCCTTGCCTGTTCACAGAGGTCGTCTCTAACGCCCCTCTGCTAGGTGTGGACTGTCATCCACGTACCACGCACTGCCTACATACTTACATGCGACAGCCACGCCGACTAGACGGTACCATGGCAGTATGTCCATTCATACTTCATCAGACACGGGGGCCTTCAGTCTTCTCCCCGGCACTATACCGCGTCTTTAACGTGCCCTCGGAACTTTGCAATTCCGCCGCCGCCTGTTAGAGACTAGGTTCGGGGTGCCTAATCCCCTGCCTAATCTCCAAATTGCGGTAGGTGATAGGCTTTTCCCATCTAGGTATTATTTCTCTACAAATTATTTTTTTGCCACAGTTGTGCATCAATTTTTGAGGTAGGGTATGCTTCTATCCAACCTGGGAATGGGTCAATCATTACTAAGCAGCTCTTTTTCCCCTCACTTGGTGTGAGGTGGATGAAATCCATCATCCAAGATTCAAATAGTCAAAACATGTTAAACACCTTTTACAAAAACATTTTTTTGTAGTTTGTAAATCCAAACGTATAACGTTTGTTTATCATATCTACCCTCCCTCCTCTTGAGACATGGCATATGCCATGACTCAACTCTGCAGCTATGGTAAACAAAGATCTCTGTAATACAGGTTTCTTTTCTGGGCCCACCCACAGGCCCCACATCCTTTTCTCTGGTACCCCTGCTTCATGTTGCATGTCTCTCAAGAGAGTGTAATCGAGAGTGACGCAATCAATCTCTTTAAACACTCCCTGAGTGTCTGCAGCTGCTTCTTTTGCAGCAGAGTCTGCGAATGCATTCCCCAGGGACACCTCATCTGTTCCTTTCGTATGTGCTGCACATTTACATCTCGTCAGTGTTTTGTGTTTCTGTAATGTCACAATCAGTTCCAGTATCAATGGTGCATGTGTTATTGGTTTACCTGTTGAAGTCATTCTTTTTTCAGGATCCATCCACATAGAAAGTTACTTTTGCGTCATGAATGGGTGTGTCCATTAACCCGGGGCGTGCTGCCACAGACCTAGATGTTTCAGCTACACAATCGTGAGGATCTCCATCCTCAGCAGTTGTCAGCAAGGTAGCCGGATTAAGTGTGGTGCATTTTACAATTGTTAGATTAGGAGCTGTTATTAGAGTCACCATACAGCTCAGCTGTCTTGCTGGTGACAAGAATGTACGTTTTGTTTGCATTAGTAATACAGAAACTACGTGGTACCATCAGTGTCAATGGTTGGTATAACACTATGGTTTGTGAGGCTTTTACTGCTAATGCTGCTGCTTCTACAGCTTGTATACAGCATGGCAGTCCTCGTGCTACAGGATCCAGTTCTGTGGAGTAATAAGCAATTGGTCTTTGCTTACCTCCAAACCTGTTTTACCTGCTCAAAGGCTTCGTTGACTTCAGGAGTCCATTTGATTGGATCTCGAGCCTCCATTGGTTTGCTGTAAATACAATCTAACAGTGGCTGCATCAATTGTGCATAATTACACATCCAGGTTCTGCAGAAATGTATCATTCCTAAAAAAATATCATCTGTTTTTTTTTCTTTTAGGCTTTGGGGCCTGCAGTATCGCTGTTTTCCTATCCGGCAATAAGGCTCGGCCTCGAGCTGAGATAGCGTGTCCCAGATATTTTACTTCTGGGAGACGCCACTGTAAATTTCCCTTGCTTACCTTGTGGCCTTGAGGCCAGAAAGACCAAACATGCCTTTTATCTATTTCGCAGCACTCCCGAGAAGGAGAGCAATTCAATATGTCGTCTACATACAGGAGGAGTTTTTTATTTAATTTTATTTTTTTAATCACAGATACTGCCAAAATGCCTAAAATGCCTAAAATGTTAAATGTACATAGTACAGTGCAGATCAGATGGATCATTCATTTTCAGATCCTTCACTGTCTACAATGAATGCGTCATTTTTTTAACTTTTCTTTTCTTTTTTTATTTTGAGCCCAGAGTGTTTGCAGAACATCATACAATACCTAATTATTTATCTGTAAACTAGGATGGTCATCGGAAAGAGCCAGCAGCGTGCTGTAGCCTACGGTTCAAATTGCAGTTGTATATGCACACAGCGTTGTACAGGCAAAGAATAATATTTTTACAACCTTGGATTTCTGTCTGCACTCCCTACCAGGCGGCATTTCTCTAACCCAAGAGTGTGTGTGTGTGTTCCCATTCACATTCGGTCATTTTCGATAATGAAATAAGCGGCTGCCTGATTTGTTCAAATAATAATTTCTGCTCTTCACTCAAGTTTACTAGAATTCCAGTCAATTTCGGTCAACTATACATGGTGCCTAAACATCTCGTTTCGTTTATTTGCGGCATGTTCCATAAACACTCATATTCTGTCTTAGTCAGGGGTAAGAGAGCAGTGCTATAAGAGTTCGCTGGGGCTGTCTGCTCGGACGGAATAAATTCACACAGTTGTGCATGACTGGCAGTATATCAATTCCCATGTGTAATACCAATCTATCAATTGTGTAGAATTCCCAAAACTATTTCCAATAGTACCTATACAAGTGACGTGACTGACAACCCATTAGTATTCTATCACATTCAATTGTATTTTTTTTTGTTTCATTTTAATTGGTCTTCCCTAGCCATTCGCTCGAAGTGAATAGCATGTTCTATTATCACTTGCAATCGGCACGTTGCCCACGTAATTACATATCTTGTAATTAACATTGTTAATGCAGGAGTGAGGCCGTTCAAGAACGCATTTTTCAGCTGTTGTTCATAAACCCCATCGTTATTATTTGCAGGTGGTTCAAGACCACTGGTAGCATTAAACACTTTTTTAAGACTGGTTAGGTACACCATTATCATTTCGTTTTTATTTTGCACACAGTCCAAAATTTTTACGTACACTTTTATTCACTCATACTCAGGCGCAATTGCATTCATGTCACATTCATTTTTTATTCACTCATACTATGAATAAACACTTGACTTTAGTTTCTTTTGTAAATTCTCCCCAGGTAAATCCCAGAGGCAATTGTTCACAAACACTTATAATAATAAATTATTTGTCAAACCTCAAACCTCCCCCTAAGAAGTTCCACGCGTAACCCTTACACTTGAAACTTCTCACCTAATACCTCTTAGAAAACAGTTCCTCACGTGTGCCGTTTCCGGCGCGTTAGGCTCCAACCTAACAAATTGGAGACACCTCAGGGACTTGAACCCCCTCCCGGAGACCGGGAGTGTCACCACCCAATCAGGCATACAACCCCCGCCATTAGGCTTGCCACATTGCTGGACCTGCAACTTCCCATCAAACTTTTCTTTTCACATGCTCAACCCAATCTCCTGCCCCCGTAAACCTCAATTCCATTTCCCTTAAATCCTGAGGCAGGTAAACTTAACCATCACTTTCTTTACACCCAACAACAACCACAACCACCTTTGCTATTACACTTTTTCATGGTCACATCTATGTTCCGTCACTCTCACTTTTATGGCAAGGCTCTAGGTTCAATATCACACTTTTATCTTAAATAGAATTCGGAAAAATCCCATCACTCACCGCACTTCCAGAGGAACGTTGCGCTGTCTGGCCTCGCTAATTATCCAAGGATCCTGCCCGATCCGGACCGAGGACTTTCTCAAAAAACTTGTCTCTCATAAAAACAACAAGCCCCGTGCACGGTTTTCAGACCTCACGCCCTTCCTCTGCGCCCGTGCGGTGAGATATTGGGATCCCGGTCGAGCCCCCAATTGTTAGGTTTACGAAATTCAGAAGACCTACAAAGTGAATAGAGAACACTTGCACCAAATGAGAAAACAGAACATACAACCAATATTCAACAGAGTTTATTCAACCAAATGCATTCGGGGTTCACCGCCTCCCTGCCAGGCAATGAACAAATCATTTCCGGAGAGAACACTTCTTTATACACAATAATTTAGACAAAAGCTTTAGCCTCGCCCACACACCAGTATTCTTCCATCTCTGGGAGAACCTCTTATCTTTTGGCAAGGCACACTGCTCTGACCTCGACTGTGTGACTGACTAGCTCTCTGCAAAAACAGTCCTAAGAAACAGTACAAGTATGTGAAGTTATTCAGAAACAATTTTTAAACACAGAATTTCTCTATCAAACTCCTCCAGGGAGTCACCGTCTTCACCAAACTGGACCTGAGGAATGTTTATCACCTGGCCCGGATCCGTGAGGACGATGAGTGGAAGCCTTTAACACGTTGCTGAGTCACTTCGAATATCTTGCCGTTGCATTTGGGCTGACGACCTTGATGACATCCTGATCTTCTCCCGTAACTTTGATTAACACATCCAGCACGTCAGACAGGTCCTTCAAAGACTTCTGGAAAATAAACTTTTTGTTAAAACAGAGAAGTGCGAATTCCATGTGAGCTCCGTCAGTTTTTTGGGTTACATTATTGAAAGTGGGCAGGTGAAGACAGATCCAGAAAAGATCCAGGCAGTGGCAGAGTGGCCCACACCATCCTCCTGTAAGCAATTTCAGCGATTCCTTGGCTTTTACCATCGCTTTATCCGGGACTACAGCCGTGTTGCTGTGCCTCTCACCCGGCTCACCTACTCCCTCACCCCCTTTTCCTGGACTCCTGAAGCTGATGCCGCGCTCTCAGAGTTAAAGAGGCGCTTCACTACCGCACCCATCCTTGTCCAGCCAGACCCATCTCGTCAGTCCATGGTGGAGGTCGATGCCTCGGATACAGGAGTCGGGGCAGAGCTCTCCTAACGCTCAACCTCGGACCAAAAACTTCACCCATGTGCATTCTTTTCTCGTTTGTCCCCAGCTGAGAAGAATTGCGACATCGGGAACCGTGAGCTCCTAGCGGTCAAACTCGCGCTGGAAGAATGGAGGCACTGGTTAGAGGGTTCCGAACTTCCCTTTGTGGTATGGACTGATTACAAAAATCTTTCATACATCCAGACTGCAAAATGCCTCACCTCTCGCTAAGCCCGCTGGGCTTTATTCTTTGGATGCTTCCAAATATCTGCCTCTTGCTTCGTCTCTGCACTTGGATCCCATCTCTCTGCCTCGTCTTAGTTTTATATAAACTTTTATATGAAGATTCAAAACAAAGTAAGCTGATATAATATGTCACAAATAAAACATAAATTAGGCCAATTTGAGCAATATTAACAATTGATTTGAAAAACAAAGAAAAAAATAGATGGAGGTTGTGATGTGATGTAGTTGTGGTGTGGATGGTGGTTGTGGTATGGATGGTAGGTGTTGATGTAACAAAAAACATAATAATAGAAGGAACAGTATGTTTACTCTGTCAAGACAACATAATGAGAAAAAATACAAACAAACATAATAGATAAAGAGGACAAAATCTGATTATACTGTCCTCATGCTATAATTCCGTCCGTAGCAAGGGGCATATGTGCCTGGCAGATAGGATATTGTGAAAGGTCAAAATTGCTATTTTGAAAATGTTAAGTGTTTATCAAGGAATTTTGAGGAACACTATCTTAATTTTGGCTACCATCCTAAATTAGGTTTACAGTTTTTTTTGATTGCCAAGACACATTTCTTGAAATGATGCTCCATTTCCCAAAACTCTAAACACAAATGCATAACTGCACATTCATCTTCACAAACTTCAAACTTCCATGTCAAAACCAAACTCTCCACTCAAAACCAAACTTTGCCTTCAGACATCACACAACAGTCATCAAATACACATACACTACAAAATAGCCATTACACACTGGTGAGATCAATTCAAAACATCCATCCATCCATCCATCCATTATCTAAGCCGCTTATTCCTGGTCAGGGTCGCAGGGGGGGGGCTGGAGCCTATCCCAGCATGCGTTCCGGGCGAGAGGCAGGAATACACCCTGGACAGGTCGCCAATCCATCGCAGGGCACACACACCATTCACTCACACACTCACACACTCATACTCACTCACTCACTCACTCACTCATACTCATACTGCTTCGTTCACAAGAAGCCGGCCATCTATTACTCCCTAGAATTTTGAAGAGCACAGCTGGTGGTAGAGCCTTCTCTTTTAGAGCTCCTCTGTTGTGGAACGGTTTACCAAGGCATGTTAGGGATTCGGACACAGTTTCAATTTTTAAGTGTAGATTAAAAACATATCTTTTCAGCCTAGCTTACTGCCAAACATAGTCTAGGTGGAGAGATGGAGAAGGCCGTGCCTTAGTGTCTTATGGAGTGAGAAACTTTCCATACTGTCACCTCCTCAATGTGTTACCACCACTGTTATGCTGGTTATCCTTGATCAGGTGTGGATTGTTTGGAACTCTCTCATGGCTGCGTGTTTTCTCTGTCCCTCTCCTAATAGGTATGCTGCCATAGCTTACACCTGTTGGGGCTATCTGTATATTTCCTATGCTTGTGCTCCCCTGCTCTTACATAATGCTACTGGCTATAGCACTGTTTTTTTCTGACTGCATGTTCTCTTCTCTGCCTCGGCCTCTGACTCGGGGGCACCTGCCCCGAGCCCTAGATCCTGCGAGAAGTGTGAGCTGCCCCCATCAACCCTCACCCCCACGCCAACCCCAGTTCCTGGATCTGGACCCTCTCCGCGTGGTTTAGCCCCCCGCCCCCCCCCCCCCCCCCCGCTGACTACCTAACTCAGACTAACCTTGGACTGACCATGACATGGTCTTTTTGGACATACCCTGTGCCGGCCAGAAGAGGATGGGCTCCCCCTTTTAGTCTGGTTCCTCCCAAGGTTTCTCCCTACCTAGGAGTTTTTCCTTGCCACTGTTGCCGTTAGGCTTGCTTTTGGGGGGGTCTAGGCCTGGGTTCCCCCTCTGTTAAGCGTTTTGTGACAATTCTGTTGTGAAAAGCGCTATACAAATAAACTTGATTTGATTTGATTTGATACCTACGGGCAATTTAGACTCTCCAATTAGCCTAACGTGCATGTCTTTGGACTGTGGGAGGAAACCGGAGTACCCGGAGGAAACCCACGCGGACACGGGGAGAACATGCAAACTCCGCACAGAAAGGCCCCCGGCCTGGATTTGAACCCGAGACCTTCTTGCTGTGAGGCGACAGTGCTATCCACTGCACCACCGTGCCGCTTCAATTCAAAACACTACCGTAAAACCCTGTTACTGCAATGAATAATGGCACTTATGGTTTTCCCCCAGAACAACCTCTTTACATGATGAACACAATTTAAAGACACAACAACACACTGTGGCAGCCCAAGGGGCTGCACAACAAAATGGCTGCCTGGCCTACAACACATGGGAGCCAGGAAACACTACATTTCTCAGCAAGCCACAGTAACACCTGAACGAAGTCAGGCAATGGGGACTAACGGCCAGCTGAAAACCATTTCAAGGCCTATTTAAAGGGCTGATTCCCACTACACTGGGAGAGGAGTAGGAACGTGAGTGGAAAGTAGTTGCTGTGTGAGTAGAGAGAATATACCTGTGAAATCGTTTGATCAGCCAGGATTTGGAGAGAGTGTTGGAGTGTGTGTTTGTGTGTGTATTTGTGTGTGTATTGGATTGCTTTGGATTTTGACTACGGACTGGATTGCGGACTTGGAACTGGATTTTGGAATTGGAACGGACATTGACAACGAGATAAGGATTTGTGGACTTTGTGTTTGTATTCCCCTGAAGACCCCACCCTTTGTTTTGTGTTGTCAAGTGTTAGTTAAATAAATTATCATTTTGTGTTTGAATACTGCCTCCTCTGGGTTCTTGAACTTGCCTACGCCCTCTGCAAGGTCCGTGAGTGTCGCCCAACCCCTGGGGACACCACAACACGTATAAATGTGCGAAATTTTTAATTCCTCAATGTACTGTAGTAAACTAAACTGAAATTGAGTGAAAAAGTAAATGTACTGTAAAAATATGCAACTGATACATAAAGAACGTAGAATACAGTAAAATAATTTCCATGTATTTACCAATATAAACCAATGAAAAAAACAAAACAGTTTGTACATAAATTAAAGAAATCAAATTTATTCTGCCTCAGCATCCCGTCTCTGGTCTGGGTCAGGCCAGAGATTCTCATCAACATCACAGGCAATATTAGCCCTAGCCAGGCAGTGGGGGAGAAAAACCCTTGCATGCCTTATCCACCCCTGGCAAGCCTCAACTGTAATATCTAAACAAGCCTAAAAAAGTAGGCCATCATATAGCCTGTACTACAGTATATACTGTTGTAATACATAACTGTAGTCAAATACTTGATACAGTATGAAAAACCATACTTTTCCTCTACTTTCAGGTCTTTGTAGATCCATTGTTCCAAAACAAGTGAACTGACCCATGGCCCTTTTATCTATCTATCCATCCTGAGGTTCTGATTGGTCTGTGAACAATTTTGACTCTTAGTGTTTCCTCCTGGGGAATTGTGTGTTAATTGGGTTCAAGTTGTGATCACTTGAGTTAATGATATTGAATGCCAGTGCTTTCTAAATGAGCAAATGGTGCAGCCAGTGATATATGAAGGGATTTGTGTGTAGAGTTTTTCACAAAAAGTTAAACAAATCTGAATCATGTGTGAAAACAGGGGAATAGTGTTTATAGTTCTGGGAAATGGGTCTGTCTTTTGGTAGATGGCGTCATGGTTTGGGATGTTTAGTTAATAGGCCCAGTTATAGTGTGTAAGCGATCGAGAAAAACTGTAATACAAATCACTTTAGAGTAAGCTATTTAATTTTCAGAGAAAACAAGGCCATTTGAGCCAAAGCTATGACTACCGCCCAGTGATGGCAACTAAAGATGAAAGTTTGAAGGAAAGAGCACTAACTTAAATGAGTAGGCTACACATGAGCTCAGTTTGATGTCATATTAGCTTAAGCATTGAAGATTTAATTTCCTTTTTAGAGATTATGGAATGTTAGGGAATGACCCTAACAAATACTATTCAGACCTTTATCAACGCACAACTTTCCTGGAGCCTGATAGCGGGATCACACACACACACACACACACACACACACACACACACACACACACACACACACACACACACACACACACACACACACACATACATACAGTATACACATACACTATATATACACAGGTAACTTCCAAAAAATGGAAACACCACCACCAAAAGTGGATA
This sequence comes from Aldrovandia affinis, assembly GCA_029706075.1. Classification (NCBI taxonomy): domain Eukaryota; kingdom Metazoa; phylum Chordata; class Actinopteri; order Notacanthiformes; family Halosauridae; genus Aldrovandia; species Aldrovandia affinis. Next base: position 343,268 of record JAINUG010000295.1, on the reverse strand, counting down.
ATCTCCAAATCTTCTATTTGCATATATTTGTTTTATTTTGGTATTCCTGTTATTTAATTGGACTCAAAGTTAAACTTTCACCTACAGGGTACATAAACTTGTAGCCCAGAATCATGTCATGAAATTATGGAACCCTTGCTAAGGAACTGTGCTATAGCTGCAAGGGTTTCTATGAGTTAAGAAGCTGAACACAGCAGAACATCAAATGCATCGGGCTGAATGCATCTCTTAGTTATTTTGCTTGTTATCCTGCTGGAATGGTTTTGTTCAACCAAGCTTGCAGTTTGAAAGATCCTTTCTTGTCATCCCACCTAGATTTCCTGAAGGTAATTCATGGAGTGTCCTGCAAAGAGTTTCCAGAATTTTAGCAACATGACAGCTTTCTCAAAATTCAGCTTCCTGAATATTACTATTTATAGATTTTTTTGTCATACTTATTTTTGGTGCTTGCAGTTTATCTTCCTCCAGCTTTGATTGAAGAGTTCAGTTCAGTGATTTCAGTGATTTTAAGCAGACAGCATTACATTGCGCTACTCTTTTTACCCACATGTTCTCCCTCAAAGGCACAGTGGAGCTTAGCAGAGCATCTGAATGTGCATCTGTGGGATAATAACACTCAGATTTATTTGAGGAGTGTTCAATACAGCATGCTCTCTTACCCACAATCCCTTGGGACATTACTGATGGTGGTACAGAGAGAATAACAGCTGAAATTGACAACTCACGCTTCAGTCTTGCCCCTTCACTGCCAGACAATTGAAACATAAAACTTAAAATCTGGGGTTGGTGAAATGTGCATTGTTTCTTCTAAAATACTATCATTGATGATTCTGTGTGAAAATGAAACCCAGAGTAAGTGGGCACTACTTTAAATTAGCACGGCAAGGGCCATTGTGTGTGTTTACTAGATCCAAATATACACTCTCTCAAGATTATAGTTTTGAAAAGAATCACCCATTGTAGACAAGTCCCCCTTTTGTGTACATCATGTGTCAGCTGCAACACTTTAGTGATTGCATTGCATTGCACTTCAGTCATTAGCTTCTGAATTTCTTCACCAGTGTATGCTGGGAAAATGACTGTCAGAGTGCTAGTACTGATTAAATAAGGCACTTCCAAATAAATGTAAGCATTTAATGACACAAATGCATGTGCTGCAATATGCAGGTGGGCAGGGTCTGCATCTGTAATGAGTTAAGGTCTAGCAAAGGTGTAAATGTAGACTGATCAATCAGGACATTAACACAATGACTTTAACACTAGGAGCGCCATGACATTTTTCAGATGTTTGGTGATTTTGAAATTAACCCTTAACTGTCACCGGCCTGCTGGCGGGCCGTCTACATCACATAGCACGTTCTACTTTAAATATCACAGTTAAATGTACCAAAAATATGGACATGTGTTATATGCACAGATCAGGTGGAATCTCATCTTTTCAACAATGCATGCCAATTCACTGCGATGTCAATATGAATAAAACTGGGTGTGCCAATATTGTGGGATTAATCTAATTACAATTTCTAAACAGAAGTAGGTTTGGAAATGGTACCAAGAGATTTATGTTTGTGCTGACTGTTACAGTTTTTCTCGATCGCTTACACACTATAACTGGCCCTATTAACTAAACATCCCAAACTATGACGCCATCTACCAAAAGACAGACCCATTTCCCAAAACTATAAACACTATTCCCCTGTTTTCACACATGGTTCAGATTTGTTTAACTTTTTGTGAAAAACTACACACAAATCCCTTCATATATCACTGGCTGCACCATTTGCTCATTTAGAAAGCACTGGCATTCAATATCATTAACTCAAGGGCCATGGGTCAGTTCACTTGTTTTGGAACAATGGATCTACAAAGACCTGAAGGTAGAGGAAGAGGATGGTGCAAGTATGGTTTTTCATACTGTATCAAGTATTTGAGTACAGTTATGTATTACAGCAGTATATACTGTAGTACAGGCCTACATGGCCTACAGGCCTACATGGCCTACTTTTGTAGGCTTGTTTAGATATTACAGTTGGGGCTTGCCAGGGGTTGATAAGAACATAAGAACATAAGAATACATAATGATGAGAACGGGCCGTTCGGCCCATCTAGGCTCATCATGTCCTAATCTAAAGAGTATCTAGTACTACATCTAGCCTGGACTTGAATAGCCCAAGCGTTTCTGCCTCTACTACCTGACCTGACAAGCTGTTCCAGGCATTGACAACTCTCTGTGTAAAGAAAAACTTCCTAATATCTGTGCGGAATTTGCCTTTAACTAATTTCCACCTGTGGCCTCTTGTTCTGCTGACCCCACTTATCTTAAAAAATCTTTGGTATTTTACTTTGTTAATCCTTTTTAGGAATTTAAAAACCTCAATCAAATCCCCCCTAAGTCTCCGTTTGCTATGTTTAAATAGATTGAGTGCCTTCATCATAACTTTGACCTTTCATACCAGGTATCAGTTTAGTTGCCCTTCTTTGGACTTTTTCAAGAGCTTCTATATCTTTCTTGTAGTGCGGTGCCCAGAACTGCACACAGTATTCCAAGTGAGGTCTGACAAAGGCATTATATAACATTAATATAACCTCCTTTCATTTATACTCAATACCTTTTGCTATGTATCCCAGCATCCTGTTGGCTTTTTTCACTGCTGTAGTACACTGCTTTGATGCAGATAGGCTTTGATCAACTACAATTCCTAAGTCCTTTTCAAATTGAACACCTACTAACTTTTCTCCTCCCATAAAATACTCCTGTCTAATGTTTTTATTTCCCACATGCATAACTTTACATTTAGCAATATTGAATGTCATCTGCCATGTATCTGCCCATTTTTGGATTTTGTTTAAATCATCTTGGATTACTTTAGTCGATTCCAAACTGTTTGCCAAACCCCCAAGTTTAGTATCATCTGCAAATGTAACTATTTTGCTACTAACGTCCATATCAAGATCATTTATGAAGAGCAGAGGTCCCAGCACCGATCCCTGCGGGACACCACTGCCCACAGCACCGAGGTCAGATTTGGCCCCACCTACTGTTACTCTTTGTATTCGCCCTTATTATGCCAATATAGCCAATTATGAGCCCACTCTGAAACTACTCCTACAATTCCTACTGAATTCATTTTAGCAATGAGCCTCTCATGTGGTACCTTGTCAAATGCTTCCTGAAAGTCGAAATATATAATATCATAAGCCTGGTTCAGGTCAACACACTTTGTAGCCTAGATCACAGTTTTCTTATATATCAGACACAAGTTGTTTTTCTACCTGACATGTTTTCGACGGGCAATACTTCCGTCTTCGTCAGAGCTGTCACTGGATGGTATGTGTCACATACCATCCAGTGACAGCTCTGACGAAGACGGAAGTATTGCCGTCGAAACATGTCAGGTAGGAAAATACAACTTGTGTCTGATATATAAGAAAACTGTGATCTAAGTAAAACTATAGACACTATGAACTTAATTAAACTAAAACACTTTGGAGTCTCTTCGAAAAAGTCCAGGAGGTTTGTTAGGCATGACCTCCCTTTGAGAAATCCATGTTGGCTCTCCCTTAAAATACTATTATTTTTCAAGAATGATTCCAACTTATCCCTAATAATACATTCCAGCATTTTACATGCGATGCAAGTTAAACTGACAGGCCTATAGTTCCCTGGGTTAGTACGGTCCCCCTTCTTATATATTGAAATTATACTACCCTGCTTCCAGTCATCTGGTATTTCTCCAGTGATTATGGATTAAATGAAAATATCTGTCAATGGTTTATATATAATTTCCCCAAGTTCTTTGAGTACTCTGGGATATATGCCATCCGGGCCTGCTGCCTTATTTGTCTTAAGTTTTAGTAGGTTTTGTAGTACTTCTACATCCCTTATCTCAAAGTCCTCCAAAACATTCTGTACCTTGTCTATACATTTAGGCATATTTATAACCTCTTCTCTAGTAAAGCTCTCCACAAAGTAACTGTTTAGTGTCTTTGCAATATCCTTATTATTATAAACCAAAGTTCCTTCCTTATTCTTAATGCACTTAACCTCATCCTTAACTTCCTTTTTCTACTACAATATTGAAAAAACATTTTAGGATTACTTTTTGCATCTTGGGAAATTTTAATTTCAAACTGCCTTTTAGCTGATCTTATTTCCTTTTTAGCCTTAGCCCGCATATTACAATAATCTAACTTGTTTCTCTCCGAGTTATCCTTTTTATATACTCTGTACAGTCGTTTCTTTTGCCTCAAAATCTCCCTTAAAGATTTAGTCATCCACTGCGGAGACAATTTTTTCATCCTATTTTTCCTTACTTTGGGGATGAATTTACACTGTACATCTACAATAACCCTTTTAAATATAGTCCATTTTTCATTCCCAGTTCTGCAATCTAGAAGTTTTACCCAATCTATATTACTTAAATTCTCTCTCATTTTATTAAAGTCAGCTCGTCTAAAATAAAAAATTCGAGAGTTAGAGGAGGCTGTCTTAACTTGCCAAAAAATATCAAAAATAACTGCACTGTGGTCACTTGCCCCTATTGATTCTCCTACCTCTGTGCTGCAAATTCTATCAGGATTGTTACACAAAACCAGATCCAGTATTGATTTCCCTCTCATAGGCTGAGTAACAGACTGTACCAAAAAGCAGTCATTGACCATATCTAAAAACTCCTCTTCACATTTGCCCTGACCTGTCACTATCTCCCAATTTATAGAGGGGTAATTGAAGTCGCCCATTATTATCATCTCTCCTTCAGCACAGATTTGTTTTATGTTACCAAAGAGCGTACTATTTATGTTACTGTCTGAAGCTGGAGGTCTATAGCATACTCCTATATTAAGGTCCTTCTCACGATCTCCCAGTAATCTAATCCAGATGTCCTCACAAGAAACGAATGAGTTTATACCTGGAATTTCCTGCACATTAAGATTGTCTTTCACATAAAGGGCCACTCCCCCTCCTCTTTTATTAGTTCCATCCTTCCTAAACAATTCGTACCCCTCTACATTATATTCATCCCCATCCGCTGCGCCAAGCCATGTCTCAGTAATCCCAACAATGTCATAACCCCCATTCAACATGACAGCCTCCAGTTCCAAACATTTATTTTTTATGCTTCTCGCATTTAAACACATGAGCTTCAGAGCCTTACTCACACTTCCCCTCCACACCTGAGTGTGCCAAACCACCTCTATTGACATTATGATCAAAAAATTCTTTATTAATTATATCCTCAGATTTATTATACTCCACCCTGGTATCTTCCATCTGGGCAGTCTGTACCTCTCTATCCATAATACTACTACTACTAATTTCCCTCCCTGCCCCCCCAGTCCCTAGTTTAAATATTCCTCCGCTACCCTAAGCATACACTGGCCCAATGCATCTGTACACCAACGGTTCACTTGTACAGGTCACCCCTGTTCCAGATCACCCCTGTTAAATCTCCATATAAAATTCTGCTTGCCTTTGCTAGCACGTGGTACTGGCAGAATTCCAGAGAAGACCACCATGGAGGTTCTGCCCCTTAACTTTGTTCCTAATTCTATTAATTCGTTCCTGGAACTCTACAAATTCTGCAGGGCAGTCGAGACCAGCAAGTTGGGCTTCGAGATCAAGGATCTTGCTCGAGATGCTTCACAAGCTGGCATCTGTCGCAGATTAAACCCTCCTGGAAGTCTCCTTCTAGAAACACAATCATTCCACAACACTCGCACTGCACTGCTGATGGCCACATTTTCACCCCTAAATATATCTACTGCTCTCCCTGCACTGAACAAATTACTGCCTAAACAGAGACACCAAGTCGATAAAAATAAGGCATGCAAGGGTTTTTCTCCCCCGCTGCCTGGCTAGGGCTAATATTGCCTGTGATGTTGATGAGAATCTCTGGCCTGACGGGATGCTGAGGCAGAATAAATGTGATTTCTTTCTTTATGTACATTGAGGAATTAAAATATTAGCAAATTTATGTGTTGTGTCTTTATATTGTGTTCATCATGTAAAGAGTTTGTTCTGCGGGGAAAACCATAAGCACCATTATTCATTGCAGTAACAGGTTTTGAAGGTAGTGTTTTGAATTGATCTCACCAGTGTGTAATGGCTATTTTGTAGTGTATGTGTATTTGATGGCTTTTGTGTGATGTCTGAAGGCAAAGTTTGGTTTAGATGTAACATTACATGGTTTTGAGTGGAGAGTTTGGTTTTTACATGGAAGTTTGAAGTTTGTGAAGATGAGTGTGCAGTTATGCATTTGTGTTTAGTTTTGGGAAATGGAGCATCATTTCAAGAAATGTGTCTTGCCAATCAAAAAAAACTGTAATAAGGAAAGGAGGAGAGCAGCAATCTCTAAATGAATAAATCAATATCAACAAATGACTCTTGGACTATTTTATATTGACACTTATACTAACTTTACATAAGCTTATGTTTTTAAATCACTTTACATTTATTCTCGCTTTACCTTTTTGCATTTGTTGAAATTGGCATTGAAGAAAGGTGATGGTCGGTGATGGTGATGTGACAAGCCTTAACATTGATTGGGATGGCATCTTGAAGTGGAAATATTGAGAAAGTCTGATGTTGATGTCTGGAATGGAAACACAGCCCTGGATTCAGTGAGCTTTTCCTCAACCTTGACTCACAATTACAGTTTTTCCCAACATTTACACACATTTGTTCTCAAAACTACACTGTAAAAAAAAAATCGTAAAAAAACAGAAATATTCTGGCAGCTGGGGTGCCAGAAAAAAATCATCAAATAACAGGAAAGTACTGTGAAACCAAAAAACACTGATAAACTGTAAAAAAGCGGTAATCTTTCTACAGTATATCTCTGCAATATTACATTATAAAACCTTAAAAAAAAAATCGTAAAAAAACAGAAATATTCTGGCAGCTGGGGTGCCAGAAAAAAATCATCAAATAACAGGAAAGTACTGCGAAACCAAAAAACACTGATAAACTGTAAAAAAGCGGTAATCTTTCTACAGTATATCTCTGCAATATTACATTAAAAATTGAAAATGTTTAAACAACGGTTTTATAATGTTAAATTACATTTTTTCTATTTTTAGTGCAAGTGATCTTAAATTTACAGTTTTTTGTTGTTGTAATTATTGCCAGGACTGTTTTTTAAATATATTTTACTCGTTTTTTAAAGATAATTATTACGTATTTTTAGGTGAAAATTTCTGTCTTCTTGCATTTAATTTCAGTTAATTGAAGAATATATCACTGGCAGAAAACAGCATTAAATGTAATATTGCAGAGATATACTGTAGAAAAAGTACCACTTTTTAGTTTATAAATGTTTTTTGGTTTCACAGTACTTTCCTGTTATTTGATTATTTTTTTCTGGCACCACTGCTGCCAGAATTTTAGTTTTTTTATGATTTTTTTTTATATATACTTTGTTTGTTTTACAGTTTTTACATGTTTTTAGTTTTTTTCACCTTAGGCAATGATCTAACTGGTTCCAAACCAAGTTGCAAGCCATATATCGGGCGCAATTTTTAGGCTCTTACTCTGTGTGCCAAGACAGGCGGTGTAGCAAAAATGTGGCATGGAATATGGAATGAAATGCTCTGAATCTACACATACAGCACTGGAGTAAGACCCTGAAAATTGCATCCATTGTCTTTGCTCTGCGGGGTGTATGGAGCAATGATTAAACAAGGTAGAACGTAGGAAACAATGAATAACATTTTTGCTACACCCAATTTCAAACAGGTACAGTGAAAACTGAGAAGGGAAATTTTCAGTGTGTAAAGTATTTATTTTTAATTGAACACACACACACACACATCAAACATGGGCAACATTAAACATTCAACCAACATCCATGTGTTACCGGAACAATGATGGGGGGGGATGAACGCTCCTCTCAGGATTAAAGGGTACCTTGGTCCCATCTAGTCTGATCTGATCTGGGACCAGCAACCAAGGGAGCATTGGAGGGCCCTGGGTTTTTTTGCTTTCGTTTTGAAATCCAGGAAGTAGATTCGCGCAACAGCCAGCAATAAATATAACCTGATGAAATAACTAATCGACAATATGACAATATTAGTCATGGGAAGCAAGGGCATGTGTATACAATGTATATTTATGGACTTTGAGGTTGAATGGGCTTCTATTGGGGGGTGGCAGTATTTGCCTACACTGATGATCAAATATGTTGAAGCAATCAACATAAAAAGTGTCTGGGGTGCATATAGCCCCTTTTTTTGGACCCAGTTGATGTGAAATCTTTATATATGAGAAATCTGTGCATGTTTTACATGAAGTTGCAAGCTAAGTATCTTATACCTTCCTCCACAATACAGATAATTGTGGAAGAGATTAACGGTCTTAATATGGTGTGCCAGCAGAATACAAAAAGTCAAAAAGTCAACTTAAAGTTGCTCTTCAAGCCAGTACTCGCCTATCAGTCAGAAATTGATGGTGCTCTCAAGACTTTGGATGACGTAGATTTGCATGCATCCTGTAGTGCAGCTCTTTCTACAGAGTATAAGAGAAGGCAGTATTTTCAGAGGAATTTTTCCTATGTGCATCCTCAGACTATTAATTTAGGCACAGATGAAAATCGAAGGCAACGGTATGCCCAGTACATCCCTATAAAAGATACATTGGAGACTATGCTGAAAGATCCAATTGTGTGGCAAGAATGTTGTAAACCTGTAAATACTACATCTCCAAATGTGCTAAGTGATGTGTGTGATGTGTGTGATGGATCTGCATACAAGTCCAATGTACTGTTTATGGACTCAGGTGTCAGTCTTAAGCTGATATTGTACCAAGATGGCTTTGAGGTCGTTAATCCTCTTGGTTCAGCCAAGAAGAAACACAAGTTACTTGGAGTTTACTTCACATTGGCCAACTTTGATCCATGTTATCGTTCTACTATTGACAGTTTACAGCTTTTACTTTTGTGCAGAGAGGTCGATTTCAAATATTTTGGCCAGGACAAACTGTTTTCTACAATGCTGTCAGATCTTAGAGAACTAGAGACAAATGGATTGGAGATATCTGGACATGTTGTGAAAGCGACAGTCTTTTGCATTGCAGGAGATAATTTGGGTTCTCATCACATAGGAGGATTCACAGAAAACTTCAGTACGTCCAACTACTGCTGCCGATATTGCCTTGTCAATAGAAGTGCACTAGATGATTTGGAAAAGCATGCTCCGGTCAGAACAGTACAGAATTACAACGAGGCAGTGAAAGAGTTACAGGGTAGTGATGAGAGAGATGTCACAGGGGTCAAACAGCCGCTTTCCCTCACTGATATTTGGCTAACTTGGTACGGGGTAAAACGGTGTGTGTGTGTGTGTGTGTGTGTGTGTGTGTGTGTGTGTGTGTGTGTGTTAAGGCTACTCCCTCCATTCAAAGTCTGCAATCCTTGAGATCATGGAGAGCACTTTTGGATTCACAGCCTGCTTCCTGGATCCCCTCTCTACTTTGGAGCCCTTATCCGGATTGATCTTGAAAAGGCACCTGTTGAGAAAAGCAAAACTTTAATGGTTGTTTCTTGATGATGTGCAGCACAAGGGAACTTTCTTCCTCGATTTCTTATGTATGTGGCGGGAGGGTGACTGTTCAGTTAATACATCCATGTGCGACAACAGGGCGAGACGCGACAAGCGTATAAACACGTATTTCACACACAAGCAATAACGCGCGCGCACACACACACACACACACACACACACACACACACACACACACACACAGATGTGTAGGAGCGGAGCAGGGCTCGAGACTAACACCGTCCCGTTGTCATCCAATATATCCTCAGGCTCATCATCAGCTAGACCTTCATCTAAATGCCTTTCAACAACATCAGAGGACTGGCTAGGCACAGAATGAACAGAAAATGCTGCTGAAACATGCACAGCTGTAGCATGTTTATGCTTTCTAGAAATGTGGGCAGTAAATGAGGATTTCAATGAAAAGGCTTTGCCACAGGCTCTGAATGGGCAATGCACTTCCTCTCTGTTAGAAACATGTGATTTTATATGAGCCAAAAGGTCTTTAAGATCAACACACTGTTTCTGGCAATGGGGATTTTCACATTGAAACGGGCCTTGCACTGTCTCATATTGTGACACAGAAGATGACTGTCTATGATGCCGGTACATATGGCTTTTAAAAGCATTATATTTTGTAAAAAGGGATTTGCACCCAACTATGCAACATGTGTATTGGCTATTTGCTTCATTTTTGTGTAAGCCCTGATGATCCACATATCCTTTTAGTGCTTTGACTGAAATACCGCATGTGGGACATGTAAAAGCTTTTGTAACACTAGCCATATCTCAAGCTGACCAAGAGCAAATTAACTTGCACACTCCCTTTGAGCGGCGAATTACATTACTCAGTTCTTTAATATTGCAAAATGAATCCTCTGGTTCCGTGACAGTTTTACTTTCCTCTCTCTCTCTTAGGTCAAAAGATGGTCGACTTGGATTGGCTCGCCAGTCCACACTCCGTCACAGCGTCTTCAGCGAAAGCGCGCAGAATGCAGACGATATCCAGGGTCCGATGAACTCAATGGATTTTAAAATGGACTCCAACAGGAACAAAAAACCTGGCCTTGTCCAAACAAAGCCAAAATAACAATTAACATTATTCAAATAAAACCGTTGAAACCTCATGTCAAAGATGTTGTCTCTCTCTCACTTGTGCTATGTAAAATCAGCTTAAATGCTAATCTTTAACTAAACCAGCGGTATCGTTAGCTTGAGTCGGCTAACTTAGCTTCACATCGCTATTGTCCTGCTAAGTTACTAGCTAACATCATCATCATTAAAACACAAACAATTGCAACCCACAGCCAGCGCCACCATTTCAATCTGCAAGATATCAGGCAACGGAGATGCACTTGCGAGATAAGCCGCCGTAACCGCCTGCAGTCGTTGATGGCTAATACATCCGAACACACCCCGACACTCGACATCCATTAGACTAAAAAGTAATGGCGCTAACCACGCTGTCAGAAGCTAGCTAGCTCTACATTAGGCTAGCTCAATTATTAAAAAGACTTGTCTCATTCTATCTTACACACACCATCCAAAGACATTGTCACAATTACAGTACTAACTCACCAAGGGAGATTTTCGAATGTACCATGATTCGATTTCGGCAATGCTTGCCGTCTTTTTCAAGGCAAAACGGCGGAATTGTTGTCACACCGTTGCTAGCTCTCTTATCTAAAATTCTCGTGTAATGCTATAAAAATCCTCGCTAGATAACTATTACGATATCTTGCTGTTTGTCTTCAGAGCAAACTCACGTCTGTGTCCTAGCTGGCTTCTGGCAGAATGAATATATCTGAACAGGTCTTCTTGCAGATTAACCTTTTCCCTGATTGGCCAAGGTTCTGTTTTCCTCCAAAACGAACAGATTAACCTTGCCCTGATTGGCCAGGTTCTGTTTTCCCCTCCAAAACGAACTAAGGGCGGATATACTTTCTAATTGGCGTACTCTCAACAAGATTACTTTTCTTATTGGCTTATCACTGTCAGATAAAATACAGATTGAATATGTCTGCTAGCAGAATGACCTTTGCAAGTCCTTTACATAAAACGCCATTTTGGCTCCAAGTTCTTCACATGAAACATCATTTCAGCTATACATGTCACAGTTTCCTTTAGTAACTTAAATTAGTTAAATTATAGTTTTTTCTCTTCAGTGTCTAGTATGTAGTACTTATTCAGTTCTTTTAAGGGTCATTCTATTTATCATTTTATAACACGAAGTGCATTATAACTATGCTCTATTTGTCTGGGTTACACTCTCCCCTCCTGAAGGTGTGTACGTCCTGTTACACCCATGTGACTGGCAGATGTAGGGCATACCTAAAGGATGGCTTGTGTGTGTGGGATTTAGTGAAGCAATGCAGGCAGCACTAATGCCTTGTAATAGTGACTGGATGACTAGACTCAAAGGATTCCCTAATTGACTGTACTGGAGTCTATCAGGTGGCTCTCGGTGACGGTGGGAGCGCCTGAGTGTAGCTTCAGCCTCAGTATCTTGAGAAACCTCTGGCTCCTGCCTCACTGAAGTACTCGTCATGGAAACAGGTCTGTTCTCTTCCTGAACTGCCTGAACTGCATCTCTGCTGTTGTCACAGTATGACATGTCTGACGGGACAGGTAATGTCTCATCCATAATGTTTGATACATCAAATGACATAGCAGGTGTCACATCTTGAGTGCTTTCAATTACAGGTTCTAGGCTGGAAGGTGTTTCTTCCTCGAGTGCGTCTTTTTCCACAGGTTCGACGGGAGCAGGGTTCGGCTCAACCGGAATAGATACAGGTACTTCTCTTTTCACATGGTCATCAGGAGCATGGTACTGCTTGGTTACAGTATGTTGCATCTTGCTCGTTGGTGGATTGATATACTCATCATAAAATATCTCTTCTTCTGAATCAGAATGGTTGCTACTGATTTCATCCTCTTCAGCATTGGGGATTCCCGGTTTCCTTCGTGTTCGAGGTCAACGGACAGGTCTCGGCACTTCAGGTACCTCAGGTCCAGCTATTGGTAGAAATCCGCATGGTAGCAACAGGTCTCTGTGCAATGTGCGAAGTGGACCATCCTTGCTTTCTAACCGGACCGTATACACGGGAAGGTCACCTGCTTGCTTAACCACGACATGAACATCAGGTTCCCATTTGTCTGCTAATTTATGCTTTCCTTTGAGGCGGACACTTCTCACTAAGACACGATCTCCAACCTCAAGGGTATGATTGACTACGCGCTTGTCAAACCGGAGTTTGTTGCGTTCAGCTGTTTTCATGGCATTCTCTGTGGCCATTCTATAGCTTTCTTTCAAGCGGTTCTTGAGATCCTTCACATACTGGGAATGTGACTTGAGGGAGCTATTAACTGGTAATCCGAAGGCTAAATCAACTGGCAATCGGGGTTGTCTCCCGAACATAAGTTCATAAGGCGTGAATCCAGTTACATCGTTTTTGGTACAGTTGTACGCATGCACCAACAGCTTCACAAATCCACTCCACCGGGTCTTGTCCTTGCTGTCCAAAGTGCCCAACATTTGGAGAAGGGTTCTATTGAAGCGCTCAACTGGATTGCCTCTCGGGTGATAAGGTGTTGTTCTTACCTTGTGGATTCCGGTTATCTGACACAATTCCTTGATAAGGCGAGATTCAAAGTCTGGGCCTTGATCACTGTGTATTTTTTCTGGAAATCCATAGTGCACCAGAAAGTTTTCCCACAAACATTTTGCCACTGTCTGGGCTTTTTGATTTCTTGTGGGGATCGCAACAGCATATTTCGTGAAGTGGTCAGTGAGGACCAAGATGTCTTTGGTGTTGCTACGATCTGGCTCCACAGAAAGGAAATCCATGCAGACTAGTTCTAGGGGTCTACTCGTCTTGATGTTTACGAGAGAAGCTGCTTTCTCAGGGGGAGTTTTTCTGTGTACACATCTGCTGCATGTTTTTATCTTCTTCTCCACATCAGAAGACATTTTCGGCCAGTAAAATCTTGACCTCACTAGGTCAGTGGTTCGTTCTATCCCCAAGTGACCCATGTCATCATGGAGACTTCTCAACACCATGGCTCTCATTTCCCGAGGTAACACCAATTGGTGGATTGTGGTGTCTTGACTTTGTTTCCTTCTATAGAGGTCTCCCGTTCTCAGCTCTAGCCGATTCCACTCTCGCAACAATATGGCAACCTCAGGGACCTCCTTCCTGGGCAGTGGAGGAGGTGTCTCTCCGTCCTCCAGGTAACTTATGACTTTTCTCAGATTGAGGTCAGCTCGCTGTTGTTCCCGCAGCTCTTTCTCTGTCATGTGTGGAATTTCAGGTAGACCATGCTCACCTTCTGACTGGAAACTACGGGGAATAACATCAGGGTGAAGAGCTAAAGACTCAATCAACGCAACTGGTTGACCTGGATCGTTATTGTGGACAGAGCTAGTCTGACAAACTTGATGTCTTTCACAAATAGCCTGTACTGCTCTAGGAAGAACTACTTCTGAGGAACCCGCATCAATGTCTAGTAGATGGTGCAAAGCAAACTGCCTAATTCTCTCTCTTTCCTTTTGAGACTTGGGGTCATCTTCGAGTTCACCATGCGGCCTTCGAGAAAGACCATCAGCATCTTGGTTTTGCTTGCCTGCCCTATACTGCAGTTCGAAAGAGTACATGGATAAGGCGGACAACCATCTATAACTGGTGGCATCCAGTTTCGCAGATGTTAAAAGGTAGGTAAGTGGATTGCTATCTGGGGGAAGCAAAGGGAGACTCAGACTCACGAATGACACCTGACTCCAACAGGTAAAATTCTGTATTTTAACAGTAATTGTTTGTGAAATTTTTATTAATTGTTGAAAAATGACAAAAAAAACTAAGTGAAATAACAGAAAATGTCTTTCTTTATCATGTTTTATCTTTGCTTTTAACAATTTTTAATCAATTATTAACAACAATTACTAGTATTTAAAAAGCAATTTTCTGTACAATGAAAGTAAATATCTGTAACATTATGGTAAATACAGCTGGCTTTGATAAGGTAAAACTATGTATTTTAACAGTAATTTTTTGTGAAAATTGTATTAATATTTGTAAAAAGGGGAATTTTAGTGTAATTTTTATTTACGTTTTTTTTCTGTAGTTTTAAATGAGATAAATACATTTACAGTTTATCCTTGTAATTTTCCTCAGTATTTCCAGTAATTCAGAAATACAAAAAAACGCTGTAAAAATTTACAGAAATTTTTTTTACAGTGTATGACAGTCTTTCTCAATCACTTAAACACAATTCTTGAAACAGTATCTACATTCTCAAAATACACAACAACATAAAAGTGTTCAGAAATGCAATGGATTTCAACTGCAAAATGCTCTAAGACAGTCAAAATGTATAACACGTTTCAGAAGCATATATTTATATAAAACATTACACCATTGTCACATAATGGAAAGGTTTTTCATCAGTTAATAAACGAAGGCTACTTTGTTACTAAGTATTAGCATCAATATAACAGAGTGCATGTTCCTACCTTATAGATTACTGTAGTTATGTGCTGTATACATAAATTTGGTCCCTCACAAAAAGTGTGATTGCAGAATGACAGAAATGTACCAAAACAACTAACCAAAAAAAACCAAAAGGTTAATATTTGCATATTTATGCAAGCACAGCATATTTTACATTCACAGTGTAATGTAAACTATGCATTGCTTTCATAAATATGCAAATTGTTGTAGATTTTTTGTAAATCAAAATACTCAAAAGATAAATTATATTTTCTATAATGTCTCATTGGTCATCCAGTCTGTCCTCTGTTATGCCAGCATTCATGGCATCCAGCAGAGCCATTTGGTCTTAAGTCTGGTGGTCATAGATCTTCCACCTCCACGCTGAGAAGAGCTCCTCTATCGGGTTGTAGAAAGGGGAATAGGGTGGGAGGAATTCCATCAAAATCCTTCGATGGGCAGCAACCATTCCCTAATAAGGGAAGATCGGTGAAATCCTCCAAAAACACCAAACTCACTATGACCTCATGTATGAGTGTGTTGATGTATTGATTGTTGAATGTGAGTGTTTGTACAAGGAGCATATGAATAAATTCAACTGAGAACAATATAATATATTTTGGTTAACAGTGCTTATACCTTTGATTTTTGTTTAAATTGTAGAGAATTGTATTTATTGTTTTGAAAAAATGTGTTTTACATTAGCATTTTGTGTGAAAGCAGTGATAAATTATATAGTGTATGCTGTTGTGGGGTTTGCACTTACTATTTTGAGAATGTAGATACTGTTGGCAAGAACTGTTTTAAAGCAATTGAGAAAAACTAATACAAAAGTAAAATTGTTGTAAAACTTGATTGTTTGGCAAAAAAAGTTTTGTTTCAAGAAATGTATGTAAACAATTTAGAAAAGCGTAGTTGAAATGTTTAGGTGTGCCCAGGTGAGGTCTGGATGAGGTGATCATAGGATAAGTGATTTAAATGGGTGATTATTGGAGTGTACTGATGTTGAGTGTAATTGTTTGACATTGGAATTTGGGTGAATAAAATCAAAATGTGTTTGAGTTTTGCAGAAACAAGTTGTTCATACTCAAGCTTCAACATTTTATCATTGTATCCAGAGTGCCTGTTCCAGTGTGTAAACAATAGAGAAATACCGACAATGCCATTGTTTTTTTTTTTCTTCACAAACACTTTGAATGAAAATTAATACTCGCACTATTTGTAAGTCAAAGTTAAGGACAAATGTTGGTTAAATCCTGGCCACAGTATGAGACCACCCTCTGTATGCAGACACACTGGATTGTGTTAGGTCAACCTCTCAGTGATGTCTTGCAGTGGTGTGGGCAGGAACTGGCCCTGGGCTTCAGGAGGCAGCAGTATTCTGGCAGAGTATGGCACTTTGCACTTGGAGTTCATGCATCTGAGCAAGCTGTCAGGAAGGCCTGTGTTTTCAGAGAAGGTAAGAGGGTGTGTGGCTGGATGTGTGTGTGTGTGTGTGTGTGTGTGTGTATGTGCCTGTGTGCATGTGTGTATGTGTGTGTGTGTATGTATGTGTATGTGTATGTGTATGTGTATGTGTATGTGTATGTGTGTGTGTGTGTGAGTGCATGTATGTGTATGCCACAAATACTGCATGAGATCCCAGCATGCTCTCTGCCCTCTGAAATGGAGGGTATGCTTTAGCTTTGTGCACATCATGCACTACCCTTATGGACAAGGACCACCCCAGAGATTACTTTATTTTCCACACACTTTCCTATCTCATACTGGCGTGATATGCAGAAGTCAGGTAAAGTAAAAAAGAGCCTGCTCTTGACAGCCTTCCCTAAAGATCTGCAGTGAAAATAGACCCTTCCTCAGATAACACTGGGAGATTCCCCACCTGCTTAAAGGAACACAAAGCTCTACTGGAACAGACACACCAGTACCATTGGCACTTTTCTCTGTCACATACTAAATAACTCTGTGCTCAAAATCATATTGCATTGTGACCTTGCAGCATGTCTTTAAAATAATTGTTGGTTGCTTGCAGGTTATGAATATCCGAAAGGTTCTGAACCGGTTGGACAAGCCTCAGGGGCTGTACCCCAACTACCTGAACCCCAATAGTGCTCAGTGGGGGCAGCGTAAGTCTATCTCCACCCTTATATACCTACAACTGCATCCCACCAAACATAAAACCCTAATCCAGGGCCATTCCTACATATGGAACTTGACACCATGTATTAGTGGGGATTGAAATATGGAGCTTTAGAATGTTGACAGCAATGTGTGCACATAAGGGAGACAGTACTCCTCTCACAGAAAAGGTAAAGTTTGAGGAATGTTTTACTTTGCTTCAGTGGAGGTCAAGCTCACGACAACTCCCAGCTAGTTCTTAATGATAGTAACACATTCAATTATATAGCACCTTTCCTATATGGGCCATTCTACCGAATTGGTTCAAAGTCAGGTTGGAAATATTTTGAAATTGTGTATGTTTTATTCCCAAAACTTTGTCCGTATATATATTGTACCATATCTAAAATACATATATCTACTTAAAGTACCGTCAATTTTTATATTGTATTTTCAGACTCTTTTGGAATGTTTTTCCTCTCCCAAAAATTGTCACTACCGAAACATAGTAATACACTATAGTAAAAAAGTATTATATGAATCTGTTAAGATTGTGTTTCCTTCCCTTCTCTAAAGAGTATTTTTATAATTTTTTCTTGAAGGTTTTCACAATTAAATCAATAAAAATGACATTTTTACCAAATTTCAAAGTTCAATTCAAGAAATGCAATCTTTCTCTGTAAAATGCATAACACTGATCATATTGATTTCAGAGTTAATGATTGATGAAATTGAATGTACATTTAACCAATCAGTATCATAACATTTTAGTTTATAACTCAATATACTTTATTTTTTACAAAACACCCAGTGTTTCGGTAGTGACTGCACTCAGGGCTGGACTGGCTATATAGTCTACCGGGACGATTCCCGGTGGGCCGGTCTAGTTTTGGGCCGGTAGGGCCGGTATAATTATTATTTTTAATTTAAAAAAATATAAATATATATATATATTTTATTTTTTTGTCATCTAACGGCCAACAAAAAATGGACAGCAGCCCATTGGTTCATTTTCTATACTGACACTGGGCCCAATCACATGCTTTTTTTGCCATTGAACGGCCGCCCCAAAATGGACAGCGGCCCATTGGTTCATTTTCTATACTGACACTGGGCCGGCCCAATCACATGCTTAAGCCCAACCCCTCCCTCTGGTATGCTCAACCCTGACCCCTCCTCCCTGTTGTCAATCGTGTCATGACAGGTCTTGTCAGTTGAGAAATGGATCAACAAAAGCGCAAAGGAGGTGCCCAGAAAATCAGAGAGAAAAAAGTAAAAAAGTTGGCAGAGGAGGCCTCGAAATGTAGGAAAATAACACACATGTTCTCTGGAACTGCTGCTAGTAGCAGTAACGTTAGTCAGCAGCAGCGTGAAAAGTCTGACAGTGACACAGACACAGAGTCAGAACTTCTGACAGTGGAGGATATAACGTTAGCTAAAGAGGTAAGCTAAGCAGTCACTCAGTCAGTCAGTCACTCTGTCTCACTAAGCAACGTTACGTTAGCATATTTTTTTGGGCCAGGTCTTATGAATGTTAGGGAGCACAGAATGGCAATTTCATTGTTTACAAACAAATGCATAATGCGTGTGCACACTGGTGGCCGTTAGAACACACTGGCAAAGTTTGCTCCAAACTGAGTCTCTTGTTGCCATAACAACAGTTACTGCAACATTTTTGCGATAGTACAAAACGTTACACTGGTGAATGAATAAAGCTAGCTAACTAACCAACACCACTGTCAACATGGTTGAATTCATCCACATATCCATAATATAATTATTAGTTGATGTATTTTTCGTAATGAAATCAGCTAGCCAACATCAAGCTAGCCAACCTGAGCTAGTAAGGTCTCACTCCACTTGTGCTTGGTCAGCTGTCATAAAAGCTAGTTTCTGATGTCTGTTTTCTGCCACCAGTATGCGCATGCATCTTATTATGACATAAACTTCTGAAATTGGTCTATTGCTAACTCTAGATGAGCCTAGTAGTAGTAGTAGTTGTTGTTGTTGTAGTAAACTAGCTCTGTTATTTTGAATATGGCTATCATTTTTTTGAATGTGGCTACTGGCTATCATCATGCTACTACTGTAGTGATTTTGTAGAATTGTGGTGCCATATTTGGAAAATTCTTTTCCATTGACCTGTGTATTAAAAAGGGCTTCGCCTTCTCTGTGAAGAAGCCCTTTGAAACAAGTGTGATATAGGGGGCTATATCTATATAAATAAACAAATTGAACTTGAGAAAGCATAGATTGAATTTCAAGATCAAAACAAAATAGAAATGACACCCGATCTTCAAACATATATTTGGGGTTTTCAAAATAAAACCTCACGTAGTGTGTCTTTGCTTCTCTGCTCCCCATGTCTTGTTGTTGAGCCAGGTTGAGCTGCCCTCCCCAGAAAACGAGAGTGTCACA
This sequence comes from Aldrovandia affinis, assembly GCA_029706075.1. Lineage (NCBI taxonomy): Eukaryota > Metazoa > Chordata > Actinopteri > Notacanthiformes > Halosauridae > Aldrovandia > Aldrovandia affinis. The sequence continues at coordinate 323,715 of JAINUG010000295.1, read as the reverse complement.
GTCAGGGAGAGAGAGGTAAGCCAGGAACAGGAAAGAGAGAGCCACAAGCAGGACCTCAACTACTTTGCCCGTCCTGAACCTTCCATTTTATAATTTTTTTTTGATTACCACCCGCAGCAGAGAACCAAAAATCAAGTGGCGCAAAATTTTTATTAAATACTTTGAATTATTCCTACGACTTTGAGCAGAGCTTTTTCTTTAACAATTACTTAACAGTATGAGTATGGGTATTGTTTGCTCAGCAGCCACGTCTCATCACCTTGGAATAAGTCAACAGTGAGTGAGTACACTGGTCCACACTTGCATTGGTATACTTGATCTGTCCATGACACTGATGATTTGATGAATGGTAGATATGCATCATATGCATATTGAACAGACTGCAAGGATGTCGTAGTGATGGGCGGTGTCCGACCGATTGTGATGGGCCGGTCTGAGCCAAATGGCAGGGCCTATTTTTTGTCCCAGTCCAGCCCTGACTGCACTGTTTCGGTAGTGACCACAGTATTTTGTTTGCAAGGTTGTATCATATTCCCTCAACCTTATTGCTTAATCTTAACTCATAACATGCCTTATGTTGGGAATATTACAAACACAAATGTTTTGTGGTCAATAAAATAATAATAACAATTGTTCATCCATAACCATTTAAAGTACAAACATGATTTATCAATGGAAAATAATTACCCAAGTGGGTTCAGTTAAAGAGAAGAAGAAGAAAACATTGACAAATAACATTGATATTATGCTGTTGCTGTCAGGCTTCTCATCTCATCTCATCGTCTAAGCCGCTTATTCCTGGTCAGGGTCGCGGGGGGGCTGGAGCCTATCCCAGCATGCATAGGGGCGAGAGGCAGGAATAAAACCCTGGACAGGTCGCCAATCCATCGCAGGGCACACACACCATTCACTCACACACTCATACCTACGGGCAATTTAGACTCTCCAATTAGGCTAACGTGCATGTCTTTGGACTGTGGGAGGAAACCGGAGTACCCGGAGGAAACCCACGCGGACACGGGGAGAACATGCAAACTCCATACAGAAAGGCCCCCGGCCTGGATTCGAACCCGAGACCTTCTTGCTGTGAGGCGACAGTGCTATCCACTGCACCACCGTGCCGCTCACTGTCAGGCTTCTGAATGCTAATTAATGTATCCTTGAAAGGTCTGTAACAAATAGATTCCGCTAGCCGCGATGCTAATTTTCGCTATGTTAAACTCAATTGACTTATGCTAAAAATGTTAGCGATCTAAAAGTCCGCAATTTTTGGCTTTTGGGGTCTTTCAGGATGGACGGGAGGTCCCTCCAAGGCAATGGTGAGGGAAATACTGAAAATAGATGATTGAACATTCCATTTTGCTAGCATAACTAAAGAATGCTAGCAAGCACATGGCTAGCAAACAGCTTTGAAAACATCATATTTTGCATAAAACCCCCAAAAGTTTACTTTATTGAAGAGAATATGTGTTCCATTCTTAAAGTTACACACTGATTTTCAGACTTTGGAACACATCTATTTCAAAATGATGGGATTTAACTACTTACCATTACATTTTGTCACTACCGAAACTCTACCATAGGCTTCGGTAGTGACGGTTTCGGTAGTGACAATCCTAGCTAACTTTGAGCATAACTAAAGAATGCTAGCAAGCACATGGCTAGCATACACGTCTTTGAAGAGGTGTACACACATAAAAACATAATATTTTGCATAAAACCCCCAAAAGTTTACTTAATTGAAGAAAATATGTGTTCGGTGGTGACGATTTTTTAAGTTACACACCGATTTTCAGACTTTGGAACACATTTATTTCAAAAGTATGGGATTTAGCTACTTACCATGCAGCCAGGAGGGACAGGGAGGCAGTGTCACTGCCTGGTCAAAAATTCAGGGGTGTGGCTAAAAACCAGGCTCAGCCAATGGACTAAAACTATGGGGTTTCGGTAGTGACATGAAAACGGGGGACAAGATTTTTTTAGTATAGTTTTTTCATTAAAAAATTAAACCCACAATAAATCTAAATCTTTCAACTTCTGTTTAAACTTAATCATAAAGATCTTTGAAATTACACCATTGAACAAAATCTAAAAAATGTTTTAAGTGTTATTTACATACATTTAAATTTAGGGGTCAGGGTTTGGGACAGCTACTTCCCAATAGAAAGTACCCTATAAATGATGTTTTTTTTAAAATGTAGCTTATCACTATCTCATTTAATGCCTTGGGTTTAAATAGATCATAAAATATTCTTAGTAAATATCTATGTCTGAATACTTAATTGTTTTGTTAAATAGTTGTTGTGGGACCGCACTTTGAACTAATTCAGTAGAATGCCCCATATAGCTGTAACCCAGAGTGCTTTGCAGGAGTGGTACAATAAAAAGACAGAATAAATTATGTAAACCACTTCCCCACTGCTTCCCTCACCATTGCTCTGCATGGGCGAATGAATATCTTGTACTGTGTGCTTCACTGTCCCAGACATCTCCAATCCATTACCTATTAAATAATATAGTCACATTAATCTTGGGTCTTAGCAGGTGCAGTTTAAAAAGGGGTCACCATGAAGACATTGACACTGAACGATTACATTAGTCATGGGGAACGTAGAACATACGTTTCGGGGAGTGTTCATGCATAAACGTACCAGGCCTGGCATGATGTCATCTCAGTGAACCATGACCCTGTAGCAGGGATGATACCATGATGGCAGAGGGTGGTCCGTCGTCACGGTGACATGTCGCGTTCCCCATCTCCTAGATCACGTGTCTGTAGGAGGACTGGGGGACAGCTTTTACGAGTACCTGCTGAAGGCATGGCTGATGTCAGACAAAACAGACGAGGAAGGAAAGAAGCTCTATTTTGATGCTCTGCAGGTACAAAGTTTGTACATATAATGGCCAACCTAGAGAGTTGTGTAAAAGGCACTGTGAAACAGCCACTATTTCAGTGATGTAAAAGGCTTTAGGCTTCTTAGAAATCCCTTACAGACCCAACACACCTATGGATTGGATTAATATGCTGACAATATCTATCACAGTCATACCTTTGATGGCATTATGTTGAGTAAGTAACATGTTCAGTTATGTAGTTATGCACTTTACTTACATGCTGAAGTAGGCGCCCCTCCTCCACTCACACACACACTCATACACTCACACACACTCACACGCACACACACACAAATACACACACACACACACACACACACACACACACACACACAAAGAGCAGATTCATAATGTTTCTTCATTGAGAAATTATGGCTGTAAAATGCTGTAAAACAAAGCACACACACAAGTTCATAGATGTTTCTTTACATACACATAAATCCTGAAGCGGTTTAGCTCTGGTGTGCTGTCCCCCCAATAAAGTGTATTTCTAATTTCCTCCAGGCCATCGAGTCTAACTTGATCCGAAAGTCAAGGGGGGGTCTGATGTACATTGCTGAGTGGAAGGGGGGACTGCTGGAGCACAAGATGGGTCACCTGACCTGCTTCGCTGGTGGCATGTTGGCCCTGGGTGCTGATGGGGCACCCGGAGACCAGACGGGGCAGCAGATGGAACTGGCGGCAGAAATCGCCCGGACGTGTCACGAGTCGTACATCCACACCGTGTGTTTTCTCTTATATAAAATGAACACTGTTCCCTGGAGATCGGAGAATGGGAGGTCATTCACCTGTCAGCTGGGCACAGGGGCTATCAAGTTATTTCAATGACTTAGTACAGAGGTCAATCTTCAATCAATCAAACTTTATTTGTATATAGCATTTTACAAAACATTTGCCACAGTACGCTTTACAGCACTCAAACCGTATCTGGCAAACCAAAAACAGGGTTCCAATAGGCCAACAGCCAGTTTATTCTATTAATTATTTTACAAAATAAAACAAACCACAAAAACAACCCAGCCCTCTCCACTCCTCCCTCCACCCCTCAAAGAGGAGGACCAGCCCTCTCCACTCCTTCCTCCACCCCTAAAAGAGGAGGAGCAGCCCTCTCTAATCCTCCCGAGTTGAAGTCTGATATGAAAGGGAGGTTTTAGATTGGTCAATAATTTTTCCAGTTATCAGAATTGAGATTTGGTTTCATATGTAGCTGCTTAATAACAGCCAATTTTATGGATTTTAACGGTACATATCCTGTTAATGTGGATGTGTTCATAATTGTTGGTATAGGGTCAAGTAGGCAGGTCCTAGGTTTTCAGGACACAACCAGTTTGGTCAGCTCCTCAATGTCAATTGGAGTAAAACATTTGAATATCACTGTCAGGACCTCTTCCTGCGATGCCAGTGTGCTGGGCTTCTTCACAGATTTTGGGAAGAGTGATGCCAGAAGAGGAGATCTGGGCTCTAATGGTTTCAATCTTTTCATTTGAAGTAATTCATTAAATAATTTCTACTGAAATTAGTGGAATTGCTACCACTATTTGATAATTATTTTTTAGTTCATTTGTCTTTGGTGTTAAATAAAAATCCTGGGTTATATTTATTTTGCTCAATCAGATTTGATAAATAGGCGGTTCTAGCAGAAACAAAGGCTTGCTTGTACTGAAGAAAGCTCTCCTTCCATGCAAGGTGAAAAACGTATCGTTTTGTTGAACACCACTTCCACTTGCACAGTTTTCTTGTTGACTGTTTCAGGGCATGGGTACTATCATTGTACCACGGTACGAGATTCTTCTGACTACATAAAACATTTTTAAGAGGGGCAACCATGCTGAAGGTGCTTCTCAGAGTAAATGAGAACTGGCTAGTTAATTGATCCAGTGATGATTCATCCGTATTTTCTTCGCTGGAGAAAAATTACTTGTATATACAGCAGTGGTGGGCCGTCAGGGCCTGCAAGGCCTTCTCTGCTGGCCTAAAAAATATCTGAATCACAGACTGATGTTAATTATATTTTTTCCATGAATACTTATTAAATAATTCCAAATGGTCTGTCCGCTTCCTTTCATAGCTGTTCCCCTGGTTGCGCTGCTTCCAGACGTGCATGAGGCAAAGGTCAATGGAACTGCACAGAATTTTTAACAAGGTGATACCCTCACACACTATCAGACACAACTGCGTATCCACGTGCTCTCGTTTACTCCTAACCCCTCCTAACTGCTGCCACGTGGCTATCCTCTGTGAAGAGACCAGTGTTAGGTGTGTGTGTGTATGTTTGTGTGTGAGTGTGTGTGTTTTTGCCTGTTAGTTTGTGTTGTCTCCAGTTTGAATTGATTTTTTACTATGCATTACTGTCAAACATTTGCATCCATCCAGATTAAAATAAAGCCCTTTTAGACTTCAATCATGTGTTAAATCAGCAATGGCACAAAAACCAAATTATGTTATTTATGTAGATATTTACTGAGAATGACGATTTCATAATCAATTCTACACAATGACCTGCTGGCGAAATTGAGGTTTTACATGAAATTAGCACAAGGTAGCCATTAAAGCTAACACAGTAAAGTGGAAAGAACAAAATGAAACATATTGTGCTTCTAGTTAAGCCCTTTCGAGTAATGAAGCAGGCTTGAGAGTCTTGGGTGAACGCTCATCTGTGCCAACATCTCTCACTCTCTCCTTTTTTATGTTTTAGGCTTAAAGACATAAAGCCAGAATGCATCAAAAGCAAGTTGGTGACACATCTTAATCTATGTTCCATACATAGAACAGAGCGACAAATTACCAAATGGGGGAGTTTACTGGAAAGGCACTTATGCCGACCCCCTCTTTATGACATACGCCAAAATACCTGTGGTGACACATCTGGACCAGTGACGTGCCGTGAGGTTCATGGCTGGTGAGGCACTGACTTCATCACAATCAGATTTACAAACATATGAACCCTACAGAGTAGCTTATTCACCATTTGATTGGCAGCAGTTAACGGGTTATGTTTAAAATTTCATATCAGCTTTCTTTACACTTACAAACTGTAGCACACAAAAAAGCACATTTAATTAAAAAAACGTTATTATGGTCTTACCGTTACTTATAAATGAAGTCCATGCGCCGCTCCTTCAAAACAAAAGCATCGATAACTTGTTTGTAGAAGTTTTCCTTGTCTTCCTTCAGTTTTAAAATTCTCTCTGTCTCAATGGAGATCACTGCCAAGGAAGAAAGTCGTCCCTTGATCAGTCCTGTTCCGACTGTATGTTTTTAGTCTTTTCAGTGCTGAGAATGACCGCTCCACCGATGCTGTAGTAGCTGGAATAGTGAGCACTAGCTGGAGCAACTTTGTCGCCTCAGGAACAGTTTGAATGAGATCCTTCTGGGCCAAAAAGCTAAGAAGCTGTCCAGGAGACTTACATTCATCCCTCACCGTTTGTGAGCTATACAGTCCAACGAGATTCGCCTTTAGTTCCACAAAGTCCAAGAATTTGGCATACTTTGACAGGCTCTGCAGTTTCGTGTCATCAAAATGTTGTGACATTTCACGGAATTTTGCGCAATCCACCAAACCAAGGAAAGCCAGCTCACCAAAATGATCAAACCTAGCCTTCATTTGATGGCTTATGTTATCCAGAATGTTACAGAACAGTCGTTTTCGTTCATATCTAATCGACTGTCTGCCTCCACTCTCTGTCAGGCCAAGTGCGCTGCATTTCTTCTCAAATCGGTCATAGAAACTGTAGTCTGAAGCAAATCCTTTAGCTCCGGCGTTGGTCTTCCGTTAGTTATTTACCTCCTGCATCGATTGAAAGTCCATTTTAGAAAATTGTTTGAGTTTATATATGTAATCCTCCATTGTGAAAGTAAGGCCAGACACGACGAAAAATAAACTGATGGCGGCACTTTACTTGCTAACCGAAGATCGTAGCTTGCTGTCTTATTCTGCAGCCGAGGAGTCGCAAGAAGAATCACTGGGATCACGACGAGTGCCCCCTACCGTGAGGCAGGAGAACTGCGTGCATCACTTAGTGCCTCTTCGCAGCCGTTTTATGATTGCTCAGCACAAGAAACACGTTACACACATACAGTTGTTGACAAAAAAAACACTGTACTTTATATACATCAGCTAAACTATGGAAATTTAATTCATATAGCAAAAGTGTTTGAACATTTTAATAGCGACATACAGAGAGACAGCAATACGGTCTCACTGCATAGTCATTGCGCAATCCATGGTGAGGCTCATCTAGCTGCTGCCTCACAGCACGTCTCCTCAGTATTTGAACAGTAAATGTGAAAATTCGGCGATTTTGAATTAAAAAATTAGAAAAATAATAATCTAAAACTGGTGAAGTTAGATAAAAAATAACGTTATAGTGCAAATCACTGGATAAATATAGCCATTTAATTAATTTTTTCATTTTACATTTTTTTCTTTCCATGATGACAGATGAGGCACGGCCTCCCCTGCCTCCCCTGACGGCACGTCACTGATCTGGACCTCCTCCCTGTTATCACCAATATGGAGAGATTTCACCCTGACATGCATGTACAGCCACTGTTCAGGACAAGAGTCAGTGTCAAGAGAAGTTACATGGCTGTATGGACATTCATATTTCAAGAAAGATTTAGAGCCATTGGATTAAATCTCCTGTTATACTTGCAGTCACCGCCGTAACTAACATTGAGGACACCGAGGTCATGACCTCGGTATTTTTTTTGTATATAATTTAAAAAAAGTTTTTTTTTTTTTTTTTTTTTTTTGTCAGTTTCCATTTTTCATCCAAAGAGATGTATATTGGTGATAGTAGGCTAGTCTAAAAATGAATACTTTCAACAGCAGGACGGCACACAGATCAACCGTCAACGGCAACGCACCCCGTGATATTTGGTCACCTTAGCAACAGACATTGTTTACGAGCGGAGCAACAAAAACTACTGCACAGAGCAATCGTCACATCAAACTGGTGCTGGTTTTGTAATGCTGCTGAGACAGAAAGATGTAAGTGTGTGTTTAGAAGTGTTAGATGTTATAATCTCTTAACTATAAAGTGCGTGGGAGATGATCATTTTGATAGGAAGCTATCGTAACGTAGCCTAGTACTGCAGCCTACTATGAGTAGAAATGAGTTTCTATGCATAGCTAGAATGCTAAAAACGCTAGCTAGCTGCCTCTAACAGTTTGGACTAGCCTGAGTGGTAATTTCCCCCCCAAACGAAAAATACGTGCAAGTAATGGGTAAGACAGCTGTGAGTTGTGTTGTCTTGCCATGGCCATGGGGAAATGTGTATTACTTTCATTTACTTTGGCCAATATTATAGTCTGAGTAAGTAAATAGATCGAGATGCTAGCTCACTGACCATGTACTGTAACTACATAAATTAGCCTTGGGTCACAAGCTGACTACATTACATTACAGTCATTTAGCAGATGCTTTTATCCAATGTGACTTACAATAAGTGCATTTAACGTAGTAGGTAGTCAAGAGAAAAGGGGGGGAGGGGGGGCATACCCCCGACCTAACCCCCCAGCCCCCGCCGAGACTCATTTTTTTGTTTATAATTAATTTAATAAATTCCTTGGTTAACCGTTTTTTTATGGCTGTGTCTCCCTCTTTATGTTGTATGCCTGTGGTTCATAACAAATGTTTAGACGATAATTTACATCTACTGCTATCAAACAGTTAAATTATCATATAGGTGGCTGCCTATCTGCTTTAAATAGGAATATCATGCTGTCCCTGACAGATTAGTCTATTTCATGGAAAGGGCAGGTGTTTCTATTAAAATGGCCACTGAGTAAATTTAATCACAGCTGTAAAAGAGACATACATTAAGTCTCAGTTTGTCTCCCTGCTAAAATAAAGGTTTTCATTCAATGAAAAATATCATACTTTAGTGAGAACACAATTCATTTTGGAGTGGTACAGTATGAGTGCTTCTTTAATATTGTGTCAAATGTAAGCCTAATCTAGAGGCATGTATAGCATTTACACCCTAAAATGCATCCTCAATTAAATGAACGTTATCAATTAAAAAAGGGGGGGGGAGCATATCCCCGACCTAACCCCCCAGCCCCCGCCGAGACTCATGACCTCGGTATTTTTTAGGTCCTGGTTACGCCACTGCTTGCAGTTACAATAAAGATAAAGAATCCCAGCTACTCTTGAAATAGAAAGGAAGAAAGTGATTGTTTATTGTTTAAAATGAACGCTTTTCAGCATATAGCCTTCATCAGGGCCGCCAGAACCCTTAATTTACTCAAGTGTTTCCTTTATTTTGGCACTTACCTGTACATTTCTGCTGTCCCAACATGCGGGTAGTTTTAGTGTAAAAGGTTCCCCCTGCTGGATTAGTCATGAAGTAAGTAAGTAAGTAAGTAAGACTTTATTTATATAGCACCTTTCATACAAGAATTGCAGTTCAAAGTGCTTTACACAGAATGCATAATCAGAGAAGATTAAAATATATATAGTGCAAGATCAATTTAGTAGTGCAAGTCAGAGTTAATCAAAAGCTTTGGTAAAAAGATAGGTTTTAAGTTGTCTTTTGAAAATGTCTAGTGTGTTGGCTTCCTGATATTTATGGGTAATGTGTTCCATAATTTTGGGGCGTAGTTGACAAAGGCCGCATCACCAACCTTCTTATGACAGTTTCTGGTGATCTCTAATAGACCTGCATCTGATGATCTCAGTGTTCTAGCTGGTGTGTAATTTGTAAGAGATTTAGCTATGTAGTTAGGTCCTTGTCCATTTAGAGCTTTGTAAGTGAGAAGGAGGACCTTAAAGTCTATTCTAAAGGTTACAGGAAGCCAGTGTAGAGCAGCTAGGACAGGACTAATGTGTTCTCTCCTTTTAGTTTTGGTTAATAATCTAGCTGCAGAGTTTTGAATGAGCTGGAGTCTTTCAATGGTTTTCTTGGGAAGACCAGTGAAGAGTGAGTTACAGTAGTCTAACCGGCTAGATATGAAAGCATGAATTAGCTTCTCAGCATCGTTTTGATTTATAAATGGTCGTACCTTTGCTATATTTCTGAGGTGAAAAAATGATGTTTTAGTCACTTTATTTATATGGGAGTTGAAATTCAGTTCTGAGTCTAGGATGACACCAAGGCTTGTGACCTCAGATTTGATCCAGGGGGTTAATCCTCCCAAGTTTTTAATTAGCATTTCTCTTTTTTTGTTTTGGGGCCGATAAGTAGAATTTCAGTTTTATCCTCATTTAATCTCAGGAAGTTATTGCTCATCCATTTATTTATTGCTAATAGGCAGTTGGTAATGGAGTTTATAGCTGCCGTATCATTCGGTTCTGCGGATATATACAATTGTGTATCATCCGCATAGCTGTGGAAACCTACATTTTGTTCCCTGATGATGTCACCCAGTGGTAGCATGTAAAGGGAGAAAAGCAAAGGACCTAGGCAGCTCCCTTGTGCAACCCCATAGCAGTTGTCGTATTTTCTCAGACCTATAGCCTCCCAAGCTAATATAGAATTTCCTTCCTCTGATGTATGTTTTGAGCCAGTTCAAAACACAGTCAGAGAAACCAACATACTTTTCGAGACGATTTATTAGAATATCATGATCAATAGTGTCGAATGCTGCACTGAGATCTAACAGAACGAGGATAGACACCTTGTTCTCATCAGAGTTTAGTCTGAGGTCGCTAATTATTTTGGTAAGAGCAGTTTCAGTGCTGTGAAATTTTCTGAAGCCTGACTGATATTCTTCTAGTATGTTGTTTTCTTTGAGAAAGGAATTTATTTGAACTGAAACTATCTTTTCAAGTACTTTACTAATGAATGGAAGGTTGGATATCGGTCTATAGTTTGCCAGAACATTACTATCTAAGTTGGATTTCTTTAATAAGGGTTTCACAACTGCTGTTTTAAAGGTATCAGGGAAGATACCAGTTCTAAGGGATGTATTTATGATGTCCAGGACAGGGCTTGAGACACTATTAAACACCCGTTTAAAAAAATGCTGTAGGTACAGGATCAATGTCTGAAGTGGAGGAGTTACAATCGGAGACAGTTTTACAAAGTTCACTTAATGTGATACATGTGAAACTTCCCATGGTTGCATTGCACACTTTGCTGGAATCAGCTTTATTTCTATCAGGGGTAATACTGGCTCTGATTGAAGTTATTTTGTTGTTGAAAAACAGTGCAAGTTCTTCACACTTAACTGTTGAGGACTGTGGAGGGTGGGGGCAGTGTTGAGCAGTTGATCAATAGTGGAGAACAGAACTCTGGAATTTCCAGCGTTATCTGTGATAATTTTAGAGAAGTAATCCTTCCTTGCTAGGCGGATGGTTTTGTTATAGGCAGTTAACGCATCTTTGTAGATATTACAATGGATTACTGTTTTTGTTTTCCTCCATTTTCTCTCAGTTGCACGACATTTCCTTTTGCCTCGCTGACAACATTATGATTTAGCCAGGGGAGGCTCTGGCTATCGACTTCTTTTTGGTTTTCAGCGGGGCAACATAGTTTAACACAGATGACAGTGCATCGTTGAGATTTTCTACCATTTCATTTAGAGAGCTGTCATGACTGTGTGGCTCATATAGTCTAATGAGATCAGAGTACTTTGATTCAGCTTTGTCATCTAAGAGCCTCTTTTGGACTATAACTTCTTTTTTGTTCTGGTTAAGGTTATCTCAGTGTCAAAGAATATACAGTGATGGTCTGAGAGAGGTAATTCTGTTATTGAGACATTATTGATGTTTAGCCCAGTAGTTATTACTAAGTCTAATGTGTTACCGTGCCGGTGAGTTGGTTCAGTTATATGTTGCGTTAGATCAAAGCTGTCCAGTGTATTTATAAGTTCTATAGTTTTGGAGTCTGATTTTTATTGAAGTGTATATTCAGATCTCCATTTAGGATTACTTTATCGTATCTGGTCACACATAGAGAGATCAGCTCAGAGAACTCCTGTATGAATATTGGTGAGTATTTAGGTGGGCGGTATATTGTAACTAATATTGTTGATTCGGTTTTGAGCTCAATGGCAAGGTATTCCATTGACATGAATTCACCTAGTTCAGTGATTCTAAACATAAGTTTTGAAGAGAAAATAGCTGCAACTCCTCCTCCTCTTCTGTTTTTTTCTGGCAATTGATGAAAGCTATAATTTGGTGGGCAGGTCTCAATCATTATTGCTGTGGCTGTATCATTATTCAGCCAAGTTTCAACTAAACAGATGCAATCTAAGTTATTTTCTATGATCAGATCATTAACTAAAAAAGTTTTATTATTCAGTGATCTGACATTTAGGAGGGCTAATTTTATCTGTTGGACATGTACGTCAGGGAGGAGATTTGTTTTGGCTGGACATTGATAACTAAAGGCACATCTACTAAATTGCTTAGACAAACCCCAGTAGGTCTGCGACCTGGAGCAGATTTTTCTCTTCGGACAGTAAGTGGCAGTCTAGCACTAATTCTCACACTAATCAGGTCAGGGGAGCTGGAGTCCGAAGATTTTTGTTTATACTCCGCCCTGGTATCTTCAATCTGGGCAGTCTGTACCTCCCTATCCATAATACTAGTACTAATTTCCCTCCCTGCCCCCCCAGTCCCTAGTTTAAATATTCCTCCGCTACCCTAAGCATACGCTGGCCCAATGCATCAGTACCCTCCCGGTTCAAGTGTAACCCGTCCCGCTTGTACAGGTCACCCCTGTTCCAAAAAAAAAAAAAAAAAGGAGTCCCAGTGCCCCATAAACCTATACCCCTCTTTCCTGCACCAGGTTTGTAGCCACGTGTTAAACCTCCATATAAAATTCTGCTTGCCTTTGCTAGCACGTGGTACTGGCAGAATTTCAGAGAAGACCACCGTGGAGGTTCTGCCCCTTAACTTTGCTCCTAGTTCTATGAATTTGTCCTGCAGAACCTCAAACCTACCCTTACCTATGTCATTGGTTCCAACATGGACCATGACCACTGGATCCACCCCTGCTCTGGCCATGAGCTTGTCCGCGTGTTCCAGGAGAAAACACTAAGAAGTAACACTAGTCATTTTCAAACTGTCATGTATTCACAAGCAAATGTTCTTTGTATATATATTTTAATGTGCCTTGTCACTTTTACTTTTAAGTTATAATTTAATATAATGTTGAAGGTTGTATATTCAATTTGCTTATTTATTTATGTATTTATTTTTCTCGTGGGTTTTGTGAAACAGCAGCTGAATGTAACTGCACTCTTTTGCCAAGAGTCATGCTATTGCACTATATTTTTTCGCAATTTGTTTTGTTGCAGGTGTTGGTGCTCTGTGTAGGTGTTGTTTTTTACTTCTAAACGTCTAGACATAATTCTTGCACATTTTCAAGCTCTGTATTGTATTCACAAGCACATTTTTTGTATATTTAAAAAAAGTCTAAAATCGAAAAATGTAACTGTCACTTTCACTTCGAAATTGTGATTGAATATTGTGTTGAAGTCTATATACTTTGGTTATTTTTAAAACGTATTTTTTAAAAGCTCATTGGACAAAAGGATAAGAATAAAATGTAAAGAAGAATATATTTTATGCTTATTAAGCATTTTCTTTCTGCCTAATACAGTATAGGACTCACAAAGCGAGGCTTCAGAACTATTTAGGCTTGTGTAGAACCCCCAAAACTGCACAGTTGAAATGAGTACTATGGGCAAAAGTATAAAAATACATTTTATATTAAAATACATTTTATGCTTATACGGCATTATTGTAGTACTCGTGGAAAGCTTCAAATGTGCAAAATTTGAAGGCACCAGCTCTTTGTTTTGGTACATTAAGCTGAATTCATATTTTATTGTCAAATTCCCCACCAAAAAAAAATAATCGACTTTCGGATGGAATTAGTTTTATCGGTAAAACAAAGAAATAAATAAAACAGAAAACCTGTTAGAATTATTTTACATCACAGTTTGGGATTATGATTTTTAACAGACACAAATAGTGCACTCACCTATTTCAAGCGCAATTTCAAAACCCGATGTCGAATGTGTCGAAATTAGGGCTCCACTCCCCGACGATAACACAAACTAAAAGTAACCAAAACTAAACGACGAGATGACAAGGCCATCACTCTCATTTTCTCCTTTCCAAACTCCCGATTACACAAACCTCACCTGTCTCTCCGCACCGGCTCCAGGTGAGGTCACACCTATGTTCCCACCCTGGAAAGGAAGTGAATGTTTGTTCCATCATCGCGTCGCAGCACGTGCCCAAAAGAAAATACAAACGTGAGTTTGTGAGTGAAACGTTAGACCCAAACCCATCACACGTGCAAGTCTCGCATCCAAGTAATAACCACGCCAGGTGGCCTGTCGGATTTACCTGACTGCTCTATGTAAAAAAAAAAGTAAATGTAATGCTCTAAACTGATGCAGTTACCTACTGTATGACGTTAAGATCTGTCAGCAACTGATTTTTAGGCTGAGTGGCTATGACACCACTTGGGGGCAGTACAACCTAAATTATGCTCTGTAATGTTATCCCCGTGCTCCTTCTAAATTGACGGAGTTGGGAGACTTCGCAGTTGAAGAAATAGTTCTGCATTGATGCGTATTTATAATTAATATTGCGTGGTCGTATCTTAATCGTTCAAAACACCAGCAATAGGCAAACGCTTGGTATTCGTATTTTCCCTGTTCAGAGTTGAATACTGATGAGAATCTCCCTACACTGAAGACTGGGATTCAATCGTATCAATTGTTCTGCAGTAGGCTACAGCAAATGCTAAATGCTCAAATAAATTATAGGCTACATTATGAACATATCAATTGTAACGCCAACTATATAAATACAAGATAAACTGTGATGGTGGGTTTAGTGATTGGAGCCAATCGCAGAACCCCGGGGGTATCAATAAGTTTGACTGTAAGCCTACAGCCTAACCACAAGCTCTGAATGACAGAGAAGAGGAAAAACAATAACAAAAGGGGGGAACAGAGAATATCACCCAACGGGTGACTAAGTGCCACAAAGACACAAACAAACGAATAAATAAACCACCGACACCGAGTGTCCGAACAAAATAATAAACGGCTAGGAGAGCCAAATAACCAACGAAAAATGAAACCCGAAACACAGTCCACAGACTGCCTAACCGGAACACAAACCAACTCAGAAGGAGCGAGTAAGTTTCCTAAATCAGGTCACATAAAATAGATACTACATTTACTAAATGAGTTTCTTTCGAAGAGAAAAAGTTTCTTTGTTCCTAAATAAAGAGATCTTTAGAGTCACGTCTTTAAAAAGACATAACAAACCGTACCGGCTAAACCGTAACAATGGCTTACGATTTCGCACAGATCCGAAAACCAGCTGGGGTTTAAATAGGGAGGAAATGGTGATTGATAAATCAGCCCCGCCCACCAGAAAGGCGCAGCACCGCCCTCAGGTGGTAAGTCTGGGAAACAACCATGACATAAACGGACTCTTTTATATTTAAACATTCTAAATATTTTCATTTTTCAGAGGATTTGGAGGTCCTCCTTCTGGAAGTTATTTCTTGAAATTATAACTAGGCTATAACATATTCCCTCTGATTTTCCCTTTCTCCTATAGAGCTCCTTTACTGTGGAACAATCTACCCGTCTCTGTGAAGGAGTCAGACACGGTCTCAATCTTCAAGTCTAGATTAAAAACACATCTCTTTAGTCTCTCTTATAGTCATTAGGTGCAGATGTGGAGGGGGCGTAGCAATAGAGCCTTCTGGTGCAATGAGCTATCCTTACTGTCACCAATCATAAGTGATGATCCGCCCCTATCAGGACTGCTGATGATGTGGTGGGATGGTCTCTGAGTGCCCTCATGGCTGCGTGCTCCCTGTGCCACTCACCGAATTAGTTATGCTGCCCTAGATTACTTCTGCTGGTGCAAAAGTGTTATCACTACTCTTTCCCCTGATCCGGTGTGATATTTATCATAGTCATAATTGCACCTTTCCTCTTTTCTCCCCGGCTTCGTGGCACCTGCCCGAAGCTCACCTGCCCCAGAGTCAACCCCCCACCCCTGCCATGTGTTAGCCGGATGCCGCTGGCCCAGACCCTAGCTGCTGGTTCCATCCCCCGCCATGCCCTGAACTTGGGGAAATTATATATAAACCATTGACAGATATTTTCAGTCAATCCATAATCACTGGAGAAATACCAGATGACTGGAAACAGGGTAGTATAATTCCAATATATAAGAAGGGGGACCGTACTGACCCAGGGAACTATAGGCCTGTCAGTTTAACTTGCATCGCATGTAAAATGCTGGAATGTATTATTAGGGATAAGTTGGAATCATTCTTGAAAAATAATAATATTTTAAGGGAGAGCCAGCATGGATTTCTCAA